>CM062226.1:5864736-6464736 GCA_031216235.1 Syzygium jambos | reverse complement strand
GGTTTGATCAAATTCACTTCTTGTATGTATTTAGTTTTATCAAATTCACTTCCTAAATACATTCACTTACTGAGTATATCACTTGTTTGATCAGATTCACTTCCCGAATATATTTAGTTTTATAATATTCACTTCCTGAATACATTCACTTCCTAAGCATATTCTCTTGTTCGAGTTTATTCACTTTTTTTTTTATTAAATTCACTTTCTGAATATATTAAGTGTCAAGCCCCGAACCCCTCGAAGCGCCATCATCCCACGTACCGATCTAATTTCCTGCGACGTCCCAGGACGCGTCGCCGACCCAACTCCCAACTCAGAGCATAAGGCACATGCGGAAGCAATTATTAAAACACCCGTACAAAACAATACATGACCAAGGGTAGCAGAACATCAATCCACGAATATCAACCAACAACATTAACCGCCATAAAAAAAAAACGCTTACAATATTTATCTTATACCTCAAATACAAACAGCCTACTATAAACAAATCAGCGGCCACTAAAATCAAAAGATTACTGGCCCTACCACTCTACGGCTAAGGTTGATCCTAGGAAATTAAATCGGGATCAAATCTTAATGACTCAGACTCAGCCTCGATTGTCTCATCCTCCGAGTCCATCTGCTCGACTTCGCCATCCTGTTCGGGATCTTGCTCTATAGGCTCCGGATCCTCACATAGATCGGGTACACCAGGTATCCTCTAACAGAGGTCTGAAAAACGGGGTTTAAACAACTATGAGACGAATCTCAGTGAGTAGGCCTCCTAAACCGAAACTAGGCTAACATGCACCTCCCGACAAGCAAATCAACACAACAACAAACCTAGGCCCTCGGGCCCAGATCAAACATACAACTGACCCTGCAGGTTAGACATTTTATATAAATCACGGCACATACACGACACACTGGTCACACGTACGCCATACGCATGCTCATGCTTCAAAGTGCCTGTCTCACACACGAATCACCGGCACGCACATTAGCCACATACTCTGGCACACATTTGCCATGCGTATGAATTTTCTCAAATCATGCACTCTGGCACACGGCTCATTTTGCAGTTTATAAACCGACCCGAAGGCCACGACCCGAAGGCCAATAGTTATTCTGACCCGAAGGCCCGACCCGAAAGCCAACAAATATTCCGACCCGAAGGCCCGACCCGAAGGCCAACAACACTTCACGGCCCGCACCGAAGCACATATGACCCGGTGTCTCTAGCCCTCAGGCGCAACACCGATCTCCTCAATCTTCCGGACAAACCGGGCATCGTCCCGCGTAAACGCAGCGGACGGAATCGACCCGAAGGCCACGACCCGAAGGCCTTGAGTGATCACACGGCACACTGCCAATTTTATCTGAGCCCCGCGTAAACGCATTAGGCATTTAGGTGATCACACATGCTCATGTCAGGCACGCATATCCGCACAAAATTCCGTATCATGCTCACTCTCAGCATACAAAATGCGTGGCCATGCAATTCCCACACTCGGGACAATGATGCAATACACATGAGCATTTAACTTCAGCACGACATTTCGACAAACATGCCAAATCAACGTGCTCAAACAGCCAATCAATTGCCCATACTTATTCACATAACATGCGCGCTTGGCCAACTAGTACCATGTGGCCCAAAACATAATTCACGCGCTTGGGCAATAATCAATCACGCCAATGATTGGCCAATCACACACCGCAGTCAGTCGATCACACGAACACGCGGCATGGCAACGCCCCAATTGGGCCTTAACAAGCAACAATAAGCGATAATCCATCAACCCGGGCACACCCGGCAATCACACAGTCTAATTTTCAACTTGCTGATTTCTAATCCACCGGAGTCCCAAAGCGGACAGCCACTATTCATCCGAACCTTAGCTTCCGATTCAGCTCTAATCGGCACAATAAACCACTAATCAGCCCGAGAGAGAAAATCGAAATTATACAAAATCGGGTCCAAACTGGGCAGTTGCACAGTGACCGAAATCTATTTGAAATAAATAGTAAATAAATTCCAAAAATTCTGAAATTTGGATATGTTGTACAAAACATCTCAATGAACATTTTTCGTGAAGAACTCGAAACCCGGTTCTAAACTTAAACACCTCATTTTGACACTCAACTTCGGACAAAATCTGGTTCGCTCGGACAGCCCCTTAGGCCATCAAAATACAACTCATTCGGTACCCAAATCATTTTGGAAACCTCTGAAATTTTTATATGTTATAGCAACAAATGTCCCCAATAATGTTTGTGAAGGAAGTATTTTGAAAATAGGTCTGGAAAAATTTATAAAAATTCAAACAGACCCAAAGGTCGGGTGAACAGTAAATCGGGCAGACCCATTTTGGTCCAAAGATGGACTTCCGAATGGCATCAAATGATTTCCAAAAATTCCCAAATTAAATTATGTTATACTTCAAGATGTTGGGAACAAATTTCATGAGAACTCTTCTTCAAATTCGGCCCATAATGATCACAAAAAAAATAACAAAATACAGAGGTACAGTAAAATCCAGTAATCCGAGAATCACTAAACTTGCACCATTAAGCCAATCAAGCTTATACAACCTCTAAACCAGTCTCCACAGCCTTAATACCATCCTTAGATCATCACATTAGACTATTAAAATCTCCATAACTTCAGCCCCAAATCAGCCCATACTAATTACCCCTAAAATATCCTAATAACCCCTAAAACTTGTCCAAAGTGCATAAAATCCTAATTAGGGGTTAGGATTTCTACTCACTTGGTTTGTGGCTTCAAAAGGGAGCTGAACAAGGAGAGGGAAGGGCTGAACAGCAGCTGGATCGAACCGGTTCAGTGGCGGCGCTCCGGCATCCTCACGGCGGCGCAAACGGTGGCAGACGGCACTCCGGCGAGGGCCTCTCATGGCCAAACGAAAAAAAAGAAAATGAAGAAGAAGAAGAGAAGTGTTGGCGTGGAAGGGGGGGCTGCCGGCTGATGGTGAAAGGAAATGGGAGGAGAGAGAGTGGTCAAGGGGATTAAATTATTGGTTTGACCCAATTTTCCTTAATTCCAAATTTGCCCCTTAAACACTTGGTTCTCATTAATCCAAGCCAAAATATCCAAGGGCATTTTGGTCTTTCAATAATTCTGAATTTTTCTTGATAATTATCCACAAATAAATCCCCAAAAATTGCCCAAAATTCGGAATACCCATAATTAGGCCTAGGGGCAAAACGGTAATTTTTCGGTCCTGCGTCAAAATTCCATTTTTCGACCGTACCAACCCCAAATATGTGTGGCCACTCAAAAATGACGTCGGTCTCGCAAAATAGTCGCAAACACCCATAGAATTTCCACATCGAAGTTCGGGTCCAATTTAACGATCAAAATTGCTCAATTCAGAATTTTAGAGCCTCTCACTGACGGTTGGCTGTTTAGGGGTTACGCGTATCGACCTAGGGTCACTCGAGTCGTGACGGTCTCGATTATCGGAATAGTGCAAGGAATTATTGGTTATTCCAGGGGTCACGATCGTTCGGTTCAGGTTCGGGATTTATTTGCCACGTGCACTCTCGGTCGAGCGGAATCACCCGCGATCCGATCGTACGTCGTTGGCCAAACCAAATCCGTTACATTCCTAGGATCGGCCCACACTGGCCCAAAATACTTTCCCGCCATTTCCCGGAATCGGTGCCCGATTCGCGATCGGGTCCCCGGTCCACGTACCGTTTTCCTAGTTAGCCTTTCCCATTGGTCAGTATCCCGCGAGAGGCCAGCTCCAGGCGAGACGTACTAAAATCAGATGAGAAATAATATCCACTTTGTCGGATCCCGGGAAATGGGTCGAAATTCAGGATGTTACATTAAGTTTGATCAGATTCACTTCCTCAATACACTCACTTATTGAGTATATTCACTTGTCTAAATATTTTCACTTGTTTGATCAAATTCACTTACTAAATACATCTAGTTTTATCAGATTCACTTTCTGCTTATTGAGTATATTCACTTGTCTGATTAAATTCAAAACCTGAATGTATTTAGTTTTATCAGATTCACTTCCTAAATATATTCACTTACTAAGTATATTTTCTTATTTGACCAGATTCACATCCTGAATATATTCACTAACTGAGTATATTCACTTCATGAATATATTCATTTACCGAGTATAATCACTTATTTGATCATATTCACTCCTCATATATATATATATATATATATTTATTTAGTTTTATTAGATTCACTTCCTAAATATATTTAGTTTTATCATATTTACTTCCTGAATATATTCACTTACTGAGTATATTCACTTTTTTGATCAATTTTACTTACTAAATATATTTAGTTTTATCATATTCACTTCCTAAATATATTTAGTTTTATCATATTCGCTTCCTGAATGTAGTCACTTACTGAGCATATTCATTTATTTTGATCAGATTCACTTCCTGAATATATTCACTTATTGGATATATTCACTTGTTTGATCAGATTCATTTTTTTTTTTGAATATATTCATTCATTTAATATATTTAATTGCATTCATTCATTTAATATATTCAATTTCCAGATTTAATTTACTTACTTGCTTATATCCAATTGAATATAACCACTAGTTGCATATATACAACTTCTGAGTATATCCATGTATTGAGTATAATCATGTGTTGCTTCTTACTTGTTTGTTTAACTAATGCATTTCATTGCTTTGAGGAATCAAGGAATATGTGATGAAGCAAGAATTTGAGTATACGTATTGAAATGCATGCAAATACTTATTTATCATAGCCTGCATGAGAGTAATATATTTTTCGTGACCCATAAATTTATAGTGACAATATCTTGTGTGTCGGGATGCCCCATAAATTGGGATGCCCCGTTTGTTGGGATTTCTCGGAGTTGAGATGTCTCGTATGTCTGGATGCCCCGAGAGTGTTCAAGAGGAGAAGTAAAATAACCAATGCATGTGTGTGTGAATACATAAAGATATATAGGAACTCATGTCAATGGATGAACTAATTGGTGGTTACCTTGCATCAAAATATGTTATGCCATCCACATGCACATGAGTAAAATAATATTGGGCAATGTTGTTATATTACTTGAGCATATCATAATAGAAAAGGTAAAACAATACATACGCACTTGGTATGCATGCTTGCTTCTTATATGTTCATGTTGTTTTGTATCAGGTTGAGTGTTGAGGTGATCCTCTAACTTAAACTTAAAGATTTTATTTACTGGGTTTTGGCTCGCTCCTTATTTTATAAATTTGTAGGATGGTCTCCCTTGGACACGGCGATGGAGGGGATGAGATGATGATGAAGGCCATCAACCCTTAAGTTGGATGGTGGCTTGTTAATGTTTAGGCATGCTTTTAGGTTAGTATGGGTGTAGTGACGCTAGTCAACCCGATCCTTTTCCCCAGGCTTTTGTATTTTGTATTTTGCTCGAATGATGTAGTCAAGTTGTAAAAATGATGTTTAATATATATATAATATATATATATATATATATATAATGAGGCATATGTGCATTAACTAAACTTGCACGATTTTCTTGTAAGGGATGTTGCGAAAATTTTGTTGTGTTTCTCCATGCGTAATTATAATTATGAATTATAATCGGTAAATACATGTGCTGCGTGTGACATTTTGGGGCATTACATGTTGGGGATCCGAGCTCGGGTATCAAGATCTCGCGCTTAGCCTTTATGGACCCGGGCCGGGTGCTGGGGCATCAACCACAGGGTTAGGGCAGTGGGCATGGGCACCGGGGCTTCGAACCTGGCTTCAATGGACCTGGGTGGGGGTGTCGGCGTGCACGGGTGCCGGAGTCACGGGCTTGGTCCCAATGTACTTGGGCCTAGGCACCAGAGGTCAGCGTTCAGGTTTCCATGCCTAAGCATAAAGTTCCAAGTCCACGTTCCAAACCACCAAACCGGATTTATCCGGCCGGTTTTCACGGGGACCAGTTCGATTCTCAGCAAAAAAATTTGGAAACCAGCCTTAAACGATTTAAAAAGACTGGTTTCCAAGTACAACCGATTTTACACCGATTTAAAGGCCGGTATTCAAGTAAAACTGATTTTGGAATGATTCAATACAAAATTCCATAAGTTTTTAAATTGAGAACCTTTACAAAAAAATAAAAAAGTTGGTTATTCCAACGTAAGCAAGCAACTGGGAACCAATTTTATCAAAGTACGTCCAGGTTCATGATTTAGAAACTATCCGTTTTGAACCAATCGCTGCTATCTTTATCGATTATTGTAGGATCCAGAAACAGACAACAAAAACCAGGAAGGAGGTGTTTGGCAACTGGCCAAACAGTAACTATTTTTATTTTTTTGTTTCCAAAATTAGTTTTGGAATTTCAATTTTAATGTGAGGGACTTTTTTAATTTCTTGTTTCATATTTGAACTCATGTAGACACCAAGAAAGTTGGAATGGATGTGGAGAAGGCTGAGCGCATTCATGCACTCAGAGTTGCTAGAAGACCTATTCATTACACTGAAGCCATTTAACTTTTGAAATGCCATTGTGGTTTCAATGCTCAATAAGCCTTTTTAATTTCCAGCTTGACCATGAGATATAAATACAAAAGAAAATGTAACCTCTCCAGGATATCGAAGTTGGCTTTGTCATACCTCTACGGATTCATGTCATAACACGATTGCATGTCTTTATGCAATTAAAGTGTTGATACTTAAATTTTGGCTAATCATTAGGAATTTATTGCATAAAATTAAGGAGTAATCTTTATGTAAGATATGAAATCTTTTTGACATCTTTTTGAATTTCAAATTATCTTATCAACTATAGATGAATTGGCATTCTTTGATTCTTGCAACTATAAATGAGTTGGCATTTCTTTTTTTTTTTTTGGTCAAGTGAGTTGGCATTTCTTGTTTTTTTGCTCTGCCAAAGATTGTATTTTTTCTTTATTTTATAAACGTGTGCAATCTATAAATGTAGAGTAATGAAAATCATTCACAAAATGTTGAGCTTTTATATAGTATCAGAGCTTTCTGCTCCTAAGAGCCTTTAATCTGACCATTTTGCATTTTTTTCCAGCAATCTTTTGCATCCTCAGAATCAGCTCACACCACCTCAAATTCTAGTTCCAATTCCATCGGGACAGCCGCACCTAATGGCATGATTTCAATTTCGACGACCGTCCAACTGCCATTCAAGCTCTCCGCTGCTAATTATCCCTCTTGGCGTGCTTAATTTCAGGCGTCGCTCATTGGTTATGATTTAATGAAATTCATTGATGGGACTTCTGTCTATCCGCCTCTCACCATTTCAGCTGGAAATCAAACCTTGCCAAATCCAGCCACAACAACCTGGATTCACGAGGATCAGCTCTTGCTTCATGCAATTTTTGCATTCATATCCAAAGCCGTGATTCCTCTCATTGCCTCTTACAATTCGTCACATGCTGCTCGGGCAAAACTCATGAATTTATATGTAAATAAATCCCGCTCAAGAGTTATGCATCTCAAGGATCAGCTCTCTATCGCTCGTCGAAACTCACGTTCTCTTTCAGATTTTTTGCAAGAACTTAAAGCCCTTGTAGATGAATTAGCAATCATTGACACTCCTCTCTCTGATGATGATTTATTCATTCATGCACTTCGAGGACTTGGAACTGAATACAAAGAAATCGCCGTGGCGATTAGGGCTTGCGAAAACACAATCGGCTTTGAGGAAATGCAAGACAAGTTAGTGGCCTATGAAACTCTACCGAAACTAGAAAAAATCAGACTTGAAGCAGCATCGGTCATGGCCCACTACAGCAATAGAACCTGTGGTACAGGAAGCAATTCCCGCTGGCCTAACAATCGCAGCAGCCATCATCAAAATTATTCCCGATCTAACCAGCATCGCGGATCCTCTCACATAATGTATTCTGATCGGGACAGCAAAGAGCCTTGTTCGACATGTTAGTTTTGCAACCAATATGGACACTCGGCCAAATCTTGTTTTCGAATCCGAAATAGTCTCCGCGAGCCTATTACTCATGTTGCAATAGCTCCATGTTAAGAAAATAGCTGGTTACTACACTCCGAAGCATCACACCACGTCACAAGCAACCTCAACAATCTCCCCACTCACTTAGAGTACGAAGGCCCCGACGAGATTGTCATTGGTGATGGCACAGGTTTGTGTATTAGACACGTTGGTTCTACTAATTTATCCTACCCGAACCAAACTTTTAAATCGTCCAATGTTTTATGTGCACCTCATAGTGCAAAAGACCTAATTTCCATCTCACAATTTTGTCGCAATAACCACTCATCTATTGAATTTTTTGCCAATTATTTTTGGTGAAGGACCTTCGCACTTGGGCGACGTTGCTTCTAGGAGGGCTTAGCAATGGTGTGTATTGGATGCCTCTTACAAACACACATCCAAAATTCACGGCTTTTGTTAGTGAGCGGACAAAACCAATGATTTGGCACAATAGACTAGGTCACCCTTCATTTCGTATTCTAAGTCATGTTCTTAATAATTTCCAACTTGTTCATCTTTTGAGTCAATCATAGGTTCTTAGTTATCATGTGATGCGTGTCAGTGCAATAAGAGTCACAAACTTCCGTTTGGAGTATCAACTCTTGTGAGTCATTTTTCGTTTGATATTATTTTTCCGATGTTTGGGGTTCCGTGTCAATTGCTTCAATTGATGGTTTCCGTTAACTATATGAAATACACTTGGCTTTATCCTATAAGAAAAAAATCTGATGTTACCTAAATTTTTGAACATTTCAAAAGCTTGGTAAAAAAATAATTTTCCATCTTCTTTCGAAACTTATACTTGGATGGTGGAGGAGAATTTCAAAACCCGAAACCTTTTCTTGCAAAACACGGAATTTCCCATCTAGCCACACCGCCATACACACTAGAACATAATCGAACTGTAGAAAGAAAACACTGACGCATAGTTCAAACCGGAATCGCCCTATTACACAAAGCAAACCTACCACCCTCCTTTTGGTCATATGCATTTCAAACTACTACATACCTAATTAACTATTTGCCAACACCCATTCTAGACATGCACTCACCATTTCAAACACTATTCCAAATGCCTCCCAATTATCAAAAACTTCGCACATTTGGTTGTCTATGCTATCCATGGTTACGTCCATACAACACAAATAAACTTATGCTCCGTTCTCGACAATGTATATTCTTAGGGTATTCGTTGTCATAAAGTGCGTACAAATGTTTTGATCAACAAAATAATCGTCTCTATATCTCTCGTCATGTTGTGTTTGAAGAAAACACATTTCCGCACCAAACACTACTCAATTCTAAGAGTGTCTTGTCATCCTCTCAAAGTTCACCTCTTCCACCTACCGTTTCTCTTTCGGTCTTATTGTCAAACACCAGACCACTTGCACAAGTGCCCCCTTAGAGTAGCATTCCAACTCGTGCTGCATCCCCGTCGGCTTCCCAAACTTCATATCAATCCCAACAAATGCCATCTCTTGGAAACCTACCCCATGCATCTATTGCCCCAAATCAACATGCAACAAACACCCAAAATTTTACTCCTTCCAACTCACCCGAAACCCAACTTGCCACTATCAACAATGACCAAATGTTAGAACTCATAAATCCACCTACACCAACTCACAAAATGACCACTAGATCCTCAAATAATATTTTCAAGCCCAAACAAATCAACTACATCACCACCAAACATCCACTTCCACCAACTATAGAACTAACGGGCATTACACAAGTTATGTGCGATCCTTAATGGCGTGAAACAATGTCGGCTAACATCAATGCCCTTATTCGTAACGGGACTTGGGAACTAATACCTTTCGATCCATCTTTCAACGTTGTAGGTTGCAATTGGGTTTATCGGATAAAAAGACGTGCGGACGGTAATATTGAGAGGTACAAGGCACGTCTTGTGGCCAAAGGTTTTCACCAATGACCAGGCTTTGATTACACCGATACATTTAGCCCGGTCATTAAACCAAATACCATTCGGGTGGTCTTGTCATTGGCTCTAATGCGTGGATGGACATTGAGATAAATGGATGTCAACAATGCCTTCCTCTAGGGAACTCTCCAGGATGAGGACTACATGTCGCAACCACCCGGTTTTAAAGACCAAGAAAAACCAACACACATTTGCAAACTTTGCTAAGCTATATACGACTTAAAGCAGGCTTCGCGGGCTTGGTATAATGAGCTAAGTTCATTCCTTCTCGTGAATTCATTTGTCAATTCAAAGAATGACAGTTCACTGTTCATTTACTCTCATAATGGCATTCAAGCCTATTTTCTAGTGTACGTAGATGACCTCATTATCACAGGAAGTGACCAAAATTTTGTTTTGGACTTCATCACCGCTCTCTCTAATCGGTTCTCAATTAAAGACTTGGGGCACTGAATTTCTTTTTGGGAATTGAAGTCATTCCTATAAAGACCGGCTTACTTCTTTCTCAATAAAAATACATAAGAGAGCTACTTGAGCGCTTAAAAAAGGGAAACGCAAAAGAGGTAGGGACACCATTAGCCACGGGTCAGTCTCTTTTGGTCCATGACAAGGAACCACCAGCTAATGCTATAGAATTTTGAAGTCTCATTGGCGCACTTCAATACCTCAACACTACTCGCCTAGTGCCACGCCTCGAACCCTACGAGCACGCAACATCTCGCTATGATCATTATGATGCGACATCCTAGGGCTCGTCACCGACCCTTTCATTTTTATCTTTCTTTTTATTACATATGCGGATGCGATAAAAACCAATACCCAGACAACCACAATAAACAGGGATAGATAGGAAAACGATTCACAACATTCAACCAAAGCTCCATTTTAATATTCACTTGATTAACCCCTGGGACACATTTTCTTTACAAGTCCACTTCAGGCATTTCCACATGAGCTTACAAAAAGATAACAGATTGAGGGTTAATCTACTTCGCCAATAGGTCAGCCCAAAAAGCCAGCTTCCAGGCACCTTGAACCATACTGGGTGCATCAACATGCTAAGGGCTTAAAAGATGTTAACAACAACAAATGAGACGAAAGTCTCAATAAATTAATGGCCTAAGCCTCGCTTAGGAGGCCAACTCGCCTCGCGGTTCTTAGTCAGGCAACCACACATAGTACATAGATCAATCACATGCCGATAGAAATCACAAGCATCCTTACCTCGCCTTGGTACACGTGTCATGCATGACCTTAGTCAACAAATGTCACAACAATGCATCCAGCACAACACGTACTTGGAACACATAAAGAGAATTCCCATGCATCATGCATCTACACTCTCACGTGTCTTGATTATAAGGTAAAACCATTTGGGCACGTCCCATACCATGCCTAGAAGTATTCACCCCATAATCAAACACTATGCAACATGCATGTTCCGTTTATCACAACCCTCGAGGCCACTGCACATCAAGCGATACGCAGCGAGATGGTAGTCTTCCGACATGACCGGACATCATCCCGCCCCATCAAGCACGGCAACGTCAAACAATCTACAAGATGACGGCATTCCAATACGACAACATCAAACGATCTATAGTAAGATGGTATCTCGTAAGGAGTATTGAATCTGCTATCAAGCTGCGATTTGACATCCGGAGTATTGGCAATCCAAATAATCTCCAGGCATCCAATAAATTGAGCGCAATACACAACAGACCTCAAAAGATCAGGCATCCGATAGATTAGGCACGATACACAGTAGTCCTCGATAAATTAGGCATCCAACAAATCAGGCGCGATACATAGCAATCCCCAATAAGTAAGGCATCATCAAGCGGTATCCAGCAAGACGGCTCCATCACATGACCACACGAGCACTCAAGCATTTAAGCCAATTATTATCTTTTTAATTAGCCAATGCAAACATGAACTGTACTCGAATTAATGCCACATAACCATTTTCACACGATCATATATGCAAACAGTCACTCAATTTTGTAAATCATCATTTCGAAACACGCTTTTCGTTCTTAAAGCCTCAAATTCCTTTCTCAAACATAATTATAAAATAATTTATTTTCAAAGATTCAAAATCTTTTCTCGAAATATAATCATTCAAATCATTTGGCCATATATGCCAACTTATATGGCGAATTCCAACATTGGCATCACAATTTGTGCATAAAACAATCGCAATTCAATATTAAAAATCATTCGAAAATACTAACATTAAATTTTCAAATTTTGAATATTTTATTAATAACTACTTATGAAGAATAAAATATTATTATTTAATTTCGAAAACCAATTTATTTAATAAAATAAATAGTAATAATAAAATAATAGATAAATTATCATCAAAATAGCGATTACTTATCGCGAACACAACAATAGCCTATCACACAAATAATCATAGCTTATCGAACCAATACCGATAGCCTATCACCGATAACCTATTGTCAATTTCACCGATAACCTATCACCGATTTCCAACAATAACTAATCAATCCAATGATAATTTATCATCCATGGTTATCAATAACTCAACGATAACTTATACACTAATCTTACTTAAACCATCATTAACTTAATCTAAATCTAAATTAAACTGCCCTAAACAAGTGTAATACGCTAAACGAGGGATTAGAGGTTAACTTACTCGTCTAACTACAGCGATTATGCGAGAACGATGGCGACAACGTGACTGTCCACGGTGGTTTTCGGTTTGGGCTCGGTGGATGTCGAACGGTGGCGAATGAGCGCGACGAAGGGAGCAGCTGCTATGGGGCTATTTAAGGGCTCCTCGGGGCCGTTCCAGACATGAAATGGCTTCTGGTGGTGTCTGCTAGGCGATTGGACAATGGCGGACAATAGCTGCAACGGCGAGGACGGCGGGCGACAAAGTGGCGTTCCAGCAAAAACTAGCCGGTTGTAGGAGGCTGTTCGGCGCGGCTTGAGGGCTGAACCGGGGGCTGATCTTGGGGAGGAATGGTGGTTGGTCCAGAGGAAAAAGGGCTGGTCTGGTAGGTTGAAATGGGGAAGCTGAGAAGTAGCAGAAGCTAGTGGAAGCAAAGCCGAAGGAAAGAAGCAGATGAGGAAGCACGAAGTAGCCAAGAAGAAGAGGAAAAGAAGAAGAAAAGGAAGAAGAGGAGTCGGTGGAGTTGGTGGGGTTTAGCGGGAAGTTAGCCGGGGGAAAAAGGGAAGAGAGAGAGAGAGAGAGAGAGAGAGAGAGAGAGAGAGAGATGGGTTCATCATTACCCAAAAAAATCTTCCAATTTCCTATTTGAAAATTTTCTTAAATTTTGGCCCCCAAATTACCATTTTGTCCTTGGCTTCTGTATTGAATTATGGACCGACTTAACCTTATTGGGCCTTAATGACCAGCCCCCTCGGGCGCGAGGCCCAACGAGCTTTGCTTGGTTCACTTTTGTTTCGCGCGTCGAATTTCCATTTCTTCGTTCTTTTTCGAAATTGAAATTTTCTACGGAAAACTCATAAAATTACGAGGTGACGTCCTATGGTTTGGGTGTAAAATTCTTGAGCATTCGACACTTAAAATCGGATCATAATTCGTGGCTCAACTCAGGTATTTTCACGTATGACATTTGGTTGTCCACGTCTATCTCTTCGTAATTCAGAACGTGGATCGAATCCGATTCGTACTTTCTTAGCATTGATAC
Source organism: Syzygium jambos (assembly GCA_031216235.1). NCBI lineage: Eukaryota > Viridiplantae > Streptophyta > Magnoliopsida > Myrtales > Myrtaceae > Syzygium > Syzygium jambos. The sequence continues at coordinate 6,451,103 of CM062226.1, read as the reverse complement.
ATGGAATATGTCATATACCTGACCCAACCTTGGCGGCAAAGCTAGGCGATACGCCAACGATCCAATTCACTCCAAGATCTCGAACGGTCCTACATATCTTAGACTTAGCTTGCTTTTCTTGTCAAATCGTGACATTCCTCGCATTGGTGATACCTTGAAGAACACATAATCCCCGACTTGAAACTCTAATGGTCTACATTGCCTATCTACATAACTTTTCTAGTGACTTTGGGCCGTCCTTATCCTATCCTTGATAACTTTAATAGCATCCAACGACTGTTGCACCAACTCAGGTCCCGTAATCTTTCGTTCACCAAGTTCATTCCAACAAACAGGAGTCCTACAGGGTTTACCATACAACGCTTCGAAAGGTGCCATTCTAATACTTTGCTGATAACTGTTGTTGTATGCGAACTCCACAAGATGAAGTTATTCCTCCCAACTTCCTTTGAAATCTAGAATGCAAGCTCACATCATATCCTCAAGAGTCTGAATCATTCTCTCGGATTGTCCATCTGTCCGTGGATAAAAAGCAATGCTATATTGCAGCTTTGTTCGCATGGCGCCTTGAAGACTCTTCCAGAACATGGCGGTGAACTTAGGATCTTAATCTAATGTGATCGTTATAGGCACACCATGAAGGCGAACTATATGCCTTACGTATAACTCCGCATACTTGTCTATGGCAAAGTCCTTTTACACCGGAATAAAATGAGCAGACTTTGTAAGTCTATCCACTACCACCCAGATAGAATCATTACCTCTTTGGCTCCTCAGTAGATTCATCACAAAATCCATCGTGATATGCTCCCATTTCCATTCTGGTATTTCTAGCGGTTGCAGCAATCCGCTAGGCTTACAATGCTGAGCCTTCGCCTCTTGACACGTTAAATATCTAGCTACGTGCTTGGCAATATCTCTCTTCATGCCATTCCACCAATATTATTGGTGTAGATTCTGATACATCTTTGTGCTGCCCGGATGGATACTGTAGTTACTGCAATGAGCTTCTATAAAATTTTCTCCTTAAGTCTTTCATCATTGGGCATGCATAACTGTCCACGAAACTTTAAGATCCCATCTTTGGATACTTGAAAGTTAGGTTTTCTCTTAGCTGCATCCATTTACAGAATCTTTTGCAGTTCAGAATCCAATGGTTGCTAATTTGCATTTTGAGCTCAATTTTGAGAATAGCCATTAAACTCGAGAGGTGACTTACCTCGAACTTGAAATCCGAGTCCCGAATTCCTTCAAGCAAAAGCCATTCTTGAACCATCATATGCGCATTCGTAGACTTCTGACTTAATGCATCGGCTACCTTGTTAGCCTTATCAGGATGGTACATAATCTCGCACTCATAATCTTTAAGCAGCTCTATCTATCTGTGTTGCCTCATGTTTAATTCCTTTTGCAAAAATAAATACTTGAGACTCTGATGATTCGTATAAATATGAAACCTTTCCCCGTACAAAGAATGTCTCCAGATCTTTAGCGCGAAAATGATCACAGCTAACTCCAAGTTTTGTGTCAGGTAATTCAATTCATGCAGTCTTAATTGTTTGGACACATATGCCACAACTCTCCCATGCTGCATTACGACACATCCCAATCCTTTGTATGACGCATCGCTGTAAATGTCACATCCCGATTTTTAGACCTGGGAAATCGCAGGTAAATTGTAATATCCTCAATTTCAATCCCTGGAAAATGGCTATGGTTTAAGTTTGATGGTTTTCCAATCGGAACAAAAATTTCTACTCATATTTTGGAAAACCGTATTTCGGATCCTTAGTACTCCTTTATTTTGTTATTTTTGGGGAGACTTTTGTGATTCGAATTTCTAAATACTTTCTTCTTGAAAGTTGTTTCAAACATCTTGAAGTTTTACATGATTTAATTTCAGAATTTTTGGAGTTGATATGAGTGGTACGATGGTCTCATTTTAGGACCGTGCGAAACTTCCTAGAATGGGTTTTTCGGTGATGTTCACACCGTCTTGATTTTCTACAAGCTTTTCTGGGCAGATTTTGGAAAAGTTTCCTTCACGGAAGTTGTTGAGAACTTCTTTTTCTATAACTTGTGAAAGTTTGGGAATTTTCTGAGATGATTTGCATGCTGGACAGAGCTTATTTTGAGAAACAAAAATGCTGTTCCAGTGAACTGTTTTTGGTCTGTCTTTGAGTGACTAAAAATGGTATTTACAGAGAGAATTAGATTTCGTGTCCTTCATGAAAAATGTTTATTAATGTATTTTTTATGACATATCCGAATTTGATAATTTTTGGAGTTCATTTACTATGATTTCAAGTCCGATTTCGTAAACAGTGCAAAACTGTTCGGTTTTGCCAGATTTCAAAGATTCAGCATTTTCTATACGAAAACATTGGAATTTGGACTTGGTGTCTTCTGGTGATTTAAAGTACACGTTCCGAGATTTCAAATGAGATATTTTATGCTTTGATCGGAGGTCGGACCAAGGGAAAACGAAATTTGGAAATAAATGGCCAAGAATGAAGCTTGTTCAAGAAGCTTAATTAATGGCTTGTATTAATGCTTGGTCTTCTTTTCCACAAGAATTTATTGGCCATTATTATTCTTGACTTTGATGACCCTTCATGATGGCTTGTGAGGTAAGCGCTTACCTCATTGCCCCGATGACATAAGCGCTTACCTCATCAAACTTTGGCCCCAAGTTTCCCCTCCCTATAAATAGAGAAAGGCCATTTGGCCAAGGGGGGAGAGAGATAGAGAGAGAGAGAGAGAGAGAGAGAGAGAGAGAGAGAGAGAGAAGCCGAGAAAGAGAGAGAGGGAGAACCTCACGTGAAGCCCCCTCCTCTCCCTCACGTCATTTCCATGCCCCGAGAGCTCCGGCCAACCCTCTTTCTTATTTCTTGCTTTGTAGTCATGATCGAGAAAGAGAAAAATAGAAAGAAAGAAAGTGAGAAAAAGCTTACCAATTAGCCCGTGTCTTTCTCGTGGTCCGATCAAGTGAGAAAGCCAGACCCAAGGCCCGAGTGTTCGAGAATCGTCCGAGAATCATCGAGACTCCCGTGTTCCTTTCTTGTTCTAGTTTGGTTGGTTGAGTAAGTGAATTCCTTAATACCGGGAAAGGATATTGAGATGCGTTGTGACGTGGTTTGCTTGGACCGTTTCTCGGTCGTTTGGTTGGTCGTAGTTGGTTCATTTCCTTGATTTGATCATGTTTCGTGATTGATGTTGTTTTGAGATAGAATCGAGACTTGAATAGCAAGGTGCACATGTTATAGCCGTGCTTGATGTTCTTTTGTTGAACTTTGCTATTGATCTGTCATCGATGCGGGTGCGGTAAGGCTGACTTATGTTAACGGCGATCGATATATCCTCGCTTGATATTAGTGTTTTCACTTGCTGAGTCTCCCCGACTCACCCCCCCCATTTTCCCACCCTCAGGTTCATAGGATGGTCGAACGGATGGCGGCGACAGGAGGAGTTCGAGCCATGTTGAAGTTCGGGTAAAGCGAGGAGCGAGAAGTCATAGTGGGGATAGGAAAACCCAAGCTACGGCGGCCTGTAATTTGAAAAACCTTCGGAATAGGCTTGTAGATTATATGTGTTATTTGCCATGGCCCGAAGGGCTTGTTAAAACATGTTTGCATGCTTTGTATACATAAGGTTTGCTCATGATGTTTGTCTTAATCCCGCTGTTATTTTTGAATGTGATTGTCCCGAGAAATGCTTCCGCGTGTGTATAACGAAAGATAATAATGAACGGGACGTTGCGTTAATGGCACCGAGGTGGGGGCGTCATAGTAAATCTCATAACTTCCTAAACCAGACAGTAATGTTAAAACAGGCGCAATAGTTAGCTTATGCTTAAGCTCTTGAAAACTACGCTCACACTTATCCGTCCATTCGAACTTCGTGTCATTTTTAGCAATTACGTCAAGGGCATGGCTATAGCAGAAAACTTTTCCACGAACCTCCTATAATAGCCAGCCAATCCCAAAAAACTCCAAACTTCAGTCACTGTCGTTGGTCTAGGCCAATTCATAACTATTTCAATCTTAGTTGGATCTACTGAAATTCCTTCCCCAGAAATCACGTGTCCAAGAAAAGCCACTCGAGTTAGCCAAAACTTGCACTTGCTAAACTTGGCATACAGCTTGTAGTCTCGAAGGGTTTGCAACACTGCCCTCAAGTGCTGTTTGCGTTCCTCATAACTCCTCAAATACACTAGAATGTAGTTAATGAACACAATCACAAACTTGTCCAAATATTTCTTGAACACCCTGTTTATCAAGTCCATAAAAGCTGTAGGCACAGTTGTCAGACCAAATGGCATCACGGTAAAGTCATAGTGTCCATAAAGCGTCCGAAATGCCATCTTCGGTATGTCTTCCTTTCTAATCCTCAACTGGTGATAATCTGTCCTCGGGTCTATCTTCGAATATACCGAAACTCCTAGAAGTTGATCAAACAAATCATCTATCTTTAGTAACATATACTTATTCTTAATCGTCACTTGGTTGAGTTACTGATAGTCGATACAAAGGCGCAATGACCCGTCTTTCTTCCTTACAAACAAAACTGATGCTCCCCAAGGTGATGCATTAGGACAAATAAATCCTTTGTCCAATAACTCCTACATCTGAACTTTTAACTCCTTCAATTCCGACAATGCCATTATGTAACGTGCCTTAGAAATCGGCTCCATTCCAAGGGCTAACTCAATCACGAATCCTATTTCCCTTTCTGGGGGCAACCCAAGTAATTTCTCAAGAAAAACATCATAGAACTCTCGTACTATAGCTATGTCCAGCATCCTCGGTTCCTCTACCACAGTGTCAACTACAGTTGCCAAATAACCTTGGCAACCCTCGTCCAACAATCGAGTAATTTCGAGTGATGAGATCAAAGGAATCGATGGTCCTCCTCGAGTCCCGACAAACTCAAACCCAACACTCGCTAAAGGCTCAAACTGAATCGTCTTACAATAACAATTTACGGTAGCTCATTACTTGGTGAGCCAATCTATTCCAATAATCACATCGAAGTCAAACATCATCAAGACAATTAAATCTATGCTATCATCACGATCATCAACAGATAGTTTACAACCAGCACAACCTACTAGAGACAGTATGCTATCCTTTAAAGGGGTATAGATACTATAGACCACTCTTAGCGGTTTTGGACTTAACCTTACTAATTCCATGAATTGCTTAGCCACAAACGAATGCGTAGCTCCAAGATCAAATAAGGCATAAGCAGCATAGTTGTGTAACGAGACCGTACTTATGATTACAGCACGTGAGTCCTTCAGCTCCTTCCTTATGACAGCATAGACCCTTCCTTATACTCGAGGTCGGTTCAACTGATCCAGGGGGTCGTTCCTCGTAGGTTGTCCTACCTACTGCGTTGATCCTTGCGCTCTCGCGGCCTAGTGTAGACAATCTCACGTGGTGGCCGTGCTGGCTACATTTAAAGCAAGCTCCCGTTCTCATAAGACATGGGGTTGTTCCATGGCTTCTATGGCAAAAGCGGCACATATCATTTTGATTGGGTGCCGACTTCTTTATGCCACCTTTCCTATTAGGAGAGACTGGGAACCTATTTCCTATCATCAGTTTCTTCCCAAATTGATGATTATCATTACTTGGAACAAATCGCGATCCAGACGTAGCTGTCTTCTTCGCCAAGTTTCTCTCTATTAACTATGCCCTCTCGTACAGCTCATCATAATCTTTTAGATTTAGGGGCACCAGTTGATCTTTGATCTCAGGTTTTAATCCATCCCTAAACCTCCTTGCCTTATCAGCTGGATTCTTAATCAGCCTCAGGGCATACTTGGACAGCTTAGTAAACTTAGCCTTAGGTCTACCAACAATTGGTTTTGCTGGAGACATTGAAGCTCATTCGTCTTCTGTTCCCTAGCACAATCTAAGAAGTACTTATTGTAAAAAGCTTCCATGAAGGCACCCCATACCCGGGCTGCACCTTCAGGAAATACCCTCCTTTGGGTATCTTCCCACCAAGTATTGGTATTACCTTGCAACTAGTAGACTACCAGCGTCACCTTATCTTCATCCGAACATCTTAGTAAGGCAAAAGCCTTTTCTAACTCCCTAATCCAAATGGTTGTGGCCTCAGGATCATCTGCGCCAGTGAACTTGGGTGGCTTGAGCTTTAGAAATTGCTCCACCAACTTATGCATGAGTTGATTCTCATTTTCATTTCTAGCCAATGGAACATCTACGGGCACAGGTGTAGGTACAGGCATAACGGTAGCAGCGATGGCATTAGCTTGGTTCTGAGCTTGTTGCCCTACCAAAGTCTTAAAGGCCTGCAGGATCTGGTCTAATCTAGGATCCTCTGGTGCTCTCCTTCCGACACTAGCCTGACATGGCTCGGTCCTCCTTTTAGGGGCCTTCGGGTCAGGATTACTCATCTAGCAAGATCTTTACAAAAACCTGCTTTCCAATTCCAACAAGGAATTAGAAACCATGAACAACCCGCTTAAGAATGAGAATCTAACAATTAGACACAGGCACAAAGTGTTTTCCTAACTCACTATACCAAAACCCATTGCACCTTATTACTCTAAGTCTCGACCAAACTTGGATCGAGCTGACCTTGCTTTGATACCAATTCGACAGGGATGTCACGTCCTGAACCCTATGAGTATGTAACATCCTGCTATGGTTGTTATGATGCGACGTCTCAGGACTTGTCGCTAACCCTTTCATTTTTATCTTTCTTTTTATTGCGCATGCGGAAGCGATAACAACCAATACCCAGACAACCACAATAAATAGGGATAGATAGGAAAACGGTTCACAACATTCAACCAAAGGACCATTTTAATATTCACTTGATTAACCCTTGGGACACATTTTCTTTACAAGCCCACTTCGGGCATTTCCACACGAGCTTACAAAAAGATAATGGGCTAGGGGTTAATCTACTTCACCAATAGGTCAGCCCGAAAAGCCAGCTTCTAGGCATCCCGAACCATACTAGGTGCATCAACATGCTAAGGGCATGGAAGATGTTAACAACAACAAATGAGACGAAAGTCTCAATAAGTTAACGGCCTAAGCCCTGCTTAAGAGGCCAACTCGCCTTGGGGTTCCTAGCTAGGCAACTACACATAGTTTATAGATCAATCACATGCCAATAGCAATTACAAGCATCCAGACCTCGCCTTGACACACATGTCATGCATGACTTCAGTCAACAAATGTCACAACAATGCATTCAGCACAACACGTACTCGGAACACCTAAAGAGAATTCCCATGCATCATGCATGCACACTCGTGCGTGTCTCGTTTATAAGGTAAAATCACTTGGGCATGTCCGATACCATGCCTAGTAGTATTTACCTCATAATCAAACACTATGCAACAAGCGTGTTCCATTTATCACGGCCCCTTTGGGCCACTACACATTAAGCAATACGCAGCGAGATGGTAGTCTTCTGGTATGACCGGGCATTGTCCTACCCTGTCGAGCATGGCAACGTCAAACGATCTATAGGATGACGGCATTTCAATACGGCAACATCAAATGATCTACATTAAAATTGTATCCCATGAGGAGCATTGAATCCCCCATCGGGCCGCGATTTGACATCTAGAGTATTGACAATCCAGATAATCTCCAGGCATTCGATAAATCAAGCACGATACGTAGAAAACCTTGAAAGATCAAGCATCTGATAGATCGGGCACGATACACAGCAGTCCCCGATAAATCAGGTATCTGGTAGATTGGGCGTGATACACAGCAGTCCCCGATAAGTCAGGCATCGTCAAGCAATATCCAGCAAGATGGCTCCAACATGTGACCACACAAGCACTCGAGCATTCAAGCCAATTATTATCTTTTTAATTGGCCAATGCAAACATGAACTATGCTCGAATTAATGCCACATAACCATTTTCACATGATCACATATGCAAACAGTTGCTCAATTTTGTAAATCATCATTTCGAAACACGTTTTTCATTCTCAAAGCCTCAAATTCCTTTCTCAAACATAATTATAAAATAATTTATTTTCAAAGATTCAAAATCTTTTCTTGAAATATAATCATTCAAATCATTTGGCCATATATGCCAACTTATACGGCGAAATCCAACATTGGCATCACAATTTGTGCATAAAACAATCACAATTTGATATTAAAAATCATTCGAAAATACTAATATTAAATTTTCGGAATTTGAATATTTTATTAATAACTATTTATTAAGAATAAAATATTATTATTTAATTTCGAAAATTAATTTATTTAATAAAATAAATAGTAATAATAAAATAATAGATAAATTATCTTCAAAATAGCGATTACTTATCGCGAACACACAATAGCCTATCACACAAATAATCATAGCTTATCGAACCAATACCGATAGCCTATCACTAATATCACCGATAGCCTATCGTCAATTTCACCTATAACCTATCACCGATTTCCAACAATAACTGATCAATCCAATGATAACTTATCATCCATGGCTATCAATAACTCAACGATAACTTATACACTAATCTTACTTAAACCATCATTAACTTATTCTAAATCTAAATTAAACTTCCCTAAGCAAGTTTAACACCCTAAACGAGGGATTAGGGGTTAACTTACTCGTCTAACTACGATGATTATGCGAGAACAACGGCGACGACATGGCTGTCCATGGTGGTTTCTTGTTTGGGTTCGGCGGACGGTGAACAGCAGCGAATGAGTGTGGCGAAGGGAGCGGCTGTTGTGAGGCTGTTTGGGGGCTGCTTGGGGCCATTCTAGACTTGAAATGGCTGTTGGTGGTGTCGGCTAGGCAGCTAGATAGTGGCGGACTAGCAGCTACAGCGGCAGGTGACGAAGCTGGTGTTCTAGCAAAAACCAGCCGGTTGTGGGCGGCTGTTCGGTGCGGCTTGAGGGCTGAATCGGGGGCTGATTTGGGGGGGGGGAATGGTGGCTAGTCCGACAGAAAAAGGGCTGGTCCGGTAGGCTAAAATGGGGAAGCCGAGAAGATGGGGAAGCCGAGAAGCAGGAGAAGCCAGCGAAAGAAAAAGCCGAAGGAAAGCTCAAACAACTCTGGATATTGTAGTGTCATATCCTATTCACTTTGGCATGTAGCTTCCTCATTATCATGGTATTGCCATAATACCTTAAGGAGGGGAATGGTCCTATTTCTGAGAATCTGCTTGCTATGATCCAATATTTGTACTGGTTTCTCAATGTGCTTTATCTTGGTATCAATATCCATGGTCTCAAAATCTAGCACGTGTGAGGAGTCAGGCTCGTTTTTCCTCAACATTGATACATGAAATACATCATGTATATTGGACAGCTATGGTGGCAATGCTAATGGATATATGCCACTTCTCCAATTCTTTCAAGTATCTCAAAAGGTCCTATAAATCTCGAACTCAATTTTCCTTTCTTCTGAAATCTTGAGATACCTTTCATAAGAGATACTTTCATAAAGGCAAAAGGACACTATAAGTGCCATAACTTGTGTACGGCGCTCACTTTGGTGCCATAACATTTTTTCGGATCACTTTGGTGCCAAGTCGGAGGAAAAACGATCACTTAAGTGTCATAACTTTTTTTTGGATCATTTTAGTGCTAAAATTTTTGAAAAACGATCACTTAACTGCTAAAAATTTTAAAAACAATCATTTAAGTGCTAAAACTTTTGAAAAACGATCACTTAAGTGCCAATCTCCGGCGAGACTCCGGCGAGCCACGTCAGCTTCAGAAATTAATAAAAAAAATGCCACGTCAGATTTCCGACGAAAAATTGTGTACGGCACCGGAGTTGGCACTTAAGTGATCGTTTTTCAAAAATTTTAGCACTTAAGTGATCGTTTTTCAAAAATTTTAGCACTAAAGTGATCCAAAAAAAAGTTATGGCACTAAAGTGAGCGCCGTACACAAGTTATGGCACTTGTAGTGTACTTTTGCCCTTTCATAAATACGTGATCCCCTACTTTGAACTCCAAAGGTCTCTGGCGTCTGTCGGCATAACTTTTTTGTCCACTTTGTGTGGTTCTAAGCCTATCTCGTATCGCATTAATGGCTTCCGTCACGACTTGTACCAATTCCGATCTTGTCAAATTCCTTTCTCCTACTTCACCCCAACAGACTGGGGTCCTACAAGCTCTTCCACACAAAGCTTCAAATGGAGCCATATGAATACTTTTTTGAAAGCTATTATTATATGCAAACTCCACCAAACGTAGCTTTTTAGCCCAATTGCCTTTAAAATCAAGAATGCAAGCCCGTACACGTCTTCTAACATTTGAATCACCCATTCTAACTGTCCATCAGTTTGTGGGTGGAAGGCGATACTACACTGAAGCTTAGTTCTTAGAGCCACCTGAAGACTCCTCTAGAAGTTCGAAGTGAATCTTGGGCTCGGTTTGATGTGATGGTCACAGGCACTCAATGTAATTGCACTATTTGTTTAACGTATAAGTTTGCATATTTCTCAAGTGTATAGTCCATTCGTACGGCCAAAAAATGAGCAGACTTAGTCAACCGATCCACAATCTCCCAGATAGAATCGTGACCACTTGATGTCCTCAGTAAACCTTGCACAAAATCCATAGTTATATGCTCATATTTCCATTTAGGAATTTCTTAAGGTTTCAGCATTCCAATTGATTTACGATGCTCTGCCTTGACTTGTTGACACGTTAAACATCTCGTAACGTGTTTAGCTATATACACCTTCATTCCATTCCGCTAATAATGTTGACAAAGATTATGGTACAACTCCATATTCCTTGGGTGAATACTGTAATTACTTTGATGAGCCTCCGTCAAAATTTCCTGCCTTAATTCCTCATTGTCAAGTATGCATAAGCGTCCACGGAATTTTACAACTCCTTCACCTGTCACTTGAAATTTTCGATCTCTTTCCTTTCATGATTTCTTCCCAAACCTTTGAGATTTCAGGGTCCATTGTTATAGTTCTTTAATCCTTTGTATAATTGCAGGCTCAATTCTCAACATGGCCAACACACTGGAAAGATCATCTATCTCAAGCTTATGCTGTGTTCGTTTTCGGAAAAATATTTTTCCAGAAAACATTTTTCGCATTTTCCGGTGTTCGGGGGCGGAAAATGTTTTCCATGGGAAAACATTTTCCTTCCCCACCCCCAAATCCTTCATTGTTTTGAGGAAAATGATTTCCTTTTTTCACAAAAAAGAAATCATTTTCCCCAAAAGTGAAGGCAAAATTGTCCATGGGAGGGAAAATATTTTCCGTGGGAGAGGAAGTTGATTGCCGATCACCGCCGATGGTCGCCGGTCGCCGCCACTGGCCGCCGGTCGCCACCGCCGGTTGCCGTCAACCGTCGGCCGTCGCCCCCGCCGGACGCCGACCATCGCCCCCGCCGGACGCCACCCGTCGCCCCCGCCAGACGCCGCCCACCTGCCGCCGGCCGCCGGCCACCCGCCGATCGCCGCCTATTGCCGCCCGCCGCCGCCGACCGCCGCCGGTTGCCGATTGCCGCCACCGGTCACCGCCGCCGGTCGCCGGACGCCGCTGGATCGGCGATCACCAAATACCAGAAAATATTTTCCTAAACTTTTTCAGATTTTAGCTTAACACCAGAAAATTGTGTTCCAGAAAAACATTTTTCAGGAAAATGACTTCCGGGAAAATATTTTTCAAAAGGAAAATATTTTTCGCCAAACGAATGGAGCCTTAAAGTTAGATTCTGAAGCCTTCTCAAGTAAACACCATTCCTTGACCATCAGACTGGCCATGGTCAAAGCACATTTCCGACTAAGAGCATCTGCTACTTTACTTGCTTTCCCTGGATGGTATAAAATTTCACAATCATAATCCTTGAATAACTCCATCCATCATCTTTGTCTAATCTTCAACTTCTTTTGGGAAAACATATACTTCATACTCTTATGATTTGTATAAATTTCAAGCTTTCCACCATATAAATAATGCCTTCAAATTTTCAGTGCAAATATAATTGCTGCCAATTCTAAGTCATGTGTCAGATAATTTAACTCATATAGTTTTAATTGTCTTAATGCGTAAACGATGACCTTTCCGTATTGCATCAGAACACATCCCAAACTTTTGTGGGAAGCGTCACTATATACGACAAATCCTTCCGATTCGTATGGTATTGTCATAATTGGGGCTGTGGTAAACTTCCTCTTGAGTTCTTGAAAACTTTGTTCACACTCCTCATTCCATTCAAATTTTGCGTTTTTCCTGGTTAGTTGAGTCAATGGACTAGCCAGACGTGAAAATCCTTCTACGAATCTCTGATAGTGACTGGCGAGTCCTAAGAAACTCCAAATTTTGGTTACTATTGTTGGTCTAGGCCAACTGACTACTGCTTCAACTTTAGCTGGGTTTATTGCTATACCTCCTCCAGTTACCACGTGACCCAAGAAAGCTACTTGATTTAACCAAAACTCACATTTACTAAACTTCACATATAACTTATGCTTCCTAAGAGTCTGAAGTGTTATCCTTAGGTGTCGTTCGTGCTCTTCTGGCCTTTTCGAGTATATTAGGATATGATTAATGAAAACTATCACGAACTAATCCAAATAGGGTTTAAACACTCTATTCATGGAATCCATGAATGTAGCTGGCGCGTTAGTCAATCCGAATGGCATGACTAAGAACTCGTAGTGTCCATATTGAGTCCTAAATGCTATCTTATGAATGTCCACTTTAATTCTTAGCTAATGATACCCTGATCTTAAGTCAATCTTAGAAAAGACTAAACTCCCTTGCAATTAATCAAATAAGTCATCAATCCTAGGTAATGGATACTTGTTCTTGATTGTGACCTCATTCTATTGTCTATAGTCAATGTAGAGACGCATCAATCCATCCTTCTTCTTTATAAATAGGATGGGTGTGCCCCATGGTGATGCATTTGGTCGAATAAATCCTCTATCAAGTAATTCTTACAACTGTACTTTTAACTCCTTTAGGTTTGTTAATGCCATCCTATACGGGGCCTTCGAAATGGGCTCCGCTCCCAGAGTCAATTCTATAACAAACTCAACTTCTCATTTCAGTGGTATCCCTGGTAACTCTTCAGGAAATACATTCGAAAATTCTAGGACTACTGGAATTTCCTCAAGTTTCGACTCCTTTTTAACTTCATCCTTAACTACTGCTAGAAGTTCTTGACAACCATTACTGAGGAGTTGGTGTGCCTCGAGTGCTGACATAAGTGGCATGAAAGAGTTCATTCCATTCCTGACAAATTCAAAACTAGGATAATACGGTGGGTTAAATCGAATCACCTGCTCGTAACAATCTACATTGACTCATTGTTTATTAAGCCAATCCATCCCTACAATGATGTCAAAGTCGTACATAAGTAAAACTACCAAATCTATCCTCTAATCCGCTCCACCTATAAAAATCTTACGGTCTCTACATATCAATGTTGATACTATCATATGCTTTAGAGGTGTAGAGATGCTAAGAGGTATTTCAAGCAATTCAGATTTCAATCCAGCTAACTGGATAAATCTTGCAAAAACAAAGGAATGCGTAGCACTCGTATCAAACAACGCGTATGCTGTTCGATCACACAAGGAAAACCTGAAATAATAGCCTTGGAAGTTTTTGCTTCCTCCTGAGTGATCACATACACCTTTCTTTGCATCGGGGGCCTTTGCAAATTCCTTGGTAGTGGTGCACCGCCCAGAATTGATTGCTACGTTGGTGATGCATGAGGTTGTGGTCTCCCTCGAGGACAATCCTTGACAATGTGACTGAGTTGTCCACACTCGAAGCATCTCTTTAGCATTGGACATGGTGCATTCCTGTGTTGTTTCCCACGCTGGCAGCAGTTTCCATTTGGAAATGATCTTCATTCCATCGATTGGTTATTCCACAACTCATATTGTTGCATCTCTTATCGAGAACAAAAGAGGGTTTTCCAATATGGATAGGTCTCTTACCAAACCTAACATTATCCTGCGTGGTTTGATGGTGTGCCTTACCTTGCCCCATGGCCTCTAGTTCTCCTTTTATCAATTCTTGTTCAATGAGTTGAGCACGTCTATAGAGTACGTTATAGTTCCCTATATCAAAGGGTACTAACTACCTCCTGATATCCGTTCTTAGCCCATTCAGAAATCTCTTGACTTTATCCTCCCTATTTTCCACCATACGAGGTGCAAACCTAGAGAGTTCAGAAAACTTAGCCTCGTCCAAATTCACTATCAGATTATTTTGACATAGTAGTATGAACTCTGCTATTTTCTGATCTTTAGCACAATCAGAAAAATACTTTTCATAAAATACCTCGACAAAATTCTCTCAAACTATTTTCGTACTTGCAGGAAGCACTATTTCTTTCGATGCTCTCCACCAGTGTTCCACATTTCCTTCCAATTGATACTCAGCTAAGAGTATCTTAGCATCGGTACAATTCAATAGGTTGAATATATTCTCCAAACTGCGTATCCACCTCTCTCCCTCATTGGGGTCTCCCAATCCTGCAAATTTAGTTAGCCTCAATTTCAGAAATTGTTCAATAAGTCATTGTACACGGCGATCACCATTCCTTGCTGTTGCTTGCTGTTGGGCTTATTGCTCAAACAATGCCCCTACATTAGCCAATGCTTCCAGGATTCCACTACTCAAGGATCCCTTCCTTGAGCGGCACCAGAAGATGATGCACCAGTCCTCCTCATCTTGTATTACAAAGTTTCTGCATATTGATCACCAATTACTACATATGATCAATTACCATAGCTAACTAATAAGTGACAAATGTTACTCATGTCATGTAAGTAACAAACTGTTACTAGTATTAGATAAGTAACAACAGGTTACTTGTTCCTCACAAACACAACAATAACAAACACATGCATTAGTGTTTTAAACACGTGCACGCACATCCTATCCATTTCCACCACTAGCGCACATTATCACTCCAATGTAAGCTTCACCTTATCACTCCAACGTGAACCTATGCTCTAATACCACTCGCAAGGTTGTAGCATCCCAGGAACGCCCCTATCCATAGGTCACTCTAATCTTACATTTTTATAGGAGTTTGCACGCGGAAGACACTTCTTTTCTTTAAGATCAGCATTTATAACATGAATTATAAATAAAGGAAGTTTACTACTATAAAGAACAACACTAGCAATGTTAAGGACTTTGAGATTTTAGAGCTGAGAGATCAATGAAGGTATCGAGCCTTCTAATCTTTTCGTGTCCAGGTGAAGCAGTGCTAGTTGAGTCAGGTTATAAGACAAAATGGTGAAAGATCTGGTAGTTGATTTGCATGTAGGACTAATTTAGCAAAGGTGCATGAGGTTCATGAGCTGAGGCGGTATAGGACCATTTATAAGATTGCCGAAAACCTTAAGTTAACAAGCTGAGGTAGGTTTCCAATTGAAAGAGGAATGTCGCCTACTAGTATGATTCTTTTGATTTTCGAACATGTAAGTTTTGTCATTTCCAAACCCAAAACAAATAACATATGGTCTAAGCAATTGAAGATTTTATTGTCGAATCTAGGTATTTAAGCTTGCTAAGGTGACCGAATGATGATGCGATCATTCCGAAATACTCACAAGCTACCATATCAAGATAACTTGAAGACAGAAGGTTTATAATTGATGGTGGTAACTCCTCAAAAAAATGCATAATAGGTAGTTGCAGTTCCTCAGGTGGACTACTGAGCTAAAATCTGGTAAGTGTCTCATGAGACTGTTATTTCCCATATTGGGATGTTCTAGTCTAGGTTAATAAAATACTCTAGTTAGAAATACACCAAATATGTCATGGCCATGCATCTCGAGACTTCTTAAATTAGTCAAATTTGCTAGAATATTTGACACTACAGATGAAATGTTCAAGTCACCAGGGACCAGTTCTTCTAGTTTGTAGAGCGTTTTTGGGATATATGTATGAAAACTACAATTGACTGACGGAGGCACCTTTTGAAGTAAGAGCATTGCTTGGCTTTGAAACTCCGAAGTCAAGTGTGCTCAGGTGAGAGCACCACCAAGAAGGGTTGGGAAAGTGCCTTCCCATAAGTTGAAATGAAAAATAGTGAGGATCAGAATTAGACGGGTTAAAGCGGACAACACCTTGGGTGAATTAAATTATGAGTGTTACAAATTGGAAATTAAGTGTTACTTATGTTAACTTTGGGCAAAGATTTAGACGTAATGCTAGGGTAGAAATTATACCTAAATGGCAATCAAAGCACTCAGACACACATAACCAAGATTGCAATGCTCAAGCACGGTCAAGACAGATGATTTGCTATCATGACAACCTCGCATGCAAAGGTTGTAACAAATCCACGGCAAAATGATAATCGCACAAGCACGAGCACACCATTCTTACATTCCATAGATGTCTCTCTGTGTTGTCACTTAACATGACTCAACTGACACTGCTTTGATATTCATGGGGTTGCTCGTTTCTCTCTGTGTTGTCACGTAAATTTTGTGTTCAGGTGGGTGTTATAGCAGTTGAAAAGAATCATACATAGCTTACATGTGTGTAGAGTCAAAGATATAGAGCTGTTCTGAAGTCATTAAATGCTTAGCTAGTTACAAAGAAGACAATAGGATGTTATGATGCGGCAAAGAGCTGAAGAAAGTGCATCCTTTGTTTGATAGAATGGAGAACATCAGCTTCATGAGGAGACTTTTTTCCCAAATTTTAGGTTGTATTTGAATGGAGAGACTTCTCCCCTGATATTTTCTTGCGATAGGTCTAACGCACAATATCCTTTGGTTTTGCAAGAATACAGAAACTCCCCCAAATCGCATGTGGCAAGTTCTAAGATAGGATTAGTTTATAATCATAAACATAAAATACAAAAACAAGATGTATGATCATTTAGTGGATTAAGGCTTCGGCATGAAAATGATAAAAGCAAATGTATGCCAACTTAGATAATAACCACATTAAGTTTAGTAGTACCGAAACGGTGTTAGTGGAAATATTAACGTAAGCTAGTCTTCCAACCCATGATCTACGGTTTTCATAGAAATAGAAATGAAATTCTCACGTTTCGATTGGGTTATCTAGCCGACCCCCAACAAAGGCTAGTAGCCACTCTATTTGTTAAAAATAGATAAAAACAATCTCGTGTCACGCGAGGTATGGATTGAGGGAGAAGCCATGTTCATGATCAATGGACCTCATGGATGAACAGAAGATCGACGCTTTGGTAAGCTATCTTTTAAGATGTGCCATTCGGACAGTTTCATGAACAATTACCTCTAAACTTGTGCCCTTAGGTCGGCCCTCGAGGTGTGGGTCGCGATAGGTACTTCTCTCTTGATATTTTCTTGTGACAGGTCTAACCCATAGATATCCTTTGGTTTTGCAGGAATACAGAAACTCCCCCAAATCGCATGTGGCAAGTTCTAAATCAGGAAGATGAGAAAGAGTAACATCCATGCTAATTTTCATGTATACGGATATCCTCTTATATGATAATTGCAATATCTCTAATTTTTTTTCTCTTAAGAAAGCCATCTAGCATGGTTGTACCGCTAAAGCAGTTTCTAGCAATGTTAAGGACTTCAAGATTTTAGAGCTGAGAGATCAATGAGGGTATCGAGCCTTCGAATCTTTTGGTGTCCAGGTGAAGCAGTGTTAGTTGAGTCATGTTACGAGACAAGATGGTGAAAGATCTGATAGTTGATTCGCGTGTAGGTCTAATTTAGTGAGATGCATGAGGTTCATATGCTAAGGCAGTATGGTACCATTTATAAGATTGTCGAAAACCTTAAGTTAACAAGCTAAGGTAGGTTTCCAATTGAAAGAGGAATGTTGCCTATTAGCCTGATTCTATCGATTTTCGAACTGGTGAGCTTTGTTAATTCTAAACCCAAAACAGAGAACATATAGTTTGAGCAATCAACGATTTCATTGTGGATCTAGGTATTCAAGCTTGGTAAGGTGACCGGATGATGATGGGATCATTCCGAAATATTCACAAGCTACCATATCAAGATAACTCGGAGATAGAAGGTTTCTAATTGATGGTGGTAACTCCTAAAAAAAACGCATAACAGGTAGTTGTAGTTCATCAGGTGGACTACTTGAGCTAAAATCCAGTAAGTGTCCCACGAGACTGTTGTTATAGTCTAGGTTAATAAAATACTCTAGTCGGAAATACTCCAAATATGTCACGGCCATGCATCCTGAGACTTCTCAAAGTAGTCAAATTTGGTAGAGTATTTGACACTACCGATGAAATGTTCAAGTCACCAGGGACTTGTTCTTCCGGTTTGTAGAGCGCTTTTGGCATATATGTGTGAAAATTGCAATTAACTCACGGAGGCACCTTTTGAAGTAAGCGCACTGCTCAGATTTGAAACTCTAAAGTCAAGTGTGCTCAGGTGGGAGCACCACCAAGAAGGGTTGGGAAAGTGCCTATCGTAAGCCGAAATATAAAACAATGAGGCTCGGTATTAGGCGGGCAAAAGTGGACAACACCTTAGGTGAATTAAATTCAGAGTGTCAAAAATTGGAAATTAAGTGTTACTTGTGTTAACCTCGAGCGAAGATTTAGACGTAATGATAAGGTAGAAATTATACCTAAATGGCGATCGAAGCACTCAAACACATACAGCCAAAATTGCGTTGCTCAAGAACGGTTAGGACAGATGATTTGCCATCAGGACAACATCGCACTCAAAGGTCATAACAAATCTGTCATGCCCCGAACCCCATTGAGTACTCGACACACTTCTTTGGTCGAATAATGCAACATCCCAAGGTATCGTCGACCCAAATCAACTTACCAGAGATTTATATCTATGAGTGAAAGCCACAATCAAACCCCAACAATAATAATTGGGGTAAACAAGGATAATAAATATATTCATTACTTAACCAACTTTATAAAACATCAACATATACCATTCATCTCCTATACATGCACACCATACTAACAACTTCACACCACCGATGTCCAAAAAGATCGATAGCCTGGGTCCCCTATCACCAAAAATGGTACCCTTCAAAAGCCTATACCCTCTAATCCCTATGCCCTCTACTTGGCATCTACTCAAAATTTGACTCCTCGGCATCTAAATCTGAGTCCTCCTGAACTGTCTGTTCCTTTGAGGAATCCGGCTCGGCCTTGATCTCAATCGGATTGTTTATATCACTCGACTCCGTTGGAACCTCAACCCGCTCCTCCTCAACTGGCTCCTTATCTGGTTCGTCCTCTGGTACAAATTCGGGATTGTACCAAGAAACGTTCTCTGATTCATATTCTGGCTCGTATTCGGGTGCGAGCTCTGGTTACTCTTCAAGCTCATCCTCAGGCTCTTCTTCCGGTGCCTCCTCAGGTTCGTCCTCAGGGTCTTCGTCTTCTAGTTCCTCTTTGGGTATTACTTCGAGGTCCACATCCATCGAATCATACCCTACCTGGGATGCTTCTGGTTCCGGTTCATGCTTGGCTCCCGAGAGCTCAGGTGCTGTAGGTGCAGGCTGAAGTTCGGACTAAGCTAGGCTAGTTTCTAAGCTCGTCATCTCACCGTCAGGAGGAGGTATGGCTGATGGGTCCCAATCCCCAACTCCATCAAAGGGAACATCAAATCCACGAACAGGGCCAACCTCATCTACCCCATCTTGAAAGAACCAAGCAGTATAGGTATGGGCCTGCCAAAGGGGTAACCCTACGTCTACCCAAATTACGGTAGTATGCCTGATCTAGGTTATATTATCGTTTATCGAGAACTCTACAACGTTGTAATCGGTGTGCATCGGTACTCCAAAATGCTCAAGTGGCGGTGGTGGGAGATTCATTGCTCAGGCCGGGGTTCTGAAATTATTGGTTGAAATAACCATGAGAATACATCTCAGTAAGTACACACCCTAAACCCCACCTAGGCTATCACGTACCTCCAGACAATCACAAACACAACCACACTCAGTCATCACATAGCAGGCACACCATATACACTTACCTGGGCCTTTCCAACGTGCAACCTGCGCGTTAGTCATAGTAGTATAACTTCCAATCACATGCATGATCTAATTACGTTTCATGCACTTATTCTCGCCTCATTACATTATTTTCACACAACTTGCCAGTGATCCACGTAATGGTACCGCCTCAGATTCACTGCGATTATTTCACACTTTCTACACAACTCGCCAATGACTCGCGTAGTAGTATCGCCTCAGGTTCACAGCGACCAACTCATAACAACACTTCAGGGCTCGCGTAATGGTATCGTCTCGGCCCGTGTATCTTGTTCGCATAGTGGTATTGCCTCAGGCTCAACACCTACCATCTACAACACAACCCGCATAATGGTACCGCCTCAGGTTGGCCGTCCTCCGGTAATACCGAGTATCGTCCCGCGTAGTCGTACCGCCTCAGGACGGATCAATTCCCCGCGTAATGATACCACCTCAGGGATTTCCATTATCACACGTACCGCACCACGCTTGCTTTCTCACTCGTTCACACATTTAACATCCACGTGCCAACATATTGACCAATCACACTTGGCCCATGCACGCATCAAACTACGCATTTCTTAAGTCAATCAACACCCAATCGCGGCCAATTGACAGTAAATTTCAATTTGGCCCAAGCGTGTACATAACTAAGCACATTTTAATCAATCAAGTCACGGTACAACAAACATACAAGGCCACTAACAGACCCATAAACACAACCACTATATGGGCACAAAATTCAACATTTTCTCATCCATTTTTCGCATGAATCGTCACCACAATTCAGCCATAAATCAATGCACCAAACAGATACCATTTTTCCCCGAAATTAAACCAAACGCTCATCAATACGAGCCCAATTTCTAGCACCCAATTTCACATCATCTCAGCTACGAAACATCATCATTTCGCCATCTAAAATCAGTCAATATCATCCCCTAAATCAGTCCACTCAATTAATCCTTAAACAACCCCTAATTAACCCGATTCAACTCTAAGTTGTCCGTCGATACCTTAAGTCCTAAATAGAGTTTAGGGCGTGACTTACCCGAACTCTAGACTGGCTCGGCTAGAGTGGGAAAGGGGCGGTAGGCTGGCGGCCAAGCGATGGCAAGCGGCGATGGTGAGCGGGTCTGGCGAGCGGCGTACGGCGAGTGGCGGTTAGCTGGACGGCGGCTTCCTTGGCTGCGGTTCACGGCCACGGGAGGGTATAGAAAGAGAGAGAAGGACGGCGTGAGGGTGGTGGTGTGGCTCGGTGGCGGGACGGCGGTGGCACGGCGGACGGTGGCCGGCGAGCAGCAAAGGGGAGGGGCGGTCGGTCGGTGAGCGGGAGGGAGAGGGAGAGTGAGCCAAGAGGTAGAGAGAGAGTGAGGATAGAGAGAAAAATTTGGCCTAAATAGTCTAAGGTCAATAATTGATTTACCAAAAGACCATCTTGCCCGTCTCTTACAAATCAAATCAACGGCTTAGATTCGATCTTATCTTGAGATCGACGGTTCGGATCGAATCCTTTCCAAAATATCTAAGGGCAATTTGGGAATTTCTCAAAAAGTCAAAGGGCAAAATTGTCCAAAAATCTCTAATTCTAAGGCTAGGGTGAAATTACCAAAATGACCTTCCCAAGTTACATTGGCCTTAACAAATTTCCAGGGGTAAAATAGTCATTTTCCATTTCTCGCCAAAATTTGATTTTTCTGAAGGATTCGGATAAATCCGAGGCTACCCGAGCAATTGACGACATCATCCAAATGATCTGTCATGACTTTCTAAATTTCCAATGCCCAACTTGATCTCTAATTAATGCCTAAGTTCTGAATAGTGTAACTTGCGCATATCTCGTACTAATGGGTGGCTTTTGGGGAAATTCACATTATTGACCCGTGGCCGATACTAAATCAAGCCATGTTTGAGTTTACTCAGGTCGTGACGACCTCGGTGGTCACTTAATCACGAGGATTGATTGCTAGATCCGACGGGCACGATCGTTTGGTATAGGTTTGGGGTCATTCGTCAATTCATTTCATGGTCAAGTGGAATCACCCGCGATCCACTAATATGACAATGGCGAACTGATCCCTAGCTATCCTTGGATCGGCCTATATTGGCTTAAAATGTCACCTCGACAATTTTCATGGTCGAGAGTCGGTTCATGATTGAGTTCTTTGGTCGCGCGAATTTAAATCCCTAATTAGCCTTTCCCTAACGGTTAGTATTCCTGTAGTGATCAATTCCAGGCGAGATCTAACTACAGGCATATCCATAACTACTCATTTCATAAATCCCAAGTGGGTTGGATTTCAGAATGTCACAAAATCCACGGCAAAATGGTAATCGCGCAAGCACGAGCACACTTTTTCTTACATTCCATAGATGCCTTGATGAGGAATGCACTATATATTAGCCCTGCCATCAAGATTTACGCCATCTCTCTCTTCGACACTATGATATTCATGTGGTTGCTCGTTTCTCTCTATGTTGTCTCGTAAATTTTGTGTTCGGGTGGGTGTTATAGCAGTTGGAAAGAATCATATGTAGCTTACCTACGTGCAGAGTCAAAGATTTATAGTTGTTTTTAAGTCATTAAATGTTTAGCTAGTTACAAAGAAGACACCGGATATTATGACTCGGCAAAGAGTCGACGTAAGTGCTTTTTTTGTTTGGTAGAATGGAAAACATCAGCTTCATGAGGAGAGACCTTTTGCCCTAATTTTTGGCTGTATTTGAATGGGTGACCATACATAATTTGATGTCTAGTCTTATTTTAAATTGCCACCCAAACGTATTTCACAAAGTTAACTTTCGGTGAATGATATATGTCTTTTGCTTTTGGCCTTAACACGTGCTCATACATATCATTTCATTCGTCTTGTTGGCAGCAACACCAAGTGATGCACTTATGTGATGTCGTTAACTACATGAAAACATACAATCATGTTTCAATACGAATCGGCAGAGGCATGACAAAGCCAACTTTGTGATATTGTAGGGGTTACCTTTTCTTTTGTATTTATATCTCCAGGTCAAGTTGAATATTAAAAAGGAACTTTTTATTTCTGGAGCAATGCAACCACAAAGGCATTACAAAAGTTCAATGACTTCAGTGCAATGGATAGGTCTTCTGGCAACTCCGAGAGCATGAATTTGCACAAGCTCCAGCACTGTTGACGTCCATTCCAACTTTCTCGATATCTACATAAGTTCGACTATGAAACAAGAGATTAACAAAGTAACTCAAATTAAAATAGAAATTTAATTTCTTTTAACAAGAGCATATATATTGAAAGTCGAAGGCAATGAAATGATTTGGTACGCAACCATGCTCTCACATTTAAAAGGCAAAAGGACACTATAAGTGCCATAAGTTGTGTACAACACTCACTTTATTGCCAAACATTTTCGCCAGCTCACTTAAGTGCTAAATCGGAGGAAAAACGATCACTTAAGTGCCAAAAGTTTTTTTTGGATCACTTCAGTGCTAAAATTTCTAAAAAACGATCACTTGAGTGCTAAAATTTTTGAAAAACGATCATTTAAGTGCTAATCTCCAGTGAGCCATGTTAGCTTTAGAAATTAATAAAAAAAATATCATGTCGAATTTCTGGCGAAAATTGTGTACGGCATCGGAGTTAGCACTTGAGTGATCGTTTTTCAAAAATTTCAACACTAAAGTGATCCAAAAAAAACTTATAGCACCAAAGTGAGCACACGACTTATGGCACTTGTAGTGTTCTTTTGCCATATTTAAAATATATCAATGAGACGTTTATAAAGAAAATAAGATTATATAATGACTTCCTTGGTTTCATGGATCTCACAAGAAGCTACGTTATTTTTTTGATCTCGATGTGAAGATTTTTACCTTGATAATAGTCAAAGCAACTAGACAAGAAACAACTGACATTGCAGTGTTGCAATGCCGCGTACATCAAGGGCTATGGGGGACGAATAATGAGGCATTTGAGCACACATGGAAGTACGGGAGGTGAAAGGGCACATGAAATTACACATCTCCACTTGCGCGACAAAGTATGTGTGCGTCGGCGTTGAGACCAATGGACGAGCATAGTATAAGAGTCGCCACAAGCATAAGCAAGCCCATTCTCTTGTATGCTATTACCACCATGGCTATTCCCACCTCAATTGTACTTGGCCTCTCTCTCTCTTTCTCTCTCAAAGAGCCTTGACAGCTTCGTGACCTAGTGCAGTGATGTGATGAGATGAACTAAAGTAGCACTATTATATACTCAGAAATTCATTCAAGTTGTTGAATGAGTTGATGACTAGAAAGGTAGAGGAGAAAGGGGATCCTTTTCATTTAACGATATAGATCATCTAGTGGAATGATATGGATTTCTAACAAAAATTTTAGGTCCATTGCAAAAGTAACAATATATTGCCAGCTATTGTCAGAATTTCTTATTATACGTGGGTACATGTTAAATTTAATCTCATCAATAAGTTCGTTTTTAGAGGACCTTAATTCTCTAAATAAATTCGGCTTAATCCTTAACAAATTATCTAATAGTAGTCCTTAGCAGAGCTCCCTGGGGAAGTACCCAAATCTACTAAAGATTCGTTTACTTTTTTTTTTGTCTTTGGAGTCATTAACACATTGTTTTATCTTTACCCAAAAAAAAACACATTGTTTTATCCTTTAAATACTATATTATATGTATGAAGGATTCCATTGAATTTATTTGAAAAGGCTAGAACATTTTTTATACATGCCCAGAAAATAATGTTGCATTTGGTCCCTAATTTGATCATTGTGTTGATTAGATCATGTGTTTAGATCTGGAAATTTAAGCCTATAAGTATCCACATGTGTTTTCGCAATTTCATCAAACTTGATGACCTCTTTTACAAAATTTCAAAACTTCAAAGTTGTTCATTGGGGTCTTTATTTGAAGAGCTCAAAGTTTGAGGACCTGATTGCAACATTTGGGGGAGTCAATTTCATAAAAAAACTCGGCTACAGTCAATCTATTTTTGGAAAATGGTTTGCAACCGAGTCCTAAGTGAAATTCAATTTTTTTAGGAAAGATGAGGGGGTTTTAGGAAAAACTCAAAACATGAAAGTTGTTCGTCACATGTTTTCCTAATTGCCAGCAAAATTTGGTAGGATTTGGATAATATTTTTTTATTTTTTCCACATTTTTTCAAATTTCAGGCCAAAATCAGGTTGGGTCAAGGGTATCCAGGTCAAATCCCAATTTTCAAAAAATTCGAGTAGGAAATTGAACTTTAATCCTCGCGACCTAAGATTTCTAGTGGCACCTAATTCATGTAACATCCCGAATTTTGACCCATTTCTGGAATCAATGAAATAGATATTATTTCTCATTTAATATTAGTGAGTCTCACCCGAAACTGATCACTCTCGGGATACTAACCGATAGGGAATGGCTAACTAGGAAAACGGTACGTGGACCAAGGACCCGATCACAAATCGGGCACCGATTTCGAGGAACGGCAAGGAAATATTTTTGGCCAATGTGGGCCGATCCTAGGAAGGTGATGGATTTGGTTTGGCCAACGACGTATGATCGGATCGCGGGTGATTCCGCAGGACCGAGAGTACGTGCGGCGAAAAAATCCCGAACTTAATCCGAACGATCGCGACCTGTGGAACTAGCGATAAATCCTTGCGGTTTCTCGGTAATTGAGACTGTCACGACTTGAGTAACCCTCGGTCGATACGCGTAATCCCTAAACAGTTACCCGTTAGTGAGAGGCTCTAAAATTGTAATTGAGCGATTTTGATCGTCGAATTTGATCCGGACTTGAATGTCGAATTTCATGGACGTGCACGACTATTTTACGAGAACGACGTCATTTTAGTATGACCAACTATATTTGGGGTCGGTACGGTGGAAAAATAGAAATTCGGCCCGGAAATGGAAGATTACGATTTTGCCCTAAGGCCTATTCCTAGTATTTTGAATTTTGGGGAAATTATTGGAGGACATTTTGGGGATTTAATTGGACATTTTCAGCCCTCTAATTTCAGACAAGTAAGGGACCATTTTGCCCCTCTTGGATAGTGGAGTTGACCATTATCAACTATTGGATTAATTGAGTGATCAAATGTGAGCCATTGGATCAAGTTTGAGTGAGAGGGCTTGATGGTCATTTTTGACAAGTTGGTCACCTAACCCACTAAGCCAAGTCTATATAGTCTCCTTCAATCTCTCTCTCCCTCATTTCTTCTCCTCCAAGCCGGCCACTGACCCCTCTCCTTCTCCTCTCCCTCTTTCCGATTCTCTCTCTCCCTCTCTCGGCTGCGTGCGCCACTCGCGGGGACGCTGCCACCGCACGCCAGAGCCACCGCTCGTCCGCCTAGCTTTGCCATCACCACCAAGTCTCATTCTCTCCTTCTCTCTCTCCTCCTGACCACGTGAGGGCTGCGCCGGAACACACTGCCGCCATCCGCTCGAGCGCCACCGCGGACTGCCGCCGCTAGCCGTCTACCACCGTCTCGCCTCCCCACCACCACCAGACCGCCCCATTCTCTTTCGCACCCGTCTGCCATCGCCACCGACCGGCACCTTTGCCGCCTTGAACCCCCGCTCGCCGGACCGCCGCCGATCACCGCCACGGGAGCTGCCGTCCGCCGCCGCGAACCAGCCCGGTCCGCTTGTTTCCCCACCGGTTCAGCCACCTATTAGAGATTAGGATTAGGTGAGTAATTATCTCTAAACCCTAATTAGGCTACTAAGCATTTTTAGATAGGTTAGGGTTAGATTAGAGGTTAATTAGGGTGAAGTTAGGTTTGATTAATGACTGATTGTTTGAGGCCGATTATGTGATGATTACGGGAGTCTATTTCCTTGAAGTTAAATATGTGATGATTATTTGAAGTGGAAAAATGGTTGAGAACATGCTGATTTGTGGCTGTCCATATCGGGATTAAATGGGATTAAGAGCGATCAATTTGGGGTTTAATCGTGGATGTCCAAGAATGCCTTGAATGGACTAAGTAGTGGCTGAATTGTGCTTATTTGGGATCAATATTATCATGCGGTGTGCGATTGGCCAATAATTGACGTGTATCCCATTAATTAAGTATGTGAAATATGAGGGCCGATATTGTGCCATGCAAGGTTGCATTGAATTGCTTAAATTGAGCATGTCGAATCGTGATTTGGGCAAGTAGTTGTGGCATTCGGCATGTGGTATGCATATTGAATTGACATTGGTTGAATATGTACCTATGTTAGAATCGAAAGCTCATTGTACATCATGTTGTTGCTCCAGTGCTGGAGAGTATGGCCACGTATTTCGCATGTTGAGCGTTGGCTTGAGATGAGAATTGTGCAAGTATGCGTGCCTAACACGAGCATGTGATCACCTAATTGCCTTGATGCATTTTACGCGGGGTTCAGATAAAAATTGGTGTGTACACGAGTGATCACATAAAGCCCTGATGCGTGTTATGCGGGGTATTGAACCCGTCCTGATGCGTTTTACGCGGGACGATGCCTGGTTCTATCGGAAGACAGCCAGCCTGATACGTTTTACGAGGGTTTTGGTTCGTATATGGAGATCATTGTTGTGCCTGATGTGTTTTACGCGGGCTAGAGACACTGGGCCTGATGCGCTTTATACGGGCCAGGAAGTGTTGGAATTGATTTAGACCTGATGCGTTTTACGCAGGTCGAACTCTAATTGAGAAATGAGCAGTATGCCAGTGTGCATTTTTGAGCCAGATCATGAGCATGTCATATTGGTGGCATATGTGTGCAAGAATGCATTGGCAGTTGTGCAAGCATGTGCATATCAGCGACTCATGTATGATATAGGTATTAATGAGCATGAGCATGTGCATGGCGTACGTGTGACTGAGCCTATCGCGTATGTGCCATTATGGTGATTATATTATGCCTAACATGTAGGGTCAATTGTGTGCTTGATCTGGGCCCGAGGGCCTAGGTCAATTGGTTGTCAATTGTTACTGGTTATATGTGTATTTTGTTTGCTTGTTAGGAGGTGCATGTTAGCCTAGTTTAGGTTTAGGGGGTTTTACTCGCTGAGATTCGTTCTCATTGTTGTTAAAACCCAACTTTTCAGACCCCTAACCCTGAAGATGTTTGAGGTACCAATACATTTTGGGATTTCGTCACGGATAGACCAGGACGTGACTGAGTACTCTGTAGGGAATGGGGATACATATATTAGACACTTTACTACAGTATGAGTTAATATGGGCGAGCAGTACTTTCAGGCCCATGAGTACATAACTTGGTGCTTTAGGGATTACACTGGGACTTTTAGACCCCTGAGGACTTTTGATGTCCCGTTCAACGGGCTAGGTGACCTAGATCCCTAGTGTGTCGATAGAGACCTGGTGAGCCTTGAGTGTACGTCCGAAGGGGGTTCTAGTGCTGATGTCGGACACAAACATGTTGTCTGGGAGATGGACGAGCTTGACCCGATGGACGAGGAGCCGGTGGATTGGGACTTTGACCCAGAGCCGATGGAGTCGGATGAGGAGCTAAAGCCTATGGAGCAGGACCCCGAGTAGGAGAGCGAGCCTAAGGAGATGGATTCTGAGGAGGAGCCGGCAGAGGCTGAGTCTGGGCTGGATTCCCTAGACTCCGAGGTCGAGTTGTCCGATAGCTCCTCCGAGTCCTTGGGATCCGACCCGGACTTGATTTCGTAGGGTTAGCCTTAGCCT
This sequence comes from Syzygium jambos, assembly GCA_031216235.1. Lineage (NCBI taxonomy): Eukaryota > Viridiplantae > Streptophyta > Magnoliopsida > Myrtales > Myrtaceae > Syzygium > Syzygium jambos. Next base: position 6,422,469 of record CM062226.1, on the reverse strand, counting down.
TAGTTAGGTCGGGCTAGTACCTTTTTGATCGGATCCCCACCTTAGTTAGTAGTTTAACCGCCTGGCCACCTGTCCCTTTTTGTTGTTGGTGGCCCTTGACCCGCTTTTATCTGATTGTATGCCTTTTGTAATTAATGGATATTGTATATGTTCTCCCTGTTTAATGCAAGTGTATATTTGTAAATCTTGTTGTTGTGTTGTGTTGCTATCCATGGTCGTTGTTTTGTTTTGTACTGGTGTTTAATTGCTTCCGCATGTGTATTGTTCTTTGTTGGGTGTTTGGTCGGCGACGTGTCCTGGGATGTCGCACCAATTCGACCTCGGTTGGGATGTTCGCGCACCGTAGGGTTCGGGGCGTGACATCCCTCATTCGATTTGGTATCGAAGCAAGGTCAACTCGATCCAATTCGGTCGAAGCCTAGAGTGATAAGGAGTGATGACCTTGAGTAGCCAGTAGAGGGACCGTGTGTGCTATGTCTACCTCCTGACTATTTGTGTCTTGATTGACTGGTTGTATGAATTGACCCGCGAAGTACAGGTGCGGCAGGAGCCCAGGTAAGTATACTTGTCCCTCTTATTGAGACTTGTGCTGCTTGTGTTTGACCGTATGCTGAGTGATTGATTGTTGTTTTGATTCCCTGCCTAGGACCTTAGATCGGTTTAGCTTGGTTTAGGTCTCTAATTTCTGAATAGAATTATAGCAGGTAGGTGGGTAGTGAGGACTGTAAAGATGAGAAGAAGAGGAAAGGAAACCCGAGGATAGTCGAGTGTAATAGGCCAAGAGGCCAGAGATCCAAGAATGGAGGAGGTTATTCAGACCCTATAGGAGATAGGAAACCTTATGGGCAGGCAGGCTCAGGAAAGGGCCGCCACTATTGCCCAGGCTACTGAGGCTGCAGCAACTGCTGCCGTAAATGGAAACAATGCCAATCAAGGCCAAGCCTAGGTAGTGGCGAATAGACAGATGCACCAACTGGTGGAACAGTTCCTAAAGTTGAAACTGCCTAAGTTTAATGGAAAGAGTGACCCCGAGGCTGCACCGCGTTGGGTAGAGGAGTTAGAGAAAGCCTTTGAGGTACTAGGGTGCATCGAGACTGAGAAAGTGACCCTGGCGGTATATCAGTTACAAGATAATGCAAACGATTGATGGAAGGCCACCAGAGATAGAGTATTTTCAGAAGGTACAGCCCAAACGTGGACCGCGTTTACCGAGAGCTTTTATGGAAAATATTTCTCGGAGAGTGCACAAGAAAGGAAACTAGCGGAGTTTATGCGACTTCACCAGGGACAGATGACCGTGGACCAGTATGAGGCAGAATTCGCAAGGTTGTCAAAGTTTGCACCTAGGATGGTGGAAAATCCGCAGGATAAGGTTTGGAGATTTCGAAATGGACTGAAGTCGGATATTCGAAGTCAGATGATTTCTTTGAACATCAGAGATTATGGGGAGATGTACGAACGAGCTCAGGCCATCGAACGAGATCAAATGGAAAGGGCAGCCGCTTTTGGATCACGGTTTACCCAAAATAAGGACAATCGTCGTTTTCGGGAAGAAGCCGATGGCGAAAAACAGGCGATTCATCCCACTGGCTAGGAAGAACATTAGGAAGAAGAGCCACCAATCGAATCGATTTGTAGCTTATTTTAAATATGGGAGTTTAGAGCACCAGATCAGGAATTGTCCTCAGCAGAGCTCCACAAGACCATTGGTACAACCGCAGCAACCCCGAATAGGAAATCAAGCCGAAAATCCCCCACCGGCTAATTAAGGTTGATCGCCGGCGCAATGACGAGTTTATGCAATGGCGCAAAGAGAGGCAGAGGACAGGCCGAGCATGGTCACAGGTACGGTTTCTCTCTGTGCTCATGCTGCGTATGCATTATTTGACCTGGGGGCGACCCACTTGTTTATTTCGAAGCAATTTGTTAGATTGGTTGGAATTAAGCATGTATTGCTTGAGATCATGCTTTGTGTGACGACACCGCTAAATAATAAGATGCTAGTGTCGTTAGGGTGTCCTAACTGTAAGATAGTGACTGGAGGTAGAGAAGAAAGTATCGACTTGGCAGTGTTGGTCATGTTTGACTTTGATGTGATGATTGGAATGGATTGGCTGATTAAGCAGAAGGCCGTAATGGATTGCGACAATAGGATGATCCAATTTAACTCGAATGGACATCCTAGATTTGAATTTCAAGGAAATCGAGGAGGAATCTCGATCTCTTAGATTTCCTTGCTCGAGGTGACCAAGTTGTTGGACGAAGGTTGTGAAGGATATTTGGTGAATGTGGTCGATCCGACAGTGGTGGAACCTAAATTGGAAGAGATACCCGTAGTGTGTAATTTTCCTAAGGTCTTTCCTCAGGAATTGCCGGGTTTGCCACCAGAGCGAGAAGTAGAATTTGTTATAGAATTGGCCCCAAGAACCGAGCCAATCTTGAAAGCACCGTATCGGATGTCCTTATCGGAACTAAAAGAATTGAAGGTCCAAATGCAAGAATTATTGGACAAGAGTTTTATTCGTCCTAGTGCGTCTCCATGGGGAGCGCCGATACTATTTGTAAGAAAGAAGGACGAAACTCTGAGGTTGTGTATCGACTACTGGTAGTTGAACTAGCTGATAGTTAAGAATAAGTACCCACTGCTGAGGATTGACGACATGTTCGATCAGTTGCAAGGAGTATCAGTATTCTCTAAGATCGATCTACGGACGGGGTATCATCAGCTGAGAATCCGGAAGGAGGACATACCTAAGACTGCTTTTCGGACAAGATACGGGCACTATGAGTTCACAGTTATGCTCTTTGGTCTAACAAATGCCCCTGTTGCCTTTATGGACCTAATGAACCGTGTATTTAAGGAGTTTCTAGATCGGTTCGTCATCGTTTTCATTGACGATATATTGGTACACTCGAAGAGCCCCGAGGAACATGAAGTACATTTAACTGAGGTACTAAGGACTTTAAGAGAACACGCACTCTAAGCCAAGTTAAGGAAGTGCAAGTTTTGGCTTAACATAGTAGCGTTCCTTGGACACATAATTTCAGGAGATGGAATTTTTGTGGACCTGACCAAGATTGAGGCCGTGACTAAGTGGCCAAGGCCAACGTCAATGACGGAGATTCGAAGTTTCTTAGGATTGGCTAGCTACTATCGACGCTTTGTAGAAGAATTCTCATCAATAGTCACGTCACTGACACGGTTGCTTAAAAAGGAAATCAAGTTCGAGTGGGATGATAAGTGCGAAAGGAGTTTTCAGGAGTTGAAGCATAGACTGACAACCGCCCCGGTGTTGACCATTCTGTCCGGACCAGAAGGATTTGAGGTCTATAGTGACGCATCGTTGAGAGGACTCGGATGTGTATTGATGCAACACGGAGGGGTAGTCGCATATGCGACGCGCCAGTTAAGGCAGCTTGACATGAAACTATCCGACGCATGACTTGGAACTAGCAGCGATCATCTTCGCCCTCAAGATTTGAAGGCACTATTTGTGCGGAGAAAAGTTTCAGATTTATAAGGATCATCAGAGCCTCAAGTACCTATTTTCGCAGAAGGAATTAAATATGAGGCAGCGTAGATGGATAGAACTTCTTAAGGACTATGACTGCGACATCCTGTATCATCCTGGAAAGGCGAATCGAGTGCTAGATGAGCTAAGTCGGAAGTCGAGTATGACGTATATGATGGTCAAAGAGTGGACCTTGCTGGAAAGTCTAAGAGATTCAGAATTTAAACTTGAGATGAGTCGGATGTCGAACTTGCTTGCCACGTTGAGGATCGAATCGGAGATTTAGGCAAGGATTAAGGCACTGCAATCCACAGACCAAGAGATACAAAAGATTGTTGGAATAGACATCGCTACAAGAAAATCGGATTTCTAGGTGGATGAGAATGGAGTTTTAAAGTTCCGAGGACAATTGTGCGTACCCGATGACACAGAGCTTAAGAAAGAGATTTTAAGATAGGCACATCGCAGCAATTACAGGATCCACCCAGGTAGTACGAAAATGTACTAGAATCTGCGACAGCATTACTAGAGGAATAGATTGAAAAAGGATGTGGCCAAGCATGTGGCGGAGTGCCTAACCTGTCAGCAAGTCAAGGAACATCACTGTAAGCCTGGAGGGTTATTGTGACCATTGGAAATTCCTAAGTGGAAATAGGACCACATCACGATAGATTTCGCCACTGGATTGCCAAGGAGCCAGAGAGGGCACGACTTCATATGGGTGATAGTAGATCGACCGACTAAGTCAGCGCACTTTCTGGCAGTGTAAAAAGATTTTGAGTTGGAAAGGTATGCAGAGTTATATGTACAACAGATCGTCCGACTTCATGGAGTACTCGTAACGATCATTTCGGATCGTGATCCAAGATTTACGGTCAATTTCTAGAAAAGTCTGTAAATGGCCTTAGGAACGAAATTGCAGTTTAGCACGGCTTATCATCCACAGACGAATGGCCAATCAAAAAGGACGATCCAAACTTTGGAGGACATGTTGCGTGCCTGTGTATTGGATTTCCAAGGCAAATGGGAAGAGCAGCTACATCTGGTAGACTTCGCATATAACAATAGCTATTAGCAAAGTATTCAGATGGCGCCATTTGAGGCCTTGTATGGCAGAGCGTGTAGAGTGCCAGTGTGTTGGGACGAAGTTGATAAGCGAAGTATCACAGGCCCATAATTAGTATAGCAGACAGTCGAAGCCGTTGAGAATATCCGAGAAAGGCTAAGGACCACGCAGAGTCACCAGAAAAGCTACACCGATCGGAGACTATGACCTTTGGAGTAAAGGTGGCCATGGGCCGGTTTTGGCCCGGAATCAAACCGGAAACGGCCCGGTCAAACCTGAGCCCGGCCCGTTGACCGAGCTCGCGGTTCAGAACCGGAACCGGCCCGTGGCCTACGGGCCCGGTTCCGATTCCAGAAAATTTTGAACCGGCCCGGAACCCGGTTCCAAAAAAAAAGCAAAAAAGAAAAAAAAAAGTAAAAAACAAAAGCTGCTGCTGCTGCTGCGTGCGGCCCGTTGCTAGGGTAGCCCCTGGCAATGGGCAAAATTTTTTTTAAAAAAAAGCCCCCGCAGCAGGGCTTGCACGTCTGCAAGCCCTGCTGCGGGCTTGCGGCCCGTTGCCAGGGGCCAGGGCGGCCCCTGGCAATGGGCAAATTTAAAAAAAAAAAAATGCCCCTGCAGAAGGGCCTGCACCTGCACGTCTACAGGCCCTGTTGCGGGCAGCGCCGCAGCAGGCTTGCGGCCCGTTGCCAGGGCAACCTTTCTGTCCTGGCAACGGCCAACGCCCCCAAACGGGCAAAAAGTAAAAAAAAAAAGAAAAAGATAACCGTTGCAAAATTGCAACGGTTATCTTTTCTTTTTTTTAATCCTAAATTTTCTTCTCAATTTTTTCTTATAAATTCTCTCAAATTCTCTCAATACTCACAATTCTCTCAAATTCTCTTCTCTCAAATCTCAAATTTTCTCAATACTCGAAATTCTCTCAAATTCTCTTAAATTCTCTCAATTTTCTCAATCCACGCAATTCTTTCTTAATTCTCCCAATTAATCCGCTCAATTCTCTCAATCTACTCGAAAAATGGCAAGTGGAAGTCGAGTGCCAACTGGCAAAGGTAAGAATATCGCGACGGAATCCCATCATTCTTTTGATCCTCGTGAATATGCAGATTTTCAAGATGATGAAATCAACATTTTTCCCGATGTGGAGCGCGTCCCGATGCAAGAAAGTTTTCATCCTCCTGCCGAAATATCTACAACAAAGGAAGTAGAACGGAAATTTACATCTGACATTTGGAATCACTTCACGAAAATGGAAATGTTTGATATTGATCAAAAAAGGTACGATATAATTTATAAATATTGTGGGAAAATATATAAATATATAGGTGGACAAGGATATGGAACATTTAAACGACATCTTAGGAGCAAACATCCAACCGAAACGGAAATCGATATCGGGCAACAATAAATTTCCGGGTGCGTCAATCCTAACACTTCCCCTTTATTTCGTTTTAATGAAAAAACTTATAAGGAAGAATTAGAAAAATTTATTTCCGTTGAGCATTTAGCATTTAATTTTGGAGAAAGATTTGGTTTTAATGAATTTGTACAAAAAGCATGTGCTCCACAAGCAAAACATGTTCCTAGAAATTCAATTAAACGAGTAATTAAAGTTCTTTACAAAAATGGACAAAAAGATTTACAAAACTTTTTTATGCAATTTAATAGATACATGCATATAGGTAGTGATATTTGGAGTGATCATTGGCAAAATCATTCTTACATGAGCATAACATGTCATTGGATAGATAACGAGTGGAGTATTCAAAAAAGAGTTATTGCATTTAGAGTTTTCGATGATAATCATACGGCAAATAATATTTATAGAATAATTAGGCAAATTTTAGAAGAATATTATTTGCTTAACAAAATTTTTTCAATTGGTTTTGATAATGCCGCAGCAAAAACCGCTTCAATTACCAATTTAGAAAATATTTGTAAACTCGCTTTTGGTGGAAAATTTTTCACGTTAGATGTGCTTGTCATGTTTAAAATTTATGTGTACAAGATGGTTTGAAAACTCTTGATATTTTTCTTCAACCAATAAAAACAACAATTCAATTTTTATGGAAACATCCCCAAAAAATAAAAGAATGGGGTAGATTTTGTGGAGAAAATTGCAAAAAGCCAAAAGATTTCCAAGAGATGTTCCAACTCGTTGGAATTCTACTTTCCACTTGCTTAATGAATCTTTAGCATATAAAGATTTATTATGTGCATTCATTTCTAATAATATACCTCAGATTAATTTATACCCACAAGAGTGGGATATTTGCCAAAAATTTTTAGATGTTTTAAAGGTTTTTAATGATGCAACTTATACTTTATCCGGTATTTATTATCCTACTACACATTTATTTTTAGTAGAGTGTACTAATATTGTTGGAATTTTTTATGAATGTGAAAATGATGTTGAATTACAACATACTATAATTGCAATGAAAAGGAAGTGGCTACATTATTATAGCAAAATTCTCATTATTTATTTAGTTGCTTGTGTTTTTGATCCGCGTTGCAAATTGGATGGCTTAAATGATTTTTTGCGTACGTATTATCAATGTTTACATTATGATGAGATAGATGTTACAACCATAGTACGTGATGTTAAAAACGTAGTAATAGAATTATATAATGAAATTTATACTAAATATAATTTGGGTGATATTATTGGATCTTCTTAATCTACGAAGATACAAAATGACAGCACAGGTAAAATTAGTAGAGGGTACCAATTTTTATTATATAGACAAAAAAAATAGAATGGAGTAATAGGAAATATTTCTGAATTAGAGATTTATCTAACCGTTTCATTTGAATTTACTGAATCCGAAGGTGGTACAGATTTTTTAATTTTAGATTGGTGGAAGAGGCACGCAAGCCAATACCGAATCCTTTCTCTTATTACAAAATAGATTTTTTCAACCCCTTGTTCCACAGTTGCGGTCGAACAAGCATTCAATGCCGGATGCAATATTTTGGACGAACATCGTTCAAGATTAGCTCCAGAATCAGTGGAGATTCAAGCTTGTATTGCTGATTGGACGAAGGCTCAATACCGACAATAAGAGATAGATCGCAATAATGAATCCGAATTTTTTAACGATGGAGATACTACCGCTACCAGTATCGGTACCGGTACTGGAACCGATAGTGATGATTGAGGGTAAAAGAACTATTGGAGTTGGGAAATATTTCGGGAACCCTTGTTTTTCGGTAAAAGTACACTACAAGTGCCATAACTTGTGTACGGCGCTCACTTTAGTGCCATAACTTTTTTTTGGATCACTTTAGTGCTAAAATTTTTGAAAAACGATCACTTAAGTGCTAAAATTTTTGAAAAATGATCACTTAAGTGCCAACTCCGGTGCCGTACACAATTTTTCGCCGGAAATCTGACGTGGCATTTTTTTTATTAATTTCTGAAGCTGACGTGGCTCACCGGAGATTGGCACTTAAGTGATCATTTTTCAAAAATTTTAGCACTTAAATGATTGTTTTTAAAAAATTTTAGCACTTAAGTGATCGTTTTTCAAAAATTTTAGCACTAAAGTGATCCAAAAAAAAGTTATGACACTTAAGTGATCGTTTTTCCTCCGACTTGGTACCAAAGTGATCCGAAAAAAAGTTATGGCACCAAAGTGAGCCCCGTACACAAGTTATGGCACTTATAGTGTTCTTTTGCCCTTGTTTTTCATACCGGGTATGCCCATGCGAGCTTAGGGAACCGAAGTATAATCCGACAAAATGTGACCTCTGGTCCCCTGCGCACGGAATGCTTAAGTTTTGGGATCATTTTAGGGCATATATATTGTGCTCATTTTTTTTTATAGATCGTTGTAACGAATTGTAATGTGCTTAATGATGATTTATTAAGTTCAAGCCCTCTCTTTCTCTCTTGTCTTTTTGTCCCCAAATTTAATTACAATTTACATTTTAATTACAATTTATATTGAATAATGTTCCGTCACCGGAACAGTAATTTTTTAATTTTTTTATTATTTTCTTTTCTGTTTTTCCTTTTCTATTTTGTTTCTTTTTCCTTTTCTTTTTTTTTTCTTTTCTTCAGACTTCCTCCGCCGGCCATAGCCGGGGCCGGCGGAGGTCGCCGGCGTCGGGCGAGGCTGCCCTCGCCGGCGTTGGGCGAGGGCCGGCCTCGCTCGGCGCTGGCGAGGCCGGCCTCGCTCAGATGCCGGCGAGGTCGGCCTCGCTCGACGCCGGCGAGGTCGGCCTCGCTCGACGCCGGCGAGGTCGGCCTCGCTCGACGCCGGCGAGGTCGGCCTCGCTCGACGCCGGCGAGGTCGAGCCCTCGCCCGATCTGGCGAGGCCAGCCTTGCCCGACCTAGGCGAGGGCGGCCTCGCCTGAGGCCGGTGACCTCTGCCAGCCCTAGCCGGGGCCGGTAGAGGAAGAAGAGAAAAAAAAAGAAAAGGAAAAAGAAAAAAAATAGAAAAGTAAAATTATGAACCGGCCCGGAACCGGTTCCGAACCTGAACCGAAATCGAAACCGGCCCGGAACCGAAACCGCCAGAGGTAGTTCCAGTTCCGATTCATACTCGGCCATGAACCGGAACCACCGGTTCCGAACCGAAACCGGTCGGTTCCGAACCATGGCCACCTCTACTTTGGAGTTTCAGGTTGGAGAACATGTATTCCTCAAGGTATCGCCAATGAAGGACTATCCCGATTTGGCAAGAAAGGAAAACTGAGCCCGAGGTATGTTGGTCCATTTGAGATTTTAGAGAAGATCGGAGATATGGCTTATCGACTTGCTTTACCACCCAACCTGTCGCAAGTACACAATATATTCCACGTGTCAATGTTGAGAAAGTATGAACTAGACCCGACCCATGTTCTGAGGTATAAGGAGATAGACGTGGACGACAAGGTGTCGTACGTGGAAAGACCAGTAAGGATCGAGGACAGAAAGGATCGAGTGCTACGGAACAAGATGATCCTGATGGTCAAAGTCGTTTGGGAGCATCATGGAACGAAAGGTGCCACTTGGGAAAGCGAAGAGGCAATGCGACGTCAACACCCCCATTTGTTTGAATAGATAGGTTTAGATTGCAAATTTCGAGGACGAAATTTTTGTAAGGAGGGAAGAGTTATAAGATCCTGAATTTCGACCCATTTCCGAGATCAATGAAATAGATATTATTTCTCATTTAATTTTAGTGAGTCTTGCCCGGAACTGATCACTCTCGCGATACTAACTGTCGGAAAATGGCTAACTAGGAAAATAGTACGTGGACTAGGGACCCGATCGCGAATCGGGCATCGATTCCGAGGAACGGCGAGGAAATATTTTAGGCCAATATGGGATGATCTTAGGAAGGTGACGGATTTGGTTTGGCCAACGACGTACGATCGGATCGCGGGTGATTCCGCACGACCGAGAGTACGCACGGCGAACAAATCTCGAACTTAATCCGAACGATTGCGACCTCCGGAACTAGCGATAAATCATCACGGTTTCTTGATAATCGAGACAGTCACGACTCGAGTAACCCTAGGTCGATACGCGTAACCCCTAAATAGCTGTCCGTTAGTGAGAGGCCCTAAAATTGTAATTGAGTGATTTTGATTGTCGAATTTGATCCGGACTTGAACGTCGAATTTCATGGATGTACGCGACTATTTTGCGAGGACGACGTCATTTTAGTATGGCCAACTATATTTGGGGTCGGTACGGTTGAAAAATGGAAATTCGGCCCGAAAATGGAAAATTACGATTTTGCCCCAAGGCCTATTCCTAGTATTCAGAATTTTGGGAGAATTATTGGAGGACATTTTGGGGATTTAATTGGACATTTTCGGCCCTCTAATTTTCGAAAATTAAGGGATCATTTTGCCCCTCTTGGATAGTGGAGTTGACCATTATCAACCATCGGATTGATTGTATGATCAAATGTGTGCCATTGGATCAAGTTTGAGTGAGAGGGCTTGATGGTCATTTTTGATAAGTTGGTCACCTAACCCACTAAGCCAAGTCTATATAGTCTCTTTCAATCTCTCTCTCCCTCATTTCTTCTCCTCCAAGCCTGCCACTGACCCCTCTCCTTCCCCTCTCCCTCTTGCCGATTCTCTCTCTCCCTATCTCGGTCGCGCGCTCCACTCGCCGGGACGCCGCCACCGCATGCCAGAGCCGCCGCTCGTCCGCCTAGCTTTGCCATCACCACCCCGTCTCATTCTCTCCTCTCTCTCCTCCCGACCAAGTGAGGGCTGCGCCGGAGCACACTGCCGCCATTCGCTTGAGCGCCGCCACGGACTGCTACCGCTAGACGTCTGCCACCGTCTCGCCTCCCCACCACCACCAGACCGCCCCATTCTCTCTCACACTCGTTTGCCATCGCCACGGACCAGCACCCTTGCCATCTTGAACCGCCGCTAGCCGGACCGCTGCCGATCACCGCCGCGGGAGCCGCCGTCCGCTGCCGCGAACCAGCCCGGTCCACCTGTTTCTCCACTGGTTCAGCCGCCTACTGGAGCTAAGGATTAGGTGAGTAATTATCCCTAAACCCTAATTGGGCTACTAAGTATTTCTAGATAGGTTAGGGTTAGATGAGAGGTTAATTAGGGTGAAGTTAGGCTTGATTAATGGCTGATTGTTAGAGGCTGATTATGTGATGATTACGGGAGTCTATTGCGATGATTTGGAAGTGGAAAAATGGCTGAGAACATGCTGATTTGTGGCTGTCCATATCGGGATTAAATGGGATTAAGAGCGATCAATTTAGGGTTTAATCGTGGATGTTTGAGAATGCCTTGAATGGACTAAGTAGTGGCCGAATTGCGCTTATTTGGGATCAATATTATCATGCCATGCCGTGTGTTTTGTGTGGTCGAATGATGCGGTGTGCGATTGGCCAATAATTGGTGTGTATCCCATTGATTAAGTATGTGAAATATGAGGACCGATATTGTGCCATGCAAGGTTGCATTGAATTGCTTAAATTGAGCATGTCGAATCGTGATTTAGGCAAGTAGTTGTGGCATTGAGCATGTGGTATGCACATTGAATTGACATTGGTTGAATATGTACCTATGTTAGAATCGAAAGCTCATTGTACATCATGTTGTTGCCCGAGTGCCGGAGTGCATGGCCACGTATTTCGCATGCTGAACATTGGCTTGAGATGAGAATTGTGCAAGTATGCGTGCCTGACATGAGCATGTGATAACCTAATTGCTTTGATGCGTCTTACGCGGGGTTCAAATAAAAATTAATGTGTGCACGTGTGATCACATAAAGCCCTGATGCGTGTTACGCGAGATATTGAAACCGTCCTGATGCGTTTTACGCGGGACGATGCCCGGTTCTACCGAAAGACGGCCAGCCTCATGCGTTTTACGAGGATTTTGGTTCGTATATCGTGACATTCTCAAATTTTACCCGCTTAGGATTTATGATATGGATGATTTTATGAACGTACTTGTAGCTAGATCTTGCCCGGAACTGATCATTCCTGGTATACTAATCATTGGGGAAAGGCTAATTGAGAATTTAAATTCGTGAGGCTAAAGAAACTCGATCGTGAATTGACTTTCGACCATAGAATTGTCGAGGTGATATTTTGAGCCAATGTAGGCCGATCCAAGGATAGTTAGAGATCAATTCGCCACTATCATATTAGTAGATCGCGGGTGATTCCGCTTGACCACAAGATGAACTGACGAATGACCCTAAACCTATACCAAACGATCGTGCCCGTTGGAACTAGCGATCGACCCTCGCGATTAAGTGACTACCAAGGTCGTCACGACCCGAGTGAACTTGAACGTGGCTTGATTCAGTATCGGCCACGGGTCAAAAGTGCGAATTTCCCCAAAAGCCACCCGTTAGTCTGAGATATGCTCAAGTTACGTTATTTAAAATTTAGTCATTAATTAGAGACCAAGTTGGGTATTGAAAATTTAGAAAGTCACGACAAAACATTTGGACGACGTTGTTATTAGCATGATCAACCTTAGAATTGTCCGAATCCTTCAGAAAAATCAAATTTCGGCAAGAAATGAAAAATGACTGTTTTACCCCTCGAAGTTTGTTCAGGCCAAGTATAAATGGGGAAGGGTATTTTGGTAATTTGACCCTCACTTTAGAAATGACAATTTTTGGACAATTTTGCCATTGGATTTTTTGTGAAATCCCCAAATTACCTTTGGATATTTTGGAAAAGATTCAATCTCGACCGATGATCTCAAGATAAGAACGAATCGTGGCTGTTGATTGAAAAGTAGAGAGAGGGGCAAGATGGCCATTTGGCCAAAAGGGGGACAATTATTGGAGTATATTAAGCCATTTTTCTCTCTCTCTCTCTCCTCATTTTTCCCCCTCTCACGGCTCACTCTCTCTCTCTCTCTCTCTCCCCTCCCCCACCGACCAACCGCTGTCTCTCTCCCTCTCGTGGCTGTGACTAGCCGGCTAAGCAAGCCACCGCCGCAGTCGCCGATCGCCGCCGTTCAGCCGGACCACTATAGCCGCCGCATTCCAGCCACTTTGTCGCCTTAGACAGGTTGTGCTTATTTGGAATTTTCAAGTAAGTTGCAATCTAAACCCTATTTAGGACATCGGGTATTATTTGACTCGTTTAGACACGGTTTAGTTGGTTTTAGGGGTTGATGGAAGTGATTATCGATGGATTAGAGGAGAGCTTGATCCCTTATTGTGTTCATGGATGTTGATGTGGCTGTTGGATGTTAGATTGGACACGGTGGAATGAGTTTTGGCGATTGAAATTCGGTAGAAATCAATTAGGGTTTGAATCCTTGAGGTTTGGTGTGATTCTCAGATTCGCGGTTACTATACCCGTCCAATTTGCTATTTTTGTGGAGAATTATGTGGGCCGAATTTGAGGAAGTTTTCTTCATGAAAGTTTCTCCCAACATCTTGAAGTATAACATATTTTAAATTTGGAATTTTTGGAGGCCATTTGGATTGTACGAAAACCCATTTTCAGACTGTCTTAAAACTGCCCGGGATACTGCTCATCCCAACCTTCTTGTCTTGCCGAATATTTATAAATTTTTGCAGATCTATTTTCAATAAACTTCCTTCACAAAATTTGTTGGTGACTTTCATTTCTATGACATATAAAAATTTCAAAGCTTTTCAAGGTGATTTGGGTATTGAAAGAAAAGTATTTTGAGGACAAAATAGTCTGTTAGAGCGAACTGATTCTGGTCTGATTTCGAGGGACAAAAAGGCATGGTTGCAGATTGAACTGGATTTCGTGTTCTTCATAAGAAATGTTTATCGAGATGTTTTTTTATGATATATCCAAAATTTAGAAATTTTGGAGTTCGTTTACTATTTATTTTGATGGGATTTCGGTCACTGTGTAAACTACCCAGATTTACCCTAATTCTATGGATGTTCATTTTTATGAGCGGAATGGTAGAGGTGTCGAGGTGGAATAGTGACTGGAATTGATGCTTGAATGTGTGTTTGTACGTTCTAGGGGCTAAATTGAAATAGTTGAATTGAGTGCATTTGGGTGCATTTAATTAATGTTCGAGCATGTGAACGTGTGAGATTTGAGGTGCATGATGTGCGTGCGATCACTAAAAAGCCTTGAGGCATGTTTACGCGGGGTACAGATAAAATATGGCGTGTTGGCATGTTCGCGTGATCACTTTATCCTTGAGGCGTGTTTACGTGGGGAATTGAACCGGCCTTAGGCATATTTACGCGGGTCGTGATATGAATGTGGGGCCTGAGGCGTGTTTACGCGGGCCGTGGAAAGAGATTGAAAGTGAAATGTGTGATGTAGCAAGTGAGAGTGTGATCGGGCCTGAGGCGTGTTTACGTGGGTCGCGATAGGAATGTGTGATGTGGCAAGTGAGAATGTGATTGGGCCTGAGGCGTGTTTACGTGGGTCGCGATAGGAATGTGTGATGTGGCAAGTGGAAAGTGAGATTGGGCCTGAGGCGTGTTTACGCGGGTCGCGATAGGAATGTGTGATGTGGCAAGTGAGAATGTGATCGGGTATGAGGCGTGTTTATGCGGGTCGCGATAGGAATGTGTGATGTGGCAAGTGGAAAGTGAGATCGGGCCTGAGGCGTGTTTACGCGGGTCGCGATAGGAATGTGGGGCCTGAGGCATGTTTACGCAGGCCGAGGAAAGAGATTGAAAATGAAAATGGTGTGGTAGTGCATGAATGAGTGCGAAATGTGGGGTTCGGAATTGTTGTGTGCACGACATGTGCTTTTGGGCATGAGAATGGCTTGGAATGTGCATGTGGCTTGAAATTCGTGTATTTGAGACTAATGTGCAGGTTGAGCCCAGGTAAGTCCATTTGTGTGTGATATGTATGTATTGAGTGATTGTGTGTTTGAACTTGTCTGGAGATACGTGGTAGCTTAAGTGGGGTTTAGGTTGTCAACTTATTGAGAGTTGTCTCATGATTGTTCAACCAAATTATTTCAGAACCCCGCCCTGAGTCATGAATCTACCGCCCCAGCGTTTTGGTGTCCCTATGCACACCAACCATGCAGTAGTAGAATACCCTATAGATAGTCCGATCGAGATTGAGGCAGATTCTAAGTCGTCAGAGGAGCAGGTGAATCGGAGGGAGTTAGATTCAAGTTCAGAGGAGACCGACTTGGATTAGACACCATCTAGAGTTCGTAGGGGTTAGCTGAGGGTAGGGTGATCATTTTTTAAGTACACTTTTTGGAGTTAGTTTACACTTAGACTACTAGTCTCTTTTGATGTTAGCGATGTGAATTCTAGAAGCCGGTATGCTTGTATAATAGTTTTATTGTGAATATGGTGGGTGTATTAAGTGGTTGGTTGTTGTATATGATGGATTGTTTTGGATATTGTAAAAATATCAAAGTGTAATATAGTGCTTTGCAGGTGGTGATTTGTCTCTCCCTATTACCCCATGATTTTATTGTCATGGTTTATGTTCTCGTTTCTGCCTTGTTCGAACTCTGATGTGTTAGGTTGGGTCAGCGATGTTCCTGGGACGCCGCATTATTCGATCGAAGAGGGATGTTGCGAGCTCGATGGGGTTCGGGACGTGACATCCCAGTTGAATTGGTATCAGAGTAAGGATAGCTCGATCTAAGTTGGTCAAAGCCTGGAGTGATAAGGAGTAAAGACCCTAGGGTAGTCATCTAGGGAGACTTTAGTGAGCTATAGGGTGGAATAAGCTACACGTGTCTCCAGACTGTTTGTTGAGATTGTCGAGTGAATTGAGTGTTCTAATGGTTGAAGTGCAGGTACATCTGGACCTGACGTAAGTGCATGAAACTTATTGACTATGATCTTGTGTTGTGATGGTTGAGTGCCTGCTAAGTGAATTATTGCTGTAATTCGCTGCCTAGGACTAGACTCGTATGGTTGGCCTAGGTTTTTAATTCATGTATGGAATTATAGCAGGTAGGCGAGTGATAGAAAATCGTGAGGATGAGTTCGCGAGGAAGAGGGATCGGGGGTTCATCCAGTTCACGAACCCGACCTGTAAGAGATCCGAGAATGGATGCGGTCATGAGGACCTTGGAAGAGATCGGTAATTTGATAGGACGGCAGACTCAGGAGTGAGTTGCCACTATTGCCCAAGTTGCCGAGGCCGCTGTGGCCGTCGCCAATAATAATAATGGGAATCAAGGGCAGGGGCAAGTAAATGTGAATAGGCAGATGCATGAGTTAGTCGAGCAGTTTCTGAAATTAAAGCCTCCTAAGTTTGATGGTAGAGGCGATCTTGAGGCTGCATCGCTTTGGGTAGAGGAGTTGGAAAAAGCCTTTGAGGTGTTAGGGTGCACTGAGAAAGAGAAAGTGACCTTAGCGGTGTACCAACTCCAGGGAAATGCGAGTGATTGGTGGAAAGCCACCAGAGGAAGGGTGTTCCCGACTATTACCGCCCAGACTTGGGCAATGTTTGTGGAAACCTTTAATGGTAAATATTTTTCTGAGAGTGCCCGGGAACAGAAATTAGCTGAATTTATAAGGCTTCGTTAGGGGCAAAGGACAATGGATCAGTATGAGGCTGAGTTCACTCTGTTATCTATGTTTGCCCCGAGGATGGTGGAGGACCCATTGAATAGAGCTCGAAGGTTCCGAGATGGTTTAAAACTGGACCTTCGTAGCCAAATGATTTCATTGAATTTGAGGAATTATAATGAGATCTATGAGCGGGTTCAAGAGATTGAGTGTGATTTGGAGGATAGGGCTGCCACTTCTGGGTCAAGATTTGCCCAGGGTAGGGACGATCGTAATCTAGGGAAGAGACTTATGTCGGGAAATTAGCGTTTTATTCCTCTCGTTAAGAGAAACATCGGAAAGCCAAACCGTTATCAGGGTGTGGTATGCCAGTTGTGTAGTGGAAGACATGGGATTGGACCTTGTCCGAGTAGGAGTATTATGTGCTATAGGTGTGGCAGAGTGGGCCACCAAATGAGGAACTATCCCAATAATAGATTGGCTAGGTCATTTGTGCTATCACAACCGCCCCGAGTTGGGTATCAAGTTGGAACTCCCTTACCAACAAACCAGAATAGACCACCGGCTCAAGGACAAGTGTATGCGATGGCTAGAAGGGAAGTTTAGAATGCACCAGGTGTGGTCACAGGTACGGTCTCTCTCTGTGATCATGCCGCATACGCTTTATTTGATCCGGGGGCATCATATTCGTTTGTGTCTGAGTAATTTGTTAAATTGACTGGTATGGAACCACAATTGCTTGACATTGTGTTGTGTGTGACCACCCCATTGAATGATAAGGTGCTAATTTCGTTAGGGTGTCCGGATTGTAAGATTATAATTGGTGATAGAGAGGAAAGTATAGATTTAGCTGTTTTAGCCATGTATGATTTTGATGTGATAGTGGGTATGGATTGGTTGACTAAGCAGAGGGTCGTAATAGATTGTAGTAGTAGGGTGATCCAATTTAATCCAATTGGACATCCGAAATTCGAGTTTGTGAGAAATCGAGAGGGAACCTCGATCCCTTGGATTTTGTCGCTAGAAGTGACTAAGTTGTTAAAAGAAGGGTGTCAAGGATTTCTAGCGACTGTAGTTGATTTGACGGCTGAGAAGCCGAGGCTAGAGGACATAGCCGTGGTGTGCGATTATCCCGATGTTTTTCCTCAGGAATTGTTGAGATTGCCACCTGAAAGAGAAGTCGAGTTTGTAATCGAATTGGCCCTATGACTGGGCCAATTTCAAAGACACCTTATAGAATGTTGTTGTCGGAATTAAAAGAGTTAAAGGTGCAAATATAAGAATTATTGGACAAAGGATTTATTCGTCCCAGTGCGTCTCTATGGGGAGCGCCAGTTTTATTTGTGAGGAAGGAAGATGGATCATTAAGGTTGTGTACCAGCAGCTAAATCAGGTGACAATAAAAAATAAATATCCCCTGCCAAGGATATATGATTTGTTTGATCAGTTACAAGGGGCTTCGGTGTTTTCTAAGATTGATTTGAGAACGGGATATCATCAATTGAGGATTAGGAAAGAGGATATATCAAAGACGGCATTCAGAACGAGATATGGATACTATGAATTTACGGTAATGCCGTTTGGGTTGACAAACGCCCTTGCTGCCTTTATGGACTTAATGAATCCGGTGTTTAAGGAGTTCTTGGATCAATTTGTGATAGTTTTCATAGACGATATAATGGTGTACTCGAAGAACTCGAAAGAGCATGAGTTTCATCTGAGTAAAGTTTTGCGGACTTTAAGAGAGAACGCACTGTATGTTAAGTTTAGTAAGTGCGAGTTTTGGCTTAGTCGAGTGGTATTTCTTGGACATGTGATCTTGGGGAATGGAATTTTGGTAGATCCGGCAAAGATTGAAGCCGTGATAAATTGGCCAAGACAAATGACGGTAACCGAAACTCGAAGCTTCTTAAGTCTGGCAAGGTATTATAGACATATTGTGGAAGGATTTTTAGCTATAGTGACACCGTTGACATGTCTGCTAAAGAAAGAAACGAAGTTTGAATGAAATGACAAATATGAAAAGAGTTTTTAGGAACTAAAGCATAAGCTGACAACTATGCTAGTATTGACTATTCTGTTAGGACCCGGAAGGTATGAGATTTATAGTAATACGTCATTGATAGGATTAGGATGTGTGCTTATGCGACATGGTCAAATAGTAGCGTATACATTAAGGCAATTAAGACGATTAAGATCATTCATGAAAGGTTGGAAACAGTGCAAAGTCATCAAAAGAGTTATGCAGACAGAAGGCGAAGACCCTTGGAAGTTCAAGTAGGGGATCATGTATTCATCAAGGTATTGCCAATGAAAGGGTTGTCTTGATTTGATAAGAAAGGGAAATTAAGTCCACGTTTTGTAGGATCTTTTGAGGTGTTAGAAAGGATTGGAGATTTAGCATATAGACTTGCCTTACTGCCAAACTTATCTCAGATGCATAATATGTTCCACGTATCGATATTGAGGAAGTATGAACCGGATCCAGCACATGTGTTGAATTTTGGAGGAGATAGAAGTAGATGACAAAGTATCGTACGTGGAAAGACCAATGTGGATCGAGGATAGGAAGGAACAAGTCTTGAGGAGCAAGACAATTCCACTGGTCAAGGTTGTTTGAGAACATCACAGGACAGAAGGCGCGACTTGGGAAAGTGAGGAGCTAATACAACGTCAATACCCCCATTTGTTTGAGTAGTTAGGTTGAATTGTAAATTTCGAGGACGAAATTTTTATAAGAGGAGAAAAGTTGTGACATTCTGAAATTTTACCCATTTAGGATTTATGAAATGGATGATTTTATGAACGTACTTGTAGTTAGATCTCGCTCGGAACTGATTATTCCAAGGATACTAACCGTTAGGGAAATGCTAATTGGGGATTTAAATTCGCGAGGCCAAAGAAACTCAATTGTGAATAGACTTTCGACCATAGAAATGTTGAGGTGACATTTTGAGCCAATGTAGGCCGATCCAAGGATAGTTAGAGATCAATTCGCTGCTATCATATTAGTGGATCGCGGGTGATTCCGCTTGATCATGATATGAGCTGACGAATGATCCTAAACCTATACCAAACGATCGTACTCGTCGGAACTAGCGATCGATCATCGCGATTAAGTGACAACCGAGGTCGTCACGACCCGAGTGAACTTAAATGTGGCTTGATTCAGTATGGGCCATGGGTCAAAAGTGCGAATTTCTCTAAAAGCCACCCGTTAGTCTGAGATACGCTCAAGTTACGTTATTTAAAATTTAATCATTAATTAGAGACCAAGTTAGGCATTGGAAATTTAGAAAGTCACGACAGAACATTTGGACGACGTTATTATTAGCATGATCAACCTTAGAATTATCCGAATCCTTCAGAAAAATCAAATTTCGGCAAGAAATAGAA
Organism: Syzygium jambos; assembly: GCA_031216235.1. Taxonomy (NCBI): domain Eukaryota; kingdom Viridiplantae; phylum Streptophyta; class Magnoliopsida; order Myrtales; family Myrtaceae; genus Syzygium; species Syzygium jambos. The sequence continues at coordinate 6,402,553 of CM062226.1, read as the reverse complement.
AATGACCGTTTTACCCCTGGAAGTTTGTTAAGGCCAAGTGTAAATGAGGAAGGGTATTTTGGTAATTTGACCCTCACTTTAGAGATGACAATTTTTAGACAATTTGCCCTTGGATTTTTTGTGAAATCCCCAAATTATCCTTGGATATTTTGGAAAAGATTTGATATCGGCCGTTGATCTCAAGATAAGAACGAATTGTGGCCGCCGATTGAAAAAGTAGAGAGAGGGGCAAGATGATCATTTGGCCAAAAGGGGGACAATTATTGGAGTATATTAAGCCATTCTCTCTCTCTCTCTTTCTCTCTCTCTCTCTCTCCTCATTCTTTTCCCCTCTCACGACTCACTCACTCTCTCTCTCCCCTCCCCCACTGATTGACCACCGTCTCTCTCCCACCCGTGGCCGTGACTATCCAGCCAAGCAAGCCACCGCCGCCGTCGCTGATCGTCGCCGTTCAGCTGGACCACCATAGCCGCTGCGTTCCAGCTTCTTTGTCGCCTTAGATAGGTTGTGATTGCTTGGAATTTTCAAGTAAGTTGCAATCTAAACCCTATTTAGGATATCGGGTATTATTTGACTCGTTTAGACACGGTTTAGTTGGTTTTAGGGGTTGATGGAAGTGATTATGGATGGATTAGAGGAGAGCTTCATCCCTTGTTGTGTTCATGGATGTTGATGTGGCTGTTGGATGTTAGATTGGACATGGTGGAATGAGTTTTGGTGATTGAAATTCGGTAGAAATCAATTAGGGTTTGAATCCTTGAGGTTTTGTGTGATTCTCGGATTCGCTGTTACTGTACCCGTCTAGTTTTCTATTTTTGTGGAGAATTGTGTGAGCCGAATTTGAGAAAGTTTTCTTCATGAAAGTTTCTCCCAACATCTTAAAGTATAACATATTTTAAATTTGGAATTTTGGGAGGCCATTTGAATTGCATGAAAAATTTTCAGACCGTGTTAAAACTGCCCGGGACACTGTTCATCCCAACCTTCTTGTCTTGCCGAATTTTTATAAAACTTTCCAAATCTATTTTCAATAAACTTCCCTCACAAAAGTTGTTGGTGACTTTCATTTCTATGACATATAAAAATTTTAAAGCTTTTCAAGGTGATTTGTGTGTTGAAAGAAATGTATTTTGAGGACAAAATAGTCTATTAGAGCGAACTGATTCTGGTCTGATTTCGAGGGACAAAAAGGAATGGTTGCAAATTGAACCGGATTTCGTGTTCTTCGTAAGAAATGTTTATCAAGATGTTTTTTTATGATATATCCAAAATTTAGAATTTTTTGAGTTCGTTTACTATTTATTTTGATGGGATTTCGGTCACTGTGTAAACTGCCTAGATTTACCCTGATTCTATGGATGTTCATTTTTATGAGCGGAATGATGGGTTTGTCGAGGTTGAATAGTTGCTACCCTCGTGACTGGAATTGATGCCTGAATATGTGCTTGCATGTTCTAGGGGTTGAATTTAAATGGTTGAATTGGGTGAATTTGGGTGCATTTAATTAATGTTTGAGTATGTGAATGTGTGAGATTTGAGGCGTATGATGTGCGTGTGATCACTAAAAAGCCTTGAGGCGTGTTTACACGGGGTACACATAAAATATGGCCTGTTGGCATGTTCGCATGATCACTTAATCCCTGAGGCGTGTTTATGCTGGTCGTGATATGAATGTGGGGCCTGAGACGTGTTTACGCGGGCCGTGGAAAGAGATTGAAAGTGAAATGTGTGATGTGGCAAGTGAGAATGTGATCGGGCCTGAGACGTATTTACGCGGGTCGCGATAGAAATGTGTGATGTGGCAAGTGAGAATGTGATCGGGCCTGAGGCGTGTTTACGCGGGTCGCGATAGAAATGTGTGATGTGGCAAGTGGAAAGTGAGATTAGGCCTGAGGTGTGTTTACGCGGGTCGCGATAGGAATGTGTGATATGGCAAGTGAGAATGTGTTCGGGCATGAAGCGTGTTTACACGGATCGCAATAGGAATGTGTGATGTGGCAAGTGGAAAGTGAGATCGGGTCCGAGGCGTATTTACGCGGGTTGCGATAGGAATGTGGGGCCTGAGGCATGTTTACGCAGACTGAGGAAAGAGATTGAAAATAAAAATGGTGTGGTAGTGCATGAATGAGTGTGAAATGCGGGGTTCGAAATTGTTGTGTGTATGACATGTGCTTTTGGGCTTGAGAATGGCTTGGAATGTGCATGTGGTTTGAAATTCGTGTATTTGAGACTAATGTGCAGGTTGAGCCCGGGTAAGTCCATTTATGTGTGATATGTATGTATTGAGTGATTGTGTGTTTAGACCTGTCTGGAGATACGTGGTAGCTTAAGTGGGGTTTAGGCTGTCAACTTATTGAGAGTTGTCTCATGATTGTTTAACCAAATTATTTCAGAACCCCGCCCTAAGCCATGAATCTACCTCCACCCAGCGTTTTGGTGTCCCTATGCACACCAACCATGCAGTAGTTCAATACCCTATAGATAGTCTGATCGAGATTGAGGCAGATTCTGAGTCATCAAAGGAGCAGGTGGATCAGGGGGAGTCAGATTCAAGTTCAGAGGAGACCGACTCGGACTAGACACCATCTAGAGTTCGTAGGGGTTAGTTGAGGGTAGGGTGATCATTTTTGAAGTACCCTTTTTGGAGTTAGTTTGCACCCAGACTATTGATCTCTTTTGATGTTAGCGATGTGAATTTTAGAAGCCGGTATGCTTGTATAATAGTTTTATTGTGAATATGATGGGTGTATTAAGTGGTCGGTTATTGTATATGATGGATTGTATTGGCTATTGTAAAAATATCAAATTGTAATATAGTACTTGGCGGGTGGTGATTTGTCTCTCCCTATTACCCCATGATTTTATTGTCAGGGTTTATGTTCTCGTTTCTGCCTTGTTCGGACTCTGATGTGCTGGGTTGGGCCGGCGATGTTTCTAGGACGTCGCATTATTCGACCGAAGAGGGATGTTGTGAGCTCGATGAGGTTCGGGGCATGACATGTATGGAGATCAGTGTTGCGCCTGATGCATTTTATGCGGGCTAGAGACACTGGGCCTGATGAGTTTTACGCGGGCCAGAAAGTGTTGGAATTGATTTAGACCTAATGCATTTTATGCGGGTCAAACTCTAATTGAGAAATGAGCAGTATGCTAGTATGCATTTTTGAGCCAGATCATGAGCATGGAATATTGGTGGCATATGTTTGCAAGAATGCATTGGCAGTTGTGCAAGCATGTGCGTATCGGTGACTCGTGTGTGATGCAGGCATTAATGAGCATGAGCATGTGCATGGCGTACGTGTGACTGAGCCTGTCGCGTATGTACCATTACGGTGATTATATTATGCCTAACCTGCAGGGCTAATTGTGTGCTCGATCTGGGCCTGAGGGCCTAGGTCAATTGATTGTCAATTGTTATTGGTTATATATGTGTTTTGTTTGCCTGTTAGGAGGTGTATGTTAGCCTAGTTTAGGTTTAGGGAGTTTTACTCGCTGAGATTCGTTCTCATTATTGTTAAAACCCAACTTTTTAGACCCCCGTGTTAGTGGTCTGCCCTAGAAATCAATCAATGTTGATACTCTAATATTCGTTGTGGATTAGGTTGTGTCAGAAAAATCGACCTTCACTATACTTAGGTAGTCATAATGTCTTGCTAGAGACCGCTTATGACTTGTGGGCCAAAAGGATTTTGAGCACACTGCTAATGTTTAGTGAACCTACAGGGTCGCACACAATAGCGAACGGACTTAATATTTTCTATGCGCCTTAATCTACTTAAGAAATAGATTTTAATTTATTCTCTTATTTAAATTATCTATGCGGTCGTGCGCGTTATGAGATAACGATTAAACGTGGGCCCAAATCACCCGGCCCACTTCTTTTAATTCCACTGGATAATGAGGCTGTATAAATAGATAGAGAATCGTTCTCTGTCTAGGGTTTTTTCGACAGAGTATCGAAAATAAAAAGGCGTTCAAGAAAAAGGAACTTCAAAATCTTTCGCTAGCACGTAGATCGTTGGAGAATTCCGTTCGTGTGTGTGGATACCGGTAGAGGCACAACACTTAGGGCGCTAATCCAAACACAATCAGTTATCGATTTATCCTCGATTTTCCAAAGGTACGTTTCGAAATTCCCTTTCGATTTCAATATATACATGGATCCTGTCTGGGGTTCTATATTCCGCTGCGTTGTTTTTGTTGATGAACCCTACACCCCGGCCCTGAAGATGTATGAGGTATCAATATGTTTTGGAATTCCGTCTCGGATAGGTCAGGACGTGACCGAGTACCCCATAGGGAACGGGGATACATATATTAGACACTTTACTACAGTATGGGTTGATGTGGGTGAGCAGCACTTTCAGGCCCATGAATACATAGCTTGGTGCTTTAGGGATTACACCGGGACCTTTAGACCTCTTAGAACTTTTGATGTCCCGTTCAACGGGCTAGGTGACCTAGATCTCTAGTGTGCCGACGGAGACCTTGCGAGCCCCGAGTATACGTCCGAGAGGGGTTCTAATGCTGACGTCGGACATGGACCTCTCGTTTGGGAGATGGACAAGCCTGACTCGATGGATGAGGAGCCAGTGGATTGGGACTCTGACCCAAAGCCGATGGAGTCGGATGAGGATCCAGAGCCTATGGAGTAGGATCATGAGCAGGAGAGCGAGCCTAAGGAGATGGATTCTGAGGAGGAGCCGGCAGAGGCCGAGTCCGAACTGGATTTCCTAGACTCTAAGGTCGAGTTGTCCAACAGCTCCTCCGAGACCTTAGGATCCGATCAAGACTGGGTTCCGTAGGGTTAACCTTAGCCTCAGTTAGGTCGGGCTAGTACCTTTTTTATCGAAGCCCCACCTTAGTTAGTAGTCTAACCACCTGGCCACCTATCCCTTTTTGTCGTTGGTGGCCCTCAACCCGCTTTTGTCTGATTATATGCCTTTTGTAATTAATGGATATTGTATATGTTCTCCCTGTTTAATGCAAGTGTATATTTGTAAATCTTGTTGTTGTGTTACTATCCATGGTTGTTGTTTTGTTTTGTACAGGTGTTTAATTGCTTCCGCATGTGTATTGTTCTTTATTGGGTGTCGGGTTGGCGACGCTTCCTGGGACGTTGAACCAATTCGACCTCGGTTGGGATGCTCGCACGCCATAGGGTTCGGGGCGTGACAATTCATGTCATTTGGACATCGTTTGGTGGGTTGCTCGCATTTAAACATAACGTGTCCGAATTTGATAAATTTTTGTTGAGTTAAGTGATCCTCCTAAGGCTCACTTTCCATTGCTTGTTTGATTGAGAAATAAGGTCATTTGGCCTAAACCCATGTTCAATTCATCGCTTATGAATGTGTTTGCTAGATGAATGATTGGGCTCTATACATATGCGGCGGGTAGCCCACGGTGGACATTTAGAACCGACTTTAGGGGTTAATTGATGTCAACCATATTTTTGTAATTGTAAATGGTTGCCGACTATCATTAAGCAATAATCAATCAATCATAGTTGATTAGGTCGTTGGGTAATCGAAGTGCATGAAATTCAAAGGCCGATCCCATGGCTCATTCTCGTATTGATGTTCGAGATGATTTGCTTGAATGTTGATGTGAATGTAAAATCGATACCCACGGGGTGATCCAAGGTGAAAGTTGCCAAAACACATGAAGACAACGACATAATGCCGATGTCCAATTTGATTTGATTTTGTACCTCATTCAACACTCGACCAAGTCTTGGGTTTTCCATTCGTATTGTAATTAATACCTGACGAGTTGCGCATTTTCATTTTCTGTTCTCAGATTAGCTTGCCATTTCAATTTCCTTGGGTGTTTACTTTACGCGCCGCTTTTCATTCCAATTGTTTGCTTGTTTTCTTTTCTAGGCTAAGATAGGATTAGTTTAAAATCATATATGGAAAACACAAAAACAAGATGCATGGTCACTTAGTGGATTAAGGCTTTAGCATGAAAATGATAAAAACAAATGCATGCCAACATAGATAATAACCACAATAAGTTTAGCAATACCGAAATGGCATTAGTGGAAATATTAACATAAGCTCGTCCCCCAACCCATGATCTCTGGTTTTCATAGAAATAAAAACAAAATTCTCGCATTTCGATTCAGTAATCTAGTCAACCCCCAAAAAAGGCTAGTGGCGACTCTATTTGTTAAAAATAGATCAAATTAATCTCGTGTCACGCAAGGTATGGATGGAGGGAGAAGCGACGTTCATGATCAATGGACCTTATGGATGAACTGAAGATTGACGCTTTGGTAAGCTATCTTTTAAGATGTGCCATTTGGACCGTTTCATGAACAATTACCTCTAAACCCATGTTGCTAGGTCGGCCCTCAAGGTGCGGATCGCGACAGGTACTTCTCCCTTGATATTTTCTTGTGACAAGTCTAACCCATAGATATCCTTTGGTTTTGCAGGAATACAGAAACTCCCCCAAATCGCATGTGGCAAGTTCTAAATCAAGACGACGGGAAAGAGTAACATCCATGCTAATTTTCGTGTATATGGATATCCACTTATATGATAATTGCAATATCTCTAATTTTTTTCTCTTAAGAAAGCTGTCTAGCATGGTTGTACTGCTGAAGCGGTTTTTAGCAACATTAAGGACTTCGAGATTTTAGAGCTGAGAGATCGATGAGGGTATCGAGCCTTCGAATCTTTTGGTGTCTAGGTGAAGCAGTGTTAGTTGAGTCATGTTATTAGACAAGATGGTGAATGATCTGATAGTTGATTCGCGTGTAGGTCTCATTTAGCGAGATGCATGAGGTTCATAAGCTGAGGCGGTATGGTACCATTTATAAGATTGCCGAAAACCTTAGGTTAACAAGCTGAGGTAAGTTTCCAATTGAAAGAGGAATGTCGTCTATTCGTATGATTCTTTCAATTTTCGAACTACTGAGCTTTGTCAGTTCCAAACCCAAAAAAAGAACATATAGTTTGAGCAATCGACGATTTCATTGTGGGATCTAGGTATTCAAGCTTGGTAAGGTGATCAAATGATGATGGGATCATTCCGAAATATTCACAAGTTACCATATCAAGATAACTCAGAGACAGAAGGTTTCTAATTGATGGTGGTAACTCCTTGAAACGCATAACATGTAGTTGTTGTTCATCAGGTGGACTACTTGAGCTAAAATCCAGTAAGTGTCCCACGAGACTGTTGTTTCAGTCTAGTTTAATAAAATACTCTAGTTGGAAATACTCCAAATATGTCATGGCCATGCATCCTGAGACTTTTCAAAGTAGTCAAATTTGGTAGAGTACTTGAGACTACCGAAGAAATGTTCAAGTCTCCAGGGACTTGTTCTTCCAGTTTGTAGAGCACTTTTGGGATATATGTGTGAAAATTGCAATTAACTTTTGGATGCGCCTTTTGAAGTAAGCGCATTGCTCGGCTTTGAAACTCTGAAGTCAAGTGTGCTCAGGTGGGAGCACCACCAAGAAGGGTTGGGAAAGTGCCTACCCGTAAGCCGAAATAAAAAACGGTGAGGCTTGGTATTAGATGGGCAAAAGTGGATAACACCTCGGGTGAATTAAATTTAGAGTGTCACAAATTGGAAATTAAGTGTTCCTTGTGTTAACCTCAAGTGAAGATTTAGACGTAATGATAAGGTAGAAATTATACCTAAGTGGCAATTGAAGCACTCAGACACACACAACCAGGATTGCATTGCTCGAGAACGGTCAGGACATATAATTTGCCATCAGGACAACCTCTCATGCAAAGGTCATAACAAATCCACGGCAAAATGGTAATCGCGCAAGCATGAGCACACCATTTCTTACGTTCCATAGATGCCTCTCTGTGTTGTCATGTAACATGACTCAACTAACACGGCTTTGATATTCATGTGGTTGCTTGTTTCTCTCTGTGTTGTCACTTAAATTTTGTGTTCAGGTGGGTGTTATAGCAGTTGGAAAGAATCATACGTAGCTTACATGCATGTAGAGTCAAAGATTTATAGCTGTTCTGAAGTCAACAAATGCTTAGCTTGTTACGAAGAAGAATATAGGATGTTATGACTCGGCAAAGAGTTGACGAAAGTGCATCCTTTGTTTGATAGAATGGAGAACATTAGCTTCATGAGGAGACTTTTTTCCCTAATTTTAGGTTGTATTTGAATGGAGAGACTTCTCCCCTGATATTTTATTGTGATAGGTCCAACCCACAGATATCGTTAGGTTTTGTAGGAATACAGAAACTCCCACAAATCGCATGTGGCAAGTTCTAAGATAGGATTAGTTTATAATCATAAACGGAAAACTCAAAAACAAGATGCACGGTCACTTAGTGGATTATGACTTTGGCATGAAAATGATAAAAATAAATGTATGCTAACTTAGATAACAACCACATTAAGTTTAGTAGTATCGAAAGGGCGTTAGCGGAAATATTAATGTAAGCTAGTCTCTGAACCCATGATCTCTGGTTTTCGAAGAAATAGAAACGAAATTCTCGCGTTTGGATTGGGTAATCTAGTCGACCCCCAACAAAGGCTAGTGGCGACTCTATTTGTTAAAAATAGATAAAATCAATCTCGTGTCATGCGAGGTATGGATGGAGGGAGAAGCAACGTTCATGATCAATGGACCTTATGGATGAATAAAAGATCGACACTTTAGTAAACTATCTTTTAAGATGTGCCAATTGGACCATTTCATGAACAATTACCTCTCAACACGTGCCCCTAGGTCAGCCCTTGAGGTGTGGGTTGCGACAAGTACTCTCTCTTGATATTTTCTTGTGACAGGTCTAACCCACCGATATCCTTTGGTTTTGTAGGAATACAGAAACTCCCCCAAATCGCATGTGGCAAGTTCTAAATTAGGAAGATGGGAAAGAGTAACATCCATGCTAATTTTAGTGCATACTGATATCCTATTATATGATAATTGCAATATCTCTAATTTTTTTTTCTCTTAAGAAAGCCGTCTATCATGGTTGTACTGTTGATGCGGTTTCTAGCAACGTTAAGGACTTCGAGATTTTAGAGCTAAGAGATCGATAAGGGTATCGAGCCTTCAAATCTTTTGGTGTCCAGGTGAAGTGGTGTTAGTTGAGTCATGTTATGAGACAAAATGGTGAATGATTTGATAGTTGATTCGCGTGTAGGCCTAATTTAGCGAGATGCATGAGGTTCATTATCAGAGGCGGTATGGTACCATTTATAAGATTGCGGAAAACCTAAAGTTAACAAGTTGAGGTAGGTTTCCAATTGAAAGAGGAATGTCGCCTATTAGTATGATTCTTTCGATTTTCGAACTGGTGAACTTTGTCAGGTCCAAACGCAAAACAGAGAACATTTAGCTCGAGCAATCGACAATTTCATTATGGGATCTAGGTATTCAAGCTTGGTAATCTGATTGAATGATGATGGGATCATTTCGAAATATTCACAAGCTACCATATCAGGATAACTCGGAGACAGAAGGTTTCTAATTGATGGTGGTAACTCCTTGAAATGCATAACAGGTTGTTGCAGGTCATCAGGTGGACTACCTGAGCTAAAATCCGGTAAGTGTCCCACGAGACTGTTGTTTCAGTCTAGGTTAATAAAATACTCTAGTTTGGTAGAGTATTTGAGACTACCGAAGAAATGTTCAAGTCACCATGGACTTGTTCTTCTAGTTTGCAGAGCGCTTTTGGAATATATGTGTGAAAATTGCAATTAACTCACGGAGGCACCTTTTGAAGTAAACGCACTGCTCGGCTTTGAAACTCCAAAGTCAAGTGTGCTCAGGTGGGAGCACCACCAAGAAGGGTTGGGAAAGTGCCTTCCCGTAAGCCGAAATAAAAAACGGTGAGGCCCGATATTAGACGGGCCAAAGTGGATAACACTTCGGGTGAATTAAATATAGTGTCACAAATTCAAAATTAAGTGCTACTTATGTTAACTTCGAGGGATGATCAGATGTAATGATAGTGTAGAAATTATACCTAAATGGCGATTGAAACACTTAGACACACACAACTAACATGGCATTCCTCAAGAACGGTCAGGACAAATGATTTGCCATCATGACAACCTCGTACGCAAAGGTCATAACAAATCCCTGACAAAATGGTAATCGCGCAAACACAAGAACACATTTTCTTACATTCCATAGATGCCTCAACGAGGAATGCACTATATGTTAGCCCTGCCATCAAGATTTTCGCCATCTCCCTCTTCGATACTTTGATATTCATGGGGTCGCTCGTTTCTTTGTGTGTTGTCTCGTAAATTTTGTTTTCGGGTGGGTGTTATAGCAGTTGGAAAGAATCATATGTAGCTTACCTGCATGCAGAGTGAAAGATTTATAGTTGCTTTGAAGTCATTAAATGGTTAACTAGTTACGAAGAAGCCAACGGGATGTTATGACTCGGCAAAGAGTTGACGAAAGTGCATCCTTTGTTTGGTAGAATGGAGAACATCGGCTTCATGAGGAGAGACTTTTTTCCCTAATCTTAGGTTGTATTTGTATGGGTGACCATACAGAATTTGATGTCTAGTCTTATTTTAAATTGCCACCCAAACGTATTTCACAAAGTTAACTTTCGGTGAATGATATATATAATTCTTTTTTCTTTTTTTGCCTTAACATATGCTCATACATATCATTTCATTTGGCTTGTTGGTAGTACCACCAAGTGATGCAATTATGTGATGTCGTTGTAGAGGCTAACAATCTTATGCACACCGTGAAAACATACAATCGTGTTTCGATACAAATCGGTAGAGGCATGACAAAGCCAACTTCGTTATATTATAGAGCTTACTTTTACTTTTGTATTTATATCTCATGGTCAAGTTGAATATTAAAAGGCACTTTTTTATTTCTTGAGCAATGAAAGTACAAAGGCATTACAAAAGTTCAATGACTTTAGTGCAATGGATAAGTCTTCTGGCAAATCCGAGAGCATGAATCTGCACAAGCTCCAGCCTTGTTCACGTCCATTCCAACTTTCTCGGTGTCTACATAAGTTCGAATATGAAACAAGAGATTAACAACGTCACTCAAATTAAAATAGAAATTGAATTTCTTTTAACAAGAGGCGTATATATGGAAGTCGAAGGAAATGAAATGATTTGGTACGCAACCATGCTCTCATATTTAAAATGTATCAATGACACATTTATAAAGAAAATAAGATTATATAATGACTTCTTGGTTTCACGGATCTCACAAGAAGCTACGTTGTTTTTTCGATCTCGATGTGAAGATTGTTACCTTGATGATAGTCAAGGCAAGTAGACAAGAAACAACCAACATCGTAGTGTTGTGATGCCGCTTACGTCAAGGACTGTGGGGGAGGAATAATGAGGCATTTGAGCATGCATGGAAGTATGGGAGGTGAACAGGCACATGAAATTACACATCTCCACTTGCGCGACAAAAGTATGTTGAATGAGTTGATAACTAGAAAGGTAGAGTAGAAAGGGGATTCTTTTCATTTAATGATATATATCATCTAGTGGAATGATATGGATTTCTAACCAAATTTTAGGTCCATTGGAAAGGTGACAATATGTTGCCAGGTATTATGAGAATTTCTTGTTATACGTGGGTACTTGTCAAATTTAATCTCATCAATAAGTTCCTTTTTAGAGGGCCTTAATTTTCTATTGAATTTATGAAGGATTCCATTGAATTTATTTGAAAAAACTAGAACTTTTTTTATATATGCCCGGAAAATAACGGTGCGTTTGGTCCCTAATTTGATCATTGTGTTGATTGGATCATGTGTTTAGATCCGGAAATTTAAGCCTATAAGTATCCACATGTGGTTCCGCAATTTCGTCATACTTGATGACCTCTTTTGCAAAATTTCAAAACTTCAAAGTTGTTCATTGGGGTCTTTATTTGAAGAACTCAAAGTTTAAGGACCTTATTGCAACATTTGAGGGAGTCAATTTCATAAAAAAAACTCGAATATGGTCAATTTGTTTTTGGAAAATGGTTTGCAACTGAGTCCTAGGTGAAATTCAATTTTTTGAAGAAAGATGAGGGCGTTCTAGTAAAAACTCAAAACATGAAAGTTGTTCGTCACATGTTTTCCTAACTGCTTGCAAAATTTGGCAGGATTTGGATAATGTTTTTTTTTTATTTTTCCCGCATTTTTTCAAATTCCGAGCAAAAATCAGGTTGGGTCAAGGGTATCGAGGTCAAATCCCAATTTTTGAAAAATTCGAGTAGGAAATTGAACTTTAATCCTCATGACCTAAGATTTCTAATGGTACCTAATTCACGTCATTTGAACATCGATTGGTGGGTTGCTCAAATTTAAACATAACGTGTCCGAATTTGATAAATTTTAGTTGAATTAAGTGATCCTCCCAAGGCTCACTTTCCATTGCTTGTTTGATTGAGAAATAAGGTCATTTGGCTTAAACACATGTTCAATTCATCGCTTATGGATGTGTCTGCTAGATGAATGATTAGGCTCTATACATATGCGGTGGGTAGCCCACGATGGACATTTAGAACTAACTTTAGGGGTTAATTGATATCGACCACCATTTTGTGAATGTAAATGGTGGCTAACTATCATTAACCACTAATCAATCAATCATAGTTGATTAGGTCGTTTGGTGATCAAAATGCATGAAATTCAAAAGCCGACCCCATGGCTCATTCGTGAATTGATGTTCAGGATGATTTGCTTGAATGTTTGCCTATTACTTGTACGAAATGTATGATGTGAATGTAAAATCGATACCCACGGGGCGATCCATGCTGAAAGTTGCCAAAACACATGAAGACGATGACATAAGACCGATGTCCAATCTGATCTCATTTTGTACATCATTCAACACCTGACCATGTCTTGGGTTTTCCATTCATATTGTAATTAATACCTGACGAGTTGCGCGTTTTCATTTTCTGTTTTTAGATTAGATTGTCATTTCAATTTTCTTGGGTGTTTATTTTACGCACCACTTTTCATTACAATTCTTTGTTTGTTTTCTTTTCTAGACTAAAATAGGATTAGTTTAAAATCATAAACAAAAACACACAAAAACAAGATGCATGGTCACTTAGTGGATTAGAGCTTTGGCATGAAAATGATAAAAACAAATGTATACCAACTTAGATAATAACCACATTAAGTTTAGCAGTACCGATAGGACATTAGTGGAAATATTAACATAAGCTAGTCCCCATATCCATGATCTCTGGTTTTCATAGAAATAGAAACGAAATTCACGCATTTCGATTGGGTAATCTAGTCGACCCCCAACAATGGCCGTAACATTCTGAATTTTGACCCATTTTCGGGATTTACGAAATGAATATTTCTTTAATGCGCTTTCAGTGAAATTTTGCACGGAATTGATCACTTTCGAGTAGACTAACCGTTAGGGAATGACTAGCTAGGACTCAAGTACGTGGACCTAAGAACTTAGCCTTGGATTGACACTTCGACCATAAGGATTGGCGAGAAAATATTTTGGGCCATTAAAGGCCGATCCTAGGATTGTTATGGAACGATTCGCAAATATTGTGCAATTGGATCCCGGGTGATTTCGCTTGGCCATTGTATGAATTTCGAACGATCCTAAACCTAATCCGAACGATCGTGTCATTCGGAACTAGTGATTAACCCTCGCAATTACATGACAATCAAGGTCGCCATGGCTCGAGTAAACTTAAATGTGGCTCGATATCGAATTGACCATGAGTCGATATGCGTAATTCCTAAAAGCCACCCGTTAGTTCGAAATATGCTAAAGTCGCATCCGATTGAATTTGGCCATTAATTAGAATCCAAATTGGGTATCGAAGTTTCAAGATTTTCATGACTAATTTATCGGACGTCGTCTCGTTAAAGTGTGGCTAATTATCGGGTTGATCGGAATTTTGAAAAAAGGAAAATTTGACAATATTTTGTGGGTTAATGATTGAACCCCTTCTCCTCTCTCCTCTCTCTCTCTCTCTCTCTCTCTCTCTCTCTCTCTCTCTCTCTCTCTCCTCTCCTTCTCCCTCGCTGAACCCCCCATGCCGCTGCCCCACGTGCGGACTTCTTTCCATTAACCTCCCCCACGTCCTTGCTGCCATTTTTGTTTCATTTTTTGCTGATTGCTTTTGCCTTGTTTTGACTGACTTGGCTAACTTTCCTCTACTCCCTCATGTGTTACTGCTACTACTGTTCTGCCTCTGCTTTGCTGCTTCCCTCTCTGCTGACTTATTCTGCTGACTTTGCTACTACCCCACGTTACTTCTACTTCTGTTCTACTGAATCCATGCCTCTGTTTTATTTCTGCTGAGCTGCTGGTTTTGCTTCACTTCTGTTTTGTTTTCCTACTGCTACTTCTCACTCTCCATTCCACAACCACTCCCTCTCTTCTTCTTCTTCTTCTTCTTCTTCTTCTGCTTTCTTTTCCTTCTTGCTGCTTCACTGCTGCTGCTCGCTACTACTGCTACTGCTTTGATGCTTCTTGTTCTGCTTCTCGCTTCTTCTTGCTGCACGTTTGACTAGCAGCTTTGTTTGCCTCCATCAGCCAATTGCCTCAACGGTCCGGCAACCACTTGCCACTATCTGTCGCTGCTTACCCGCGAGGTTACTGCTGCCCTTTCGCTCAGTTTTTCTTGCTTAGACACCTAGTAAGTGCTCCCTAAGCCTAGGTAAGGATAATAGGTTACTAATGGACATGTTTAGGGGTAGATTAGGGCTGTGGATAGTTGGTTTAGTGGTTCGTTGTGCTTGGTTTGCTTGGTGGTGCTTGTTGGTTGATTTTCGGTAAAGTTGCTGCTGCGTCACTGGATTTTTCTATTTTTTCTGTGATTTATGTGGATTGAATTTGAGGAAGTGTTCTTCATGAAAGTTGCTCATGACATTTTATAGCATAACATAAATTAAATCTGGAATTTTTGGAGATCATTTAGGGTCATTCGTAAGTCCATTTTTGGACTGTATTTAGTCTGCCGAATTTACTGTTCACCGACCTTCTCGTCTTTCCTAATTTTTATAAATTTTTCTAGGCCTTGTTTCAACAAACTTCCTCACAAAACTTGTTAAGAGCACTTGTTTCTATGGCATATAAAAATTTCAAGGTTTTCCAAAGTGATTTGGGTACTGGATGAGATGCATTTTGATGGTCAGGCGGCCTGATTGGATGGGTTGAATTTCGTCTGACTTCAAGTGACAAAAAGAGGTGTTTACAGTTGGAACTGGGTTTCAAGTTCTCATGGAAAATGTTTATCAAGATGTTTTATACGACATATCCAAAATTTAGAATTTTTTGAGTCGATTTACTATTTATTTAAAAATGATTTTGGTCATTGCGCAACTACCAAGTTTGGACCCGATTTTGTACATTCTCGATTTTTTTCTCTCTCAAGAATTATTCAGTATTATCGTGGCATTTTGACGGATTTAGTTGACATTGGGCTAATTTACAAAGATAAGAATTGGTAATGATTGGTGAGGTGTGTGCATGGTCACGACACGTTCTGTCTAGGTGAGAGTTCTAGACAATGCTCGGCAGGAGTTCGAATGCTGTTTGGTACTTGGGGTTGTCGAGGGTGTTCGATCTCAGACAATGATGATCATAGTGGAGGTCGGATCGATGCTCCTAAGTGAAATGCCATTGGATACCCGGCTTGTCGGGGGGTGTTCAATCGAAACACTAACGATCTCATACAATGCCAATTGTTATCGTCGTCGACATAGCGGGACGATGCTTGGTTATGCAAGAAGACCGATAGGAGTTCAATAGCTCGAGGGGTCGTTAATAATCTGGACTTAATGAGTGCGATTTGCATTGGGGAATGTTTTGCCTGAGTTAATTGATGAGCACGTCTAGATTATTAACCGTGGTATGCATGATTATGCCTTGAATTGCGTTGTACAAGTTTGATGAGCAATTTGCCATGTTATGGCGGGATTCTAACGTACAAGGCTTACGTATGTGCCGAGATGAGGTAAGGGCGCCTGTGATTGTTATGACATGTTGGATGTCGGTATTACATGGTTAGGATTGTTCGGAGGTATGCATTAGCCTAAGCGAGGCTTAGGTAGTTACTTATTGAGATTTATCTCATCCTCCGTTGTTAAACATTTTTCGGGCTTGGAATGACGAAAAGTCGTCACGTGCGGTTAGAGTTCTGGAGTGATATTGGGATTTTGATGCTTCATTCCTTTTTGGATGCCTTTTTTTGTAGAGGAGTTAAGCTTACCAACCACCCAATCCTTTTTGTTGTGTGTGGTTAGTAGATAGTGGCCTCGTAGAAGACTTGCAAATGTATTTGTTGTAATTGATGTTCTGTTTAAAAAATTGCCTTGTTGATGTGTATTCTTTGTCTCTCTACTATCCCATGGTTTATATATTGTATGGAGAGTTCGAGCTTGCTTCTCTGTGCGTTGCTCGTTAGTGTTTCGATTGGGTCGGTGACAAGTCCTCGGATATCGCATACATTACGATCTTTAAGGGATAATCGCGCGCTCGTAGGGTTCGGGGCGTGACAAAGGCTAGTGGCAACTCTATTTGTTAAAAATAGATAAAACAAATCTCATGTCATGCGAGGTATAGATTAAGGGAGAAGCGACATTCATGATCAATGGACCTTATGGATGAATAGAAGATCGACTCTTTGGTAAGCTATCTTTTAAGATGTGCTATTTGGACCGTTTCATGAATAATTACCTCTAAACCTGTGCCTTTAGTTCGGCCTCGAGGTTCGGTTCGCGATAAGTACTTCTCCCCTGATAATTTCTTGTGACTGGTCTAACCCATAGACATCTGTTGGTTTTGTGGGAATATAGAAACTTCCCTAAATCACATGTGGCAAGTTCTAAATTAGGAAGACAGGAAAGAGTAACATCCATGCTAATTTTTGTGTATACGGATATCCTCTTATATGATAATTGCAATATCTCTAATTTTTTTTCTCTTAAGAAAGCCGTCTAGCGTGGTTGTACCACTAAAGCGATTTCTAGAAACGTTAAGGACTTCGAGATTTTAGAGCTGAGAGATCGATGAGGGTATCGAGCCTTCGAGTCTTTTGGTGTCCAGGTAAAGCAATGTTAGTTGAGTCAAGTTATGAGACAAGATGGTAAATCATCTGATAGTTGATTCGCATGTAGGTCTAACTTAGCGAGATGCATGAGGTTCATAAGCTGAGGCGATATGGTACCATTTATAAGATTGCCAAAAACCTTAAGTTAACAAGCTGAGGTAGGTTTTCAATTGAAAGAGGAATGTCGCCTATTAGTATGATTCCTTCGATTTTCGAACCAGTGAGCTTTGTCAGTTGCAAACCCAAAATGGAGAACATATAGTTTGAGCAATCAACGATTTCACTGTTGGATCTAGGTATCCAAGCTTGGTAAGGTGACCGAATGATGATGGGATCATTCCGAAATATTCACAAGCTACCATATCAAGATAACTCGGAGATAGAAGGTTTCTAATTGATGATGGTAACTCCTCGAAAGAACGCATAATAGGTAGTTGCAGTTCATCAAGTGGACTACTTGAGCTAAAATCCAGTAAGTGTCCCACGAGACTGTTGTTTCAGTCTAGGTTAATAAAATACTCTAGTTGGAAATACTCCAAATATGTCATAGCCATGCATCCTGAGACTTCTCAAAGTAGTCAAATTTACTAGAGTATTTGACACTACCGATAAAATGTTCAAGTCACCGGGGACTTGTTCTTCCAGTTTGTAGAGTGTTTTTGGGATATATGTGTGAAAATTGCAATTAACTCACTGAGGCACCTTTTGAAGTAAGCACACTGCTCGGCTTTGAAACTCCAAAGTCAAGTGTGCTCAGGTGGGAGCACCACCAAGAAGGGTTGGGAAAGTGCCTTCCTGTAAGCCGAAATAAAAAAATGGTTAGGCTCGGTGTCACGCCTCGAACCCTATCGAGCTCGCGACACACTTCTCTAGTCGAATAATGCGATATCCCAGGGTATTGCCGACCCAATTCCAATTCATCAGAGATTTGTATCGACCAGCGAAAACCACAAATGCCCGGACAGATAGAACTGGGGTAATCAAGGAGAATAAACATATTCATTGCTCATTTAAACTTATATAATATTCACATTTTACAAACCACCATGTACATAAGCACACCGAATCTCTATACTATAAACCACCGATATCCAAAATGATCGATAGCCTGGGTACCCTATTGCCCAAAAATGGAACACCTCAAAAAGCCTATTCTCAACCCCTACGCTAGTCCCTACGCCCTCTACTTGGCGTCCACTCCGAGTCTGATTCTTCGTCCTCTGAATTTGAATCCCCCTGGACTGTCTGCTCCTCTGAGGACTCCGGCTCGGCTTCGATCTTGATCGGGTTATTAATGTTACCCGATTCCGCTGGAGCCTCGTCTCGCTCCTCCTCGACTGGCTCCTCATCAGACTCGTCCTCTGGCACAAACTCGGGGTCGAGCCATTGCTCATACTCGGGTATGTGCTCCGGTTCTTCTTCATGCTTATCCTCAGGCTCTTTTTCTGGGGCCTCTTCGGGTTCTGCCTCGGGTTCTTCTTCAGGTATTACCTCGAGGTCCACATCCATCAGATCGTACCCTGCCTGAGACTTTTCAGGCTCCGGTTCGTGCTTGGCCACCGAAGGTTCAGGTGCTATAGGCGCTTGCTAAAGTCCGGATTGCGCTAGACTAGTCTCCAAACTAGTCATCTCACCGTCGGTAGGAGGTATGGCAGACGGGCCCCAATCCCCAACTCCATCAAGGGGGACATCAAATCCATGGATGGGACCAAACTCATCTATCCTGTCCCGAAAGAACCAAGCGGTATAGTTATGGGCCTACCAAAGGGGTAACCCTACGTTTACACAGACTATTGTCATATGCTTAACCTAGGTCATATTTTCATCTATTGGATACTCGACAACGTCATGGTCGGTGTGCATCGGTACTCCAAAATGCTCAGGCAGTGGCGGTGGAAGATTCATTGCTCAGACCGGGGTTCTGAAAATTTTGGTTGAAATAACCATGAGATTACATCACAATAAGCACACACCCTAAATCCCACCTAGGCTATCACGTACCTCCAGACAATCAAAACCACGACCACACTCAACTATCACACAGCAGGCACTCAATCAATACTTACCTGGGCCTTTCCAATGCGTAACCTGCACGTTAGCTACAATAGTATAATTTCCAATCACATGCATGTTTGAGTTATATTTCCCACACTCATTTCCAACTCATCACATCTTTTCCACACAACTTGTCAGTGACTTGCATAATGGTACCACCTCAGGCTCATTGTGGCCAACTCAAAACAACACTTCAAGGCCCGCGTAATGGTACCGCCTCAGGCCATATATCTTGCCCGCATAGTGGTACCACCTTAGGCTCAACACCCACCACCTACGACACAACCCGCATAATGGTACCGCCTCAGGTTGGCCGTCCTCTGGTAATATCGGGCATCGTCCCACGTAGTCGTACCGCCTTAGGATGGATCAATTCCCCGCGTAATGATACCGTCTCAGGGATTTCCATTATCACACATACTACACCACACGCAACTTCTCACTCGTTCACATGCTCAACACTCACATGCCAACATATTGGCCATTCATACTTGGCCCGTGCACGCATCAAACCATGCATTTCTCATGTTCAATCGACACTCAAACACGACCAATTGACGATCAATTTAATTCGGCCCGAGCGTGTACATAACAAAGCACATTTCAATTCATCAAATTACGGTACAATAAACACACAAGGCCACTCACGGGCCCACAAACACAGCCACGTTCATAAGCACAAATTCGACATTTTCATATCCATTTCAAGCCATATCCAACGCCACAATCTAGCCACAATCCGATATGTCAACCCGATACCATTTAGTCCTTAAATTGGACCGAATATTCCTCATTTCATGTCTCAAATTCCAGCACTCAAATTCACATCAAATTAGTCCCGGATCACCACAATCTCACCCACAATTCAGCCAATTTGCGTCTCAAAATTGGTCTATCAACATAACCCCTAAATGGCCCCAATTAACCACTAAACCGATACTAATTAATCCGATTTAACCCCCTAATTCGTCCGTCGATACCCGAAGTCTTAAATAGAGTTTAGGGCATGACTTACCTGAACTTTAGACTGACTCGACTAGAGTGGAAAGGGGGAACGGCTGACCGACGACTCACAGTGGCGGTGGCCGACGAGCAGCATTGTCGCGGCCAAGGGGGGGCGGTCGATTCGGTGAGGGAGGAAAGGGAGCCGAGAGAAGTGAGAGAGAGAGAATGAGGAGAGAGAGAGAGTTGGACCAAATAGTCCAAGGCAATAATTGAGGGGCCAAATGACCATCATGCCTCTCTCTCACAAATCCAATCGACGGCTTAGATTCGATCTTATCTTGAGATCGACGGCCCTGATCGAATATTTTCCAAAATATCCAAGGGTAATTTGGGAATTTCTCAAAAAGTCCAAGGGTAAAATTATCCAAAAATCTCAAATTCTAAGGCTAGGTGAAATTACCAAAATGCCCTTCCCAAATTACATTGGCCTTAACAAATCTCCAGGGGTAAAATGGTCATTTTACATTTCTTGCTAAATTTCAATTTTTCTGAAGGATTCGGATAAATCCGAAGCTCTCCGGGCAAATGACAACATCGTCCAAATGATCTGTCGTGACTTTCTGAATTTCCAATGCCCAACTCGGTCTCTAATTAATGATTAAGTTCTAAACAACGTAACTTGCGTATATCTCATACTAACGGGTGGCTTTTGGGGAAATTCGCATTACTGACCCATGGCCGATATTGAATCATGCCACGTATAAGTTTACTCGGGTCGTGCCGACCTCGATTGTCACTTAATCGCGAGGATCGATCGTTAGATCCGACGGGCACGATTGTTTGGTATAGGTTCGGATCATTCATCAATTCATTTCGTGGTCTAGCCAAATCACCCGCGATCTACTAATATGACAGTGGCGAACTGATCCTTGGCTATCCTTGGATCGGCTTACATTGGCTCAAAATGTCACCTCGACAATTTTCATGGCCGAAAGTTGGTTCACGATCGAATTCTTTGGTCGCACGAATTTAAATCCCTAATTAGCCTTTCCCTAACTGTTAGTATTTCCAAAGTGATCAATTCCGAGCGAGATCTAACTACAAGCACGTTCATAAATTATTCATTTCATAAATACCAAGTGGGTCAGATTTCGGAATGTCACACTCGGTATTAGATGGGCCAAGATGGACAACATCTCAGGGTGAATTAAATTCAGAGTGTCACAAATTGGAAATTAAGTGTTACTTGTGTTGACTTCGAGCGAAGATTAGACGTAATGATAGTGTAGAAATTATACCTAAAGGTGATCAAAACACTCAGACATGCACAACCATCATAGCATTGCTCAAGAACGGCCGGGACAAATGATTTGCCATCATGACAACCTCGCATGCAAAAGTCATAACAAATCCACGGCAAAATGGTAATTGCGCAAGCACGAGCACACATTTTCTTACATTCCATGGATGCCTCAACAAGGAATGCACTATATGTTAGCCCTGCCATCAAGATTTTCGCCATCTCCCTCTTCGATACTTTGATATTCATGTGGTCGCTCATTTCTTTGTGTGTTGTCTCGTAAATTTTGTTTTCGGGTGGGTGTTATAGCAGTTGGAAAGAATCATATGTAGCTTACCTGCATGCAGAGTGAAAGATTTATAGTTGCTTTGAAGTCATTAAATGGTTAACTAGTTACGAAGAAGCCAACGGGATGTTATGACTCGGCAAAGAGTTGACGAAAGTGCATCCTTTGTTTGGTAGAATGGAGAACATCGGCTTCATGAGGAGAGACTTTTTTCCCTAATCTTAGGTTGTATTTGTATGGGTGACCATACAGAATTTGATGTCTAGTCTTACTTTAAATTGCCACCCAATCGTAATTCACAAAGTTAACTTTCGGTGAATGATATATATAATTCTTTTTCTTTTTTTTCCTTAACACATGCTCATGCATATCATTTCATTCGGCTTGTTGGTAGTACCACCAAGTGATGCAATTATGTGATGTCGTTGCAGAGGCTAACAATCTTATGCACACCGTGAAAACATACAATCATGTTTCGATACAAATCGGTAGAGGCATGACAAAGCCAACTTCGTTATATTGTAGAGCTTACTTTTACTTTTGTATTTATATCTCATGGTCAAGTTAAATATTAAAAGGCACTTTTTTATTTCTTGAGCAATGAAAGTACAAAGGAATTACAAAAGTTCAATGACTTCAGTGCAATGGATAAGTCTTCTGGCAACTCCGAGAGCATGAATCTGCACAAGCTCCAGCCTTGTTCACGTCCATTCCAACTTTCTCAGTTTCTACATAAGTTCGAATATGAAACAAGAGATTAAAAAAGTCACTCAAATTAAAATAGAAATTGAATTTCTTTTAACAAGAGCGTATATATGGAAGTTGAGGGAAATGAAATGATTTGGTATGCAAGCTTGCTCTCATATTTAAAATATATCATTGACACATTTATAATGAAAATAAGATTATATAATGACTTCCTTGGTTTCATGGATCTCACAAGAAGCTACGTTATTTTTTCGATCTCAATGTGAAGATTGTTACCTTGATGATAGTCAAGGCAAGTAGACAAGAAACATCCGACATCGCAGTGTTACGATGCCTCATACGTCAAGGACTGTGGGGGAGGAATAATGAGGCATTTGATGTCACGCCCGAACCCTATCCATCGAGCACGTGACACACTTCTCTGGTCGATTAACGCGATGTCCCAGGGTATCGCCGACCCAATTTACTTTATCAAAGATTTAAAAAAACGATCAGCGAAAGCTACTAATACCCAGACAATTAAAAACTGGGGTAAACAGGGAGAATGCACATATTCATTTTTTCCTCAAATTCATATCATATTCACAATCTACAAACCACCATATACATATGCACACGGTACTATAAACCACCGATATTCAAACGATCGATGACCTGGGTATTCTATCACAAAAAATGAGACTCCTCAAAAAGCCTATTATCAACCCCTAAACCTAGCCCCTACGCCCTCTGCTTGGCATCCACTCTGAGTCTAATTCTTCATCGTCTGAATCTGAGTTTCCCTGAACAGTTTGCTCCTCCGAGGACTCCGACCCGGCCTCAATCTTAATCGGGTGATTTATGTCACCCGACTCCGCTAGAACCTCGTTCTACTCTTCCTAGTCGGACTCCTCATCAGACCTGTACTCTGGTACAAATTCGAGGTCAATCCACTGCTCATACGGGGGTATATACTCCGGTTCTCCCTTAGGCTCTGCAGGTTCATCCTCGGGTCCTTCCTCTTCCGATTCTTCCTCTAGGATCGCCTTCAGATCCACATCCATTGGATCATACCCCGCCTACGATTCATCCGATTCTGGCTCATGCTCGGCCTCCGAGGGCTCAGGTGCTGCAAACGCTTGTTGCAATCCAGACTGCGCCAGACTAGTCTCCACACTAGTCAACTCGCCATCAGGAGGAGGTATAGCAGACGAGTCCCAGTCCCCAACTCCATCAAAGGGGACGTCGAATCCGCGGATGGGACCGAACTCATCTACCCCATCCCGAAAGAACCGCGCAGTGTATATGGGCCTCCCATAGGAGTAATCCTACATCTATCTAGACTACGGTGGTATACTTAATCCAAGTCATGAACTCATCTACATGATACTCTAAAACATTGTGGTCGGTGTGCACCGGTACTCCAAAACTCTTGGGTGGCGGTGGCGGAGGAGGATTCATTGCTCAGGCCGGGGTTCTGAAATGTTTGGTTGAAATAACCATGAGAATACATCTTAGTAAGCACGCACCTTAAACCCCACCTAGGCTATCACGTACCTTCAGACAAACACGATAAACAATCACACTCAGCTATTATACTGCAGGCACTCAATCAATACTTATCTAGGCCTGTCCAGCGTGCAACCTACATGTTAGCCATAATAACACCATTCCACTCACATGCATGTTCTAATTACGTTTTATGTATTTATTCCGATCTCATCACATCTTTTCCATATCACTCGCCAGTGACTCGCGTAATGGTACCGCATCAGATTCACTGTGACCAACTCACATTGCCTCGCCAGTGGCCCGTGTAATAGTATCGCCTCAGGCCCACTGCGACTAACTCATAACAACACTTCAAGGCCCACGTAGTAGTACCGCCTCAGGCTCAACACCCACCACCTACGACACAACCCGCGTAATGATACCGCCTCAGATTGGTCGTCCTCCGGTAATACCGGGCATCATCCCGCGTAGTCGTACCGCCTCAAAATGGATAAATATCCCCGCATAGTGGTACCGCCTCAGAGATTTCCACAATCACACATATTACACGACACACAATTTCTCGCTCATGCACATGCTCAGCACCCACTTGCCAATAAATTGGCCAATCACACGTGGCTCGTGCACGCACCAATTCACACACATTTCTCATGCTCAATAAGCATTCAACACTGCTAATTGACAATTAATTCAATTTGGCCCAAGCGTGCACATAACAAAGCATATTTCAATTAATCAATTGCATACTAATGCACCCAATTTCATCACCACAATTCAGCCACCGTTCAAATGCACAACCAACATACAAATTGGCATTTTTCCATATCAAAACCACAACAAATCAATTCCAGCTCTTCACGACATTTTCCCACAATTAGTTGCTGGATCTAAATACCTAATTTACATGCCGAACTGCATTTTTCAGCATTCAAACTAGCAATTTCCAGCATATACTCGGCCTCTAAATTTCCACCAAAATTCCCCAAATGTCATTCTTAAGGCCCGCTAACCAATTCCGCACCTAAAACTATACTAATCCACGTCTAATTAAACCCGATTTCACCTCAAATTTGTCCGTCGATACTCAAAGTCCTAAATAAAGTTTAGGGTGCGACTTACCGAACTCTAGACTAACTCGGCTAGAGCGGAAAATGGGCGGCAATTGGCGGTGGACGGCGGCATGGCTCGGCGGTGGCGCGGACAGCGTATGGCGATGATGGCGGCTTGGGCCGGTTCCTCACGGCCACGGGAGAGAGAGAGAGAGAGAGAGAGAGAGAGAGAGAGAGAGAGAGAGAGAGAGAACCGAGAGGGTGAGAGGTACGGTGGGCTCTAATTAATAGTTGAATCTTATTTAACGTAACTTGAGTGTTTCTCAGACTAACGGGTGGCTTTTGGGAAAAATTTGCATATTCGATCCGTGACTGATAATAAATCGAGTCACGTGCAAGCTTATTCGGTTCGTGACGATTTTCGGTTGTCATGTAATCGTGAGGTTCGATCTCTAGTTTCGTGGGGCATGATTATTCGATATAGGTTCTGGATCATTCGTCAATTCATTTCGTGGTCAAACGGAATCATCCGTGATCTACTCGTATGACAGTGACGAGTCGACCCACAACTATCCTAAGATCAGCCTACATTGGCTCAAAATGTCACCTCGACGATTCTATGGTCGAAAATCAATTTACGATCGAATTTTCTTTGGTCGTATGAATTTAAATCCCTAATTAGCCTTTCCCTAATGGTTAGTATCCCATGAATGATCAGTTCCGGGCGAGAACTAATTATGAGTACGTTCATAAAACCAATCATTTAATAAAATCCCAAATGGACAAATTTCAGGATGTCACATCTGAGCACACATGGAAGTGTGGGAAGTGAAAAGGCACATGAAATTACACATCTCCACTTGCGTGACAAAAGTATGTGCGAATCGGCGTCGACACCAATGGATGAGCACAATATGAGAGTCGCCACAAGCATCATCAAGCCCATTCTCTTGGATGCTATTACCACCATGGCTATTCCCACCTATACTTTACTCTCTCTCTCTCTCTCTCTCTCTCTCAACGAGCCTTGACAACTTCGTGACCTAGTGCAGTGATGTGTTGAGATGAACTAGAGTAGCACTATTATATACTCAGAAATTCATTCAAGTTGTTGAATGAGTTGATGACTAGAAAGGTAGAGGAGAAAGGGGATCCTTTTCATTTAATGATATATATCATCTAGTGGACTGATATGGATTTCTAACCAAAATTTAGGTCCATTGCAAAGGTGACAATATGTTGCCAAATATGGATTTCAATAAGTTCCTTTTTAGAGGGCCTTAATTTTTTAAATAAATTCAGCTTAATCCTTAATAAATTATCTGATACTAGTCCTTGGCAGAGCTCTTTAGG
This sequence comes from Syzygium jambos, assembly GCA_031216235.1. Classification (NCBI taxonomy): domain Eukaryota; kingdom Viridiplantae; phylum Streptophyta; class Magnoliopsida; order Myrtales; family Myrtaceae; genus Syzygium; species Syzygium jambos. Next base: position 6,376,332 of record CM062226.1, on the reverse strand, counting down.
GATGTACCCGAAGGTACTAAAGATTCATTTACTTTTTTTGGTCTTTGGAGTCATTAACACATCGTTTTATCTTTTAAATACTATATTATATGTTTGAAGAATAACATTGAATTTATTTGAAAAAACTAGAACTTTTTTTATACATGCCCAGAAAATAATACTGCATTTGGTCCCTAATTTGATCATTGTGTTAATTGGATCGTGTGTTTAGATCTGGAAATTTAAGCCTATAAGTATCCACACGTGTTTTTGCAATTTCGTCAAACTTGATGACCTCTTTTGCAAAATTTCAAAACTTCAAAGTTGTTCATTGGGGTCTTTATTTGAAGAGCACAAAGTTTGAGGACCTAATTGCAACATTTGGGGGAGTCAATTTCATAAAAAAAAACTTGCATAAGGTCAATATGGTTTTGGAAAATGGTTTCCAGCTGAGTCCCAGTTGAAAATCAATATTTTTAAGAAAGATGAGGTGGTTTTATCAAAAATTCAAAACATCAAAGTTGTTTGTCACATGTTTTCCTAACTTCTTGCAAAATTCGGCAGAATTTGGATAATGTTTTTTTATTTTTCCCGCATTTTTTCGAATTCCGGACCAAAATCAGGTTTGGTCAAAGGTATCCAAGTTAAATCCCAATTTTCGAAAAAATTGAGTAGGAAATTGATCGTTGATCCTCATGACCTAAGATTTCTAATGGCACCTAATTCATGTCATTTGGACATCGTTTGGTGGGTTAATCGCATTTAAACAGAATGTGTCCGAATTTGATAAATTTTAGTTGAATTAAGTGATCCTCCCAAGGCTCACTTTCCATTACTTGTTTGATTGAGAAATAAGGTCACTTGGCCTAAACACAAGTTCAATTCATCGCTTATGCATATGTTTGTCAGATGAATGATTAGGCTCTATACATATGTGGCGGGTAGCCCCTACAGGACATTTAGAACCGACTTTCGAGGTTAATTGATATCGACCACCGTTTTGTAAATGTAATTGGTGGCCGACTATCAGTAATCACTAATCAATCAATCATAGTTGATTAGGTGGCTGAGTGATTGCAATTGCATATAACTTGTACGAAATGTATGATGTGAATGTAAAATCGATACCCATGGGACAATCCATGGTGAAAGTTGCCAAAATACGTGAAGAAGATGACAAAAGACCGATGTCCAATCCGATCTCATTTTGGAACTCATTCAACACCCAACCTTATCTCATTCATCACCTGACCATGTCTTGAGTGTTCCATTCATATTGTAATGAATGTCCGACAAGTTGCGGGTTTTCATTTCTTGTTCTTAGATTAGATAGCCATTTCAATTTCGTTGGGTGTTTACTTTACACACCACTTTTCAATAAAATTGTTTGTTTGTTTTTTTTTCTAGACTAAGATAGGATTGGCTTAAAATCATAAACGGAAAACAAAAAAGCAAGATGCATTGTCACTTAGTGGATTTGGGCTCTGGCATGAAAATGATAAAAACGAACGTATGACAACTTAGATAATAACCACATTAAGTTTAGCAGTACCAAAAGGGTGTTAGCGGAATTATAAACATAAGCTAGTCCCCAAATCCATGACACTGGTTTTCGTAGAAATCGAAACGAAATTCTCGCGTTTCAATTAGGTAATCTAACTGACCCCCCCAACAAAGGCTAGTGGGGACTCTATTTGTTAAAAAAGTTAAAATTAATCCCATGTCACGCAAGGTATGGATTGAGGGAGAATCCACCTTCATGATTAATGGACCTTATGGATGAACAAAAGATCGACGCTTTGGTGAGCTGTCTTTTATGATATGCCATTCGGGCCGTTTCATGAAGAATTACCTCTAAACTCGTGCCCTTAGGTTGGCCCTTGAGGTGCGGGTTGTGATAGGTACTTCTCCCATGATATTTTCTAGTGACAGGTCTAACCCACAAATATCCTTTGGTTTTATAGGAATATAGAAACTCCCCCAAATCGAATGTAGCAAGTTCTAAATCAGCAAGACGGGGAAGAGTAACATCTATGCTAATTTTCGTGTATATAGATATCCTGTTATGTGATAATTGCAATATCTCTAATTTTTTTATCCTAAGAAAGCCGTTTAGCATGGCTATACCGCTGAACCGATGAGGGTATTGAGTGTTGATACCTGATTTTTAACCGACGTGTTATAATGGTAAAAAAATCTTGAGACGAGGGTTTCTAATTGCAATAGAACACAATCTTCAACCAAAAAGAGTCCTTTAACATTTGAATTAGCATTAACCATTCATTTTCTATGTTTTTGCATTTCAATTTCAAGAAGTCAAAGAGTTGACTTTCGAGTTGACTTTTTTTTATCAAACTTTGACCAAAAGTCAACCAAAAGTCAAATTTTGGTTTTTTGCATGAAAAGCCCCAAAATAGTGTCAATTTCACTTTTGTACAATCAATTTTCAAAAAATTCAAAGTTTGACCCATTAATTGACATTTTAGTACATAACTACTAAAATATTGACTTTTGGTCAACACTTCGTCCAAAAAAAATTCAAAATTTCAAAACCCGTAAATCAACTCATTTTTAGCTTAATTTCACTTTGGCATCATCAATTTTACAAAAATCGGTTTAGAATCAACTTTTCCCCAATTTGCAGAATTTGGTTCAAATCGGCCAAAAATTAAATTACTTCGTTTCTAGTCATTTTTTAGGATAGTTTCCTTCACAACGTTTGATCTAGAGGTCGAATTGCATTCAATTTTGAAGCCAATTTTGTAATTCCAAGACAAGGGCATAAACCCCCCAATTTAGGCCATAATTAGTGATTCCGATCGGTTCTTCATAATTTGCGCAATTAAGACACAAATGAGCCTAATTTCTTATATGCAATTTAAATCCGAAATCAATTTTGGAAGATTCACATAATTTGATCTGATTTTACCAATTTAGTGATCCAATAATTGAGAAATCTAAGAGTAATTGGTCCAATTAGTGCAATTCAACTTGAACCATTTTAGGCTAATATCCAATTTGATGAATTGAAGCTCAATTTGGCCAATTGGACTTCAATTAGTCTAGCTTAGCCATGCAATTTAACTCAACTTGAAGAGCAATTAGGCTAAACAAGCTAAATTGGATTAATTCGTACTTGAAATTCAAATTGGTTCAATCCAATTTAATCAAATTCAATTTAGTTGGGTCAATCAATTATAATAGGGATCAATTTGTACAAAATTAGAACAAATTGGGCCGAGAATTGAACCGGTTCAACCCAGTCAAACTCGAGTCAAACCCATCCAACTGGTGCAACTCGGTTTAACCGGAATGGAACCAGTCAAGTTGGACCAGCCATTTTATGATAAAAAATCCGACGACTGGCAGTTCGCTTAGGCCAACCACATTCCTTTGTGCCCAAATTGACAAATATGCACTTGAATGAAATTACAAAAATGTCCCTATGTGGAAATTACTAAAATGTCCTTACTTAAGGGTTAGTCAAATTACTTTGCGATTAAGCATATCAATTATGGCCATTTATTTAGAATAGATCATGGCCATCCATAGTGCCATGTCACTTATCCTTAGCCTTTAAGGAATATTCTTAATCATTAAGGGAACATTTAGAGCCATTGGATTGATCTAAGGGCTAAGATTCAAAGTTAGGGGAGGTATATAAGCTTTTTCCCTCCAAAAATTGGGTGGAACTCTCCTTCCAGCTCATGCGCTCTCTCTCTCCTTCTCTCTCTCTTAGTCATGAACTCCCCTCACCTGTTCGACTGCTCGCCAGCTGATTCCCGACGTGCCACCACCACTCCAGCGATCCTCTCGATGTCCTAGAGCCAGTCGCAAGATCAGCCACAACTACTGGTGGCCACAACATCTCCGATCAGCTCCATCTCTCTCGCGGTTACATCACCAGCAATCGAGCCAGTGATTGATCCAGTCGGCTCCTGCAATGATTCCAGGGATTCAACGACCCCCTTCGGCAATCTCAAGCCTCAAACAATCTTCCTTGGCATCCTCACATGGCTGTGGTGGCCGGCCTCCCTCCGAACGGCCATTGAATCACTTCATTTTACTTGATTTTCCATTGATAGTTCATTTGTGCAAAACCGAGCCGGTTCTCACTTTAGTTTTGTACACTTGATTCTCATAGGTTTGTTAAGCTTTCCGAGGCTTCTCCGTACTGTCCTTGAGCTGAACACGGAGGTCGGATCGCTCAATTATGTGTCAAAGTATCATTACACAAGGTGAGTTCAAATCTATCATTCTTGGATCCTGATGGTCAGTCTACTTGTGATATTGATTTGACCTCGAATATGTTAGAATCTTGTGAAGTAATGAACTAGAGAGTCCTAGAATACGTCTTAAGCTTCGATTTGATAGGTCACACACCTTAAAAGAACATCATTTGCTAGGTCAAAAATTCTTCGAAAATTGTGATCAGAATTTGGAATTCTGATGTTCTATCCTATTCTCATGTTTTCCTAATTGACGTTGTGCTATTCCATGATTTTTTATGATTTTTTATGTCCGTTATTTGAAAAACATTCCTTCATGAAAGTTGTCAAGAACATTTATATCTGTCCATTGTAAAAATTTCATAAAATTCCAAGCATGCTAGGCTAGGACGATTAGCAACATCATCTAGGTTCATTTCCTATGATAGATGAGTTTCTGACTGACCTTCATGTGTTCTTCGATTTTTATAAATTATTTCATTAAAAATATGGAAACGTGTTCCTCATGAAAGTTGACACTGAGATCCATAGCTTTCCAGTGTTATCAATCTCATCAAAATCGGAGTTCATTTGGATTTTCAAAGGAATTTTTATGATTTAGTCAGTATCTGTGTCCAGATCTGATTTTCCATCCTCTGAAATCCAAAATATGTTTCTCCAAATTTGATAAAGTTAGAGTCTTTTTTTTGCAAAAAATTAAAACTACAAAGTTGTTCATTAGGGTCTTATTATGTAGACTGGATTTGGGGACCTAATAGCAATTTTTAGGAGGTAAACTTGCTGGAAGTCTCAGATAAGGTCTTCTCGGGCTAAAACCCGGTTTGCAAATGGGTCCTCGGTAAAAACCGAATTTTATAAAAATTTGGAGGACTTTTCAACAAAAAATAAAATTTAAAAGTTGTTGGAAATAGGGAATCCTAACTGTTTATAAATTTTCACATGGTTTGGATAAGGTTTGTTATTTTTCCCGTCATTATTTTTAAATCCCTAAACAAAATCGTGTCCAGACTATCCCCAAGGGTAAATTTGTCATTTTTGTGAAAATCAGTGGGGAATTGAGAAAAATGGTCTACTTGAATTTTGATCCTCACAGCATAAGCTTTCCAAAGACACATGATTTGCATCATTTGGACTTTATTAGACTGATTAACTACATCTGAACAAAATGAGTCTGAATTTGATAATAATAACTGAATAAGTAGTCCATTTATGAGGCCCACTTCCCATTGCTTAATTGGTTGAGAAATAAGCCCTATGGGCCTAAGTGCATGCATTATCCATTGTCCTGCATGTATGTTAGGCCCGATGCATGTTCGGCGAGTAGCCCACGGTGGTCACTTAGATGATTAAGTGGATGGGTGAATGTAGTTGCCGTTTTGTGAATGTAAATGGTAGCTCGTTAGCATTAACCATTAATCAAACAATGTTAGATGATTAAGTGGATGGGTGAATCGAAATGCATGCAAAGCAAAGGCCGATCCCAAGGCCCATGTTTAATTAGTGAATTGCTTGCATCATTGCCTTGCTTTGGTTGTTCCTTTGTGCATTGTTTGTCATGAATGTATTTTATGGATGTAAAAACCGATACCCGAGAGGCGGTCCATGGAGGAGATAGTCCAAAGTTGTAAAAGACAGGGACAATAGACCGATGTCCAATCTAATCTCAACTTGTATTCAATTAACGGAGGTGATAGACCGATGTCCAATCCGATCTCAATTTGTATTAAATTCATTCATTCTCGACCATGTCTTAGGCTTCCAATTTTTGTTGTAATAAACATCCAACGATTTACGGGTTTTTACTTTCTCACACTTAGAATTAGCTCATCCTTTCAATACCCTGGGCATTTATTTTACGCAATGCTTTTCAATACAATTGTTTCTTTTTTTCTTTTCTAGACTAAGATAGGATTAGTCTAAAATCATAAATGAAAATATAAAAACAAGATGCATGATTACCTAGTGGACTAAGACTTCAGTGTGAAAATGGTAAAAAAAATGCACGACAATAACAACCATGTTTAGTTTAGCAGTACCAAAAGGGTGTTAATAGAAATATTAACGTAAGCTAGTCCCGAACCTATAATCTCTGGTTTTCATAGAAACCAAAACAAAACTCTCGCGTTTCGGTTGGGTATTCTAGCCGACCCCCGACCTAGGCTAGTGGCGACTCCTAGAAAAGATAAAATCGATCCACTATCACGCGAGGTATAGATTTAGAAAAAATCCATGTCCATGATCAATGGACCGTATGGATGACCAAAAGATCGATGCTTTAGTAAGCTATCTTTTATGGTGTGCCATATGGATCGTTTTATGAACACGTACCTCTAAACTTGTTTCATTGAGTTTGGCCCTCGAGAGGTAGGTCGTGATAGGCTTGGCGACTCCGCTAGGGACTAGGTTACAAACCTAAGTGGATTAAAATCGTAATAAACTTGTTGGTCGTTATCTCACTTGTCTGCCTTTTGTAGAATTGACTGCATATCAAAGTCACGTGAAAATTGAGGTTAGTCCACTTAACATGTGTTAAATGATTTTGTAGGTGGGAGATATAATGGGGGGAGTGAGTGCAAACCCGTTGTTTTGTAGGTGGTGTTTGGATGTATGTCGAATGTATGAGATTATATTGAAGTGTTATTTGCTTTAAATTTAAACGTATATTTACTTGCTTTAGCACGACACAATGCACTCACGTCTGCGGTCTAAAACCCTGAATCGCTTTTAGAGCACCTTTAGGAGATATTAAGAGTGGAATCCGCATGTGAATCCATGTGGTAATTTATTCTTCAATATTGCTTATCTTGGTTAGTAAGAAATGCACCGACCGATGTTAGTAGCGGTTGGTAAACTCTTCTTATCTAATCAAGGTGGGATCTTGAATCTTTAGAATCCTATCCTCAGGTGTCAAACCTCGCATGTCCTCATGCGATGTGTCGATGTGTTTGCCATTTCTTCGCAGTAAGGTTGATTGTATCGTTCCAATATTTTTACCGCAATCTCAATTATGCCATTTCAATTCCACATTATACCATTTCTATAATACATGATGATTAATCTCAATGCCCCAAATTAGGGTTTGTCAAAATGGATATGTCAAATATTCGAATCATCCCCGTATTGAGAGCTCTCGTAGACATATGGGAAAGGGCAAAAGAACACTACAAGTGCCATAACTTGTGTACGGCGCTCACTTTAGTGCCATAACTTTTTTTTGGATCACTTTAGTGCTAAAATTTTTGAAAAACGATCACTTAAGTGCTAAAATTTTTGAAAAACGATTACTTAAGTGCAAACTTCGGTGCCGTACATAATTTTTCGCCGGAAATTTGACGTGGCATTTTTTTTATTAATTTCTGAAGCTGACGTGGCTCGCCGGAGTCTCGTCGGAGATTGGCACTTAAGTGATTGTTTTTCAAAAATTTTAGCACTTAAATGATCGTTTTTCAAAAATTTTAGCACTGAAGTGATCCAAAAAAAAGTTATGACACTTAAGTGATCGTTTTTCCTCCGACTTGGCACCAAAGTGATCCAAAAAAAAGTTATGGCACCAAAGTGAGCGCCGTACACAAGTTATGGCACTTATAGTGTCCTTTTGCCTATGGGAAAGCCTCGAGCCAAAACACAAGGATTACGTGGCAAAGAGGATTGGATATCTTCCCACACTTTTATACATCGAGCCTCGTGTCGCTATCATCAAAGCATTGTCACATTTTTTGGACATCCACTTTTATGTTTGGTCGAAATGAATTGACCCCTACAATTGAGGAGTACGATATTGCCATTGGAAATAATTGTGCTTTAAGTCTAGTTAGTCCTCCTATAGGTGTCAATACTATTCCGCTTTTAAGTCAATATCTAGGAATAGATATTTCTTAAATCAAAAGTATTCTTAAAGGAAATTGTCATGCTCTTCCTTTCGCATTCTTAGTGTGTCATTTTCTAGGTTTACTAAAGAAAGCCGGAACTCAAATTCCTCACATCTTTCTCTTAGCATTCTTTGGTTCTGTGGTCTTTCCGTACACCAAAAAGACTATAGATCCTTTGGTAGTCCACATTGTCAATCAAGTGTGTATGTTCAAAAGATTCTCCAATATGATCCTAGGTGAAACCTTTGTTTCACTCAATAGGTTCAAACATAACAAAAATGGTACTTTTAGAGCCCCAATAGGTTTATTCCAAATTTGATTGGTCACTCACCTCAAATACTTTGGTTTGAGTTTGAAAATCATAGGTGTGTTCAAAGATTGTCATCTTATCTCGCTTTTCCGAGAAAAGGAAGAAATCTTTTCTTATTGGTCATTCTCGACTTGGTTTAACTTTTTCAAGAATCTCGTTCCAAATCAAATCAAATCAAATGGCATGTTCGTTGGCTTGGAAATCCCGAGGTGCGCCTTAATAATGGATCCAACAACTCAATCCCACTTTTAGGTCTCAAGGAGTCTACTTCATATTGCACTTTTAGGGTGATCCGTCAATATCGCGCGCTTCAAAAGATTCCGCCATCCCTCAAGTTGGGGTTATATTATTTTGACTCTCACAAAGATGTCATCCAAAAGGACCAAATGGCGAATTCGGAGGAAATGATCAAGACCATCATTGATATATGGTATGAATGTCACCCGAAGCCTATCTTAGTCACCAACGAGTTGGAATTGGAAGGTGAGATGAAAATACACCATGCATTGCCGGAGTATATACATCGTTGCCTCGAGCTCAAGCTTAAAGTGAATTTCCCTAACGTCCCTGAGAAGCCAACTCAACAACAAGCCATAGCCGCACGAGCTTTTAAGGAAAGGGATGCTTTAGTCGAGGTTGAACATTTAACTCAATAAAACAAACGGATTCGCCTCGTGCCTAAAGAAAATTCATTAGGAGTTTGTCTATATTCCATTGGGAATTCTTTTTTCGTGTTATCTTCATTTCATAGATTTGATATATAGGGTTTCCATTTTACTCATTTTTAGTAATGATATAATAGGATTCTCCTTTTGTTTCTAGATTGATGTATAGGAACTGTATTTCACAAATTTTGTTGTAAATAGTGAAATTTTCCTTGTATGCACTTTTTTTCTTTGAGATTCTAATGGAATATAGATGGGGCATCTTGATTAATCATCGCGTGTTACCCCTTCAATTGTATAATTTCTTGTGAAGAAATTTTGATAAGAAATTATTCACATGATATTGGGATTGTGAGAATATTTCTTATCCCTATTTCATCCAAAGAAAATATAAAATTGAACGGTTTTACACTCATTTCAATTCATTTTCCAAGTACTAACTTGATTTTTGTTTTCTAATCAAGGTAGTAAAAAACTAAACAAGGAAGATCACGTGTAAGGACCCGTTCTCAAGCTAGAATGGATCAAGAGGACACAAACACTCGACTCACTAATATCGAGAATCAACTTGCTCAAATAGTCGCCATGTTGGCAGAAATGAAAGTCGCCGCTACTCCAGAGGTGCCACCCATTCCTATTGCACAAATGGAACCACAAGTCAATAAGCATACCAATAAAAGAATAGCCGATGATGTTCCCGTGGTCACCCCTATTGTAATCGATCTTGAGTGTCACGCCCCGAACCCTATCGAGCTTGCAATATCCCTCTTCGGTCGAATAATGTGACGTCCTAGGAACATCACCGACCCAACCCAACACATCAGAGTTCGAACAATGCAGAAATGAGAACATAAACCTTGATAATAAAATCATGGGGTAATAGGGAGAGACAAATCACCACCCACCAAGCACTATATTACACTGTGATATATTTACAATATCCAAAACAATCCATCATATACAACAACCAACCACTTCATACACCCACCATATTCACAATAAAACTATTATACAAGCATACCGGCTTCTAAAATTCATACCGCTAACATCAAAAGAGACCAGTAGTCTGGGTGCAAACTAACTCCAAAAAGGGTACTTCAAAAATGATCACCCTACCCTCAGCTAACCCCTACGAACTCTAGATGGTGTCCACTCCGACTTGGTCTCCTCCGAACTTGGATCTGACTCCCCCTAATTCACTTGCTCCTCTAATGGCTCAGAATTTGCCTCAATCTCGATCGGATTGTCTATAGGGTATTCTACTACTGCATGGTCGATGTGCATAGGTATGCTAAAACGCTGAGGCGGTGGTGGTGGAAGATTCATGATCTAGGCCGAGGTTCTGAAAATGTTAATTTATACTACTATGAGACAAATCTAAATAAGTCGACAGCCTAAACCCCATTTAGGCTATCACGTACCTCCAGACAAATCCAAACACATATCATTTTATAAACACATATATACACACAAATGCACTTACTTGGACTCTTAGTGCACACGACCGGCGCGTTAGTCTCAAATTCACAAATTTCAAACCACATGCACTTTCCAATCTATTCTCGTGCCCAAAAGCAAATGTCGAACACGTGGCATTTCCGAACTCCGCATTTCACACTCATTCATGCACCACCACACCATTTTCATTAACTTGCCATCAACCCATGTAAACACACCTCAGATTCGATCTTACTTTCACTTGCCACATCACACATTTCACTTTCAATCTCTTTCCACAGCCCGCGTAAACACGCCTCGGGCCTGATCTCATCATTTCCACTTGCCACATCACACATTCCTATCGTGACCCGCGTAAGCATGCCTCAGGCCCCACATTCGTATCACGACCCGCGTAAACACGCCTGAAGGATTAACTGATCACGAGAACATACCAACACGCTATATTTTATCTGTACCCCGCGTAAACACACCTCAGGGCTTTTTAGTGATTACACGCACATCACACGCCTCAAATCTCATACGTTCACATACTCGAACATTAATTAAATGCACCCAAATGCACCCAATTCAAGCATTTCAATTCAGCCCATGGAACATACACACAACCATCATATAACATGCCATTTTTCATCACAAAAACCATGGCATAACAAGCACGGCACTACACTACAATTTCACGCAATTAAGAACCAAACCAAATTATGCACCCTACACCCAAAACTGAATTTTGCAGCGCCTATACTAGCCATACTCAGCCCTCGTTTAGCCTCTAAATATTCACCAAATCACCACAAATTCGTCCATAAGGCCCCTCCTCCAAAACAGTCCCTAAAACTACACTAAACCGTGTCTAAACGAGCCCGTTAATACCCGATATCCTAAATAAGGATTAGGGCATCACTTACTTGAAATTTCTAAGCAAGAACAGCATCTTAAGGGGCGGCAAGGCAGCAAAGGAGCGGCGGCCACGGCGGTGGAACACACGGCGAACGGCGAGCACGCGACGATTCGGCATGGCTCCGGCCAACTCACGGCCAAGGGGGAAGGGAGAGGGTTGATTCAGCCAAGGGGTAGAGGCAGGGGGTTTTTGGCGTGAATGAGAGGGAGAGAGAGAAAGAGAGAGAGAGAGAAAGGAAATTAAATATGAGTGACACCAATAATTGGTGTCCTTTCCCTAGCCAAAATTACCATCTTGTCCCTCTCTCTACTTTCCATCTGACGGCCAAGATTTGTTCTTATCCAAGGATCAACGGCCAAGATCAATCCTTACCCAAAAATATCCAAGGGTAAAACGGGAATTTCACAAAATGTACAGGGGCAAAATCGTCCAAAAATTTATATTTCTAAAGTGAGAGTGAAATGACCAAAATGCCCTTTAACTTTTATACTTAGCCTTCACAAAATCTCAGGGGCAAAACAGTCATTTTTCGCTTCCTGTCAAAACTTCAATTTTCTAACAAATCCAGACAAATCTGAAATTGACCACAATCATAACGACGTTGTCCAATTACTCTGTCATGACTTTCACAATTTTCAATACCCAAACTCCATCTCTATTTAATGACCAAACTCAAATAAACGCGACTTGAGCTTATCTCAAACTAACGAGTAGCTTTCAGGAAAATTCGTATATTCAACCTGTGATCGATACTAAATCAAGCCACGTTTAAGTTCACTTGAACCATGGCAACCTCGATTGTCATGTAATTGCGAGAATCAATCATTAGTTCTAAAGAACACGATCGTTCGGAATAGGTTTGAGATTGTTCGCAAATTCGTAATTTGGCAAGGCGGAATCATCCGTGATCCAATTATACGACATTCGCAAATCGATCCTTGACCATCCTTAGATTGGTCTATATTAGCCCAAAATATCACCTCGACAATTCTTATGGTCGAAAGTCAGTCCATGGTCAGGTTCTATGGTCGTGCGAATCTAAATCCCTAATTAGCCTTTCCCTACTGGTTAGTGTCCCAAGAGTGATCAATTTTGGGTGAGATTCACTACAAGTGCGTTATTGAAATTACGCATTTCATCAATACTAAGTGGGTTGAAATTTAGAATGTCACATTGAGACCGTTCCAAAGGAGAATATCGTGGCTTCCAAAGATGATGAAAGTGCCAGAAGGTTGGCAAAAATTGAAAAATGCTTGTACACGTTGCAAAGTTACCAAATGCAATGTGTGAACAACTTGTCTCGTACACCAAGGTGAAAGTCCCAGAATCTTACAAAGAACCGGAGTTTGTGAGAAAGTATGATGGCACCAGATGTCCCAAAACTCATTTATGATGCTATTTGAATAAGATGGACTGTTACTTGGACAATGTTCCGCTTCTTGTCAATACTTTTCCAGATAGCTTGATTGGACCCGCTTTATCTTGATTCATCAAGCTTGATTTGGAGAAGATTCATGGATGGAAGGACCTTGCCAATGAGTTTTTACAACAATACAAGTTCAACTCCAAGATCGTCCCTACTCGAGAAGATTGAGTGCGAGTTGAGAAAAGAGAAATGAGTCAATCAAGACTTTTGCCCAAAGATGGAGAGCCATGACTTCTCAAGTGAAACTACCATTGAGCGAGAAAGAGACCGTGTAATTGTTTATTAGGACATTGTCCGCCGGATACTTCAACAATCTCTACAACTTTCTCACATCTTGTGGATGTGGAAGAAAGAGTGGAATGGGCCATCTGAGATGGAAGAATATCCGAAGGTGGAGCTAGAAAGTTTCCAACCGAGAAAGATAAAGGATCCACCGTTGAAGTAGCATACATCCAAAACCTCCCGTCTCAAAAACACAACCTGTACCTTCATAAAGATAAGATCTACTAGAAACTATGAACAGAAAGGAAAGGCACCTCAAAGGCAATTCTCTCCGTTGCCAAGACCATTATCGAAACTTTTTCCCATGCTCCTTGAGCGAAAAATGGTGGCGAAAGAAGTCCCGAGGGACAACTATATGAAGTTCGTTGGCTTTAATGCCACGAAATCTTGTGAGTACTATATAGGCGAGAAAGGCCATAGCACCAACAATTGTCTTGCTTTGAAAATTAAAGTTTAAAATTTGATTGATAAAGGGATCTTATCTTTCAAGAATCCCAAGCCAAATGTGCAACAAAATCCATTACCCAATCATACCGATGGCGTGAACATGGTGGAAATCAACGAAAACAAGAAAGTCCTTAAGGTGGATGTGTGAAAATTGAATGACATTTTGATGCAAGCCAAACTTTATGAGAAAGGAGATGACATCTCGAAGGAAGAAAAGTTTATGCGTATTTCCAAATTAATTGACATGGGGATTAATCGGTGAATGGGAGATGAATAAGATGCTACGACGATGACAGCTATGATTGACGTATCGTCCGAGAACTTCCTTTACGAGTTAGAAGAGGAAGAGAATGGAGATGGATCCGTCAAAGCCTTGACCAAAGAAATAAAAGCTTTAGAAGTTATTGATGATGATTTCATATTCGAAGAAGATGAAGAAATTGTTTCCAATGTGTATTCCGACCTCGATGTCAAAAGACCCATTGGGACTATGAATTCACAAAGACTGCTCGTGAATGCGAAGAAGTAGTGGATACCTTGAGCCCACCAAGTGGAAAGTATGACTTTTATGTCAAATACACGCCACCTCCAAGCTTTTTCGTCGACCCAAAGGATATTGTTCCCGATGGATAGAGAGGCATGGAAGATGAAAACATAGATGATGATCGCCCATCTAAGGTCATTGAACCATTATCCCTTAAAGAAGATGAGGAACATATTTCTGAAACGGATTCCGAGCTTAATGCTAGAAGAGCTCATTGGGATCGTGAATTTTTTAGAGTCACTCATGAGAGTGGTGAAGTGGTTGATTCTCTAGGTCAGCTGAGGGGGAAGTATGATTTCTTTGTCACATACACACCTCCGCCAAGTTTCTTTATTGACCCGAAGGACATTGTTCTCGATGGATGGGAGGGAATGGATGACGAAGGGAAGGTGGCTATAATCACTCTCGTTGTGATTGACCTCTCCAAAGTGGATGTTTATGAGAGCAAGCCCATAGGTTTTGAAACCATGGTGATTGACTTGTCTAAAGAAGCCGCATATTATGAAATCAAGCCATTGGGTGTGGAACCTGTTGTTATTGATCCATTAGTCGAAGACTTTGAGTCAATTGAGATTTTGAGGGATGATTTCGAGCCCATTGTGATTGAATTATCGCCGATGATGGAAGGTAAAGAAATAACTGTTGAAGTTACCCTCAAGTTTGATAGAAGAGCCGCTCCATGGAAGTACGGAACAAATTAAATTGACACTGTCACTCGGTCGGGTCATTGTTATCCACCCAAAGAAGGAGTCAAAAAGAAGGCTGTGACTGAAGAGGCTGCTAAGCAATTCCTAGATGTGGTGAAGACTAGTGAATTCAATGTGGTGAACCAATTAAGAAAAATGCCTGCTCAAATCTCCCTATTAGATTTATCCAAGTCATCGAACAAATACAAGAATGGTTTGCTCAAGGTGTTAAATGAAGTGCATGTATCCGATTCCATTGATGATGCTCAACTCGAAGAATTTGTTAAGCCAATCCTTTTAAAGGATTAAATCTCTTTTTCAAGGATTAAATCTCTTTTTCCGATGAAGACTTCCCTCCCGGAGGATGTTCTCATTCTAAGGCAATGTACATATTCATAAAGCATCGTGACATGATTTTATTGCGAATTCTCATTGATAATGGCTCGGTCCTAAACATATGCCCATTGGCTACGTTGCAACGATTGAGGACATGTCAGGTTCGATGCCTAAGGGTGGGATTCTAAAGGTTCAAGGTCCCTACCTTGATTAGATAAGAAGAGTTTACCGGCCACTACTAACGTCGGTCAGTGCACTTTTTACTAACCAAGATAAGTGATATTGAAGAATGGATTATCATATGGATTCACATGCGAATTCCACTCTTAATATCTCCTAAAGGTGCCCTAAAAGCAATCTGGGGTTTTAGACCACGGGATGTGGGTGCATTGTGTTGTGCTCAAACAAATAAACATGCGTTTAAATTTAAAGCAAACTACACTTCAATATAATCTCATGCATTCGAAATACATCCGAACGCTACCCACAAAACAAGGGGTTTGCACTCACTCCACCCCTTATATCTTTCACCTACAAAACCATTTAACATATGGTTAGTGGACTAGCCTCATTTTCCACGTGACTTTGACATGCAGTCGATTCTACAAAAGGTAGACTAGTGAGATATCAACTAACAAGTTTATTATGGCTTTAATTCACTTAGGTTTGTAACCTAGTCCCTAATGGAGTCACCAAGCCTGTCACGACCTACCTCTCGAGGGCCAAACTCGATGAAGCGGGTTTAGAGGTAAGTGTTCATAAAACGGTCCGTACAACACATCATAAAAGATGGCTTACCAAAGCGTTGATATTTTGATCATCCATACGGTCTATTGATCACTTGCATGACAACGGATTGATTTTATTTTTTTTAGGAGTTGCCACTAGCCTAGGTCAGGGGTCAGCTAGAATACCCAACCGAAACGCGAGAGTTTTGTTTCGATTTCTATGAAAACCAGAGATTATGGGTTCAGGGACTAGCTTACATTAATATTTGTATTAACGCCCTTTCAGTACCGCTAAACTTACATGGTTATTATCTAAGTTGTCATGCATTTGTTTTTTACCATTTTCATGCAAAAGCCTTAGTCCACTAAGTGATCATGCATCTTGTTTTTGTGTTTTCATTTAAGATTATAAACTAATCCTATCTTATTCTAGAAAAGAAAGAAATAAACAACTGTATTGAAATGGCGATGCGTAAAGTAAACACGCAAAGTATTGAAAAGACGAACTAACCCTAAGTGCAAGAAAGTAAAACCCGCAACTCATCGGATGTTTATTACAACATAAATTAAAAGCCCGAGACATGGTTGGGAATGAATGAATTGAATACAAATTGAGATCGAATTGGACATCGGTCTATCACCTCTACTAATTGAATACAAGTTGAGATCGAATTGGACATCAGTTTATCGCCTCTGTCTTTTACAACTTTGGATTATCTCCTCCATGGACCGCCTCTCGGGTGTTGGTTTTTACATTTATAAAATACATTCATGACAAACAATGCACAAAGGAACAGCCAAAGTAAGGTAATGATCCAAGCAATTCACTAATTAAACACGGGCCTCGGGATCGGCCTTTGCTTTGCATGCATTTCGATTCACCCGCACACTTAATCATCTAACATTGTTTGATTAATGATTAACGATAACGAACTACCATTTGCATTCACAAAACGGTAACTAGTATCTGTTAACCCCTAACATACATCTAACAAACACATGCAAGACAATAGATAAAGCGTGAGGATCGAAAGTTAAGAAGACCATTTTTCTCAATTCCCCATCGATTTTCACGAACATGACAAATTTACTCTTGGGGACACTCTGGACCCGGTTCGGTAAGGGATTTCAAAATAATGACGGGAAAAATAACAAACCTTATCCAAACAGGGTGAAAATTTTTAGGAAGTTCGGATTCCATATTTTCAACAACTTTTATGTTTTGATATTTTGCTGAAAAGTCCTTCAAATTTTTATAAAATTCGGTTTTCATCGGGGACTCATTTGCAAATAGGGTTTTAGCTCGGGAGCACCTTATCTAAGACTTTTGACAAATTTACCTCATAAAAACTGATATTAGGTCCCAAAACTTTCCAATATATTTAATAAGACCCAAATGAACAACTTTTTAGTTTTAAGTTTTTGCAAAAAAGGACTCTAACTTTATCAAATTTGGAGAAATATATCTTGGATTTCAGAGGAAGGAAAATTAGATCTGCACACAGATACTGACTAAATAATAAAAATTCTTTTGAAAATCCAGATGAACTCTGATTTCGATAAAACGATGTCATTAGAAATCTCTGGATCTCATTGTGAAATTTTGGGAAGAATACTTTTCAAAATTTTGAACACATAAATTTATAAAAATCAAAGAACACATGAATGTCAATCAAAAACTCATCTATCACAGGAATTGAGACTAGATGACGTGGCTAATCGTACAAACCTAACAGGCTTGGAATTTTATGAAATTTTTATGACAGATAGATCCGAATGTACTCTACAACTTTCATGAAGGAAGTTTATTCAAAAAACAATCATAAAAAATCGTAAAACTCATGGAACAGCACAACGTCAGTTAGGAAAATAGGAGAATAGGATAGAACATTAGTATTCCAAATTTTGATCACAACTTTCGAAGAAGTTTTGACCTAGCAAATGACGCCCATTTATGGCATGTGACCCATCAAATCGATGCTTTCAAATCGAAGCTTATGATATATTCTACAACTCTCTAGTTTATCACTTTGCGAGATTCTAGCATTTTAGAGGTCAAATCATCATTTCAAGCAATCAGGTCATCAGGATTCGAGAATAGCAAATTTGAACTTACCTTGTGTTTTAACTCTTTGACATATAACCAAGTGATTTGGCCTCTATACACAACCTTAGGACACCACAGAGAACCTTGGAAAGCTCGACAAACCTCCAAAAGTAGAGCATACAAATCACGGTGAGAATCGGTTCAGTTTGATCAAATGAGCTATCAATGAAAAATCAAGTAAAACGAAGCGATCCGGTGACTATTCGAAGGGAGGCTGGTTACCGGTGACCGTTCGGAGGGAGGTCGGCCACCACAGCCACATGCGAACACTAAGGAAGACCGCTAGATGGCTTGGGATCTCCAGAGGGACCACCGAGCAGTCGGTTTAGCCGCTTGAACTAGCTAATCCAATCATCGGCACCTATGTCAGTGATGTTGCTGAGGAGGAAAGTACACCGGACAAAGCAGCTTCGACCACTAGCAAGGGCGGCTAGTCTTACGACCAGCTTTGGATCGCCGTAGAGGACGATGGTGAGGCGGCGGCTTGCGGGAAAATGTCTGGCAAGGGGCCGGCAAGAGAGATCCCAAGAGATAGAGAGGAAGCGTGAGCTAGAGAGTGATAAGGAAGAGAGGAGAGAGAAAATTTAGATCTGAAAAATGAGTGTTCTCCCCAATTTTTGGAAGAAAAAAGCTTATATACCTCCTCCAACTTTGGATCCTAGCCCTTGGATCCATCCAATGGCTCTAAATGTTCCCTTAATGATTAAGAATATTCCTCAGAAGGTAAGGATAAGTGACATGGCACTATGGATAGCCATGATCCATTCTAAATGAATGGCCATAATTGATTTGCTTAATCCCTATGTAATTTGCTCAATCCTTAAGTAAGGGCATTTTAGTAATTTCTACCTAGAGGGCATTTTTATAATTTCTATTTAAAGGCATATTTCTCATTTTAGGCACAAAGGGATGTGACTAGCCGGAATGGACCGCTAGTCGCTAGATTTTTTACTAGAAAATGGCCGGTCCGATCAGATCGGTTCAATTCTGATCAAACCAGTTTGAACTGGTTCAATTCTTGGCCCAATTTGTTTTGATTTCATGTAATTTCATCTCTATTATGATTGATTGACTTGATTGAATTGAAATTAATTAAGTTGGATTGAACCAATTTGAAATTCAAGCACGAATTGATCCAATTTAACTTGTTTAGTTCAATTGCTTTTCAATTTGAGTTAAATTACATGGCCAAGCTAGACTAATAAATTTAATTGAAGTCCAATTGGCCAAATTGAGCTTCAATTCATCAAATTGGATGTTAGTTTAGAATGGGTCAAGTTGAATTGCACTAATTGGACTAATTACTCTTAGATTTCTTAATCATTGGATCACTAAATTGGTCAAATTGGCTCAAATTTATATGAATCCCTCAAAATTGATTTTCGGATTTGAATTGCATATAAGAAATTAGGCTTATTCATGTTTCAATTGTGCAAATCATGAAATCGATCACAATCACTGATTAAGGCCTAAATTGGGGGTTTTTGCCCTTGGCTTGGAATTACAAAATTGGTTCCAAAATTAAATGCAATACAACCTCTAGATCAAATGTCGTGAAGAAAACTATCCTAAAAAATTACTAGAAATGAAGTAATTTCATTTTTTGGCCAATTTGAACCAAATTCCGCAAATTAGGGAAAAGTTAATTCTAAACCAATTTTTGTAAAATTGATGATGCCAGAGTGAAATTAAGTTAAAAATGAATTGATTAAGGGGTTTTGAAATTTTTGAATTTTTTTAATCAAAGTGTTGACCAAAAGTCAACATTTTAGTATTTATGTACTAAAATGTAATTAATGGGTCAAACTTTGAATTTTTTGAAAATTAATTGTGCAAAAGTGAAATTGTCACTGTTTTAGGGTTTTTTTTATGCAAAAAATCAAAATTTGACTTTAGGTTAACTTTTGGTCAAAGTTTGACAAAAAAAATCAACTCGAAAGTTAACTCTTTGACTTTTTGAAATTGAAATGCAAAAAACTAGAAAATAAATGGCTAATGCTAAGTCAAATGCTAAATAACTCTTTTTGGTTGAGAATTGGATTCTGTCACGATCAGAAACCCTAATCTCAAGATTTTTTACCTTTATGACGTGCCACCTAAAATCACATGTCAATAATTGCCCCTCTTTAAGAGGAAGTTTGAAGAGGTTCCTCTCAAAGACTAAATGATACCTTCAATTTTTAGTCAATTCCATCGAAGATAAAAGGAAAACAACAAAATGAATGACACTTGATTGGAGGACGTACCTTTGAAACTTGCCTCAAGCCTTGGTATTGATCTCACGATTAATGTTCTCATCTCTCTCTAGACCATGTAGCATGAATGGGAAGGAAAAATGCGAAAGAAAAGAAAGAAGGGTAATTTCTAAGAGTGAATTTTGACCAAAGGTGGGAAGTCTTACCGTGTAACAATGGGGTTCAACTAGAAGGGGAAAGTCTCACCATTCAATAATGGATATTGACTAGAGAAGGAATAGTCTTACCGTGTAACAACGGATTTCGACTAAAAAGAAATGTCTGACCATTAAACAATGGATATTGACTAAAAAAGGAATAGTCTAACCGTGTAACAACGGATTTCGACTAAAAAGGAATGAATCAGTCATGGTTACTAACATTCGTCATGTCGATTTATAAAGGGAATGGTCATGAGTGCAAAAGCACATCATGCCAATTTGAAGAGGAAAAGGAGGCCATGGGCGCAAAAGCTCACCATGCCTAATTTGAAAAGGAAGTGGTCATGAGTACGAATGCACATCATACCGATTTGAAGAGGCTATGGGCACTAAAGCTAACCATACCTAATTTTAAAAAGGGTGGCCATGAGTGCGAAAGCACATCATGCTGATTTGAAGAGGTTAAAGGCGCGAAAGCTCACTATGCCTAATTTGAACAGGGGATGATCATGAGTGCGAGAACACATCATGCCGATTTGAGAAAAGGAAGAGGATAATGAAGATCCACTCCACCTGGGGAATTCTGATTTGAGAAGGACTGCAGACTGCATACTGTAATTACTTGGCTGTTAACGATTTGCAGCTATTAACCTACATCCACTTAGAAAGACTGTTAAGAGGGAATCATTCGAGGTTGCATAACCAATCAACCAAGAAATTTAATCAAATGAAGACTTTGAACGTCATTCAAAGAATTGTCAATCAAACTCTTGGTAAATGCCATCAATTTGTCAAAATTCCTTTAAAGAAAAGCTTTGAAAAAATGATTTTGATGTCTTCAAAAAGGTTTGTTAAAAATGCCAAATTGAAGTACCTTAATTGGAAAGGTCTTTTTACCATGGCTCTCATGAAGGCTTTCGTTCCCATCCATCAATGTGGGATTCCAACTTCAATCACCGTGGATACCTCACATTACCTATGCCAAAGGCTTTTGAAAATATTCACAGTGAATACAACTTGATCAATAAAAAAGGTCTTTTGGAGAACTGTAATATAGGCTTGGTCATAGGCTTACACAAAGGATTATCTTCATCATGTCTACAAGTCAATAACTTTGAAAATAAGACAAGATAGGATTGCTTCCACTCCTTCAAGCGGTAGCTTATTTGTGAAATCTTCACATTAACTCAAACTCTCCCAATCGAAAGAGACTTTGGAGAGTGTTGTAATGTCGGTTTGGGCGAGGCTCAAGAGGTTTAAAATTTTGTAGAAGGGTTTTTTTTAAAAAATGATGATTATCTTGGCATCATTACTAAATCATCCATTATTAACAACATTTGGCTCTTGAAACTTGTCTCAAGAGTCCATTTTTCTTGCAACAAAAGAGCTTTGCCCTTTTCTAAACATTTTTTTCCAACTAGAATTTTGTTTTCATCACAAGCATATCGCTTTTTGCTTTTGCTTTTGCTTTTGATGCATTTTTTTTCATGGGCATTGGGCTTGCTGTTATCAAGTACACTACTTTTTCATGCCCCCTAGTATTTATCTTTTGAGCTCTTAGGACTCTCGAGACACTCTACACATATTTCACCAATTTTTTCAAATTTTCTTGGTAAATCATATGCATTGCCCCAATATAGAGAGTTAATCACCACTTGGCTTTTGAAATGAACATGTTTAAGGCTCAACTTGACTAAACAATGGATAATTGTGTTTGGGTAGAGAAATTAATGCTCTTCTTTGCTTTAGGATGCTTCGAGCTTCCATAAAGATCCGCCTAAAGTTACCACAAGAAAGTTTATGCAAGTGAAAGTAATGAAATCTTTCTTAATCTTTTTGCTCCAAAAAATAATCGACCATAGCCTCCTAACTTGCCCCAATGTGGAGTGGTTCTTGATAGGGGTATTTTGAAAATTCTTCCTATTTGGCTCAAAATGGCTAGCAAGGGACATCATAAGTGTTTAAGATAAAGAAATGAAATGCCTTTCATCACTTTGGGATGCTTCGAGCTTCCATAAAGATCCACCTGAAGTTACCATAAGAGGGTTGATATAACTGAAAGCAATGAAATCTTTTTTAATCTTTTTGCTCCAAAAAATGATCAACCATAACCTCCTAACTTGCCTCAATGTGGGGTGGTTCTTGACAATAGTATTTTGAACATTCTCCCTATTTGGCTCAAAATGGCTAGCAAGAGACATCATAAGTGTTTAGGATAAAAAAAAATAAAATGCCTTTCATCACTTCAATCCATGTATTCAATGCAAATAAATCCTATGTCCTAAGACAAAGGTATAATTTTTTTGCTCAATATCAAAAGTGTATAGGAATGTATTTGGATTAGGCTTGCCTTTTGTCATCTTAGGCACTTCAACTTGGCATGACTAACATTCTCTTTGTTTCATCAAAAATCATTTGCTCAAATTATCCTCTGTGGGGATTTTTTTTACCTGATGTACTTACCAACGTATGAATGAACAATCACAATAGAGAATGTCATTTGAGATCTCTTGAAAAAAGTGATTTCAAATTTCTCTCTTGATCACTTGAAAGTTGAACTTCGAACATTTTTTAGTTCAAAAAAATGTGTCTAAGATTCTACATCTAGGAATTAATGTGCCTAAGTTTTGTACAAAGGACTTAATGATGCCTAAGATTCCTCATCTTGGACTTAATAATGCCTAAGTTCCACATAAAGGACTTAAATGTGCCTAAAATTCCTCATCTAGGACTTGGTGAATGCCTAAGTTCCACACAAAGGACTTAATGAATGTTTTATAAGAACGGATGTCATTCAAAGCATTTGAAGACAATGGTTTCAAATTTACTTTGATCATGAAATCATATTTTTTTAGCCAATAGGTTTTGAAATGGACTGGCTTTGAAAGTTCATTTTTGAAAATTATTCAAATGATTTTCCTTGAAAGATCTTTGAGGAAAAGGATACTTACTTGTTCCGCATTGGATGGTTAATCCTACAGGAATATAAAGGAAATCATGTCAATGGATATCCTTTGAAAGATGACAACTTGGAACAATACAACTTTACCCTTGTATTTTCCTTCTATTGATCGATGCGTTCCTATCAAGAGAAAGGAAATTGAGTCAACAAATGATATCAGAAGAAGTAAATTGGAATCGATGCAGCTTTACCCTTCATTTGAGTCTATATAAATGACTCTTTGAGCTTTCTTGATTGTCAACAACTTAGTTGATTGCACTAAATCCATTTGCCCTAGTTGGACACTTTTACATTCAAAGAATCTAGTATGCTCAGTGCTCTTCCTTATTTGATTTCCATTGCCTTTTGTTTGAATCTTTTCCTTTTTTCACCTTCATGTAAAGAAAAGATATGTCAATTTGGATTCTAGATAAATTTGAACTTAAAAATGAAATGCTCTCTTTGATGATGACATCATCTCTTCGTCATGTCCATATTATTCAACCGTCTTGACACCTTATTTATTGATCTTTGAGATCATTCTAATTAGGTAAATAGGAGCCAAACTTTATGCATGATTATTTCGAAATCATTTTTGAAAAAAATTCAAAAGTCATTTGTAAATCTAACTCTTAAATCCTTTGGTCCTTTCTTATTTAAAAATCTAATCTTCAAAATTTGTTGAAGGGTCAATCACACATTCGTGATGTACCCCAAAAATTGGTTTTGAAACCATGCCATAAAATATTTTAGGAACTTAGTCCTCATATCCTTGGATGTCCTCGTTCCACAAAAAATTGGAAATTAGAAAGCGTGTGGAAGTCCAGGCCTCAAAGCATCATCATAGGATTGATTTGGTGTACTTCCATACATCCTTAATAAACACATGCATATGCTTTTATTGAAATTCAAATGATAAGGCCGTATTACAATATGTATTACCTTGGACCAACGGCTCAAGATCCAAGTGTTCATTACAAATCAAAGATTGAATTGAAAAAAAATCAATTGAACTAACAAATTGATCTCACGTAAGGGAAACAAATAGAGCAACAACAAATGCAACAATTTGAAAAGAAGGGCAAGGAGCATCCCTACATAGCAGGATCGGTAGTTGCTTTGGATGATTTGGCTTCATTATGTGCCAAGATAGCACCAATAAGGTCTTCATTAAAGAGATTTGCCATAAACTCGAAGGAAGTCTCTTCCTCTTGTAAATCACAGGAGGTCCAGGAAATGTCTCTTTCAAAGATGGAGGCAATAGCCTCTGTCGACATTTCGTCTTTCCATTTTGGTCTTTACAATCACCTTGACCTTCATGGCTTCCATGGTAACCTAAATCTTTCTTGTTCCTTTTCATAACGGCTTCAATTGGCTTCAAGATACCTTGGGAATGCTTCCCCAAGCCTTTTTTGAGAGTATAACCATTTTCAAGCAATACTTTGCTAGACATAATCGCAGGCTTTAACAATTGAGGAATTCTCATCATTGTCCTGACAGGTACATGTGCAATCGAGACAAACTCGAATGAGTGGTAACTCGATTCCTCCTTGATTTTGGGTTCGACATAAGGAATGGCGGTGTAATGGAACACCTTGAAATCTGTCTCTGCATGTATGGTCATGAGCTTGCCATCCACCATGAATCTCACTTTTTGGTGAAGGCTCGAGGGTACAGCTCCGGTGGTGTGAATCCAGGGTCTACCAAGGAGCAAGCTAAAATTGCTTGGTTTGTTCAGTACTTGGAAAGTGAGCAAAAATAGCACAGGCCCAATCATGAGCTCTAACTCAATCTCGCCTATAGTTTTCTTCTTCATTCCGTCAAATGCTTATGCGAGCATCTTAGCAGCACGAAGTCTATCTTCATTTACTCCCAATCGTCGCAACGTAGCCAATGGGCATATGTTTAGGGCCAAGCCATTATCAATGAGAACTCGCGACAATTGTGTCATATTGCTTCACAGATATGTATAAGGCCTTCGCATGAGAACATCCTTCGGGGGGAAAGTCTTAATTGGAATATGAAATTTGATCCTCCAATTGAATTGCCCCAACAAACTCTTCTAATTGGGCATCATCGATGGACTTGGGTACATGAACTTCATTTAACACCTTGAGCAAGGCATTCTTGTGTTTTCGGATGCCTTGAATAGATCTAGTAAAGAGGTTTGAGTATGTATCTTCCTTAATTGGTTCACAACATTGAATTCACTAGTTTTCACCATGACTATAAATTGCTTAGCATCCTCTTCAGTCATGGTCTTCTTTTCGACTCCTTCTTTGGGTGGATAACAACGACCAGACCGAGTGATGGTGTCGATTTCATTTGTTCCATACTTCCATGGAACGGCTCTTCTATCAAACTTGGGAGTAACTTCAATAGTGATTTCTTCGCCTTCCATCAATAGTGGTAATTCGATCACAACGAGCTTAAAATCATCCCTTGAGATCTCAATTGATTCAAAGTCTTCAACTAATAGATCAATAACAATAGGTTCCACACCCATCGGCTTGATTTCATAATGCGTGGCTTCTTTAGACAAGTCAATCACCACGAGTTCAATACCTATTGGCTTGCTCTCATGGACATCCTATTTGGAAAGGTCAATCACAACGGGAGTGATCATAGCCACCATCCCTTCGTCGTCCATTCCCCCCCCATTCATTGGGAACAATGTCCTTCCGGTCAATGAAGAAACTTGGCGGAGGTGCGTATTTGACAAAGAAATCATACTTCCCACTTAGCTGACCTAGAGTATCAACCACTTCACCACACTTATGAGTGGCTTTTACAAATTCACAATCCCAATGAACTCTTCTAGCACCAAGCTCGGAATCCACATTAGAAACATGCTCCTCATCTTCATTAATGGGCATAGGTTCAATGACCTTAGATGGGCGATCATCATCCACGTTTTCATCATCTACGCCACCCCATCCATCGGCATCCATCGGGAGCAATATCCTTTGGGTCGATGCAGAAGCTTGGAGGGGGCATGTATTTGACATAAAAGTCATACTTTCCGCTTAGTGGGCCCAAGATATCCACTACTTCTCCACATTCACGAGCAGTCTTTATGAATTCATAGTCCCAATGAGTTCTTTTGACATCGAGGTCGGAATCCTCATCAGAAATGATTTCGTCATTTTCTTTGAATATGAAATCATCATTAATAACTTCTAAAGCTTCTATTTCTTTGGTCAAGGCTTCGATGGATCCATCTCCATTCTCTTCCTCTTCTAACTCACAAAGAAAGTTCTCGGATGATACATCAATCATAGATGTCATCATTGTGGCATATGATTCATCTCCCATGCATCGAATAATCCCCATGTTAATTAATTTGGAAATACTCATCAACTTTTCTTCCTTCGAGATGTCATCTCCTTTCTCATAATGTCCACCTTGGATCAAAATGTCATTCAATTTTGACACATCTACTTTGAAAACTTTCTTATCTTCGTTTATTTCCACCATGTTCACATCATCGGTATGATTGGGTAACGGATTTTGTTGCACATTTGGCTTGGGGTTCTTGAAAGATAAGATCCATTTATCAATCAAATTTTGAACTTTAATTTTTAAAGCAAGACAATTGTCTGTGCTATGGCCCTTCTCGCCCATATGTTACTCACAAGATTTCGTGGTGTCAAAACCAATGAACTTCATAGGGTTATCCCTCAGGACTTCTTTCGCCACCATCCCTCGCTCAAGGAGCATGGACAAAAGTTTTGATAATGGTCTTGGCAATAGAGAGAATTGCCTTTAAGGCGCCTTTCCTTTCCATTCATAGTTTCTGGTTGATTCTTCTGACCAACCAATCAGTTTTTGTGAAGGTACTGGTTGTGTTTTTGAGATGGGAGGGTTTTGGATGTATGCCACTTCAACAGCGGTTCCTTTATCTTTCTTGGTTGAAAACTTCTAACTCTACCTTCGGATATTCTCCCATCTCGAATAGCCCATTCCACTCTTTCTCCAACATCCACAAGATGCGAGAAAGTCAAACAACTGTTGTTGTAGAGATTGTTGAAGTATTCAGCGGGCAATGTCTTCACAAACAATTGCATGGTCTCTTTCTCGCTCAATGGCGGTTTCACTTGAGAAGCCATGGCTCTCCATCTTTGGGCAAAAGTCTTGAATGACTCATTTCTCTTTTTCTCAACTTGTACCAAATCTTCTCGAGTAGAGACGATCTCGGAGTTAAACTTGTATTGTTCTAAAAGCTCATCTCCAAGGTCCTCCCATCCATGAATCTTCTCTAAATCGAGCTCAATTAACAAAGATAAAGCGGGTCCAATCAAGCTATCTTGAAAAGTATTGACAAGAAGCGGTACATTGTTCGAGTATCGGGCCATCGTATTCAAATTGTTAAAAATATTCTCGAGTTTGAGCCCAAAACAAAAGTCTAAATATTCGGAATTGAATATTTTGCGGCCATCCGAAATCAAGCAAAGCAAAACAGACGTGAGTTTCCCAATGAAGTTGAAGTCTATGACTTGAAATAGGAAAGTTCATCAGAAAGGCCAACGTGGACTTTGAGATAGACATTGACCCAGTCAACCATGGATCAAAGAAAAGAAGAACGAATTTCTTTCCCTTTACAAGTTGGGCTCGGTGAAGAAAGAAGACAAAATAGGAAAGTCAAAAGGTGTATTTTTTGTTGACCGAATTATCTAGGTTTCCAATCCCATGTTGAGTCCGCCACGTTCTCTTCTTGGGCATGCGTATATATATATTATTGTATTGCAGGAAGAGAGTGGGTGTAGCGCCGCTTGTGCGAGTGCTTGGTGCAAAGAGCTTTCTCGTGAATTTTGTCCGAAAGTGCCGTTCTCAATGAGTGCTTGATGCGAGTTTCTCTTCGTGGAATTACATCAACAACTCAAGTGTTCGTAGCGATTAAATCTTGTGTTAAGATTTGTGTATAATTTCTTTACGAGATTGAGAGATTATTTCGTGAGGAATTGTGGGGCTAAACGCTGCGTGAGTTATTGGGTGTAATTGGGGCTTGGGAAACACTGAGAGTGTTTGAGTGACTTGAGTGTGGTTGTAATCTCCGTTGTATCGCTTGATCTATAGTGGAATTTTGTGCTGCTCTCCCCGTAGACGTAGTTCACTACGACCGAATCACGTAAATCTGGTGTCCGATTTATTTTCTTATTCTATCAATTTTGTTGTTTGATTGCTTGGCTTCCGCAACAATTGATATCAGAGCTTGGCTTGGCTGAGTTGAAGCGAATCGATGGCGATAGAAGAAGGAAAAGTGAGAATCGACAGATTTGATGGGAAGGATTTTGATTTCTGGAAGATGTAGATTGAGGATCAACTATATCAGATGAAACTGCACGTACCCCTGTCTGGGGAGAAGCCAGAGACGATGAAGCAAGCTGATTGGGAATTGCTGGATAGACGAGCTTTGGGTGTTATTCGGCTGACGTTGGCTCGTAACGTTGCGTTTAACATCGTGAATGAGAAGACCACTGCGGGTTTGATGAAAGCCCTGTCGGATATGTACGAGAAGCCCTCTGCGATCAACAAAGTCTATTTGATGCGACGTCTGTTTAATTTAAAGATGAGCGAAGGTGCGTCGGTTGCTGATCATATTAATGAATTCAACGTGATCGTTAGTCAACTGAGTTCAGCTGATATTGACTTTGAAGGTGAGGTACGTGTTTTGATTCTATTATCCTCATTGCCTGATAGTTGAAATACTATTGTTACTACTGTTAGTAATTCCTCTGGGTCGACAAGTTTGACGTTTGATGGTGTTCGAGATTTAATTCTGAGTAAAGATATCCGTAGAAGAGAATCTGGCGAACATGTATCTGCTGCTTTAGTAGGTGAAAATAGAGGAAGAACTGGTACATATATTAGTAGAAGTAGTATGAACTCGAATAGACGTAGTCAGTCTAGGACTGGTGGTGTTGTCTGTTGGAGCTATGGCAAGAGGGGGCATCTTAGAAGGGATTGCCTTAAGCTGAAGAACGATAAGGGTAAGGGAATTAGAGTTGATCCTGTGGATGATGTTGCAGCTATAGCAGACAGTAATTCGGATAATGCTGATTATGTCTTGTCTGTCACTGATGATTCATCGTTTGATGGATGGATTATGGATTCTGGTTGCTCTTTTCATGCTACACCAAACAGGAACTGGTGTACTACTTATCAGTGCACGGATAGTAGTAAAGTACAGTTGGGAAACAATTCTGAATGCGATGTTATTGGTGTTGGTGATGTTAGAATTAGAATGCATGATGGTATCGTGTGGACATTGATTGGAGTGAGGCATGTTCCAGAGTTGAAGAAAAATCTGATTTCCTTGAGTGCCCTAGATTCAGCTGGGTGTCGGTATTCTTCATAATATGGATTTCTGAAAGTTGTTCGAGGTGCCTTGGTGATAATGAAAGGAATCAAGCATGATAGCCTGTATGAGCTTCAAGGTGAGACAGTGACAGAATTCGTTGCGAAGACGTCGGATGCATCGGTTCGAGAGTCTAAATTGTGGCATATGCGTTTGGGGCACATTAGTGAGAGAAGCCTGAAGGTTCTAAGTGAAAGAAATTTGCTATGTGATTTTGTGGCTAACGAACTGAATGTATGCAGGTGCTGTGATTTAGATCAACGGCGGAAAGTGCAGTTTAGTACGATTGTTAGAGAAACTACGGATATTGCAGAATTGATTTACTTGGATGTTCGCAGGTTGTCGCGGTTTCCTTCGAGGAAGAGTGTCAGATTTATGCTAACAGTTGTTGATGACTACTCGAGGAAGACGTGGGTGTTTGTGCTAAGGCACAAGTTTGATACTGTTGTCAGGATCAGGCAGTTGAAAGCTTTGAGACTGGTAAAACGATCAAGCAGGTGCAGACTGACAGTAGCATGGAGTTTTGTTCAAAGCTGTTAAACGAATTCTGCATGAAGGAAGGCATAATAAAACACCGCATTAGTGCCATTGAACCACAACATGGTTCAGAGTTGATGAGTAAAACTTTACTAGAGACGGCCCATAAAATGCTCTTTAGTGCTGGTATGGCTAAAAGATTCCTAGCGGATGTGCTTAGTTCGGCGAGCTACCTGAAGAATAGATCCCCATCGACTGTGATTGAATGTCGGACCCCTGAAGAAGTGTGGTCAGGTAACGTTGTTGATTATTCTGTTATTAGAATATTTGGTTGTCCATGTTATGTTCGAGTTAGTGATGGTAAGCTAGATGGAAGGACAAGAAAGTGCATGTTCCTAGGCTATGCACAAGTTGAGCGGGGCTATAAGTTGTGATGCCCGGAATTAAATTCACCTGTTATCAGCAGAGAAGTTACATTTGACGAGTCTCCAGTACTTCTGGCAAGGAGTGTTAGTAGCAGTGTCCATACAGATCTGAACGGTGTTCAGCTTGAGGTGGAGTTGCAACCAGAAACTCCTGAGGTAGCAGATACTAGCGAAATAATCGACATGGATGGTGTTTATAGCGAGGTGGAGCCTATTGAGCCAATGGTTGCTGTAACTGCTAAAATTAACAAGGTGCGTATTCGATTTCCTGATAGATATGGATGCAATGATGGTTTTTCTTTATCTGCTATTGAGGAGGTTGTGTCGAAAAATCCTTGTGGAGCAGTTAAAGGTGCATGTGGAGTTGGTGTTTTGATAAGGTCCACGGCTATGGCGAAGTTCAAGCGAGGCTTGGACTTGAAAGACATATATGGCGGTTGAGCCCATCGAGGGTTGTGGGAGAGTAGTAGCGAAATTTGGATTCTATAAAAGCGATTGTGATTTGACTCAAACGTTGAGCCAAGGTGGAGATTGTTAAAAATATGTCTCAAGTTTGAGCCCAAAACAGAAGTCTAAATATTCGGAATTGAATATTTTGCGGCCATCCGAAATCGAGCAAAGCAAAAGAGACGTGAGTTTCCTAATGAAGTTGAAGTCTATGACTTGAAATAGGAAAGTCTATCAGAAAGGCCAACATGGACTTTGAGATAGACATTGACCCAGTCAACCATGGATCAAAGAAAAGACGAACGAATTTCTTTCCCTTTACAAGTTGGGCTCGGTGAAGAAAGAAGACAAAATGGGAAAGTCAAAAGGTGTATTTTTTGTTGACCGAATTATCTAGGTTTCCAATCCCATGTTGAGTCCGCCACATTCTCTTCTTGGGCATGCGTATATATATATTATTGTATTGCAGGAAGAGAGTGGGTGTAGCGTCGCTTGTGCGAGTGCTTGGTGCAGAGAGCTTTCTCGTGAATTCTGTCCGGAAGTGCCGTTCTCAACGAGTGCTTGATGCGAGTTTCTCTTCGTGGAATTACATCAACAACTCAAGTGTTCGTAGCGATTAAATCTTGTGTTAAGATTTGTGTATAATTTCTTTACGAGATTGAGAGATTATTTCGTGAGGAATTGTGGGGCTAAACACTGCGTGAGTTATTGGGTGTAATTGGGGCTTGGGAAACACTGAGATTGTTTGAGTGACTCGAGTGTGGTTGTAATCTCTGTTGTATCGCTTGATTTATAGTGGAATTTCGTGCTGCTCTCCCCGTGGACGTTGGTCACTACGATCGAATCACGTAAATCTGCTGTCCGATTTATTTTCTTATTCTATCAATTTTATTGTTCGATCGCTTGGCTTCCGCAACACAAATAATATCTCAAATGAGTTTTGGGACACTTGGTGCCATCATACTTTCTCACAAACTCCGGCTCTTTGTAAGATTTCGAGACTTTCACCTTGATAAACGGAGACAAGTTGTTCACGCTTTGCATTTGATAACGTTGCAACATGCACAAGCGTTCTTCAGTTTTTGCCAACCTTCTTGCACTTTCATCGTCTTTGGAAGCCACCATATTCTCCTTCGGAAAGGTCTTAAGATTGATCACGACAGGGGTGACCACAGGAACATCATCGGCTATTCCTTTATCGGTATGCTTATTGAGTTGTGGTTCCATTGGTGTGGTAGGAATGGGTGGCACCTCTTAAGTAGTAGCGGCTTTCATTTCTGCTAACATGGCAACTATTTGAGCGAGTTGATTCTCGACATTAGTGAGTCGAGTATTTGCGTCTTCTTGATCCATTCTAGCTTGCGAATGGGTCCTCACACGTAATCTTTCTCGTTCTGTTTTTTAGTACCTTGATTAGAAAACAAAAATTAAGTTAGTACGCAGAGAATGAATTGAGACAAAAATATAAAACCCTTCAATTTTATATTTTCTTTGGATGAAATAGGGATAAGAAATATTCTCATAATCCCAATACCATGTAAATAATCTCTTATCAAAATTTCTTCACAAGAAATTATACAGTTGAAGGGGTAACACGCAATGATTAATCAAGATACCCCATCTATATTCCATTGGAATTTCGAAGAAAAAGAGTACATACAAAGGGAAATTTCACTATTTACAACAAAATTCGAGAAATACAATCCCTATTCATCAATCTAAAAACAAGAAGAGAATCCTATTACATTATTACCAAAATGAGTAAAAAGCAAACCCTATACATCAAATCTATTAAATGAAGATTACATGAAAGAAGAATTTCCAATGGAATATAGACAAACTCCTAATGGTTCTTTTTTAGGCACGAGGCAAATTCGTTTGCTTCTTGGGTCAAACAATCAACCTCAGCTAAAGCCTCATCCCTTTCCCTTAGAGCTCATGCGACTATGGCTTGTTATTGAGTTGGCTTCTCAGGGACAATAGGGAGATCCACTTTAAGCTCAGGCTCAAGGCGACGATGTGTATACTCCAGCAATGGATGGTGTGTCTTCATCTCACCTTCCAATTTTGACTCTTTAGTAACAAGAATTGGCTTCAAGTGACATTTGTACCACATATCAATGATAGCCTTGATCATTTTCTTCAAATCCGCCATTTGGTCCTTTTGGATGACATCTTTGCAATAGTCAAAACGATATAACCCCAATTTGAGGGATGGTGGAATCTTTCAAAGCAAGCGATATTGACAGATCACCCTAAAAGGTAATATGATGTAGGCCCCGTGGACCTAAAAGTGGGATTGAGTTGTCGGATCCGTTATTAAGGTGCACATGCCATTGGATTTGATTTGGAACGAGGTTCTTGAAAAGTTGAACTGAGTTGAGAATGACCAATAAGAAAAGATTTCTTCCTTTTTCTTAGAAAAAGCGAGATAGGATGACAATCTTTGGACACACCTATGATTTTCAAACTCAAACCAAAGTCTTTGAGGTGAGAAGCCAATCAAATTTGGAGTAAACCTATTAGGGCTCTAAAAGTACCATTTTTATCTTGTTTGAACCTATTGAGTGACGCGAAGGTTTCACCTAAGATCATATTGGAGAATCTTTTCAACATACACACTTGATTGACAATGTGAACTACCAAAGGATCCATAGTTTTTTTGGTGTATGGAAAGACCATAAAACCAAAGAATGCTAAAAGAAAGATGCGAGGAATTTGTGCTCCAGTTTTCTTTTGCAAACCTAGAAAATGACGCTCTAAAAATGTGACAAGAAGAGCATGACAACTTCCTTTGAGGATACCTTTGATTTGAGAAATATCTACTCCTAGATATTGATTCAAAAGTGGAATAGGATCGACACCTATTGGAGGACTAACTAGACCGAAAGGACCATTATTTCCAATGGCAATATCGTACTCCTCAATTGTAGGGGTCAATTCGTTTCAACCAAACACAAAAGTGGATGCCTTTGAATTTCAAAAATGGGATAGTGCTTTGATCATGGCGACACGAGGCTCGATGTATAAAAGAACGGGAATGTATTCGATCCTTTTTTCCACGTAGTCCTTGTGCTTTGGCTCGAGGCTTTCCCACATGGCCACAAGAGCTTTAGGTACGGGAATAACTCGAATCTCCGACATATCCATTTTGACTAACCCTAATTTGGGACATTGAGATTAATCATCACGCATAGAAAGAAATATAACATGAAATTGAAATGGCGTAATTGAAATTGCTTTAAAAATATTGGAATGATACAATCAACCTTATCGTGAAGAAATGGCAAACACATCAACACATCGCATGAGGACATGTGAGGTTTGGCACCTAAGGGTAGGATTCTAAAGGTTTAAGGTCCCCACATTGATTAGATAAGAAGAGTTTATCCACCGCTACTAACGTCGGTCAGTGCATTTCTTACTAACCAAGATGAGCCATATTGAAGAATGAATTACCGCATGGATTCACATACGGATTCCACTATTAATATCTCCTAAAGGTGCCCTAACAGCTATCTAGGATTTTAGACCGCGGGATATGGGTGCATTGTATCGTGTTAAAGCAAGTAAACATGCATTTAAATTTAAAGCAAACAATGCTTCAATATAATATCATACATTTGACATACATCCAAATGCCACCTACAAAACAAGGGGTTTGCACTCACTCCACCCCTTATATCTCCCACCTACAAAATCATTTAACACATGGTTAGTGGACTAACCTCATTTTCCACATGACTTTAACATGCAATCGATTCTACAAAAGATAAACAAGTGAGATAACAACAAACAAGTTTATTACAGCTTTAATTCACTTAGGTTTGTAACCTAGTCCCCAACAGAGTCATCAAGCCTGTCACGACCTATCTCGCGAGGGTGAACTCGATGAAGCAGGGTTTAGAGGTAAGTGTTCACAAAATAGTCCATATGGCACATCATAAAAGACGGCTTACTGAAGCGTCAATCTTTTGATGTACCATACGGTCCGTATGGTACATCATAAAAGATGGCTTACCGAAGCATCGATCTTTTGGTTATCCATACGATCCGTATGGCACATCATAAAAGACGGCTTACCGAAGCGTCGATCTTTTAGTCATCTATATGGTCTATTGATCATGAACGTGGATTTTTCCTAAATTCATATCTCGCATGACAGCGGACCGATTTTATCTTTTTTAGGAGTTGCCACTAGACTAGATCGTGGGTTAGCTAGAATATTCAACCGAAATGCAAAAGTTTCATTTCGATTTCTACGAAAACCAAAGATCATTAGTTCAGGGACTAGCTTACGTTAATATTTCTATGATTGCCATTTTGGTACTACTAAACTTAACATAGTTGTTATCTAATTTGCCATGCATTTATTTTTTACCATTTTTCATGCCAAAATCTTAGTCCACTAGGTGATCATGCGTCTCGTTTTTGTGTTTTCATTTAAAATTCTAAACTAATCCTATCTTAATCTAGAAAACAAAGAAACAAACAATTGTATTGAAAAGTACTACGAGTAAACAACCAAAGTATTGAAAAGACAAGCTAGTACAAGAAAGTAAAATCCACAACTCATCGAGTATTTATTACAACACAAATTGAAAGCCCGAGACATGGTCCGACATGAATGAATTGAATACAAATTGAAACTGGATTGGACATTAGTTTATCAACTCCGTCAATTGAATACAATTTGAAACAGGATTGGACATCGGTATATCACCTCCGTCATTCACAAATTTGAACTATCTCCTCCATGGACCGCCTCTCGAGTGTCGGTTTTTAAATCCATAAGATACATTCATGACAAACAATGCACAAAGGAACAACCAAAGAAAGGCAACAATGCAAACAATTCACTAATCAAACATAGGCCTCGGGATCGGCCTTTGCTTAGCATGCATTTCGATTCATCCACCCACTTAATCATCTAACATTGCTTGATTAATGGTTAACGATAACGGGCTACCATTTGCATTCACATAATGGCAACTCATATCGATTAACCCCTAAAGTCAGGCTCTAAGTGACCTTCATGAGCTACTTGCCCAACATCCACTGGACCTAACATACATCTAATAAACACATGCAAGACAATGGATAATGCATGCACTTAGGCCCATAGGCCTTGTTTCTCAATCAATCAAGCAATGGGAAGTGGGCCTCACAAATGGACCACTTGTTCAGTTATTATTATCAAATTCAGACTCATTCTGTTCAAGTGTTAGTAATTAGCCTAATAATGTCCAAATGATGCAAATCAAGTGTTTTTATGAAGCTTATGTTGTGAGAATCAAAAGTCAAGAAGACCACTTTTTCTAATTCCCCACCAATTTTCACAAAAATGACAATTTTACCCTCGAGGATAGCCCGGACCCGGTTCTGTTAGGGATTTCAAAATAATGGCTAAAAAACAAACTATATCCAAACCTCTTGAAAATTTTTAGACAGTTAGGATTCCATATTTTCAACAACTTTTATGTTATGAGTTTTTGCTGAAAAGTCCTCCAAAGTTTTATAAAATTCAGTTTTCACCGACTCATTTGCAAACCAGGTTTTAGCCCGAGAGGACCTTATTTGAGATTTTTAGCAAATTGACCCACTAAAAATTGCTATTAGGTCCCCAAAATTTCTAGTCTACATAATAATACCCTAATTAGAAACTTTGTAGTTTTGAGTTTTCATATAAAAGAACTCTAACTTTATCAAATTCGAAGAAACATATTTTGGGTTTTAGAGGAAGGAAAATCAAATCTGGACACAAATATTGACTATATCATAAAAATTCCTTCGAAAATAAAAATGAACTCTGATTTTGATAAAATTGATATTATTGGAAAGCTCTAGTTCTTAGTGTGAAATCTCATCCAGAACACTTTTCCAGATTTGAACGGACGAATTTATAAAAATCGAAAAACATATGAAGGTCAGTCAAAAACTCATCTATCACAGGAACTGAGACTCGATGACGTTGCTAATCGTCCTAAACTAACATACTTTGAATTTTATGAAATTCTTACAATGGACATATATGAAACAAAAAAAGACATATATGAATGTTCTTTACAACTTTCATAATGAAGTTTTCTCAAGTAACGAACAAAGAAAATTAGAAAGATCATCCAACCGAGCAAGGTCATTCAGTATTATAGAAGAATAGAACACAACATAATCATTCCAGATTATGATCTTGACTTTCAAAGAAGTTTTGACCTAGTAAATGATGTCTGTTTAAGGCATGCAACCTACCAAATCAATGCTCAAGACGTATTCTACGACTCTCTAGTTCATCACTTCGCAAGATTCTAACATTTTCGAAGTCAAATCATCATCACAAGCAATCAGGTCATCATGATCCGAGAATGACATATTTGAACTCATCTTGTGTAACGATACTTTGACGCACAACTGCGCGATCCGGCCTCCGTATTCAGCTCAAGGATGTTAGAGAAAGATATGATTTGGTCCTTGACTCCGATTCTAATCGCGGAGATTGAAGATTAATTGATTTGATCAATCGGGATAAAATAGGAAAATGTATCGTGGTTATTCTTTCTTTGATTTCTTTTTTGTACTATAAATAGTGGTATGTACATGTGCAAAATAAATAAGACAGAATACACAAATTTCCAACATTCTTCCTTCTTCATAATTTCTATCAAGGTATCAAAGCGTTCGGTTCTGAACTAGCTTCCGCAAATTCTTCTGAATTTCCCCCAATGGCTCTCTAATTTTGGTTGTTGCAAAACTCATCCGGCAAAACGAATTAGCACTTCAGGTAGGAATTCAAATATTGTCCAGCAAACGCAGTTCTGCACATTAGATACATCATGCCAAAGAATCAGAACAAAAACCCAACCACCAGTGAAACTCAAGGAACAATCGTGCTTACAATGGAGGAATCATCCAACAACTCACCTCAGAATCAGACTTCAAACCAAGTTGACCCGACACACAATGAATGGGATTATGTCCAACAACATCTCTCAGCTCCAGTGTCAACTCCAGTTCAACTTTCCAACCATGTCCAATGGGCGGCCAATGGACCATTAGGCAAAATCAGCAGTGTGGTCAACACAGCCCACTCATGGAAGATGTGAATACTGGACTTGGGATTCAGTCCAGTGCAGGTGGGCATGCCTCAGCTGCCCTCAGAGCCAAGCCCAATGGACCCAGATAGCCACCTTCGGATCACAATTCACCGAGTTAAGGGGTGAATCCCTACCCGGGATTATAACCTGGTTTTTAGCCGTATGCAGTTTTGACCGCCAATAGTCGACCAGAACTTGACAACACGCTTTACACATCGCCGGCTGATGGACCGGAGCTCCGGTGTAAGTTACTCATTGGTCCCGATAACTATAATGCATGGGCTCAGGATTTCTGGCGAGCCCTCGTAACCAAGGACAAGGATGGATTTCTCGACAGCACCGTGCCTTTCCCGACCGGCGACTGGATGTAATGATATTGGCGCAAATGCAATCAACTTGTTCGTACCTGGATCAAGAACTGCATAGCCCCCGACATCACTGGCAACCTCCCACCAACCAAAGACTCAAAGAAAATATGGGATAGCATCCGGGAAATGTACGGAAAAATGGACCGAGCAAAGCATTTCTCGCTTACACAAGCCTTGTCGGAGTTGAAGCAAGGGAACCTCTCAGTTACCGCTTGCTTCAACCAACTCTTGGCTCTATGAAACGAGCTCGAGGTGGCTAAAGAGGAGCTTCAAGGGCCCGAATTGACACTGGAATAGTATAGAAAAATTCGAGAAAGAGAGAAGGTGACTCGATTTTTGTTGATCTTGAACGAAAGTTACTCATCGTTTCTATCGCAGATTCTCGCCATGGATCCTGTCCCTCCGCTTGGCCAGATCTATCAATTAGCCATGCAAGAAGAAAACCAATGGTTGGCCACGACGGAATATGTGAAGATAGGAGAGAGCGTGACGCTCGCTACTCCGACGAGGCCATCGCAACGAGTGTCCAGCGCTCTCGGACCACCCTTGCCACCGCGAGCTCTGAGCTCATTCGGGTCACATGCAAGAAACTCTACTCGCCTAGAAGAAGATGACCCCAATATTAGGGTTACGAAACCAACGGTCCAGATCATAAGAAAGGATCCGACAGCTCATATTCCATCATCGATGCGGCTAAATCGAGCGGTCCTCATCAGGCCACATCATCCCTGGTTTTCAAACCATCTAGTGGTCCACGAAGCGCCACATCAGCTAGAGGAAATGGGCAGAATTTTAAAATAAAGTTAAATTGCAAACGCCCACATCACACTATCGATTGGCAAAATAATGGGCTTGGGTAGTGTTGCACAAGGATTGTATTTTTGGATCAGCTTCCCAAAGGATTTTTATATATCATTATTCAATAAAAGCATTTCATGTAATGCCACCATCAGTAATAAAAATATCCTTTTTCATCAACGATTGGGTCATAGTGCTCGTTTTCCTTATCCAAATTGTCAAATTTGTCCTTTGGAAAAACAATCACGAGCACCATTTCCAACAAGCACGTCTCGAGCTACTAGTGCATTCTCTTTGATTCATATAGATATCAGGGGTCCCTATCACACCTCACATTTTGATGGGTCTCATTTTTTCCTAACAATTGTAGATGATTATACTCGCACCACTTGGGTTTTTCTCATGCAATCCAAGAGTCAAACGTGCTCAAATTTGTTGAATTTCTTTTCCTTAATCAAAAATCAATTCGACAAGTCTGTTCAAAAAATTTGCACAAATTATGGACGTGAGTTTTTCACTACAAAATGCGAGTCTTTCCTTGCTTCTCATGGAATAATTCATGAAACCTCTTGCACATACACTCCTCAACAAAATGGGATTGTAGAGGACAAACATCACCATCTCTTAAAAGTAGCTCAAGCTCTTAAATACCAAGCCTTTATCCCTGAAACCTTTTAGGGTGATTGTGTGGTCACGGCGGCTTATTTGATTAATTGCATGCCAACTAGGATTCTTTAAGGTCGGTCTCCTTTTGAAATGCTTTTCGGCAAACCATAGGAAATTGGACATTTGAGAGTTTTTGGCTGCTTATGTTATGCAACAAATGTGAGTCCTCGTGACAAATGTACCCTCGTGCCCTTCGATGTATATTCATGGAATATTCTCTCCTTCAGAAAGGCTACAGAGTTATAAAAATATCTACAGGCCGTTTTTTGGTAAGCAGAGATGTTACTTTCCATGAAGATATATTTCTTTTCCAGGAATCGACATATTATTCTCAAATAGATATATCAAAGTCAAAACATCATCAATTCTTGTCATAAGAAGACTTGTCTACGACTTCACCATGTATTCTCGTCTCACCAGATCACACGACAACAATTCCTAAATACTCAAATTAGACAATAAAGTCATCTATGCCATACTGCAAGGAGGATGATGTATCAATTTCATCTCTACAAGAGCATATTGACCAACCATCTCCATCACAATCAGAACAGCCAATTGCCGAGCCACCTTAGTGTTCTAGACGCCATGTTCATCCACCTACATGGACAAAAGACTACATATGCCCCACACCGGATTCTCCAGTTACACAGTATCCTGTATCTTCCTATGTCTCTTTTAGTCAACTATCAGTGGAACACAAGTGTTGTATTAGTCGCATATCTGAGGAACAGTAACCTTCATCTTATGAAGAAGCAATATGTGACCTACAATGGCAACAAGCAATGGAAGTCGAGTTAGGTGCCGTTTTAGATAATCATACTTGGGACATAGTTCCCCTACCTTCACACAGAAAATCAATTGGCTGCAAATGGGTATATAAAATCAAATACAAGGCAGATGGCTCCATTGAACGTCACAAATCTCGACTAGTTGCTAAAGGATTCACGCAACGAGAAGGTTTTGATATCATGAAACCTTTTCTCCAGTTG
Source organism: Syzygium jambos (assembly GCA_031216235.1). Taxonomy (NCBI): domain Eukaryota; kingdom Viridiplantae; phylum Streptophyta; class Magnoliopsida; order Myrtales; family Myrtaceae; genus Syzygium; species Syzygium jambos. The sequence goes on along the minus strand of CM062226.1, from coordinate 6,335,407 downwards.
CCAAAGAGGGAACTATTCGTTCTTTTCTATTAGTTGCTGCATTTTGTCATTGGCAATTACATCAAATGGATGTCCATAATGCTTTTCTTCATGGTGATTTGGACAAAGAAATATATATGGAACTCCCATAGGGTTTGCGCAAACAGGGGCAGTCTCGGGTATGTCGTCTCCATAAATCCTTGTATGGACTCAAAACGAGCTTCTCGATAGCGGTACACCAAATTCACTACTACGCTCACAAATGTAGGTTCTAAGCACTCCAAGCATGATTATGCTCTATTCACATGGACCAAAGGTACTTCATCAATCTATTTATTGATATACGTTGATGATATACTCCTTATGGGAAATGATGATTCCGTTTGTTAGAAAGTTTAAGGATTATATGTGCTATACATTCCATATCAAAGATTTGGGACCTCCCAAATATTTTCTTGGTATTGAGATAGCTAGATCCGACAAAGGAATATTCCTAAGCTAGTGGAAATTTGTCTTGGAGATCATCTCAAAAGTAGGATTATCAGGATGTAAGCCAGTTGTTATTCCCATTGAACAGAATGTCAAGCTCACAACGCTTGAATATGATAATAGCTCATCATCACCTAATAAGGACCCATCACTTAAAGATCCATCAGGATATCAGCGACTCGTGGGGAAATTAATTTATCTCACCATGACTAGACTCGATATATGTTATACAATAGAGATACTCAGCCAATTTATGCATAATCCGAAACAGTCCCACATGAATGAAGCAGTAAAAGTCGTGAAATATTTGAAATGATGTCCAGGACTTGGAGTCTTATTATCTCGTGATTGCAACATGAAAATGACGGCTTATTGTGATACAGATTATGCGACTTGCCCAATGACCAAAAGATCTATCATAGGGCTTTGCATTAAATTGGGAAGATCCTTAATCTCATGAAAGACAAAGAAACAATCAACTGTGTCTTTATCATCAGCTGAGTCAGAATATCGAGGTATGGCAAAAACTATTTGTGAGATAATTTGGATACAAGGTTTGCTATTGGATCTTAGGGTACGAATTGATGGAGCAAGTGAACTATTTTGTGACAACGATGTAGCACTAAAATTAGTAGCAAACCCAGTTTTTCATTGAAAGACAAAACATATAGAAATTGACTGTCACTTTACTCTAGAAAAAATTCAAGAAGGGCTCGTTACAACTCGAGGAATTAGAGCTATGGAATAGCCTGCAGACATCTTCACCAAGCATTTGTGCAAGAGAGAGCATGCGTATCTACTGAGCAAGCTGGGTGTCTTTGACATATATAAGCCGCCAACTTGAGAGAGAGTGTTGGAGAAAGATATGATTTGGTCCTTGACTCCGATTCTAATCATGGAGATTGAAGATTAATTGATTTGATCAATCAAGATAAAATAGGAAAATGTATCATGTTTAGAATTTCTTCGATTTCTTTTTTTGTACTATAAATAGTGGTATGTATATGTGTAGAATACATAAGACAGAATACACAAATTTCCAACAATCTTCCTTCTTTATAATTTTTATCAAAGGTCAGCACGGAGAAGCCTCGGAAAGCTCAATAAACCTATGAGAATCAAGTGTACAAGCTAAAGTGAGAACCAACTTGGTTTTGCACAAATGAACTATCAATGGAAAATCAAGTAAAACGAAGAGATCTGGTGGCCGCTCGAAGGGAGGCCAACCACCACAACCACGTGAAGACGCAGCGGAAGGTTGCTAGATGCTCGAGATCTTCAAAGGGAGCTGTCGAATCGCCGAATTAGTTGATTGAACTCGTTGGAAAGCTCACCGGCTCGGTTGCTGGTGAGTTTCCTGAGAGAGAAAAAGAGTCGATCGAAGGAGCTCCGGCCACTAGCTGTGGTGGCTGGACTTGCGACTGGCTCCGGGACATCAAGAGGATCCCCGGAGCGGTGGCAACACATTGAGAACCAGCCAACGAACAGTCGAATCGGTGAGGAGAGTTCACGGCCGAGAGAGAGAGGGAGAGAGAGAGAAGGCGTGAGATCGAAAGAGAGGGAAGAGAAGAGAGAGAAACCTGATCCGAAAGTGAGAGTTCTTCCCAATTTTTAGAGGGAAAAAGCTTATATACCCTCCCAACTTTGAATCCTAGCCCTTATATCACTCTGATGGCCTAGAATGCATCCTTAATAATTAAGAATATTTCTTAAGAGCTAAGGATAGGTGATATGGCTTTATGGATGGCCATGATCTATTCAAAATGAATGGCCATGATTGATTTGCTTAACCTCTAAGTAATTTTGCCTAAATCTTAAACAAAGGTATTTTGCTAATTTAATTTAAGTGGCATTTTTGTAATTTCATTTAAGGGAATATTTGTCATTTTGGGCATAAAGGGATGTGGCTGGCCAGAATGGACTGTCGGTCGCCGGATTTTTGACATAAAAATGGCCGGTCCGATCGGACCGCTTCAATTTTGATCAAACCGATTGAATCGATTGGACCAATTTGACCCGAGTTTGACCGGGTTGAACCGGTTCAATTCTCAGCTCAATTTGTTCCAATTTTGTACAATTTCATCCCTATTATAATGATTGCCCCGATTGAATTGGATTTGATTAAATTGGATTGAACTAATTGAAAATACAAGCACAAATTGATCCAATTAACTTGTTTGGCCCAATTACTTTTCAATTTGAGTTAAAATACATAGCCAAGCTAGACTAAGAATGCGCATGGCAACTTGCCAAATAGTATTTGATACTATTTTTTTGTTCCCATAATCAGTTTGAGAATAGAAATCCGTTTGTTTAAACTTTTGATTTTGGGCACAAATTCTTGTAAATTTGTGCCCAGAATCAGTTTTGGAGTAGAATCAAGAATAAAAAAAAGTAGCTTTTTGATTCTGGGAATAAAAATGAGAATCGATTTTTTTTTCTTCTTCTTTTTCTTGATTTATAATATAGCTTCTAATGTCCGGCGTGAGAGCCACCCTCGCAGTATCTAGCGAAATTAAAATATTTTAATAAAAAAATATTATTAATAAAAAAATTTTACCGACCATGGTCAGCGACCAGGCCATGGTGAAAAAAATAAAAAAAATATTATTAATAAAAAAATTTTATAGGCCATGGCGAAAAAAATAAAAAAAATATTATTAATAAAAAAAATTATCGGCCATGGCCAGCGGCCAGGCCATGGCGAAAAAAAATATTTTCAATAATAATATTTTTTATTAATATATATTTATATTAACAAAAAAATAGTATTTATAAAAAAATATTTTACCGGCCATGGCCAACGACCAAGCCATGGCAAAAAAAATAAAAATATATATTTTCAATAAAAATATTTTTTAATAAAATATTATTAAAAAAAATTTATAAAAAAAAATTTTACCAGCCATGGCCAACGACCAGGCCATGGCAAAAAAAAAGGAAAAAATATTTTCAATAAAAATATTTTTTAGTAAATATTTTTAAAAAAATTTTTATAAGAAAATTTTTTACCGGCCTAGCCAAAAAATTATTTTTAATAAAAGTATTATTAATTAAAAAATATTTTACCGGCCATGGCCAAGGAGGAGAAGAAAAAAAGAAAAGAAAGAAATATTTAAATATTTAAAATGTTATTAAAATATTATTAATAAAAAGAAATTTTATGTCGTTACCAAACGCATTTCTGTTTTTTTACTATTTCAGGAATAGAAATTTTGGACCGTTACCATATGCCTGCAAATGCTCAGAATCAGTTCCCGAGTACAGAATAGTTGCCATGCACAGCTAATAGATTTAATTGAAGTCTAATTGGCCAAATTGAGCTTCAATTCATCAAAATGGTTGTTAGTCTAGAATGGGTCAAGTTGAATTGCACTAATTGAATCAATTACTCTTAGATTTCTCGATCATTGGATTACTAAATTGGTTAAATTGGCTCAAATTCATGTGAATCTTCCAAAATTGATTTCGAATTTGAGTTTCATATAAGAAATTATGCTCATTCGTGTTTCAATTGTGCAAATCATGAAGAATCAACCAGAATGACTGATTAGGGCCTAAATTGGGGGTTTTTTTCCCTTGGCTTAGAATTACAAAATTGGTTCCAAAATTGAATGCAATACGACCTCTAGATCAAATATCGTGAAGGAAATTATCCTAAAAAAATGACTATAAATGAAGTAATTTTATTTTTTGCCAATTTGAACCAAATTCCGCAAATTGGGGAAAAGCTGATTCTAAATCAATTTTACAAAAATTGATTATGCCAATGTGAAATTAAGCTAAAAATGACTTAACTTAGGGGTTTTGAAATTTTTTGGACAAACTGTTGATCAAAAGTCAACATTTTAGTAGTTATATACTAAAATGTCAAACTTTGAATTTTTTGAAAATTGATGATGCAAAAGTGAAATTGACACTATTTTGGGGTTTTTTTATGCAAAAAATCAAATTTTGATTTTGAGTTGACTTTTAATCAAAGTTTGACCAAAAAGTCAACTCTTTGACTTTTTGAAATTGAAATGCAAAAACATAGAAAATGAATGGCTAATGCTAATTCAAATGTTAAAGGACGCTTTTTGGTTGAGGATTGGGTTCTATCATGATTAGAAACCCTAGTCTCAAGATTTTTTTACCTTCATGACACATCAACTAAATTCAAGTGTCAACAACTACCCCTCTTTAAGAGGAAGTTCAAAAAGGTTCCTCTTAAAGACTAAACGATACCTGCAAGTTTTAGTTGACTCAACTGGAGCTAAAAGGAAAATAACAAAATGAGCAACATTTGATTAGAGGACATACCTTTGAAACTTACCTTGAGCCTTGGTATTGATCTCACCATTGAACCTCTTATCTCTCTCTCAACCATGTAGCATGAATGGGAAGAAAATATGTAAAAGAAAAGAAAGAGGGGTAATTTCTAAGAGTGAATTTTGATCAAAGGGGGGACGTCTTACCGTGTAACAACGGGTTTCGACTAGAAAGGGGAAAGTCTCACCATTCAATAATGGATATTGACTAGAGAAGGAATAGTCTTACCATTCAACAATGGGTATCAACTAAAGAAGGAAAGTTTCACCATTCAACAATGGATTTCAACTAAAAGGAATAGTCTTACCATGTAACAACGGATTTCGACTAAAGAGGGTATGAATCAGTCATAGTTTCTAACATTGATCATGCCAATTCGAAAAGGAAATGGTCAAGAGTGCGTGAGCACATCATGCCGATTTGAAGAGGAAAATGAGGCTACGGGCGCGAAAGCTCACCATGCCTAGTTTGAAAAGGGAATGGTCATGAGTGCGAAAGCACATCATACCGATTAGAAGAGGTCACAGGCGCGAAAGCTCACATTGCTTAATTTTGAAAAAGGAATGGCCATGAGTGAGAAAGCACATCATACTGGTTAGAAGAGGTCACAGGCGCGAAAGCTCACTATGCCTAATTTTGAAAAGGAAGTAGTCATGAGTGCGAAAGCACATCATACCGATTTGAAGAAGCTACGGGCACTAAAGCTCACCATACCTAATTTTAAAAGGGGTAGTCATGAGTACAAAAGCACATCATACCGATTTGAAGAGGCTACGGGCGCAAAAGCTCACCATACCTAATTTGAAAAGGGGATGGTCATGAGTGCACGAGCACTTCATGCCAATTTGGACAGGGAAGAGGATAATGAAGATCCGCTCCACTTGGGGAATTTTGATTTGAGAAGGACTGCAAGCTGCAATTACTTGGACATTGAAGATCCAAAACTACTAACCTGCATTCACTTGGAAAGACTGTTAAAAGGGAATCATGCAAGGTTGCATAACCAATCAACCAAGAAATTTAATCAAATGAAGACTTTGAACGTAATTCAAAGAATTGTCAATCAAACTCTTGGTAAATGTAATCAATTTGTCAAAATTCCTTTAAAGGAAAGCTTTGCACACAATGATTTTGATATCTTCAACAAGGTTTGTTAAAAATGCCAAGTTGAAGTACCATAATCGAAAAGGTCTTCTTACAATGGCTCTCATGAAGGCTTTTATTCGTACCCATTAGTGTGGGATTCCAATTTTGATCACTGGGGATATCTCACATAACCAATGTCAAAGGCTTTTTAGAAATATTTGCAGTGAATACAATTTGATCAATCAAAAAGGACTTTTGAGGGATCGTAATGTCGGCTTGGTCATGTGCTTCCACAAAGGATTATCGCTTTGAGGCCAGGAAAAAAATGTCAAATAATATCTCTCATCGAGTTAACAAGTCAAGAACCTTGAAGATAAGATAAGATAGGATTCCTTCTACTCCTTCAAGCGGGAGCTTCTTTGTGAAATCTTTACATCAACTCTAACCATCCTAATCGGAAAAGACTTCGGTTCGTGTTGTAATATCGGTTCAGGTGAGGCTAAAAAAGGTTTAAATTTTTTGGAAAGGGATTTGAAAAGAAGATGGTGATTATATTAGCATCATTACTAAAACATGATTTGACCCTTGAAATCTAATATGTCTCGAGAGCTCATTGTCTAATTATTTTTCTTGCAACAAGAGCTTTGCTCTTTTCTAAGCATCTTTTACAATTGAAATTTGTTTTCATCATAAGCATGTTGCTTTTTACTTTTGATGCATTTTCTTTTTCATGGGCATTGGCCTTATTTTTATCAAGCACACTATTTTTCCATGCCTCCTAGTATATATCATTTGAGCTCTTAGGACTCTTCAGACATTTTATATATATATATTCACCAATTTTCAAAATTTTCTTGATAAATCATATGCATCGCCCCAATGTGGGAAGATAATCACCATTTAGGCTTTGAAATGAATATTCTTAAGGCTCAACTTGGCTAAGCAAGGGATAATTGTGTTTGGATAGAGGAATGAACGCTCTTCTTCACTTTGGGATGCTTCAAGCTTCCATAAAGAACCACCTAAAGTTACTACAAGAAGGTTGATACAAGTGAAAGCAATGAGATCTATCTTAATCTTCTTATTCCAAAAAATGATCAACCCAAACCTCCTATTTTGCCCCAATTTGGAGTAGTTCGTGACGGGAGTAATTTAAAAATTTCCCCCTATTTGGCTCAAAATGGCTAGCAAGGGATATCACAAGTGTTTAGGTTAAAGAAATGAAATGCTTTTTATCACTTCAATCCATGTATTCAATGCGAATAAATCCTATGTCCTAAGACAAGGTTTTATTTCTCGCTGATTCTTAGAAAGTGTATAGGGACGTGTTTGGACAAGGCTTGCCTTTCGTCATCGTAAGTGTTTCGACTTGGCATGATTAACATTCCGTCTTGTTTTGTCAAAAATCATTTGTTCAAATTATCCTCGTGATGTATTTACCAATGCATGAATGAACAATTTGAAGAATGTCATTCAAGTTCTTCAAAATCAAGTTTTCAAATTTGCTTCAAACTTGGAATTGTTTTTCCAACTTTTGAAAAATTTTGAGAAGTCTTTTTGAAAAGCGTTGACAAAGAACACTTTTTCCAAAGAATTGTTCACCTACTCCACTACGGGTAGTTGACAGCAAGGAGATTATGTTGATTTATAACTCTCGTCACAACGTCACCTTTGATATTGATCTCTGCAAGAGTGGTGTCTCCTATCAAAAGGAAGGAAACAATGTCAAAGAATTGTATTGGAAAGAAATAAATTGGAACAATACAATTTACTCTTTCGCATGATTCCGCATTGGAAAACACCTCCAATTTTCTTGAGAATGTTTTGATACCTACAAAATGAACACATAAATGCATTTATGCGATATATGCATGATGCAAGTGACCTAAAGTGACATGGTCTGCTTGAAAAATGGCTTCGTGGCCTTTCATTCATGGAAAATATTTCTTGACAACATCTGCATTTACAGGATATGGCAACTCTTGGCCATCTATTTCAGTAAGAATAAAGGCTCCACTAGATAGGACCTTCTTTACAACATACGGGCCCTCTTAATTCGGGGTGAACATCCCACGAGGATCCAATGTGTTGGACAAAACTTTGCTTATCACAAGATCATTAACCTCAAAGTGCCTTGGTCGAACTTTGCTGTTGAAGGACTTTGCCACTCTCTTTTGGTAACTTTGTCCATGACATAAGGCTTTCAACCTCTTTAACTCAATCATGTTCAATTTGAGAGGGGAGGGTTTTAGATGTATGCTACTTCAACGATGGATCCTTTATCTTTGGAAAGTTTGGGGACCCAATAGCAATTTTTAGGGCTTTGAGGTGAGAGACCAACCAAATTTGGAGTAAACCTTCAAATCTTTTGGTGTCCAGAGGAAATAGTGTTAGTTGAGTCATGTGATGAGACAAGATGGTGAAAGATCTGATAGTTGATTTGCATGTAGGTCTAATTTAGCGAGGTACATAATGTTCATGAGCTGAGGCGGTATGGAACCATTTATAAGATTGCCGAAAAACTTAAATTAACAAGCTGAGGTAGGTTTCCAATTGAAAAAGGAATATCACCTATTAGTATAACTCTTTCGATTTTCGAACTAGTGAGTTTTGTCAATTCCAAACCCAAAACAGATAACATATAGTCTGAGCTGTGACATTCTGAATTTCGACTCATTTTTGAGATTTATGAAATGAATATTTCTTCAATGTGCTTTCAGTGAAATCTCGCTTGAAATTGATCACTCTCGAGTATACTAACCGTTAGGGAATGGCTAGCTAGGAATCAAGTACGTGGACCTAAGAACTTAGCCATGGATTGACACTTCGACCACAAAGATTGGCGAGAGAATATTTTGGGCCGTTAAAGGCCGATCCAAGGATGGTTATGGAACGATTCACAAATGTCGTGCAATTGGGTCACGGGTGATTTTGCTTGGCCATTGTATGAATTTTGAACGATCCTAAAGCTAATCCGAATGATCGCGTTATTCGGAACTAGTGATTGACCCTCGCAATTACATGACAACCGAGGTCGCCATGGCTCGAGTAAACTTAGATGGGCAAAAGTACACTACAAGTGCCATAACTTGTGTACGGCGCTCACTTTAGTGCCATAACTTTTTTTTGGATCACTTTAGTGCTAAAATTTTTGAAAAACGATCACTTAAGTGCTAAAATTTTTGAAAAACGATCACTTAAGTGCCAACTCCGGTGCCGTACACAATTTTTCGCCGGAAATCTGACGTGGCATTTTTTTATTAATTTTTGAAGCTGACGTGGCTCGCCGGAGTCTCGCCGGAGATTGGCACTTAAGTGATCGTTTTTCAAAAATTTTAGCACTTAAATGATCGTTTTTCAAAAATTTTAGCACTAAAGTGATCGTTTTTCAAAAATTTTAGCACTAAAGTGATCCAAAAAAAAGTTATGATACTTAAGTGATCGTTTTTCCTCCGACTTGGCACCAAAGTGATCCGAAAAAAAGTTACGGCACCAAAGTGAGCGCCGTACACAAGTTATGGCACTTATAGTGTACTTTTGCCACTTAGATATGGCTTGATATCGAATCGACCACAAGTCGATACTCGTAATTCCTAAAAGCCGTCTGTTAGTTCGAGATACTATCAAGTCGCATTGAATTTGGTCATTAATTAGAATCCGAATTGGGTATCAAAGTTTTAATATTTCCACGACTAATTTATCGGATGTCGTCTCGTTAAAGCGTGGCCAATTATCGAGTTGATTGGAATTTTGGAAAAAAGGAAAATTGGACAATATTTTATGGGTTAATGATTGAACCCCCTCTCCTCTCCCCTCTCCTTCTCCGCCGCTAAACCCCCCATGCCGCTGCCCCATGTGCGGACTTCTTTCTGCTAACCTCCTTCACATCCTTGTTGCCATTTTTGTTTCATTTTCTGTTGATTGCTTTTGCCTTTTTTTGACTGGCCTGGCTGACTTTCCTCTGCTCCTTCACGTGTTACTACCACTGTTGTTCTGCCTCTGCTTTGCTGCTTCTTCCTCTGCATGATTACTTTTGCTACTGACTTCTTCTGTTGACTTTGTTGCTGCCCTATGCAGTTAACCTCCCCATGCAATTGCCATGATGGACGTCCCTGCTGCTTCTATTGTCGTGTTGCTTCTGCTCTGCCCATGCCATTTCTAGCTTGCTTCTGCTTCTTACCGCTGCATCCACCAATTCCTCAAGCTGCCCATGCTGCCCCATATTGTTTGTAACATCCTGAATTTTGACCCGTTATCGGGACCAATAAAGTGTATATTGATTCTCGTGTGATTTTAGTAAGTCTCGCCCGGACTTGATCAATTACGGGATACTAACCAAATGGGAAAGGCTAAATAGGAACAGATACGTGGACCGAGAACCCGATCGTGATGGAGCGCCGATTTCGACGAACGTCGAGGAAATGTTTTGAGCCAATATAGGCCGATCTTAGGAAAATGATAGGTTGATATTGTCCGTAACGCCCGATTGGATCGCGAGTAATTTCGCACGACCGAAAGTGCGCCTGACAAAGGAAACCCGATTTTAATCCAAACGATCGCGACCTCAGGTGCTAGTGATAATTCCTCTCGTTCTCTCGAAATTGAGACTATCATGACTCGGACAATCTTAGGTCGATACGTGTAATACCTAAACAGCCGCCCGTAAGTAAGAGACCCTAAAACCGCAAAACGAGTAAATTAAATCGCGACATTGGACCCGAACTTCGATATCAAAATTTCAAGGGTAATTACGACTATTTTGCAAGACGGACGTCATTTTGGAGTGGCCATTCATGTTTGGAATTAATATGGCTGGAAACTGAAAATTCGACAGAAATTGAGAAAATGACGGTTTTGCCCCTGTGGACACCGAGGCCGGATTCGGAGGCCGTTTGAGGTTATTTTTCGCGGCCAAGGTCATTTTGGGATAGCCACGCACATTTAAAGTGGTTTTGGACAAAAAGTGGAATTTCGACAAAAATTGAAAAATAATATTATTTTATTCCCGGGACTTCGCGGGCGATTTTCGAGGGCTTAGAATATGAATTTCACGAATCTGACTCCGTATTATGTCTCCCATGAATATTTAGGACCGGTATGGGCAAAAATTGAAATTTCGGTCCGGGACTGGAAAAGGGCGAAAATGCCCCTAGGCTATTTTCGATTTATTCCGAATTTTGGATAATTTTGGGGTTTAACTAATCACATGTTTTCCTAACTGCTTGCAAAATTTGGCAAGATTTGGATAATGTTTGTTATTTGTGACATCTTGAAATTTGCCTATTTAGGATTTATGAAATGCTTGATTTTATGAACGTACTTGTAGTTAGTTCTTGCCCAGAACTGATCATTCTTGGGATACTAACAATTAGGGAAAGGCTAATTAGGAAGTTAAATTCGTACGACTAAAGAAAATTCGATTGTGAATTGATTTTCGACCATAAAACCGTCGAGGTGACATTTTGAGCCAAAGTAGGCCGATCTCAGGGTAGTTATGGGCCGATTCGTCACTGTCATATGAGTGGATCACAGGTGATTCCCTTTGACCACGAAATGAATTGACGAATGATCCAGAACCTATACCGAACGATCATGCCTGACGGAACTAGCGATCGAACCTCGCAATTACGTGACAACCAAAGTCGTCACGAACCGAATGAACTTGCACGTGACTTGATTTATTATCAGTCACGGGTCGAATATGCGAATTTCCCAAAAGCCGCCCGTTAGTTTGAGAAACGCTTAAGTTACGTTAAATAAAATCTAATTATTAATTAGGGCCCAAATTGGGTAACGGAAAATTAGGAAGTCACGACGGGACATTAGGATGACGTTGTGGTTGAAACGTACATCTTTGCATTTTCCCAAATCCTTCAGAAAAATTCAATTTCGGCAAAGAAATGGAAAAGTGATCATTTTACTCTTAGAGGTTCATAAAGGGCAAGTGTTAAAGGGGAAGGACATTTTGGTCATTTTGTCCTAATTTTTGAGTTGGATAATTTTGCCCTTGGAATTTTATGAAATTCCCAAATTGCCCTCGGATGTTTTTGAAAAAGATTCGATCTCGGCCATCAATCTCAAGATAAGATCGAATCTGGACCGTTATTTGGGTTTGTGAGGAAAGGGCATGATGGTCATTTGGCCCTCGATAATTGACCTTGGGTTATTTAAACCCAAAATCCTCTCTCTCTCTCTACCTCTCGGCTCCCTCTCCTTCATCACCGAACCGACCGCCCCCCCTTGGTCGCGCTGCCGCCGCTCATCGGCCGTCCGCCCGCGCGTGCCACGTCGTCCCGTCGCCGGACCGTGACCCCATCCTCATGCCGCTGTCCCTCTCTCTCTCTCTCTCTCTCTCTCTCTCTCTCTCTCTCTCTCTCTCTCTCTCTCTCTCTCTCTCTCGTGGCCGTGAGAGACCGCGGCAAGGAAGTCGCCGTCCATCCCATCGCCGCCGTCGCCATACGCCGCTCGCCGCCGCCGTGTGCCACCGCTCATCATTGACCGTCGCCCGTTTTCCGCTCTAGCCGAGTTAGTCTAAAGTTCGGTAAGTCGCGCTCTAAACTCTATTTAGGACTTCGGGTATCGACGGGCAAAATGAGGGATGGAAATTGGGTTTAATTAGACGCGATTTTGGCAAAATTTGGGGCTGTTTGTGGACTAATTGTGTGGATCGGTTGAGGGCTGGTATTAATTGATTTTAGATGGTGAAATGATGATGTTTCGAGGCTGAGATGGTTCCGGATTGAATGCTGGAAATTGGGACTCGTAGTGACGAGTATTTGGTTTGATTTCGGGAAAAATGGTGTTGGTTTAGTGCGTGGTATGGTGGCTGAATTGTGATGCTTGCTATGGCTTGAATTGAGTGAGGAAATGTTGAAATTGTGCTTATTATGTGGCTGTGATTGTGGCCCGTTTGTGGCCTTGTGTGTTTGTTGGATTGTGTTTTGGTTGACTGGAAATGTGAGTCGTTATGTGCACGGTTGGGCTAAATTGAATTAATTGTCGATTGGCCGTGTTGGATGCTTATTGAGCATGAGAAATATGTGTGTAAATTGATGCATGCACGGGCCACGTGTGATTGACCAATTTATTAGCAAGTGGGTGTTGAGCATGTGAATGAGCGAGAAATTGTGTGTAGTGTGGTATGTGTGATTGTGGGAATCCCTGAGGCGGTATCATTACGCGGAGACTTGATCTATCCTGAGGCGGTACGACTACGCAGGACGATGCCCGGTATTATTAGAGGACGGCCAGCCTGAGGCGGTACCATTACGCAGGTTGTGTCATAGGTGGTAAGTGTTGAGCCTGAGGCGGTACCACTACGCAGATAAGATACATGGCCTGAGGCAGTACCATTACACGGGCAGAGAAGTGTTGTGAATATAGCCAACCTGAGATGGTATCATTACGCGGGTTGTGCACTAGGTGACGGATGTTGAGCCTGAGGCGGTACCACTACACGGGCAAGATACATGGCCTGAGGCGGTACTATTACGCGGGCCGAGAAGTGTTGTGAATATGAGATGGTCGCAGTGAACCTGAAGCGGTATCATTACGCGAGTCACTGGCGAGTTGGATGGAAAGAATGCAATGAGGCCGGAATGAATGCATGAAATGAAATTTGAATGTGCATGTGATTGGATGTGGTGTTGTTGTGGCTAACGTGCATGTTGTACGTTGGAAAGGCCCAGGTAAGCATAATTATATGCCTGCGATGTGATGGTTGAATGTGATTGTGATTGTCTGCAGGTATGTGATAGTCTAGGTGGGGTTTAGGGTGTGTGCTTGCTGAGATGTATTCTCATGGTTGTTTAAACTAAAAATTTCAAAACCCCAGCCTGAGCGATGAATCTTCCGCCGCCGCCACCTGAGCATTTTGGAGTGCCGATGTACACCGACCATAATATTTTAGAGGATCCTATAGATGATAATATGACCTGGGTTAAGCATACGATGATAGTTTAGATAGACATAGAACTACCCCTCTAGCAGTCTCATATCTACACTACGTGGTTCTTCCGAGATGGGATAAACAAGTTTGGTCCCGTCCATGGATTTGATGTTTCCTTTGATGGAATCGGGGACTAGGATCCGTCTGCCATACCTCCTCTGGATGGCGAGATGACTAGTTTGGAAACTAGTCTAGCGCAGTCAGGACTACAGCCGGTGTCTATAGCACCTGAGCCCTCGAGGGCCGAGTATGAGCCAGAGCCTAAAGAATCGCAGGTAGGGTACGATCCGATGGATGTGGATCTCGAGGCAATCCCAGAGGAAGAACCAGAAGAGGAGGAACCCGAGGCAGAACCTGAGGATGAGCCTGCTGAGGCTGAAGAAGTGTGATGTCCCGAAAATTTATCCATTTGGGATTTATAAATTATTGAGTTTTATAAATGTATTCGCAGTTGATTCTCGCCCGGAAGTGATCATTCCTGGGATACTAACCATTGAGGAAAGGCTAATTAGGGAATTAAATTTGTACGACTATTAGAAAATTCGATCGTGAATTTAATTTCAACCATGAAATTGCCGATGTGATATTTTGAGCCATTGTTGGCCGATCTAAGGGTAGTCAGGGATCAGTTCGCCACTGTCATAGTAGTGGATTGCGGGTGATTCTGCCGGACCACGAAATGACTTGACGAATTATCCTGAACCTAAACCGAACGATCGTACCCCACGAATCTAGCGATTGATCCTTGCAATTTTAATGACAATCGAAATTTTTACGAACCGAACGAACTTGCACATGATTCGATATATTATCAGTCACGAGTCGAATATGCGAATTTCCCAAACAAGCCGCCCGTTAGCTTGAGAAACGCTCGAGTTACGTTTAATAGAATTTAATTATTTAATTTAGCCCAAATCGGACACCGAAAAATTTGGAAGTCACAACGGGACGTTAGAACGACGTTGCGGTTGTAACATGCAATTTTGTTTGCGCCTGAATCCTTCAAAAAAATTTGATTTCGATGAAAAACGGAGAAAGTGACCATTTTACCCCTATGAATTAACAAAGGGCATGTTTTATGGGCAAAGGGCATTTTGGTCATTTTGCCCTAACTTTTTCATTGGACAATTTTGCCCTTGGACTTTTTGAGAAATTACAAGTATACCCTTGGATATTTTTGGTAAGATTTGATCTGGGCCGTCGGTTTCAAGATAAGATCAAATCTGGACCATCGGATCAAAGTTGTGAGAGAGGGGCATTTTGGTAAATTACCAAAAAGTGGTCAAAATTGGATATTTAACCCTTGACCCATTCTCTCTCTCTCCCTCTTCTCTCTCTACCCCACCGAAAATTCCCCGCCTTGCCGTGAAGCCCCCCCTCCGATCTCTCTTTCTCTCTCGCCGGACGCCTCACCGGCCGTACGCCGCCGCCCGCCGCCCGCCGTCCACCGCCACGCCATCGCCGTCACCGATCCGCCGCCCCTGACCCCCACACCGTCCGTCTCTCTCTCTCCTCTCCTCCCCATGTGGCCGTGAGCCTTGCCGGTCACGCCCAAACCCCGCTGTCACTGCCCAAGCCGATCGCCGCCCGTCGAGAGCCGTACACCATCGCCGCCGTTCCCGATTAAGTGCTGCTGCTTTCCGTTCTAGCCACGATAGTCTAGAACGCGGGTAAGTCGCAATCTAAACCCAACTTAGGACTTCGAGTATCGACGGGCGATTTTGGGTGAAATCGAGAATAGATTAGGTGCGGAATGGCATGATTTAAGAGTGGAATTAGGGGACGGGCCTTAAGACTGAACTCGAAAAAATTTTATTGGAAATTTAAGGACAACAGTGGGCTGTGGATTACTGTTCATGGGGCTGTGATGGGCCGATCAGGACGCAAGTTGGATTTTTAGAATCGAGAATTGATGGTGAGAAAGTCCCGTGAAGGACCGGAATCGATTCGAGACCATTTGGCTAGAGAAAAATAGCAATTTTCGTGTTTTTCGTGCATTGGAATTATGACCAAGTGTGGTGTTGGAAATTGAGTATGTGATTGTGTAATTGGTTAACTTAATTATGCCTGCTGGGTGCACGCGTGGGCCAGATTATTTTAATTATTATTATTGGCCATGTCAAATGCTGAGTGTACATGGATTTCGTGTAATTAATTCATGCACGAGCCACGTGTGAAGGGCCAATTGTGTGTGGCAAATGCCTGTTGAGCATGAGCATAAGTAAGAAAGTGAATATGAGATGGCATGTGTGATCGTGGAATTTGTGCCGTCCTGAGGCGTGTACTTCAACGCAAAACGATGCCCGATTTTACCGGAAGACTACCAGCCTGAGGCATGTACTTCAACGCGGGTTGCGCAGTAGGTGATAGATGTTGAGCCTGAGGCGTGTACTTTTACGCGGGCAAGAAATATAGCCTGAGGTATGTACGGGTACGCGGGCCTGGAGTGTTGTGATAAGTTGGTCGCAGTGGACCTGAGGCGTGTACTATAACGCGGGTCACTGGCGAGAATGTGAAAAAGGATGAGGTTGGATCGGAATGAGTACGCGAGAATGAAAATTTATCATGCATGTGATTGCTTATAATGTGAGTGTGACGAATGTGCAGGGCGCAAGCAGGATAAGCACAGGTAAAATAATTTATGTGCCTGCTATGTGATTATGTGGCGTATGTGTGTGATTGTGTTTTATGAAATTATCTAGAGGTACGTGATAGCCTAGGTGGGGTTTAAGGGTGAACTTACTGAGAAATGTTCTCACGGTTGTTTCAACCAATATTTTCAGAACCCCGACCGGATCCATGAATCCTTCGCCACCGCCAATACGTTTTGGGGTGCCAGTGCACACTGAGAATGAAGTTGAAGAATTCCTTATGCCCGATAACATGACCTGGATTAGACATACTACAACTATTTTTGTAGAGGTAGGACTACCCTTGTGGGAAACTCATGTATATACTGCTTGGTTTTTCCGTGATGCTGATGGGGATGAGTTCGGACCCGTCAAAGGTTTTGATGTTCTATTCGACTTAGTAGGGGATTGGGACCCGTCTGCCGTACCCCCGATAGACAAAGAGTTGACCAGTGTAGATACTAGTTTAGCTCCGTCGAGATTGCATTCAGTAGCCGCTGCTCAGGGTTCATCAGGGGCTGAGCATGAACCCAAACCCGAAGCATCGCAGGTTGAGGACGACCCAATGGATATAGACTTAGAACCAATTCCTGAGGAAGAACAAGTGGGAGTAGAGCCCGAGACTGAACCTGAGAACGAGCCTGATGAGTCTGAGGAGCCTGAGGAGGAGCCGGACTACATACTCCCATACGAGCAATATATGGATCCCAATTTTGTACTCGAGATCAATGTTTTCGATGGATTATGGGAGGAGGATCAGAATGAAGTTCCAGCCGAGTCGGGTGACATAAATCACTCGATTGAGATCGAAGTAGACTCAGAATCTTCAGAGAAACGGACCGATCAGGAGAGTTCGGATTCAGTAGACGTGGAGTCGGACTCGGAATGGACGCCTAGCAAAGGGCGCAAGGGATAGAGTAGGGTTTAAGAATATGTTTTGGATAAGTACCATTTTTAGGTTTAGAATGCCAGGTCATCAATCTTTTGGTGTATCAATGGGTTGTAATACGGTGTGCAAGTATATGTGAAGGTTGTAAATTGTGGTGGTTGTAAGTTGTGAATATATTAAGTTATTAATGGAATCGAATACGTGTATTTTCTCCCTGAATGTCTCCCCAATTTTAAATTGTCCGGGATTAATTGTGGTTTCCTCTTGGCGACTTAAATTCTCTGATGGTTATTCGAGGTCGGCGATATTTCTGGGATGTCGTATAAATCGACCAATGGAGGATGTCGCGAGCTCGATAGGGTTCGGGGCGTGACAAGAAGAACCGGGGTATATACCCCTGTATGAGCAATAGATTGACCCCGAATTTGTGCCAGAGGACGAGTCTGATGAGGAGCCAGTCGAGGAGGAGCGGGTTGAGGTTCTAGCGGAATCGGGTGACATCAATCACCTGATTGAGATCGAAGTCGAGCCAGAGTCCTTAGAGGAGCAGACAGTCCAGGGGGATTCAAATTCAGAGAACGAAGAATCAAACTCAGAGTAGACGCTAAGTAGAGGGCGTAGGAGCTAGTGTAGGGGTTGTGGAATAGGCTTTTTGGAGGGTACCATTTTTGGTGATAGAATACCCAGGCTATCGATTATTTTGGATATCGGTGGTATTATAGTTCGGTGTGCATAAGTATATGGTGGTTTGTAAATTGTGAATATTATATAAGTTTGAAATCGTTAATGAGTATGTTCACATTCTCCCTGTTTACCCTAGGTATTTTTGTCCGGGTATTTGTGGTTTTCGCTTGTCAATATAAATCTCTGATGAATTTTAACTAAGTCGGCGACACCCTGGGATGTCGTGATCTTCGACCATAGAGGGATGCCACGTGCTTCATAGGGTTCGAGGCGTGACATTATTTTTTTCGCATTTTTTCAAATTTCGAGCCAAACTAGGGTCGTGTGAAGTACATCCACGTCAAATCCCAATTATTGCAAAAAACGAGTAGGAAATTGAACTTTGATCCTTACCACCGAAGATTTCTAATGGCACCTAATTCACGTCAATTGGACATCGTTTGGTGGGTTAATCACATTTAAACAGAATGTAGCTTAAATGTGTGCAGAGTCAAAGATTTATAGTTGTTTTTAAGTCATTAAATGGTTACCTAGTTACAAAGAACACAACAGGATGTCATCACTCGACAAAGAGTTGACGAAAGTGCATCCTTTGTTTGGCAGAATGGAGAACATCAGCTTCATGAGGAGAGACTTTTTCCCCTAATTTTAGGTTGTATTTGAATGGGTGACCATACAAAATTTGATGTCAGAGTCTTATTTTAAATTGCCACACAAACGTATTTCACAAAGTTAACTTTCGGTGAATGATATATATAATTCCTTTTTTTTTTTACCTTAACACATGCTCATACATATCGTTTCATTTGTCTTGTTGGCAGTACCACCAAGTGATGCACTTATGTGATGTCGGTGCCAAAGGCTAACAATCTTATGCACACCGTGAAACTTTAACTGCGTGAAGACATACAACTGTGTTTGGATACGAATTGGTAGAGGCATGACAAAGCCAGCTTTGTTATATTGTAGGGGTTACCTTTTCTTTTGTATTTGTATCTCATGGTCAAGTTGAATATTAAAAAGGCCCTTTTTATTTGATGAGCAATGAAACCACAAAGGCATTACAAAAGTTCGATGACTTTAGTGCAATGGATAGGTCTTTTGGCAACTCCGGGAGCACGAATCTGCGCAAGCTCCAGCCTTGTTCAAGTCCATTCCAACTTTCTCGGAGTCTACATAAGTTCGAATATGAAACAAGAGATTAAAAAATCACTCACATTAAAAAAGAAATTGAATTCCTTTTAACAAGAGCACATGTATGGAAGTCGAAGGAAATGAAATGATTTGGTACGCAGCCATGCTCTCATATTTAAAATATGTCAATGAGAAATTGATAAAGAAAATAAGATTATATAATGACTTCCTCGGTTCTACAAATCTCACAAGAACCTACGTTATATCTTCGATCTCGATGGGAAGATTTTTACCTTGATGATAGTCAAGGCAAGTAGAAAAGAAACAACCGACATCGCAATGTTGCGATGCCGCGGACGTCAAGGACTGCGTGTGAGGATGGATGAGGCATTGGACAACGCATGGAAGCATCGGAGTTGTCCAGGCACATGACAATACACATTTCCACCTGTGGGACAAAAGTATGTGCGCATCGGCGTTGGCACCAATGGACGAGCACAGTATGAGAGTCGCCACAAGCATCATCAAGCCCATTCTCTTGGATGCTATTACCACCATAGCTATTCCCCCCAAAACTGTACTCTCTCTCTCTCTCGAAGAGCCTTGACAGCTTCGTGACCTAGTGCAGTGATGTGTTGAGATGAACTAGAGTAGCACCATTATATACTCAGAAATTCATTCAAGTTGTTGAATGAGTTGATGACTAGAAAGGTAGAAGAGAAAGGGGACCCTTTTCATTTAATGATATATACCATCTAGTGGAATGATATGGATTTCTAACCAAATTTTAGGTCCATTGCAAAGGTGACAATATGTTGCCAGCTATTGTATACGTGAGCACTTGTCAAAATTAATTTCATCAATAAGTTCCTTTTTAAAGGGCCTTAATTTTACAAATAAATTCAGCTTAATCCTTAACAAGTTATCTTATACTAGACCTTAGCGGAGCTCCTTGGGGAAGTAACCGAAGCTACTAAAGATTTTTTTAAATATTTTGTCTTTGGAGTCGTTAACACGTCGTTTTATCCTTTAAATACTATATTATATGTATGAAGGATTCCATTGAATTTATTTGAAAAAACTAGAACTTTTTTATACATGCCCAGAAAATAACGTTGCATTTGGTCCCTAATTTATCATTGTGTTAAATTGGATCATGTGTTCAGATCCAGAAATTTAAGACTATAAGTATCCACTCGTATTTTCGCAATATCGTCAAACTTGATGACCTCTTTTGCAAAATTTCAAAACTCCACAGTTGTTCATTGGGGTCTTTATTGAAGAGCTCAAAGTTTGAGGACCTAATTGCAACATTTGAGAGAGTCAATTTCATAAAAAAAAAAAAAAAACCTCGGATAAGATCAATCTGTTTTTGGAAAACGGTTTGCAACTGAGTTCCAGGTGAAAATCGATTTCTTTAAGAAAGATCGGGGTTTTCAGCTAAAAATCAAAACATGAAAGTTGTTCGTCACATGTTTTCCTAACTGCCTGCAAAATTTGGATAATGTTTGTTATTTTTTTCGCATTTTTTCAATTTCGGAGAAAAACTCGGGTCGGGTCAAGGGTATCCAGGTCATATCCCAATTTTCGAAAAAATTGAGTAGGAAATTGAACTTTGACCTTCACCCCCAAAGATTTCTAATGGTACCTAATTCACGTCAATTGGACATCGTTTGGCGGGTTAATCGCATTTAAACAGAATGTGTCCGAATTTGACAAATTTTAGTTGAATTAAGTGATTCTCCCAAGGCTCACTTTTCATTGCTTGTTTGATTGAGGAATAGGGTAGTTTGGCCTAAACACATGTTCAATTCATCGCTTATGCATGTGTTTCTTAGACAAATGATTAGGCTCTATACATATGCGGCGGGTAGCCCACGGTGCACATTTAGAACCGATTTTAGCGGTTGATTGGTATGGACCATCGTTTTGTGAATGTAAATGGTGGCCGACTATCATTAACCACTAATCAATCAATCATTATTGATTAGGTGGCTGGGTGATCAAAATGCATGAAATTTAAAGGCCGATCCCAAGGCTCGTTCTCGATTTGATGTTCTGTATGATTTTATTAAATGTTTGCGTATTACTTGTACGAAATATATGACGTGAATGTAAAGTCGACACCCACGGGGCGATCCATGGTGAAAGTTGCCAAAAGACGTGAAGACGACGACATGAGACCGATGTCCAATCCGATCTCATTTTGAATCTCATTCAACACCCGACCATGTCTCGGGTTTTCCATTCGTATTGTGATAAATACCCGACGAGCTGCGCGTTTTCATTTCATGTTCTTAGATTTGCTTGCCACTTAAATTTCCTTGGTTGTTTACTTTACGCACCACTTTTCATTACAATTGTTTGTTTATTTTCTTTTCTAGACTAAGATAGGATTAGTTTAAAATCATAAACGGAAAACACAAAAACAAGATGCATGGTCACTTAGTGGATTTGGCCTTTGGCATGAAAATGATAAAAACAAACGTATGGCAACTTAGATAATAACCACAGTAAGTTTAGCTGTACCGAAAGGCCGTTAGTGGAAATATTAACGTAAGCTAGTCCCCGAACCCATGATCTCTGGTTTTCGTAGAAATAGAAGCGAAATTCTCGCGTTTCGATTGGGTAATCTAGCCGACCCCCAACAAAGGCTAGTGGCGACTCTATTTCTTAAAAATAGATCAAATCAATCCCATGTCACGCGAGGTATGGATGAGGGAGAGTCCACGTTCGTGATTAATGGACAGTATGGATGAACAGAAAATCAACGCTTTGGTAAGCTATCTTTTATAACGTGCCATTCGGACCGTCTCATGAACAATTACCTCTAAACCCGTGCCCCTAGGTCGACCCTCGAGGTGCGGGTCGCGACAGGTACTTCTCCCCTGATATTTTCTTGTCACAGGTCAAACCCGTAGATATCCTTTGGTTTTGTAGGAATATAGAAACTCCTCCAAATCGCATGTGGCAAGCTCTAGATCAAGAAGACAGGAAAGAGTAACATCCATGCTAATTTCCGTGTATATGGATATCCTCTTATATGATAATTGCAACATCTCTAATATTTTTTTCTCTTAAGATAGCTGTCTAGCATGGTTGTACCGCTGAAGCTGTTTCTAGCAACGTTAAGGACTTCGAGAGTTCAGAGCTGAGAGATCGATGAGGGTATCGAGCCTTCCAATCTTTTGGTGTCCAGGTGAAGCAGTGTTAGTTGAGCCATGTTATGAGACAAGATGGTGAAAGATCTTATAGTTGATTCATGTCTAGGTCTCATTTAGCGAGATGCATGAGGTTCATAAGCTGAGGTGGTATGGTAACATTTATAATATTGCCGAAAACCTTAAGTTAACAAGCTATCCAATTGAAAGAGGAATGTCGCCTATTAGTATGATTCCTTCGATTTTCGAACTGGTGAGCTTTGTCAATTCCAAACGCAAAACAGAGAACATATAGTCGGAGCAATCGACGATTTCACTGTCGGATCTAGGTATTCAAGCTTGGTAAGGTGACCGATTGATGATGGGATCATTCCAAAATATTCACAAGCTACCATATCAAGATAACTCGAAGACAGAAGTTTTCTAATTGACGGTGGTAACTCCTCGAAAAAATGCATAGCAGGTACTTGCAGTTCCTCAGGTGGACTACTTGAGCTAAAATCCGGTAAGTGTCCCACGAGACCGTTGTTTCAATCTATGTTAATAAAATACTCATGTCCGAAATACTCCAAATATGTCACAGCCATGCATCCTGAGACTTCTCAAAGTAGTCAAATTTGCTAGAGTATTTGACACTACCGATGAAATGTTCAAGTCACCAGGGCCCGTTCTTCCAGTTTCAAGAGCGTTTTAGGGATATATGTGTGGAAACTGCAATTAACTCACGAAGACGCCTTTTGAGGTAAGCGCACTACTCGGCTTTGAAACTCCAAAGTCAAGTGTGCTTGGGTGGGAGCACCACCAATAAGGGTTGGGAAAGTGCCTTCCTGTGAGCCGAAATGAAAAATGGTGAGGCTCGGTATTAGACGACCCAAAGTGGACAACACCTCGGGTGAATTAAATTTTGAGCATCACAAATTGGAAATTAAGTGTTACTTGCGTTCACTTTGAGCGAAGATTTAGACGTAATGATAGGGTAGAAATTATACCTAAATGGCGATAGAAGTACACAGACACACACAACCAAGTGCATTGCTCAAGCACGGTCAGGACAGATGATTTGCCGTCATGACAACCTCGCACGCAAAGGTCATAACAAGTCCACGGCAAAAGGGTAATGGCGCAAGTACGAGCACACCTTTTCTTACATTCCATAGATGCCTCGACGAGGAATGCTCTATATATTAGCCCCGCCATCAAGATTATCGCCACCTCTCTCTTCGAGGCTTTGATATTAATGTGGTTGCTCGTTTCTCTCCATGTTGTCTCGTAATTTTTGTGCTCAGGTGGGTGTTATAGCAGTTGGAAAGAATCATATGTAGCTTAAACGTGTGCAGAGTCAAAGATTTGTAGTTGTTTTTAAGTCATTAAATGGTTACCTAGTTACAAAGAAGACAACAGGATGTCATCACTCGGCAAAGAGTTGACGAAAGTGCATCCTTTGTCTGGTAGAATGGAGAACATCAGCTTCATGAGGAGAGACTTTTTCCCCTAATTTTAGGTTGTATTTGAATGGGTGACCATACAAAATTTGATGTCGAGTCTTATTTTAAATTGCCACACAAACGTATTTCACAAAGTTAACTTTCGGTGAATGATATATATAATTCCTTTTTTTTTTTGCCTTAACACATGCTCATACATATCGTTTCATTTGTCTTGTTGGCAGTACCACCAAGTGATGCACTTATGTGATGTCGGTGCCAAAGGCTAACAATCTTATGCACACCGTGAAACTTTAACTGCGTGAAGACATACAACTGTGTTTGGATACGAATTGGTAGAGGCATGACAAAGCCAGCTTTGTTATATTGTAGGGGTTACCTTTTCTTTTGTATTTGTATCTCATGGTCAAGTTGAATATTAAAAAGGCCCTTTTTATTTGATGAGCAATGAAACCACAAAGGCATTACAAAAGTTCGATGACTTTAGTGCAATGGATAGGTCTTTTGGCAACTCCGGGAGCACGAATCTGCGCAAGCTCCAGCCTTGTTCATGTCCATTCCAACTTTCTCGGAGTCTACATAAGTTCGAATATGAAACAAGAGATTAAAAAATCACTCACATTAAAAAAGAAATTGAATTCCTTTTAACAAGAGCACATGTATGGAAGTCGAAGGAAATGAAATGATTTGGTACGCAGCCATGCTCTCATATTTAAAATATGTCAATGAGAAATTGATAAAGAAAATAAGATTATATAATGACTTCCTCGGTTCTACAAATCTCACAAGAACCTACGTTATATCTTCGATCTCGATGGGAAGATTTTTACCTTGATGATAGTCAAGGCAAGTAGACAAGAAACAACCGACATCGCAATGTTGCGATGCCGCGGACGTCAAGGACTGCGTGTGAGGATGGATGAGGCATTGGACAACGCATGGAAGCATCGGAGTTGTCCAGGCACATGACAATACACATTTCCACCTGCGGGACAAAAGTATGTGCGCATCGGCGTTGGCACCAATGGACGAGCACAGTATGAGAGTCGCCACAAGCATCATCAAGCCCATTCTCTTGGATGCTATTACCACCATAGCTATTCCCCCCAAAACTGTACTCTCTCTCTCTCTCGAAGAGCCTTGACAACTTCGTGACCTAGTGCAGTGATGTGTTGAGATGAACTAGAGTAGCACCATTATATACTCAGAAATTCATTCAAGTTGTTGAATGAGTTGATGACTAGAAAGGTAGAAGAGAAAGGGGACCCTTTTCATTTAATGATATATACCATCTAGTGGAATGATATGGATTTCTAACCAAATTTTAGGTCCATTGCAAAGGTGACAATATGTTGCCAGCTATTGTATACGTGAGCACTTGTCAAAATTAATTTCATCAATAAGTTCCTTTTTAAAGGGCCTTAATTTTACAAATAAATTCAGCTTAATCCTTAACAAGTTATCTTATACTAGACCTTAGCGGAGCTCCTTGGGGAAGTAACCGAAGCTACTAAAGATTGTTTTAAATTTTTTGTCTTTGGAGTCGTTAACACGTCGTTTTATCCTTTAAATACTATATTATATGTATGAAGGATTCCATTGAATTTATTTGAAAAAACTAGAACTTTTTTATACATGCCCAGAAAATAACGTTGCATTTGGTCCCTAATTTATCATTGTGTTAAATTGGATCATGTGTTCAGATCCAGAAATTTAAGACTATAAGTATCCACTCGTATTTTCGCAATATCGTCAAACTTGATGACCTCTTTTGCAAAATTTCAAAACTCCACAGTTGTTCATTGGGGTCTTTATTGAAGAGCTCAAAGTTTGAGGACCTAATTGCAACATTTGAGAGAGTCAATTTCATAAAAAAAAAAAATAACCTCGGATAAGATCAATCTGTTTTTGGAAAACGGTTTGCAACTGAGTTCCAGGTGAAAATCGATTTCTTTAAGAAAGATCGGGGTTTTCAGCTAAAAATCAAAACATGAAAGTTGTTCGTCACATGTTTTCCTAACTGCCTGCAAAATTTGGATAATGTTTGTTATTTTTTTCGCATTTTTTCAATTTCGGAGAAAAACTCGGGTCGGGTCAAGGGTATCCAGGTCATATCCCAATTTTCGAAAAAATTGAGTAGGAAATTGAACTTTGACCTTCACCCCCAAAGATTTCTAATGGTACCTAATTCACGTCAATTGGACATCGTTTGGCGGGTTAATCGCATTTAAACAGAATGTGTCCGAATTTGACAAATTTTAGTTGAATTAAGTGATTCTCCCAAGGCTCACTTTTCATTGCTTGTTTGATTGAGGAATAGGGTAGTTTGGCCTAAACACATTTTCAATTCATCGCTTATGCATGTGTTTCTTAGACAAATGATTAGGCTCTATACATATGCGGCGGGTAGCCCACGGTGGACATTTAGAACCGATTTTAGCGGTTGATTGGTATGGACCATCGTTTTGTGAATGTAAATGGTGGCCGACTATCATTAACCACAAATCAATCAATCATTATTGATTAGGTGGCTGGGTGATCAAAATGCATGAAATTTAAAGGCCGATCCCAAGGCTCGTTCTCGATTTGATGTTATGTATGATTTTATTAAATGTTTGCGTATTACTTGTACGAAATATATGACGTGAATGTAAAGTCGACACCCACGGGGCGATCCATGGTGAAAGTTGCCAAAAGACGTGAAGACGACGACATGAGACCGATGTCCAATCCGATCTCATTTTGAATCTCATTCAACACCCGACCATGTCTCGGGTTTTCCATTCGTATTGTGATAAATACCCGACGAGCTGCGCGTTTTCATTTCATGTTCTTAGATTTGCTTGCCACTTAAATTTCCTTGGTTGTTTACTTTACGCACCACTTTTCATTACAATTGTTTGTTTATTTTCTTTTCTAGACTAAGATAGGATTAGTTTAAAATCATAAACGGAAAACACAAAAACAAGATGCATGGTCACTTAGTGGATTTGGCCTTTGGCATGAAAGTGATAAAAACAAACGTATGGCAACTTAGATAATAACCACAGTAAGTTTAGCTGTACCGAAAGGCCGTTAGTGGAAATATTAACGTAAGCTAGTCCCCAAACCCATGATCTCTGGTTTTCGTAGAAATAGAAGCGAAATTCTCGCGTTTCGATTGGGTAATCTAGCCGACCCCCAACAAAGGCTAGTGGCGACTCTATTTCTTAAAAATAGATCAAATCAATCCCATGTCACGCGAGGTATGGATGAGGGAGAGTCCACGTTCGTGATTAATGGACCGTATGGATGAACAGAAAATCAACGCTTTGGTAAGCTATCTTTTATAACGTGCCATTCGGACCGTCTCATGAACAATTACCTCTAAACCCGTGCCTTGGTAAGCTATCTTTTATATGGTAGCTTGTTGAGCCTTTGAATCTTTCGATGTCTAGGTGAAACAGTGTTAGTTGAGTGATGTTATGAGACAAGATGGTGAAAGATCTTGTAGTGGATTCGCGTTTTGGTCAAATTTAGTGAGGTGCATGAGGTTCTTGAGCCAAGGTGGTATGGTACCATCTATAAGATTGTCGAAAACCTTAAGTTAACAAGCTGAGGTTGGTTTCCAATAGAGAGAGGAATGTCATCTATTAGTATGATTCTTTCGATTTTCGAAACGGTGAGATTTGTCAACTCCAAACCCAAAACAAAGAACTTATAGTCGAAGCAATCGACGATTTCCTTGTCGGTTCTAGGTATTCAAGCTTGGTAAGGTGACCGAATGATAATGGGATCATTCCAAAATATTCACAAGCTACCATATCAAGATAACTCGGAGACAGAAGGTTTCTAATTGATGGTGGTAACTGCTCGAAGAAGCACATAACAGGAAGTTGCTCTTCCTCAGGTGGAGTACTTGAGCTAAAATCCGGTAAGTGTCCCACAAGACTATTGTCTCCTATATTGAGATGTTCCAGTCTAGGTTAATAAAATACTCTAGTTGGAAATACACTAAATATGTCAGACATGCATCTTAAGACTTCTCAAAGTAGTCAAATTTGCTAGAGTATTTGATACTACCGACGAAATAATCAAGTCACCAGGGACGAGTTCTTCCAGTTTGCAGAGCTTTTTTGGGATATATGTGTGAAAACTGCAATTAACTCAGGGAGATGCCTTTTGAAGTAAGCGCACTGCTCAGCTTTGACACTCTAAAGTGCAGTGTGCTCATGTGAGAGCACCACGAAGAAGGGTTGGGAAAGTGCCTTCCTATAAGAAGAAATGAAAAAATGGTGAGGCTCGGTATTAAATGGTTCAAAGCGGACAACACCTTGGGTGAATTAAATTCAGAGTGTCACAAATTGGAAATTAAGTGTTACTTGTGTTAACTTTGAGCGAAGAATTGGACGTAATGATAAGGTAGAAATTATACCTAAATGGCGATCAAAGCACTCAGACACGCACAACCAAGATTGCATTGCTTAGACACACACAACCAAGATTGCATTGCTCAAGCACAGTCGGGACAAATGATTTGCCATCATGACAACCTCGCATGCAAAGGTCGTAACAAATCCATGGCAAAATGGTAATGGCGCATGCACGAGCACACCTTTTCTTACATTCCATAGATGCCTCGACAAGTAATGCACTATGTATTAGCCCCGCCATCAAGATTAACGCCATCTCTCTCTTCGATGCTTTGATATTCATGTGGTTGCTCGTTTCTCTCCATGATGTCTCGTAAATTTTGTGTTCAGGTGGGTGTTATAGCAGTTGGAAAGAATCATATGTAGCTTACCTGCATGCAGAGTCAAAGATTTATGGTTGTTTTTAAGTCATTAAATGGCTAGCTAGTTACAAAGAAGAAAACCAGATGTTATGACTCGGCAAACAGTTGACGAAGGTGCGAGCTTTGTTTGGTAGAATGGAGAACATCAGCTTCATGAGGAGAGACTTTTTTACCTAATTATAGGTTGTATTTGAATGGGTGACCATACAAAATTTGATGTCCTGTCTTATTTTAAATTGCTACCCAAACGTATTTCACAAAGCTAATTTTCGGTGAATGATATATCGAATTCTTTTTTTTTATTTGCCTTAACACATGCTCAAACATACCATTTCATTCGTCTTGTTGGCAGTACTACCAAGTGATACACTTATGCGATGCCGTGCCAGAGGCTAATAATCTTATGCACACCGTAAAACTTTAACAGCGTCAAGACATACAATCATGTTTCGATACAAATCGGTAGAGGCATGACAAAGCCAACTTCGTTATCTTGTTGGGGTTACCTTTTCTTTTGTATCTATATCTCATGGTCAAGTTGAATATTAAAACGGCACTTTTTATTTGTTGAGCAATGAAACAACAAAGGCATTATAAAAGTTCAATGACTTCAGTGCAATGGATAGGTGTTCTGGCAACTCCGAGAGTGTGAATCTGCACAAGCTCCAGCCTTGTTCACGTCCATTGCAACTTTCTCAGAGTCTATATAAGCTCAAATATGAAACAAGAGATTAAAAAAGTCGCTCACATTAAAAAAAGAAAACGAATTTCTTTTCACAAGAGCACATACATGGAAGTCGAAGGAAATGAATGATTTGATACGCAACCATGCTCTCATATTTAAAATATATCAGTGAGACAATGATAAAGAAACTAATATTATATAATGACTTCCTAGGTTTCACAAATCTCACAAGAAGCTACGTTATATCTTCAATCTCGATGTGAAAATTTTACCTTGATGATAGTCAAGGCAAGTAGACAAGAAACAACCGACATTGCAATGTTGCGATGCCGTAGACGTCAAGGACTGTGTGGGAGGATAGATGAGGCATTTGAGAACGCATGGAACTATAGGAGGTGTCAAGGCACATAACATTACACATCTCCACTTGCGGGACAAAAGTATATGCGCATCGGTGTCGACACCAATTGTGGCATCCCGAATTTCCATGGCCAAAGATTAAAGGACCCTAATGGATTAGGGCGCTCATCGACGGAATTAGAAAAATGAAATTGGAAGTTAGCGTCGCCATTATCGCCTTTGGAATCGCGAATTCGGATTCTAGAGATTGTTATCATTGAGCCGAATAAATCGACGTCGCGTCGTCCGCAAAGCCCGACTCCGTGTCAAACCCATGGCCGTTATTTTTCACCTTGCTCATGAACAACCCCTTCTTTTCCTCTTTTTCTCTTTTCCCTTCCTTTTCTTCCCTTTTTCTTTTTCCTTCCCCTTTTTTCCCGCCGGAAATCCCATGCATCAGTAGCTGCCCCTCCCTCTTCTTTTCCTTGTCTTTTCTTCTTTGTCTTCTTTCTTCCCCTGCACTTGGCAGGAGAGAGGTGCCACTTGGCCCCCCTTGCATGCCCATGCACGCAAGGGAGCTGAGCAAACTTCAGAAAATCCTTTTTCCCCTCATCTCACTCATTTTCCAGCCCATTTTCTCCCGCACCAGCTCACTCTCTCAGCTCACTCTCTCAGCTCTCACTCTCTCAGTTCTCACTCAGCTCACTCCCACCCTCTCACCGAGCTCACTCTCCCTCGTCACTCCTTTTTCTGTCCGCCCGGGAGACGCCTGTTTGCTGCCCAACAGCTGCTGTTCCTCTGCTCCGCCTCGACCAGCAGCAGCAACCGGAAGTCGCCCTCGCGCCTCATTTCCGCACCAGACCCTACAGCCTCGCCTCAGCCATCTCAGCCATTTCCTCTCAACGGAAAGTATTCTCTATCACCCTATACTAGCCTCGGTAATGGTTGCATGAAGGTTGGGTCTCGGGTAAGCTGTTGAACCGATCTGAGTTGGTGTTAGGCGAGTCCGAGTAGTTGCAACGGCTGTTCTTGAAGGACTGATACACCATAACGAACCTTGGTGGGTCTAGGGTGCCGGACTAGTTTAGAACAGGCCATGCATGTCGATTTGAGTCCCTAGAATAGTGAATTCGTGGCTGGGAGGTAGTAGATCTTCTATGAGAAACCATTTCTTGATGTTTATTTTGGGTTTCAGAAACTGGCTTCTCTGGACAACCATTGTTCTCTATTTTTATAGCTTCTGTTGTGGACAAAATTTGGCTAAATTTTCTTCTTGAAAGTTGTTCAGAATATCTTGATCTACAACATACTAAAATTTCAGATTTGTCTGAGCACAAATGGATATTACGAAGGATCAATCTTTTACCGGATCAGAACTGCGTTTCCGGTGGAGACAGCGACCTCTGGTCTTTCCCGATTTTTTATAAACATATCCACTTCGAATTTGGCCACGGTTTCTTCACAAAATTTGTTCACAACTCTCTTGTTTATAACATATAAAAATTTCGAAGCGTTTGAAGATTGTTTGGTCTGTGAAATGAGAACACTTTTGGGTTCAGTTTTACTGTTTCAGCGAACCCATAGTAGTCTGTTTTCGTGCCCTCAAAAGTGCCCTTTCCAGGAGGATTTTGGGATTGTGTTCTTCATGAAAAATATATGTTAAGGTCTTGTTAACATCATATTAAAATTTCGGAATTTTTGGAACTCTTTTTCCATGTCTTTGAGATTTATTTCCCTGGGTCTACAAAACTGTCCAGTATTGCCCAAATTCCAGGTTGCATTGATTCTGATTTGAGACATCATAATTTCGATTGGATGTCTTCGGGAAATGTAATGTACACGCTGTGGACCTTCTGATGGGATGTTTCTTTTGTGTTAGATTTTGTAAATTTTGTTTATAAATTTCTGTACTTTATATGCCGAAGGGTGTGGAATTGTAAGTGTGGTTGTTCCGTCGATCCCCATGATGACGATGCCCCGGAGTTGGGATGCCTGAGGGGGTAACTGGGTTCCCTCAGATGCCTAGGGGTGTAACACGGTTCCCTAGATGTCCTCGCGATGCTGTGGTAAGTGCGAGATGCTGTGTTAATATAACGTTATAATTATAGTATCATATGCTAGATATTAATGGTATTGGCCTCAGATCTACTTTGAATATTAAGCTGGCTAAAATTCTCTCTCTCTCTCTCTCTCTCTCTCTCTCTCTCAAAGAGCCTTGACTGCTTCGTGTCCTAGTACAGTGATGTTTTGAGATGAACTAGAGTAGCACCATTATATACGCAGAAATTCATTCAAGTTGTTGAATGAGTTGATGACTAGAAAGGTAGAAGAGAAAGGGGATCCTTTTCATTTAATGATATATATCATCTAGTGAAATGATATGGATTTCTAACCAAATTTTAGGTCCATTGCAAAGGTGACAATATGTTGGCAGCTATTGTGAGAATTTCTTATTATACGTGGGTACTTGTCAAATTTAATTTCAGCAATAAGTTCCTTTTTAAAGGGCCTTAATTTTCTAAATAAATTCAGCTTAATCCTTAACAAATTATCTATTACTAGTCCTTAGCAGAGCTCCTTGGGGCAGTACCCGAAGCTACTAATGATTTTTTTACCTTTTTTGTCTTTGGAGTCGTTAACACATCGTTTGTTTCCTTACCAAAAACAAACACATCGTTTTATCCTTTAAATACTATATTATATGTATGAAGGATTCCATTGAATTTATTTGAAAAAACTAGAACTTTTTTGTACATGCCCAAAAAAATAACGTTGCATTTCGTCCCTAATTTGATCATTGTGTTGATTGGGTCATGTGTTCAGATCCAGAAATTTAAGCATATAAGTATCCCCACGTGTTTTCACAATTTCGTCAAACTTGATGACCTCTTTTGTAAAATTTCAAAACTTCAGAGTTATTCATTGGGGTATTTATTTGAAGAACTCAAAGTTTGATGACCTGATTGCAACATTTGGGGGAGTCAACTTAATAAAAAAACTCGGATAAGGTCAATCTGTTTTTGGAAAACTATTTGCAGCTGAGTCCCGGGTGAAAATCAATTATTTTAAGAAAGATCAGGGGGTTTCAGCTAAAAATCAAAACATGAAAGTTGTTCGTCACATGTTTTCCTAACTGGCTGCAAAATTGGCTGGATTTGGATAATGTTGTTATTTTTTCACATTTTTTCAAATTCCAGGCCAAAATTGGGTCGGGTCAAGGGTATCTAGGTCAAATCCCAAGTTTCAAAAAAATTGAGTAGGAAATTGGCAACATGGTCTGCATGAACTTTGCTCCTCGCCACCTAAGATTTCTAATGGCACCTAATTCACGTCATTTGGACACTGTTTGGTGGGTTAATCGCATTTAAACAGAATGTGTCCAAATTTGACAAATTTTAGTTGAATTGAGTGATCCCCCATGGCTCACTTTCCATTGCTTGTTTGATTGAGAAATGAGGTCATTTGGCCTAAACACATGTTCAATTCATGGCTTCAGCATGTGTCTATTAGATGAACGATTAGGCTATATACATATGCAACGGGCAGCCCACGGTGGACATTTAGAATCGACTTTAGGGGTTAATTGATATCGACCACCGTTTTGTGAATGTAAATGATGGCCGACTATCATTAACCACTAATCTATCAATCATAGTTGATTAGGTGGTTGGGTGATCGAAATGCATGAAATTCAAAGGCCGATCCCAAGGCTCGTTCTTGAATTGATGTTCTGGATGATTTGCTTGAATATTTGCCTACTACTTGTATGAAATGTATGATGTGAATGTAAAATCGAATACCCACGAGGTGATCCATGGTGAAAGTTGCCAAAAGACGTGAAGACGATGACATAAGACCGATGTCTCATCCGATCTCATTTTGTATCTCATTCAACACCAGACCATGTCTTGGGTTTTCCGTTCTTATTATGATAAATACCCGACAAGTTGCGCCGTTTTCATTTTCTATTCTTATATTAGCTTGCCATTTCAATTTCCTTGGGTGTTTACTTTATGCACCACTTTTCATTACAATTATTTGTTTGTTTGCTTTTCTAGACTAAGATGGGATTAGTTTAGAATCATAAACGGAAAACACAAAAACAAGATGCATGGTCACTTAGTGGATTAAGCCTTTGGCATGAAAATGATAAAAATAAATGTATGCCAACTTAGATAATAACCAAATTAAGTTTAGCTGTATCGAAAATGCGTTAGTGAAAATATTAATGTAAGCTAGTCTCTCAACCCATGATCGCCGGTTTTCGTAGAAATAGAAACAAAATTCTTGCGTTTCGATTGGATAATCTAGCCGACCCCCAACAAAGGCTAGTGGCGACTCTATTTCTTAAAAATAGATAAAATCAATCCCGTGTTACGCGAGGTCTGATTGAGGGAGAAGCCACGTTCATGATTAATAGACCTTATGGATGAACAGAAGATCGAAGCTTTGGTAAGCTGTCTTTTATGATGTGCCATTCAGACCACTTCATGAATAATTACCTATAAACCCATGCCCCTAGGTCAGCCCTCGAGGTGTGGGTCGCGACAGGTACTTCTCCCCTGATATTTTCTTGTCACAGGTCAAACCCATAGACATCCTTTGGTTTTGCAGAAATATAGAAACTCATAGAATGGAAGCTATCATGAGAACCCTAGAGCGGATTGGTGATATATTAGATCGGCAGACTCAGGAGCAAGCTACCCCGATTGCTCAAGTTGCTGAGCCCGTTGCTGTTGCTAATGAGAATCAGGATCAAGGGTAGGTGGTTACAAATAAACCCATGCACCAACTAGTAGAGCAGTTTATTAAGCTGAAACCCCCTAAGTTTTCCAGGAAAGGTGACCCTGAGGCTGCACCTCGATGGGTAGAGGAACTGGAGAAGGCCTTTGAGGTGCTGGAGTGTAATGATCATGAGAAGGTGACCTTGGCAGTCTATCAGGTGCAGGATAACGCAAATGATTGATGGAAGGCCACCATGGATAGGATTTTTCCTGAGGGTACAGCCAGGACTTAGGCTGTTTTCACTAAGAGATTTTATGAGAAATACTTTTCAGCTAGTGCTAGAGAAAGAAAACTCGCGGAATTTATGAGACTCTGCCAGGGCCAGATGACAGTAGACCAATATGAGGCGGAATTCGCGAGATTATCTAAGTTCGCACCAAGAATGGTGGAACATCCTGAGGATAAGGCGCGGAGATTTTTTGATGGATTGAGAGCTGATATCCGTAGCCAGTTGTTACTAGTAAATCTAGGAACGTATGAGTAGATATTTGATAGGGCCCAGATTCTTGAGCGGGATCAAATGGATAGAGCCGCCGCATCCGGATCGAGATTTGTCCCAAGTTGGAATAATCGTAATCCTGGGAAGAGGCTGATGGTGGATAATAGGCGTTTCACTCCACCAGCAAAAAGGAATATTGGAAAGCCTATCCGGATTGGGAATGGTCCGTGTAGAATTTGTGGCGGTCGTCATGGAAACGGGCCTTGTCCGACCAAGGGTGGAGCGTGCTTTGGATGCGGAAAATTTGGGCATCACATAAGGAATTGCCCCAATCCCAGGCAGAATAAACCGCCTGCTTTGCCGCCACCTCGGAATGAGAATCAAACTGGAGCGGCCCAGACAGCGAATCTGAATCAGAATAGGCCTCAAACGCAAGGACGAGTATATGCGATGGCCAGACGAGAGGCTGAGAACGCACCAGGGGTTGTCACAGGTACGATTTCTCTGTGTAACCATGTTGCGTATGCTTTATTTGATCCTGGAGCGTCGCATTCCTTCATATCGAAACAGTTTGTAGAGTTAGTTGGAATAGAACCGCAATTGCTTGATATTGTGCTATGTGTGACGACTCCCTAGAATAATAGAATGTTGATTTCGTTGGGTTGTCCAAACTGTAAGATTGTGATTGGGAATAGGGAGGAATTGATCGATCTAGCGGTTCTGAACATGTATGATTTTGATGTGATAGTAGGAATGGATTGGTTGTCTAAGCAAAGGGCTATAATGGATTGTAATAGCAGAGTGATCCAATTTAATCCTGTTGGACATCCGGAATTTAAATTTGTGGGAAGTCGAGGAGGACCCTCGATTCCGTTGATATCCTTGGTGAAAATGACAAAATTGTTGAATGAAGGATGTCAAGGATTTCTAGCTGCAGTAGTTGATTCAACGGATGAGGAGCCGAAACTTGAGAATATAGCGGTAGTGTGTGAATATCCCGATGTGTTTCCTCAAGAATTACCGAGATTACTACCGGAAAGAGAAGTAGAATTTGTAATCGAGTTGGCACCTGGAACTGAGCCAATCTCGAAAGCACCTTACAGAATGTCGTTGTCGGAGTTAAAGGAATTAAAGGTAGAGATGCAAGAGTTGTTAGACAAGGGATTTATCCATCCTAGTGCGTCTCCGTAGAAAGCGCCAGTTCTATTTGTAAGGAAGAAAGATGGATCGTTAAGATTGTGTATAGATTACAGGCAGCTGAATCAGGTGACAATTAAAAATAAGTATTCCTTGCCAAGGATTGACGATCTGTTTGATCAGTTACAAGGGGCTTCGGTGTTCTCTAAAATTGACTTGAGAATGGGGTATCATTAGTTGAGGATTAGGAAAGAGGATATACCGAAGACGGCATTTAGGACGAGATACGGACATTATGAATTTACAGTGATGCCGTTCGGGTTGACGAACGCCCCGCTGCCTTTATGGATCTGATGAATAGGGTGTTTAAGGAATTTCTAGATCAGTTTGTGATTGTTTTTATCGACGATATACTGGTGTACTCGAAAAGCCTAGAGGAGCATGAATTTCATTTGCATCGAGTATTGCGAACCTTGAGGGAAAACGCACTGTACGCTAAGTTTAGTAAGTGCGAATTTTGGCTTAGTCGAGTGGCATTTCTTGGTCATGTAATTTCTGAAGAAGAAATTTCTGTGGATCCATCGAAAATAGAAGCTGTGATGAAGTGGCCTAGACCGACCACGGTAACAGAAGTTCGGAGTTTTCTGGGTTTAGCGGGATATTACCGCCGCTTTGTGGAAGGATTTTCGTCGATAGCAATGCCGTTAACGCATTTATTGAAAAAGGAGACGAGATTTGAATGGACAGATCAGTGTGAAGGAAGTTTCCAGGAGTTAGAAGCATAAGTTGACAACGGCACCAGTGTTGACGATTCCATCAGGACCGGGAGGATATGAAATATACAGTGATGCATCGTTGAAGGGATTAGGGTGTGTATTGATGCAACATGGACGAGTGGTAGCCTATGCATCCAGGCAGTTAAGGCCACACGAACTGAATTATCCGACGCATGACTTGAAGTTAGTAGCGATAGTGTTCGCCCGGAAGATTTGGCGACATTATTTATGCGGAGAAAGATTTCAGATCTATACTGACCATCAGAGCCTCAAGTATTTATTTTCGCAGAAAGAGTTGAATATGAGGCAGCGATGTTGGATGGAATTGTTAAAGGACTATGATGGTGATATTTTATATCATCCCGGAAAGGCAAACCGCGTAGCGGATGCGTTGAGTCGGAAATCAAGCATTGCGCATTTAATGGTCAAGGAGTGGACTCTGTTGGAGACCGTACGAGACTCAGAGTTCAAGTTTGAAGTGAGTCGGATCTCGAGTTTGCTAGCTACGTTAAGGATTGAGCCGAAAATCCAGGCTAAAGTTAAAGCTTTGCAGTCTACGGACCCAGAGATATAGAAGGTTATTGGGTTGGACGTTGCTAAGAGGAAGCCGGATTTTCAAGTATCTGAGGACGGTGTATTGAAATTTCGAGGACGGTTATGTGTGCCAGACGATGCGGGAGTTAAGGAAGAAATTTTGTCCGAAACGCATCGTAGCCAGTACAGTATCCACCCCGGCAGTACCAAAATGTATAGAAATTTGAGACAATTTTATTGGTGGAATGGTATAAAGTCGGATATAGCTAAACAAGTGGCTAAGTGTCTGACGTGTCAGCAGGTGAAGGCGCAACATTGTAAGCCTGGAGGATTGTTGCGACCGTTGGAAATCCCAGAGTGGAAATGGGAGCATATAACCATGGATTTTGTATCGGGATTGCCGAGAAGTCAAAGAGGTCATGACACCATTTGGGTGATTGTCGACAGACTAACTAAGTCGGCACACTTTTTGGCAGTGCGAAAGGATTTCGCGTTAGAACGGTATGCAGAGTTGTACGTGCAGCAGATAGTTCATCTGCATGGGGTACCAGTGTCTATAACATCGGATCGTGATCCTAGATTTACCGCCAACTTTTGGAAAAGTCTGCAAACGGTGTTAGGATCCAAGTTGCAGTTCAGTACGGCTTATCATCCTCAGACAGATGGCCAGTCTGAGAGAACGATCCAAACGCTGGAAGATATGCTCAGGGCGTGTGTGCTGGATTTTCAGGGTAAATGGGAAGAGCAACTGCCTTTAGTGGAGTTCGCTTATAATAACAGTTTCCAGCAAAGCATTGGAATGGCGCCTTTTGAAGCATTATATGGCCGTGCTTGTAGAACGCCCGTGTGTTGGGATGAAGTGGGAGA
The DNA here is from genome assembly GCA_031216235.1 of Syzygium jambos. Classification (NCBI taxonomy): domain Eukaryota; kingdom Viridiplantae; phylum Streptophyta; class Magnoliopsida; order Myrtales; family Myrtaceae; genus Syzygium; species Syzygium jambos. Next base: position 6,297,315 of record CM062226.1, on the reverse strand, counting down.
ACGAGCTATAACAGGGCCAGAATTGGTTGAGCAGTCGATTGAAGCGGTTAAGATCATTCATGAAAGGCTAAAGACAGCGCAGAGCCGCCAAAAGAGTTATGCAAACAGATGGCGGAGACCTCTAGAATTCCAAGTAGGAGATCACGTATTTTTAAAGGTGTCGCCCATGTGAGGATTATCCCGATTCGGGAAGAAAGGAAAATTGAGTCCAAGGTATGTGGGACCCTTCGAGGTATTGGAACGAATTAGAGACTTGGCGTATCGCCATGCGTTACCGCCAAATTTGTCGCAAGTGCACAATGTGTCCCACGTATCAATGTTAAGGAAGTACGAACCGGACCCTGCGCACGTACTGAACTATGAAGAAATAGAAGTGGATGATAAAGTATCGTATGTCGAGAGATCGGTCAGGATTGAAGATCGAAAAGAATGGGTTCTGAGAAATAAGACGATCTCGATGGTCAAGGTTATCTGGGAGCACCACGGGACTGAAGGCATAACTTGGGAAAGCGAAGAAATGATGCAACGTCAGTACCCCCAATTGTTTGAGCAATAGTAAGGAGTTGTAAATTCTTAGCAGTGGTAAGATCGTAAATTTCGAGGACGAAATTTTATAAGAGGGGAAGGTTGTGACATTCTGAAATTTCCGCCAATTGGAAATTATGAAATAACCGAGTTTTATGAAATGTGCTCATAGTAAATTCTCGCCTGAAACTGATCATTCCTGGAAATGCTAACCATTAGGGAAAGGCTAATAGGGGAATTAAATTCGCGCGACTAAAGGAAATTCGATCGTAAATGGATTTCGATCATTAAATCGCGTAAGTGATATTTTGATCCACTGTTGGCCGATCTAAGGATAGTTAAGGGTCAGTTCGCCACTGTCCTAGTAGTGGATCATGGGTGATTTCGTTGGACCACGAAACGACTTGACGAATGATTCTGAAATTATACCGAACGATCGCACCCCTCAGATCAAGTGATTGATCTTCGCGATTTTTATGACAACCGAGACTATCACGTACCGAATGGACTTACACGTGACTCGATTCAATATTAGTCATGAGCTGATTCTGCGAATTTCCCCAGTAAGCCGCCCGTTAGCTTGAGAAACGTTCGAGTTACGTTTAATAGAATTGAATTATTGAATTCTTGCCCAAATTGGACACCGAAAAATTAGGAAGTCACGCCGGAATGTTAAGACGACGTTGCACGTGACACGTGTGAATTTTTGGTGTGCTCAATTCCTTCAAAAAAACTCGATTTGGATGAGAATTGGAGAAAGTGACGATTTTGCCCTTAAGGATTTATAAAGGATTAGTTTTAAGGGCAAGGGGCACTTTGGTCATTTGTGCCTTAGATATTTTGGGTTAAGAACACTATTTAGGTCAAGAAGACCCACTTCTCTCTCTCAATTCACTTTCCCCTTTGCCGTGAAGCCCCCCCCCTCACCGTGGACACTCTCTCCCTCTCTTGGCTTCTTTTCCTTTTAGCCGTGAGCCAAGCCATCGCCGCTCGCCACCGCTTGCCACACCGCCAGACCACCACTTTGCCGTCGCCGTGCCGCACTCCAACCTCGCCGTCTCTCTTTCTTTCCCCTCTCTTTCTCTCTCTCCCCGTGACCCATTTCCGCCGTGCAAGACCACGCCGCCGCCGGACCACCGCCATGCAAGCCGGAAACCACCGTGAGTTGTTCGCCTTCGCCGTAGAGCACCGCCGCTTTCCGTTCTAGCCGTTTTAGCCTAGAACGCGGTAAGTCATACTCTAATCCCGATTTAGGATTTTGGGTATCGTCGAACAATTTGATTTTGAGTGAAACTGGACTTGTGCGGGTGCGAAATGTTGGGGCTTTAGACCGGGAATGTATGGCGGGCCTTAAGGAATTAATTTGGAATTTTTGGAGGACGATTTGAGAGAATTTTAAGCTAAGAATCACTGTTCACGAGCTGTGATTCACTGTTCACGAGGCTATGATGCTCGGTTCGGGACGCAAGTGGGATTTTTAGAACCGGTATTTAATAGCGAGAAAGTCCCATGAAGGATCGGAATTAATCCGACGCCACTAGAATGCGGGTAAGTCGCGCTCTAAACCCAATTTAGGACTTCGGGTATCAACGGGTGATTTTGGGCGAAATCTGTATAAAGTTAGGTGCGGAATTGTATGAATTGGTAGTGAAAATTTTATGGCGGGCCTTAGGATTTAATTCGGGCATTAATTATTGGAAATTAGAAAATAACAGTGTCTGTAATTTACTGTTCACGGGGCCGTGATGGGCCGATCGGGACGCAAGTTGGATTTTTAGAACCTGGAATTTATGGTGAGAAAGTCCCGTGAAGGACCAGAATCGATTTGGCATCGTTTGGTGGGAGAAAAATAGCGATTTCTGTGTTTAATGTGCGTTTGGAAAATAATTTAGTTGTGGTGGTGGATTTGAGCGTGCATTTGTGCAATTTGGCTAATTGAAAATGCTTGTTGGGTGCACGTTGTGCCAGATTGAGTTAATTGATAAAATATGTCAATTGTTCGATGAGCATGAATTACGTGTGAATTATTGCGTGCACGGGCCGCGTGTGATGGGCCAATTGTGTGTGATAAGTGATTGTTGGGCGTGTGCGTGAGTGAGAAAGAAATGCGGTATGATTCGTGTTCATGAAAATTATGTGCGACATGGCATATGTGCGATCGTGAAAATTGTGCCGTCCTGAGACAAGTATGTTTACGCAGGCGAGAAATATGGCTTGAGGCGTGTACGTTTACGCAAGCCTGAAGTGTTGTGAGATGTGGTCGCAGTGGACCTGAGGCGTGTACGTTTACGCGGGTCACTGGCGAGGGTTGAGAAATGCTCGGTATTACCAGAAGACTGCCATTCTGAGGCGTGTACTTCAACGCGGGTTGCGCAGTAGGTGGTAGATATTGAGCCTGAGGCGTGTATGTTTACGCGGGCAAGAAACATGGCCTGAGGCGTGTACGTTTACGCGGGCATGGAGTGTTGTGAAAAGTGATCGCAATGTGCCTGAGGTGTGTATTTCAACGCGGGTCACTGGCGAGTGGATGCGAAAGTGAAAATGAGAATGGAAGGAATAGTGGGATAAGAACGATACATGCACGTGTTTGCATACGATGTGATTGTGATTGAGTACGGGTGTGTGCATGTTTGAGTTTGACTATATTATTTGATGTGCCTGCAATGTATTGGTTTGATGTGTACGAATATAAGTGTGTTTATATGATTGTCTGGATGTACGTGATAGCCTAGGTGGGGTTTAGGGGTGAACTTACTAAGAAGTGTTCTCACGATTGTTTCAACCAAACAATTTCAAAACCCCGACAGGATCCATGAATCTTCCGCCATCGCCACCAGAACGTTTTGGAGTCCTCAGTGGATGGGACGGTATAAGGGGACTCAGACTCAGAGGACAAGGAATCAGACTCAGAATGGGTTTTTGGCGAGCACCATTTTTGGAGTAGTAGTAAACCCAGGTCTTCATCCTTGGAGTATCGGTTTTTGAGAAAGGTGGTGTGCATGTACATGTATGGGACAGTTTATAAATGTAAATATTATGGTATAAGAAGGAAATGAAAAAGATATGTACATTCTCCCAATTCTCCCCAGTTTTATTTGTTCGGGTATTTCATGGTTTCCGTTTAAGAAATGAAATCTCTAATGTTTATTTAAGGTTGGCGACATTCCTGGGACGTCGCGCAAATAAATCGACCAGTGGAGGATGTCGCGAGCTCGATAGGGTTCGGGGCGTGACAATTGCAATATCTCTAATTTTTTTCTCTTAAGAAAGCCGTCTAGCATGGTTGTCCCAGCTGAAGCGGTTTCTAGCAACGTTAAGGACTTCAAGATTTTAGAGCTGAGAGATCAATGAGGGTATCGAGCCTTCCAATCTTTTGGTGTCTAGGTGAAGCAATGTTAGTTGAGTCATGTTATGAGAAAAGATGGTCAAAGATCTGATAATTGATTCGCGTGTAGGTCTAATTTAGCGAGATGCATGAGGTTCATGAGCTGAGGCGATATGGTACCATTTATAAGATTGCCGAAAACCATAAGTTAACAAGCTAAGGTAGGTTTCCAATTGGAAGAGGAATATCGCTTATTAGTATGATTCTTTCGATTTTCGAACTAGTGACTTTGTCAATTCCAAACCCAAAACAAAGAACATATTGTCTGAGCAAAGAACGATTTCATTGTCGGATCTAGGTATTCATGCTTGGTAAGGTGACCGAATGACGATGGGATCATTCTGAATTGTTAACAAGCTACCATATCAAGATAACTCGGAGACAGAAGGTTTCCAATTGATGGTGGTAACTACTCGAAAAAACGCATAACAGGTACTTGCAGTTCCTCAAGTGGACTACTTGGGCCAAAATCCGGTAAGTGTCCCACAAGATTGTTGTTTCAATCTATGTTAATAAAATACTCTTGTTCGAAATGCTCCAAATCTGTCACAGCCATGCATCCTGAGACTTCTCACATTAGTTAAATTTGCTAGAGTATTTAACACTACTGATGAAATGTTCAAGTCACCAGGACCTGTTCTTGTGGTTTATAGAGCGTTTTTGGGATATATGTGCAAAAACTGCAATTAACTCACGAAGGCGCCTTTTGAAATAAGCGCACTGCTCGACTTTGAAACTCCGAAGTCAAGTGTGCTCAGGTGGGAGCACCACCAAGAAGTGTTAGGCAAGTGCCGTCCTATGAGCCAAAATGAAAAATGGTGAGGCTCGGTATTAGATGGGCCAAAGTGGCCAACACCTCGGGTGAATTAAATTCAGAGTGTCATAAATTGGAAATTACGTGTTACTTGTGTTAACTTCGAGCAAAGATTTAGACATAATGATAAGGTAGAAATTATACCTAAATGGCGATCGAAGCACTCAGTCACACATAACCAAGATTGCATTGCTCAAGCACAGTCAGGACAGATGATTTGCCATCATGACAAGCTCCCGTGCAAGGTCGTAACAAATCCACGGCAAAATGGTAATGGTGCAAAGCACGAGCACACCTTTTCTTACATTCCATAGATGCCTCGACAAGCAATGCACTATATATTAGCCCCACCATCAAGATTATCGCCATCTCTCTCTTCAATGCGTTGATATTCATGTGGTAGCTCGTTTCTCTCCGTGTTATCTAATAAATTTTCTGTTCAAGTGGGTGTTATAGCGGTTGGAAATAATCATATGTAGCTTACCTGTTGGCAGAGTCAAAGATTTATAGTTGTTTTTAAGTCATCAAATGGTTAGCCAGTTACAAAGAAGACAACCGGATGTTATGACTCGGCAAACGGTTGACGAAAGTGCATGCTTTGTTTGGTAGAATGGAGAACGTCAGCTTCATGAGGAGAGACTTTTTTTCCCTAATTTTAGGTTGTATTTGAATGGGTGACCACACAGAATTTGATGTCCAGTCTTATTTTAAATTGCCACCCAAACGTATTTCACAAAGTTAACTTTCGGTGAATGATATATATAATTCTTTTCTTTTTTTTTTGCCTTTACACGTGCTCATACATACCATTTCATTCGTCTTGCTAGCAATACCACCAAGTGATGCTAACAATACCACCAAGTGATGCACTTTTGTGATGTCGTGCTAGAGGCTAACAATCTTATGCACACCGTAAAACTTTAACAGCATGAAGACATATAATCGTGTTTCGATACGAATCGGTAGAGGCATGACAAGTGTGCTCAGGTAGGAGCACCACCAAGAAGGGTGACTCTCAGGAAAGTGCCATCGAGTATGCTGAAATGAAAAAATAGTGCAGCTTAGTATTAAACGGTGTGGCTCAGTATTAGATGGGCCAAAGCGAACAGCACCTCAGGTGAATCAAATTCAGAGTGTCACAAATTGGAAATTAAGTGTTGCTTGTGTTAACTTTGAGCGAAGATTTAGACGTAATGATAGTGTAGAAATTGTACCTAAATGGCGAGTGAAGCACTCAAACACACACAACCAAGATTGCTTTGCTCAAGCACGGTCAAGACAGATGATTTGCCATCACAATAAGCTCGCACACAAAGGTCGTAACAGTAGCATCCCAGGCCTGCCCCTTTTCAAGATGAGTCATCTAATTCTCAATAGTTATCAAATTACTCGCAGGCGGAAGATGCTTCTTTCTAAAGGTCAATATTTATAACATGAATATGACATAGAAACTTATACATATATAAATGTAAGGACATGCAAGCTATGAAAATACCATCCATCTCATATAATAATACGGGTGATACAAAGGTGAGTTCGAAATACGGGGAGACTACATAACTACTCCAACCCGGCTAAACATTGTGACCCACCAGCCCTAACCAAAAACAATCAAGGCTATCACCCAACACTACACGACTCTATCTCAAAAAAATGACAGTTGTGTCTTTCCTAAAACCTTGCTCCTTCCTCCTCCTCGATACTATCCTCACTCAACCCCGCTACTAGCATCATCATCACCTCCATCTGGCCCCTGGTATGGGAGTGGTCCCACCAACTGCCTGCTAGCACGAACATAGACGATGACAAACCCCAAAAGAATGGGTCTCACCGGGGACCCAATTTCTATGGTCAAGATGGAGATGCATTTCACAAAAACAAGCTTAGGAAATTGTGGATCCACATATTCAAACAGGTGGCCCTCAAAATTGATGGGCACCCCATAGCTAATAGAGGTCAAAGCGGGGAGTATCAGCATGGCTACTAATCTATAAAAAGCGTCAATAACAAACAGCGAGCGAAAGCTCAGCAAAGTAAGCTTAATCACGCCATACTAATCAGATAATAGGATGCACCTCAACAAGGTCAATTAGATAGGCAACTAAACCAATCCACAACCAGCCATAGCATACATAAACTCCCTTTTTCATTCAGGCACTAATCACCAGGCAAAAAGATTGTCAATCAATGAACAGCCATTCACATGAGCACATGTTGCAGGCGTTGTGTGACATTCATCAAACTTTAATTACCACTCCAAGAACATGTGACCAGTGCGCTCCCTGGCCACGTATGGGGGAACATCCGGCTAGTAGGGTCCGGTGTGCCTAGACCGGTCTATTGCAGTATACGTCGAATTACTCAACGACCCGGGCTGGCTTCGTAGGTCCACTGACCACGACATCCCGTTTGTACTCCCAGGGCATCTAGGGCATAGCTCTTCCTAGGCAACATGGACCACCAACGCACGGCATCCCGCTTTCCCGACAGGCTCCTCAAGGCATCGTCGTCCGTAGACCGACAGTATCATTCGTTTCTTAGTCACACAATGACATGCACAAATAATCTTTTCATTTTATTCGACACATCTTTCACAACCAAAATTTTCAGATTCTATGCTCTCAAAGATTACCCAATTTACATAAGCATTTGACATTGAATCAAGGCCAAATAGGCATCATTGAAAGGCTAGATAGTGTGGTTACTATCTCCAATAGACCAGAAATCAAAAGCCATCATCTTCCAATAGAAATTCAAGATTTTCTAACAATGGGTTAAATAAGGCAGTTTTGAGCATTTTGAGAAACCAAGATCAATAATATAGTAAATGACCTCAAAAAATAATGAAATTTGACTATGTCGTAGAAAAGACCTTAAGAAATATTTTTCATGATAACACAATCCGAAAATCTTTAAGTAAAGGCCACTTTTAATGGCTCGAAGACAAACCAAAACCGGTCCGCCGAAATAGGAAAGCCGAGTCAAAAAGAATGCTGGTTTCACAAACCAAACTCTTTTAAAACACTTTGAGATTTTTATATGTTGTATAAAACGGCTTCCTAAACAAATTTTGTGAAGGAAGTGTGATCAAATTCAAAGTGAAAATTTTTATAAAAATTCGAGAAGGCATGAAGGTCACGGGTTCCGCGGTATAAAACAGCTTTGATTTGGTAAGAAGTTGGACTTTCGTGTAACCCATTTGAACTCAGAAAAATATGGAATTTAAGTATGTTATAGTCCAATATTTTCTCAACAACTTTGATGAATAACATTTCACAAGATTCGGACCACAAAAGGCGCTATAAAAATGAAAAACCAGGAGTGTCCAGTAAAATCAATTCTGGAACCGAGACAAAACTCCAGGAAACACTTTCAACTCGAGGTCCACTACTTCTCAGCCAAGAACATACCAAACTATGAGTTCCATTCAACACGAAACATCCCTTTCCAACTTAGTCTATTGTCCTATACTCACAAAACTCATTCCTAGAGGTTCAAACCATTATAAACAGCAATTATGAGACCAAACCATTCTCTCCCACCCCTAACCAGCCAACTCATTGCCCCATCCAAGACCCAAAATCAACATACAAACATACATTATCATGGTTAGTATAGAGTGAGAGAGCATACTTGCCTCAACGGCGAGTGCGGCGGTCACGGCGTGCGGCCTAGGCGGAGAGAAGAGGGCATGGAGGCGGTGGTTTCCCGAGCTCACGCGGCTGCTGCCGGTGGCATGGGTGAAATGGGACGGCAGAATGGACAGCTGCTGGTCGGACGGTGCCGAGTGGTGGACCATCAACCATGGACTCGAGCAGCAGGCAGTGCTCCGGCGGAGAGCTGGTGAGAGAGTGAGATGGTCAGAGAGTGATCTGGGCCAAAGTGAGCTGGGTGAAATAAGGGGGAAAAGTAATACGTGGCTCTTCATCTTCTTGCATGCAAACAGCCCCAACGTGGGCACCACCTGGCAATTCTCCTCTGCCAAGTGGCAGAGGAGAAGAAAAAGAAAAAGAAAAGAAGGGGAAAAAAGGAAGATGAAGGGACGGTGGTGGTGGAGATGATCCGGTGGTGAGAGAGGGAAAGAAATGGAGGAAGGCTTGGCAAGGAGTCGGTTTGCGCAAATGACGCACTGTCAGAGTTAGTCAGTTCAGTGGCAATTGATACCAAGAATGAAAATTTGCGATTCCAAAATAACAATGGCGACATTAATGCGACACCCGAATTTCCAATTTCAATATTTCCTAATTCCGGCAACGAGCACTCTAATTTATTAGGGTCCGTACATTTCTTTGGTCATAGGAAAATTCAAGATGTCACAGTAACAAATCTACGGCAAAATGGTAATTGCCCAAGCACGAGCACACCTTTTCTTAAATTCCATAGATGCCTCGACGAGGAATGCACTATATATTAGCCTTGCCATCAAGATTATCGCCATCTCTCTCTTCGATGCTTTGATATTCATGTGGTTGCTCGTTTCTCTCCATGTTGTCTCGTAAATTTTGTGTTCAGGTGGGTGTTATAGCAATTGGAAAGAATCATATGTAGCTTACCTGCAGGCAGAGTCAAAGACTTATAGCTGTTTTTAAGTCATTAAATGGTTAGCTAATTACAAAGAAGACAACAGGATGTTATGATTCGGCAAAGAGTTGACAAAAGTGCATCCTTTGTTTGATAGAACGGAGAAAATCAGCTTCATGAGGAGAGACTTTTTTCCCCAATCTTAGGTTGTATTTGAATGGGTGACCATACAGAATTTGATGTCCAGTCTTATTTTAAATTGCCACCCAAATGTATTTCACAAAGTTAACTTTCGGTGAATGATATATGTAATTCTTTTTTCTTTCTTGTTTTGCCTTAACACATGCTCATACATATCATTTCATTCGTCTTGTTGGCAGTACCACCAAGTGATGCACTTACGTGATGTCATGCCAGAGACTAACAATCTTATGCACACCATAAAACTTTAACTACGTGAAGACATATAATCATGTTTTGATGCGAATCGGTAGAGGCATGACAAAGCCAACTCATTATCTTGTAGGGGTTACCTTTTCTTTGGAAGAAGAACACCAGAAATATCAAAAGTTGTGTATAGCGCTCACTTTAGTGCCAAAAGTTTTTTTTTGATCACTTAAGTGCCAAATTGAAGAAAAAATGATCACTTAAGTGCCAAATCAAAGAAAAAGCGATCACATAAGTGCCAATTCTGGCCAAATTGATTACATGGCATTTATAATTAAATTTTTTAATATGACTTGACATTTTTTTAAAAAAATTCAGTCCATGTCAACATTCAAAACGACGTTGCACAATCTAACTGGCACTGAAATGATCGTTTTTTAATAACAATTAGCACTGAAGTGGTCATTTTAAACAAAATTTGGCACTTAAATGATCATTATTTACAACTTTTATACGATGCTGTTTTTAGTTATATGCTAAGTGGGCACGTCAGCAAGCCACATAGGACCAAAAAATTAATAAAATATTGCCACTTCAGATTTCCAGCAATCCAAATCGGATTTGGCAGTTCAGTTATCATGTTTTTTTAAAGTGGCACTTAAGTAATCCGACACAAACTTTTGGCACTGAAGTGAGTGTAGTACATAACTTTTGACACTTCTAATGTCCTTTTCCTCTTTCCTTTTGTATTTATATCTCATGGTCAAGTTGAATATTAAAAAGGCACTTTTCATTTGTTGAGCAATAAAACCACAAAGGCATTACAAAAGTTCAATGACTTCAGTGCAATGGATAAGTCTTCTGGCAACTTCGAGAGCATGAATCTACACAAGCTCCGGCCTTATTCATGTCCATTCCAATTTTCTTGGTGTCTACATAAGTTCGAATATGAAACAAGAGATTAAAAAAGTCACTTACATTAAAATAGAGATTGAATTTCTTTTAACAAGAGCATATAAATGGAAGTCAAAGGAAATGAAATGATTTGGTACGCAACCATGCTCTCATATTTAAAATTTATCAATGAGACGATGATAAAGAAATAAGATTATATATTGACTTCCTTGGTTTCATGGATCTTACAAGAAACTACGTTATTTCTTTGATCTCGATGTGAAGATTTTTACCTCAATGATAGTCAAGGCAAGTAGACAACAAATAACTGACATCGCAGTGTCGCGATGCCGTGGATGTTAAGGACTGTGTGGGAGGAATAATGGGGCATTTGAGAATGCATGGAAGTATGGGAGGTGTAAAGGCACATGAAATTACACCCTTCCACTTGCACAAGAAAAGTATGTGCGCGTCGGCATCGACACCAATGGACAAGCACAGTATGAGAGTCAACACAAGCATCATCAAGCCTAGCCTCTACGATGCTATTAACACCGTGGCTATTCTCACCTAAACTATACTTAGTCTCTCTCTCTCTCTCTCTCTCTCTCTCTCTCTCTCTCTCTCTCTCTCTCTCTCTCTCTCTCTCTCTCTCTCTCTCTCTCTCTCACGCCCCGAACCCTACGGCACGCGAAGCATCCCAACCGAGGTCGAATCAAGTGCGACGTCCCAGGACCCATCGCCGATCCGAAACCCAAAGTAGAGAACAAAGCACACGCGGAAGCAACATTACACCCGTACAAATCAAAACAACATGACCAATGGTAGCAAAGAACAACAACCATCATAAATACGTACTTGCATTAATAACAAGGATTCACAATATCCAATACAAACAAAATATATATCAGCCAAACTATGGGTCAACGGCCACTAACATCAAAAAGGGGTACGTGGCTCGGTGGTCAAGCACTAAACCTAGAAAGGGCACCTATCCAAAAAGTGTCAGCCCTGCCTAACCATGGTCAAGGACTAAACCCTAGGGCATCCAGTCTGGATCAGATCATGAGGACTCGGACGAATTGTCAGCTAAATCGTACTCGGAATCCATCAAATCCTGCTCAGACTCGGCTCCCACTGACTCCTCCCCGGAATCATCCTCCAGCTCTAGCTCCTGCTCCATGGGCTCCTGCTCATGCTCCGGCTCAACGTCGGGCTCCGAATCCATCGGTTCCTCTCCCTCAGACTCGGCATCCATCTCAACGATGACTGGCTAGGCGATCGTCCTCAGACGTGGCAGCGGGGCTCACGACCTCTCCATCAGCGACCTGCGAATCCGGCTAGCCATATATGTCGAACAGGATGTCGAAGGACCAAAGGGGTCCATACGTGCCGCACTGGTCCCGAAAACACCAAGCTAGATAAGGATAGGCCCAGAAGTGTGACCCGCCCTCGTCGACCCATACTATAATGAAATGCCTAATATAAGCCTTCACATTCCCTACGGGGTGCTCGGTCACCGATCGCTCTATGCGATACGTGATCCCAAAACGAAGTAGCGCATCCACCATCTTAAGGTCGAGGGTCTGAAAAGTGGGGTTTAAACAACAATGAGAATAAATCTCAACGAGTAGGCCCCCTAATCCAAAACTAGGCTAACATGCACCTCTCGGATAAGTATCAACTAAACACACAATTTAATAATCACCTGACTTAGGCTCTCGGCCCAAATCCAACATATAATTGACCCTGCAGGTTAGGCACATAATAATAATAATAATAATAATAATAATAATAATAATAATACTATGCCCCACAATGCACATACACATGTCAATGTCATGCTCATGCTTGTACAATTCAATGAACACTTGCACACTTACACACGTGCCAACTTTCCAATTATTCACTTCCGACCCACGTAAAACGTATCAAGTCCGATCCATATAAACGCATCAGGTCCATCAATATCCAACACTTCCTGGCCCACGTAAACGCATCAGACCCAGTGTTTCTAGCCCGCGTAAACGCATCAGGCGCAACACCGATCTCCATATACGGATCAAACCAGTGTAAACGCATCAGGTTGGCCGTCTTCCGGCGATCCAGGCATCGTCCTACGTAAACGCATCAGGGCTTTATGTGATTACACATGCACATCCACTAGTTATTATCTGAACCCCTCGTAAACGCATCAGGGCGATTAGGTGATCACATACTCATGCCAATCGTGTACACTCACAGAATGCACATGCCATGCCAACACTCGGGGCATTAATTAAATTCGCAATAATCATTCAATTTAACCTAGTCGCATGCCTAATTAATCAATCCAATCACAATCGCTACGGCACATAATTGGCACACGGAAGTACGCGATTAAGCCATCGAAAATCATATAAATCAATAGCCCACGAAGCTTCTCATTATATGGCCACATCAAGCACTCAATCATGGCATCACACAATCAATCCCAAGCCATATAAAATCAGCCACAACATGGGCAACTCAAGCACTCACGGTAATTTCTCAATTAATCCACAACTTCGTCGTATGAGGCCCAATCGATCCTCTAATGGGCATCCACTAAACAGTCCACCCTAGGCTACCAATCCACTCCCAAATCATCACCTTAGGCTATTAAAATCACCACAAAACAGCCAATGCTCAGCCCATACTTTGAACCCAAATTAATCCACATATTAGCCCAAATCAAGACCATAATGATCAACCAATGCTCAGCCCATTCTAGGCCATCAAACCACATTTAAATCATCACACTAATCCATCAAAACAGCCACAAAATCATCCCTAATCAGCCCACACTAATTAAACCCTAAAATACCTTAATAATCCCTAAAACTTGTCTAAAGTGCACATAAGCCTAATTAAGGGTTAGGGTTTCCACTTACAAGGTTTAGGGCTTCAAATGGGGGCTGAACAAGGAGAGAAATGGGCCGAACTACAGCTGGACTGAACCGGTTCAGCGGCGGCGCTCCGGTGTCCTCACGGCGGTGCTCAGCGGTGAACGACGGCGGTGGTGCTCCGGCTAATCTGGGTGGCGAAGGGGAATGATGGTGGCGGTGATGGTGTGAGGGTGATCGTGGGTGGTGGTGATGGCCGAGTGGTGGTGATGGCGAGAGGGAAAAGGGGGAGAAAATGTCTCGGTGGGGTGTTTGGCGCGAGGAGCAGCAGTTGCGTTCTACAGCTCCGGCATGTCTCCGACGGCTGGGAAGGCAAGACTGTGGTGGCTAACGAGCAACTGGTATGGTCGGCTGGAATGGAAAGCAGCAAAAGCCAGAGGAAGCAAAAGCCGAAGAAGCAAGCAGCAGCAGCAGCAAAATAGCAAGGAAAAGAAGAGAGGAAGAAGCAGCGGCAGTCACGTGAGGGAAGGAAGAAGTCAGCGGAAAAGCAGTCAACAAGTGGGGGAAGCGTGGGACCATCATGGGGAGGAATAAGAGGAAGTTAGCAAGAAAAATTCATCATGGCAGCTGCATGGGGAGGTCAACAACGTTATGGCCAATAGCAGCAGCAAAGGCATAGGCAGCAGTCAATCGGAAGCAAAAGCAGTCAGCAACGTAGAAGAAGCAGAAGTCCACAGCAACAGAAACAGCAGGGAGGGAAGCAGCACGTGAAGGTCAGCAAGCGTGGGGTGATCGGCGGGGAAAGAGGAAGAAGTCAGCAGCGTGGGCAGCGGCGACGTAGGGGAGCAGCAACAAAGTCAGCAAAGGTCAGAAGCAGAAGACAGCAGCAAGGCAGCAGCAGCAGTCAGCAATAGGGTAGAAATGTGGGGGTGCAGCAGAAAAGAAGGAAAGGAAGTCAGCAAGCAGAACAGAAGCAGCAACATGGGGCTGCTCAGTGGGGAAAGAGGAGGAGAAGAGAGAGAGAGTACACACTAGGCACCTAACACACTCAAGTGTGATCCGAGGGCCACAAATTCATCTTTTTGGGCAAGCTAGCATCCAAGGGTCTAAATTAAATCTCACAAACCAAATAAAGAAAAGGCTAAAATATACAGACTTAAATAAAAAGGGAGGTGTACTGGTCTAAATCTACACCTAGTCCAAATTTCATTTCCCGATTATACCGATCCCAAATATAATTTGCCACACTAATACGACGTTATCCTTGTAAAATAATCGCGTATGCCCACGAAATTCGACATTCAAGTCCGGACTCAATTTCACGATCAATTTTTGCTCAAATGCGATTTTAACGTCTCTTACTAACGAGCGGCTGTTTAGGGATTACGCGTATCGACTTAGGATTACTCGAGTCATAACGGTCTCGACTTCCAAGAGAACGCGAGGATTATCGCTAGTTTCGGTGGTCGCGATCGTTCGGATTAAGTTCGGAATTGTTCGCCACGCGTACTCTCGGTCGTGCAGAATCACCCGAGATCCGATCGTACGTCGTTGGCCAAATCAAATCTGTCACTCTTCTTGGATCGGCCCACATTGACACAAAATATTCCCTCGTCATTTCTTGGAATCGGACTTGATTCGTAGTCGAGTTTTTCGGTCCACGTATCGTTTTCCTAGTTAGCCATTCCCTATTGGTCAGTATCCCGAGAAGGATCCATTCCGAACGAGGCTTACTAAAAAGGAAATGAGAAATAATATCTAGTTCATTGATCACGAAAGTGGGTCAAATTCAAAACATTACAAACACACACACACACACACACACACACTCTCTCTCTCTCTCTCTCTCTCTCTCTCTCTCTCTCTCTCTCTCTCTCTCTCTCTCTCTCTCTCTCTCTCTCTCTCTCTCTCTCTCTCTCTCTCTCTCTCTCTCTGAGCCTTGACAGCTTTGTGTCCTTGTGTGGTGATGTGTTGAGATGAACTAGAGTAGCGCCATTATATACTCATAAATTCATTCAAGTTGTTGAATGAGTTGATGATGTGACATTTCAAATTTCGATCCATTTTTGGGATTTATAAAATGTGTATTTCATCAGTGCGTTTATAGTTAAATCTCGCCCAGAACTGATTACTCTTGGGTTATTTTTAAATTTGAGCTTTTGCTAAAATCGCATTAGATCGAATTTGGCCGTTATTAGAGCCCGAACTTTAGTGTCGAATTTTTTGGAGTTTCGTGATGAATTTAATTGGACTGTGTTGATATTATTGTGGCCAACGTCAATATTACCCGAAATTGATGAAAAGTGAAATTTGGACCGAGTGCGGATTTTGACTAGTAGACCTCCGTCTTAGTGTATTTTAGTTAGTGTTTTCGACTTCGAGTTTGAACGTGGGCCTTTGGATCGCACTCCATTGAGTTGACTCTCTCTCTCTCTCTCTCTCTCTCTCTCTCTCTCTCCTCCTTTTCTTTTCTTTCCTTTCTTCTTCTTTCTTCTTTCTTCTTCTTCTTTTTCCTCCTTTCCCTTAGCTGTTGCTCCTACTCCCCTTTCTGCCCAACCACCGCACACCCAGTCGTAGCTCACCGGCCGTCCACCTTGTGCCGCTTGCCACCACGTGTCTTGTTGCCCAGCCACCACTCGCCAGCTCACTACCCACCTGCTCGCAGCTCGCCTGGCCGAGCCCGACGCTACCACCATCGCTACCGCCTAACCACCGCACACCATCACCGTCACTCGCCAGCTCGCCACCCGCACTCTAGCGACTCGCCTGGCCGAGCCCATCGGCAACACCGTCGCCGCCATTGTCACCCGTCGTCGTCGCCGTTCGCCTAGCTGTGTCGCCTAGCCCGCTGCCCAGGTCGTGGCCGAGCTCGCTTAGCCGAGTGCCCTGCCGAGGCTGAGCGCCTCGCCCATGGCCGAGGGCCATGCCGATGGCTGCACCAAGCCTGACCGACCACCTTGCTCGTTGGCCGGCCGCTGCACCTTCGCCCACGCCAAGCCCGCCGCTACCCCGACCGGCCATTTGGCCCCCTTACCGGTTTTCCTTGGGCCAAAACCTAGATAAGTGACCTCATAATCCCTACTTAGTACTTTGGGTATTATTAGACTTATTTAGGAGTTGATAAGTGTTGGTTATCATGCCCCGAACCCCATCAAGCACGCAACACACTTCTCTGATCGAATAATGCGACATCCCAGAAAATCACCGACCCAATTTAACTTATCAGAGATTTAAAACATCAGCGAAAGCCACCAACACTCGGACAAGAATTAACTAGGGGTAAAAAGGGAGTATCGACATCCATTGCCAATCCAAGCTTATACAATATTCACATATACAACCCATAATATACAAGCACACCGAAAATCTAAACTATACACCACCGACATCCAAAAAGATCAGCAACCTAGTATACCCTATCTCCAAAAATAGTACCCTTCAAAAAGCTTGCGCTCAACCCCTACTTTAGCCCCTACGCCCTCTGGATGGCGTCCACTCAGATTTCGACTCCTCAGAACCTGAATCTGAATCCCCCTGAACCGTCTACTCCTCTGAGGACTCCGACTCGGCCTCGATCTCAATCGGGTTATCTATATCACCCGACTCTACCGGAACCTCGGCCCGTTCCTCCTCCTCTGGCTCCTCATCCGGCTCGTCCTCTAGCTCATACTCGGGCTCGTACTCGAGCGCGTCCTCTGGTCCCATCTCTGGATCTTCTTCGGGCTCATCTTCAGGCTCTTTTTCCGACGCTTCTTCTGGTTCATCCTCAGGGTCCTCGTCTTCTGGTATTGCCTCGAGATCCACATCCATAGGGTCGTACCCTGCCTGTGACTCCTCTGGCTCCGAATCAGGCTCGGCCACGGGAGGTTCAAATGCTACAGGTGCGACCTGATGTCCCGACTGTGCTAGACTAGTCTCCAAACTAGTCATCTCTCCATCAGGAGGGGGTATGGCCGATGGATCCCAATCCCCAACACCATCAAAGGGGACATCGAAGCCACGGACCGGGCCAAACTCATTTATCCCATCCCTGAACATCCAAGCTACGTAGGTATGAGCCTGTCAAAGGGGTAGTCCTACATCTACCCATACTATTATAGTATGTTTCACCCAGGTCATGTTATCGTCTATTGGGTATTCTACAACATCGTGGTCGGTGTGCATAGGAATCCCAAAATGCTGCGGCGGCGGTGGTGGAAGGTTCATAGCTCAGACCGGGGTTCTAAAATTATTGGTTGAAACAACCATGAGAACACGTCTCAATAAACACACACCCTAAACTCCACCTAGGCTATCACGTACCTCCAGACAAGACCAAACATAATAACACTCAATAAGCACATCACAAGCACACAATTGCACTTACCTGGGCTTTTCAAGCGTGCAACCTGCACATTAGCCACAATAACACAATTTCCAACCGCATGCACGTTCTAATTACATTTCACGAACTCATTCTTGCCTCATCACACTATTTCCACTCCACTCGCCAGTGACTCGCGTAATGGTACCACCTCAAGTTCACTGCGACCAACTCATATTTTCCACTAAACTCGCCAGTAACCCGCGTAATGGTACCGTCTCAGGTTCACTGCGACCAACTCATATTTTTCACTCAACTCGCCAGTGACCTGCGTAATGGTACCGTTTCAGGTTCACTGCGATCAACTCATACGCATAACACTTATGGGCCCGCATAATGGTACCGCCTTAGGGCATGTATTTTTCCCTCATAATGGTACCGCCTCAGGCTCAATATCCACCACCTACGACACAACCCTTGTAATGGTACCGCCTCAGGTTGGCCATCCTATAGTAATACCGAGCATTGTCCCGCGTAATGGTACTGCCTCAGGATGGCTCTATTCCCCGCGTAATGATACTGCCTCAGGGATTTTTGTCACCACACATATAGCACCACCACATAATTTTTTTCACTCATTCATTTACTCAACACCAACATGCTAATATACTAGCCAATCACACTTGAACCGTGCACGCACCAAACCACACACATTTCTCATGCTTAATACACACCCAAACACGGCCAATTTACAATCAATTCAATTCAGCCCATGCGTGCATATAACGGCCCACATTGCAAACAATCAAGTCACGATCCAACGAACATACAAGGCCACTATCGGGCCCACAAACACAGCCACAATCATGGCATAAAATTCAATATTTCCAAGTCTATTTCCAGCCCTAATTACCACCACAATTCAGCCACAACACAGCTCGCCAACCCGACACCTTTTAGTCCCCAAATCAAGTCATATGCTCATCAATACAAATCACAATTTCCAGCACCTAATTCAGCCTCGATTCAGTCTCAAACCATCACCATTTCACCACTAAAGTCAGCCAATATCAGTCCCTAATTAATCCACACCAAATAGCCTTAAACAGCCCCAATTAAACCCCAAAACAGCCCCTAATAAACCCGATTCAAGCCCTAATTATGTATATCAATACCCGACATCCTAAATAGGGTTTAGGGGGCTACTTACTTGAATTCCTAAGCTAGCTCGGGCAGAAATGGAGGGGCGGCAATCCGGCGGCCTCACGGCGATGGACGACGGCGGCGGCTGCACAACGGCTTGGCTGAACGTCGACTGATCTGTCTCGGCTGGGTTGGGCCGAGTGAAGGCTGGTGGTGGCTTCGGTGAGGGAGAAAACAGGGGAGAGAGAGAGGAACGGTGGGACGGTGGTGGCGCGGCCACAGCTTCAAGGGCGACCGGTCGGCGATGACCCTCACGACAGGCGAGCAGCAGCGATGGTTAGCTTGGACGGCCAACCACGGTCACGATGAGGAGGGCTGGTTCGGTCGGGAGGGGAGAGAGAGAGAATGTGGCCAAGAGAGATGAGAGAGTGAGGAGAGAGAGAGGAAAATGAGATTAAATATGGTGAACCCAATAATTGGTGCCTAACTACAAGCCCAAATGACCATCATGCCCCTCTCTCACATTCCAAATCAACGGCCAAGATTTGATCTTATCTTGAGATCAACGGTCGAGATCAAATCTTTTTCAAAATATCCAAAGGTAATTTGGGGATTTCACAAAAAGTCCAAGGGCAAAATTATCAAAAAATTTATATTTCTAAAACTAGGGTGAAATGACCAAAATGCCCTTCCCTAATTACGCTTGGCCTTAACAAACTTCCAGCGGTAAAATGGTCATTTTCCATTTCTTGCCAAAATTCGATTTTTCCGAAGGATTCAGACAATTCTGAGGCTAACCAAGCAAATGACAACATCGTCCAATGTTCTGTCGTGACTTTCTAAATTTTCAATGCCCAACTCGGTCTCTAATTTAATGACTAAATTTTAAATAACGCAACTTGAGTAAATCTCAAACTAACGGGTGGATTTTGGGGAAATTCGCACTTTTGACCCGTGGCCAATATTGAATCAAGCCACATTCAAGTCTACTCAGGTCGTGACGACCTCGGTCGTCACTTAATCGCGAGGATCAATCGCTAGTTCTAACGGGCACGATCGTTTGGTTTAGGTTTGGGGTCATTCGTCAATTCATTTCGTAGTCAAGCGGAATCACCCGCGATCCACTCGTATGATAATGGTGAACTAATTCCTAACTATCCTTGAATCGGCCTACATTGGCTCAAAATGTCACCTCGACAATTTTCATGATCGAAAGTCGGTTCACGACGAGTTCTTTGGTCGCGCAAATCTAAATCCCTAATTAGCCTTTCCCTAACGGTTAGTATTCTCGAAATGATCAATTCCAGGCAAGATCTAATAACAAGCATGTCCACAAACTATTCATTTCATAAATCTCAAGTGGGTCGTATTTCATAATGTCGCATTGGTTTAGTGACTAAGTTAGGTATGGATTAGTTATTTGAATGTAATTGGTTTATGGATTATGTGGTGGTATTGATTGAGATGGGTTCAATGACCGGGTTGTCGTGGCGTTTATGGGAGAAATCGATGCTTGAATATGCCTAACTTGAAGGTCGAATTGGTGGGCTAATGTGGTGACCATAACTTGTACTTGAATAGTATGACGTGTTAGATTGGTATTGGCAAATTGTGTTGTAGCGTATGTGCATGAGAAATGTCCTGAGGTGTGGTTACGCAGGCCTAAGCCCGAATTGATCGGAGGGCTACCAACCTGAGGCGTGGTTACGTGGGTGTGGCTAAAAAGGCAAGAAATGACCTGAGATGTTGTTACACGGGTCGAGAGAAATGTCCTGAGGCGTGGTTACGCGGAATGAAGCCCGAATTAATCGGAGGGCTATCAACCTGAGACGTGGTTACGCGGGTGTGGCTAGAAAGGCAAGAAATGGCCTGAGGTATGATTACACGGGTCGAGAAAAATGTCCTAAGGTATGATTACGTAGGACTGAGCCCGGATTAATCGGAGGGCTGGACCTGAGGCGTGCTAATGCAAGTCGTGGTTAGTTGGTTGGACACGCATGTGAAATGTGTTTGGTTGAATTGAGTGAATATACGTGGTTCTAGCGCTCAAGTGTTTATGTTATGTTCATGAGCTATTATTGCATTATTGTGATTTGACTAATGCGCGGAGTTAGCGTGTGATTTGAGGCGAGGTAAGTGTGCATGAGAATTCTATTATGTCGATTACTAGATTGCATGTTGGGACTCGTCTGGGTACGCATTAGCCTAGATGAGATTTAGGGTGTCTACTTATTGAAATTTATTCTCATTGCTGTAGTGCAAACCATTTAAGATCCTCGACCCCGACCTTGATTATGCCGCCACCTCGGCATTTTGGGGTCCCTATGCATACGGTGCATGAGGAGACCGAGTATCCAGTAGGTCCACATCAGACTTATATTAGGCACCTCACTACGGTCTGGGTAGACGTAGGCCTAGACGACTTGCAGCGTCACACTTACTTGGCCTGGTTTTATCGTGACGGATTGGAGTTAGTTGGCCCAATCCGAGATTTTGAGGGACAACAGCACGGCAACGAGGATGTCGTGGATTGGGAGCTCAAGGACGTGTATGCTCCTGATGGTGGACTCCAAAGATCCCCCAGAGAACCCTGGTCCCAAACCCAAGCTCATACCAGAACCTGTAGCGCTTGCGGATCTCGAGCTTGATGAGGAATTTAAGGAGTCCGAACCTGAAAAAGAGCCTGAGTCTATGCCAGAGCCCATGGAGTCTGAGCCCAAGGAGGAGCCAGGTAACAAGGAAGAGCCGATCGAGATCAACTCTGATACAGAGTCAGAGTCTTCAGGGTCTGATTCAAATTGGGCACCATAGGAGTATTTATGTCGGTGATGCATCCTGGGATATCGTGTTCGATACGACCGTCGTAGGGGTGTCGCAAGCCCGTTAGGATCCGGGGCATGACATCCTCGTTGATTTAGTATCAGAGCAAGGTTAGCTTGGTCTAAGTTGGTCGAAGCCTTGAGTGATAAGAAGCGATGACTTTGGGGTAGCTAATTAGGGAGACTCGTGTGCCGTGCGTATCCCAGACTGTGTGATTGTGGTTACTGAGTGATCTTATGCAATAATGTGTGAAGTGCATATGTGTCAAGACTTGAGGTAAGTGCACGAATCATGTTGGCTGTGATTGAGTGCTTTATGTGATTGGCTGCTTGCTTGGTGAATTGTTGTTATGATTCACTGCCTAGGACTTTAGACTGGTATAGTTGGCCTAGATCTTTAAATTTCTGAGTGGAATTATAGCAGGTAGACGAGTGTGAGATCCTGTAAGAACGAGTAGTAGAGGTCAAGGTCGAGGTTGCGTGGCCTCACAAGCTGGAGTTGTAGAGGACCCTCGAGTAGATGGAATCCTGACGGCACTACGAGAAGTTGGAATTTTAATAGGCAGACAGACTCTAGATAGAGATGCCACTATGGTTGCTGCCGCTAATGGGGCCAACAGAAACAATGGAAACAATGGGAACAATGGGAATGATGGCATCCTGTTCAGAGCCAAGTAAATGCAAATAGGCCGATGTCTAAGCTAGTTGAATAGTTTTTGAAGCTAAAGCCTTCGAGGTTCGATGGTAGAGGTGATACTGAAGCTGCACCTCGATGGGTGGAAGAGCTAGAAAAAGCTTTCGAAGTGCTAGGATGCACTGATGAGGAAAAGGTAACCTTGGCAGTATACCAACTTCAAGGAAATGCGAGCGATTAGTGGAGAGCCTTAAGAAGCCAAGTGTTCCCTGCTAGTACTGCTCCGACTTGAACTATTTTTACTGAGACTTTTAATGGCAAGTATTTTTCGAAAAGTGCTCGAGAGCAGAAGTTGGTAGAATTCATGAGACTTCGCCAGGGTCAGATATCGGTAGACCAATATGAAGCTGAGTTTGCAAGGCGATCCAAGTTTGCCCCGAGAATGGTAGAGGACCCAGTGGACAAAGCCAAGAGGTTCCGAGATGGACTAAAGCCGGACCTCTGCAGTCAAATGATCTCACTGAACCTGAGGGATTATCATGAGATTTATGACCAGGCCAAGGCAATCGAGCATGATTTGATGGATCCAGCTGTTGCCTCTAGATCGTGGTAGGCCCCGGCTTGGGACAACCGTCGTTTTGGGAATAGACCTATGATGGGAAATAATTGTTTTGATTTAATCTAGAAGTGCATGTCATATTAGAATATTCGCATGTTAATCTTTGCCCGTATTTAGAAATTGCAGGTCATGTTAGAATAGGCATGCTTTGTACATCATCGCATTATAGTAAGTGCATTACATGCATGGCATATAGGTTAGTCCTTATTTATATAAGAGAACCCTAAAAAGATTTGAGTGATGTTGAATATAAATTAGAAATTACATTTAAGATAATGATTTGATTTTATAACTAACATTGCAAATGCTTTCATTAATTCGAGGTGAGTGCACCCTCCTTATCTTGTAATTTATTCATCTTTTTTATTATTCGGTATTTCATTACTGGTTGCGCACCTATAGGATCATCTGACCTGTTAGTAGATAGGTTTAAAATTGATTCAAGTTGTTTGCTAAACATTTTTTCTAATAAAAGAAAAAAGATATTAAAAGAGCATTAGAATAATCTAGCGTAATCAAGTTCTCAAACTCATAATCTCTGGTTCGTAGGAGTAAAGTATATCTCAATGCTTTGCTTGGATTTCTAATCGACCCACCAAGAAATGGATTAATAGCAACTCCCAATTGGAAATGATGTTGCATGTTAAGAACTTAAATATAAGTTGCAAATTGGTATGGACTTGGGAGAGCCGAGCTAAGTTTAGTAGGCTTAATAATCCATTAGCCAAACCGTCAATGGTGCACCATTCGGGTAAGTTGCAATAGCTTGGCGACTTCATTGAGGAATTAAAAAATTCTTAGTGGACTTAGGCCAATTTTCTCTTTGTTCAAAAATATTTTTGTTTGGCAACGAGGATTCCAAGTAAGTCCCTATCTTGACAGTTAAATGTTCTTGCAAATGGAAGTTATAAGGAAAGTAGTCTTTGCTAACCATTTGTTTTGCAGAGAAGTGTTGGGAATAAATGTTTATTATCTTCAATACTGAAGTAGTGATTGCATATGAATTGTTGTGCATGCCTATATTGTTTTGGCACTACATTATTGCACACACAACCTGCCACCAGACCTAGGCTAAAATAAGATAATCTAAGACCGTGTTAAGAAAGAAACAACCTTGAACATGAGACCGCAATGTAGAGGTTGCATTTCTTTTCCCTGAACTTTCTTTCTTGGTGTTAAAATGGTTTGTCCTTGTCCACCAAACCGCTAACTATAGGGCATTCCTTTTGACAAAGCTGAAGTTAAGAAGACCTAACTCAAATACGCAAGACTACGTGATCATACCATCCTCTTAACTTCACTTTGCTAAGCCTTTTAGAAAGAAATCGAGCATCACGTTTCATGTGCATGTTTATGTGATTGGCATCAAGGTCATCGGTGAAGTAAGTCCTCTAACCCTCCGTCTTGCAATTTTCTTACTGCACATCTCTGGTCGGTCCATGGTCAGTCGAGGTTAGCAATGGACTCAATGTCATTTCACTTTGGAAGTAATAATTGCATTTTTTTTTTGTCAAAAAAGAGAGGAAATAAAGAACCAAGATTTTTGGTGAATTTATTTCCAACTTATGTTTTCATTTCCCCGAACATATCATGAGTCATTGCTTTCCTAAGTAAAAGGATTAGAATGATGGAGATGCTAGTATTACTGATGTGGAGCAAAAATTAGACAGTGAGGAAAGTTAGAAATATGACAAATCGAAAAATAAAAACAAAAAGAGCAAGCTATTGATTACAGTCCAATTATGGCCAGAGATAAATTGAGTAAGGCAATTTGTGACTCAATTGACTTGATTGGCTGATTATCTCTCTTCTCCGACAAGAGTGTCGAACTTCTTCTCTTGTTAAGGCAATCATGCTTAGATTTTGGCTCAAGAAAGAAAAAGAAACAAAGATCCTTGTGTACGGAGTTTATAGACCCTTCGTATATATACCAAATTGTCCCACTCCTCGGTTTAATCGATTGACATTTGTATGTATCCTCTTTTCCTTTTTTTAAATCCAAATTACACTACTACCGTGCCAAAGAAAAATTACAAAAAAAAACCCAAAGAAAACTGAGAGAACTCATCGTTATCCCACGTCCCTCGAACCACGCGACACACGACACTGACCGTGAACCCGGCCCGAATAGATCCTAGCCGGGTTCGACTCGGTCAACCGCGAACCGAGTCTAGACAGAGTTTTAATACAACAGTAACAGCGAACCACCTCCCTACAATATCTACAGACCGTGGTGCATGGATGATGACGATCGATCCACGTGGCGGAGTCAGACGAGGGTCTTGCACGCGTACGTCTCCGGGTCCCACATCGCCGGCAACAGGAACTTCCGGCCGCCGAGCCCGTGGGCGTTGTAGCTCGCCCCGGTCACCTTGTCGACGAGGAGCCGGCCCGGATAGCCCGGGTACGAACCCGACCCGTAAATACCCGTGCACGCCGACACCGCCTCCAGCGGCGCTTCCGCCGGGCCCTGGAAGTACCCGCTCCCGAACGGGTTCGTGACGGCGCCGGCGAGGAGCGTCGCCAGGTTGATCACCATGCCGTCGGCCCCGACGTCGCCGCTCGGCGCCACCAGCGGCGGTGTCTGCGGGCCGTACATGGGCTGGTGGAACGGCCACGCGCACTGCCCCGGGCACTGCGTCTCCGAGTTCCCGACCCACACGAACGCGGACCCGGGCCGGGACGACCCGTGCGTCCCGCACCGCATACAGAACCCCTCCACGGCGACGTCCGCCGCCGTTAGGACAACGGTGATGGAGCCGGGGGCGGCGTTGAACTTCCCGGCGAGGCCGCGGAGGTGGCGGTTATTGAGGGACTTCCCCAGGGTGTACGCCTCGTGGAGGGCCTGCCTTCCGACGACGAGGTTGGAGCTGCCGCCCTTGTACTTCTCGGTGGTGCGCCACCAGGACGCTGCGGAGGGGGGAAGGGAGCGAGCGGAGCCGAGGGAGCGGATGAAGTCGACGATGACGGAGCGCTGGGTGGGGCTGAAGCGACCGTACCAGACGAGGTCGACGGTGATGTTGCCCTTCAGAAGAGCTCCGTTGTGGTACTTGAGGACGAGGGGCTGTTGCTGGACAAGGGCGGCGGTGGAGGAGGAGATGGAGCTCGAGAAGAGGAAGAGGAGGAAGAAGAAGACAGAGAGCGCGAGACAGTGAGAAGCCATTGGCGTGGCCTCGAAGCTTTTGAGAGAGAGCAAAGATGAGAGAGAAGATGAGGGAAAAGATATGAAGAGACAGGGTATTTATATATAGCGCGAAGAGGAATAGAGGAAGACAGCTGTGAGAGGAAGAGAGCTAAGTCCCTGTTTGCAATTTATCCAACAGTAACTGATTATATTTTTTTGTTTTCAGAAGCAGTTTGGAAATAAAAATTTATTTATTAAATTTTTTGTACATAGAATCAATTTTGAAATAGAATCAAGAAGTAAAAAAAAATAATTTCTTGATTCTGAAATAATTTTTCTAGAACTGATTCTTCTTGATTTTTTTATTTTTTTTGATTTATTGTTGTTCTTCGGTCCCGTCAGCCACATACCAAGGTCGATAAGGGCGTCGCAACTCTTGCCGTTGGCCAACGAGGGCGGCTCGTGGCCGTGACGGCGAGGCCTCGCCTAGCCAAGGCAAGGCCTACCTCGCATTAGCTAAGAGAGGCTCGACCTCGTCCAGATCTAGTAAGGCCAACCTCATCGTCGCCTGGGTTGGCAACAGCAAGGTTGACCTCCCCAGATCTTGGCGAGGTCGGCCTTGCTCAGCCAAGGCGAGGCCGGGGGCAAGGGCCACGACGCCCTCGCCGACCCTAGCAACTGGCCATGGCCAAGAAAGGAAGAAAAAAAAAGAAATATTTAAAAATTCAAAATATTATTAATAAAAAGAAATTTTGTATAGTTATCAAATGTATTTTTTTTATTTTTCTATTCTAAAAACAGAAATTTTGGGTAGTTACCAAACGCCTTCAAATACTTAAAAATTGTTTCCAAACACGAAATAAAAAAGAATCATTTCTGCTCAGAATCTGATTTTGAGCACAGAATGATTGTCGTGCACAGCTTAAGTATTTTATGTACATCTTGTGACTTCTGAGTTTAATGTTTATTAAATTCGTTTTCTTTTTTTTGGCCATACTTAAATTTATTTTCAATACATATATTTATACTGCACATGTAAAGTTAAAAGGGCCAATTTAGTATGGGATTTTCTGTTTTTGATGGTGCAATTAAATCAAATATCGTGTCTAATTCACTACACGTAGTGCATATAAAAGCCGGATGATTTTTGTGCCAACTGAACGAGAAATAAAGTCCGATGCCGTTTTTGTTATTGCATTTACGGGATTGACATAATCGTATTAATTTTGATGATTCGGATCAAATAAATATTCTCGTGTTATTACAAAATTAAAGGATCTATGCACGGCACGAGAAATTACTAAAAAAATGCTAAAAGTGAACAATAATTTTAATATAGAAGGAAAGTACTTAGGAAAAAAGAGCATTCCCAACCCTTCTCCATCCTCGACCGTGCGAATCCCTCTCCTCTCCCTCCACCTTTAATCATGCTTTACCACTACCCTAGATGTTCAATACCATTTTCGAAAAAGCCCTCGTCACTGACGGAGTCCTATCTCTAATCGTGCAAAACCATGGACTCATCGGCAGCGGCGACGCCGGGCGACAAGGGGTTAGAGAGAGGGTTTTGCCAGATTAAGGATGGAGATGGGTTGAAGAATGCTCTTTTCTTTTCCGTCGATGTACATTATTTTCCCTAAGAATTTTTAAATAATCGGTTTAATTGAGAAAAATATATCAAGCTGCCACGTAGGATCATCTCGCGAGACAAGGATCGGGGTCAACGTCAAGGGGGAGCCACGTGGACAGAAACAATTGGTGGGTGGTGAGGGGATGCAGTCTTTGCCAGGCTGTGGGGAGGGGTCTGACGGATGACGTGGTGGTCTGAGCCGTAGAGGAGGCTTCGTAGTAGCGTCTTGATGTCGATCCTGTGACGTTCTTTAGGGTTATGGACCCCTTCCTCCGTGCACGCCAATTTTGAAGAGAGCTCCCCCACAAAAAAAAATACATTCATAAAAGATAAATTAGGTTATATTATGTTTGATTGCTGGACACCGAAAAGATCAAGAACAAAAATTGGCGGAGATGACATATTTTTCTTTCAAATAAGTCCGATTCCCCGCCCTCTCTCTTTGATTTTTTTTCCGTCTTACTTCTCTCTTCGATGATTTTAACCCCGGACCTAAAACCCTTCGACCCCATCCCCTAATCCCTTTACGGGGCAGGGCCAAACTTCAAACCCCCCCACCCCCCCAAACCCCTTATTCTTTCACACCCTTCCAAAGAAAGGGCCAGGAGAAAAGAGGAGTTTCTAATTGAGGACAATGTATGGCACCACGACATCAGTCCAATCTCGACCCATTATTGTGTGGATCGGATCGCACGTGGTCATGTTCAAAAAGACATATCGCTGAATCGAGTTTTGATTTTCACCTAGACGGGTTAGATTAGATTAGATTAGACCCAACCTTTGCTTAGGTTGATGAGCTCATGCATTAATTTGCACAGTTGCTCTCCAAATTCTGCACTGCCTCCCTTCTCTCATCTCCGTCATTATCCTTCACTTCTCTTACATCTTTAGTCTTTTGTTTTTCTCTGCAAAGCCTCAAGTCCCACGAAACCCATTGATGGCCAGCCTGCGTCCGAATGGAGAGAGTGTCTTCGGCTCTTAAAACAGGCTCTGACTTCTATCACAAAAATACAGAGGCACTGACTTTTGTAAGAGTTTTGGCCTTCTTTTAAAAAAAAATCTTATTAGCGAGTGCTATAAAGACACTTGCCAAGAATTTGAAATTAGAAAGAACAACTTTCAGAACACATTAAAGAACATCGAAGATTGAAAATATATTCTCTTTTTGACATGTCTAAATAGAAGTACAAATCCCAAAACATAATTAATAATTCTTATCAAATGTCTAGGGACACATTTTTAAAATTCTCAAAAAGAAGACCTGTTTTTATTTAACGTTTATTCAACAAGAAAATTAAAAATCTTTCTAGATATATAAAGTACATTTACGAAATAAAATCGTATTTAATTTTCCATAATCTTTAAAAATTAAATCGAGTATTACGTTGTAACGAAAAATTGATCAATAACTTTTAACTTAAAAAAAGTCAATACAGACAAGTCCTACGTACATATAACTCTAGTAAGATGAAGAATTTCGATGTTGCCAGTAAAGAATCATGTTACCAAGTGTCTTTGTTTGGTTCCATGACATTTAAACACGATTAATTATAAAGTAGCCGATTTTTTAAGTAATAAAAAAAGCGATTGCGAATATCACTGTCAAGGACATATGTATATTAAAAATTGGAATGATTCCTTGTTAGGACTCCATTATCAAATACACTTGTCAAATATCCCAATAAGAAAATTCGTTCATTTTTTGATGCACGTCTCCCTCATGCTACCTAAAATCAATGTATTGAATATCAAAACGAGTTGTTTTTATTAGCCATTGTTAGTGAGTAACTTGGAACGCTCATCAACAAGACCCGACTCGACTATCCGGTAAATTCTTTGAAAAAAAAAAGGGAGAGCAAGAGACCCAATTTCCATTTCTTGTTTGGGAGTGGCAAGCTAAGAATTCCATCTCAATCAAAGCTAGGAGAGAAGGGGAATTTGAGGACCACAAAGGAGCTACTCATGTTGTATTGATGGAGAAGGATAGTGAGCTCACATATAAGGCGGCCAACAAGAAAATTATGGGGATGAAGGGAAGAGTGTGGGGTAAGTCATGGGGGCCTAGCATACATCCAATTCTTTCATTAGCTGGCGTACATGGGATGGTCAAAAAGGATGCGTGCGTGCATTATCCCACCTTCCCAAAGCATTACTCCTTTTCCTAGAATTGGGTGTAGACCCCGACAAAATCCAAACCCTCTTTCGTTTTTTGGTGTCTTTCTCCAAACTTCTATATTCTTATCTATAGTGATGCAACATATGAACTTGGTACGAAGGTCCGAGCCGACCATTTTGGACACTACCCATTTACACGACATGAACACTGTCCAAGATGGAAAAATGAGATGCACAAAGAAGATTTGGCTATGGCCCTGAGAAGATACACTTTATTCGTTTGTCGGTGCGAATTAACACGTGTTCATTGTAGGTTAATTGTTAAGTTCTATGTAAGCACGAATTGGCATAAATTTGAAGTGCGATTATGAAACACTGGAACGAATTGTCGATCATGCTTAGACACGTAAAAGTTGTTTAGGTGCGAGATGTTTTCCTGTGAAGAGGTTATGTGTAGATAAATTCCGGACTAATGATATGATCCCTAATTCCACAGATCAAATAAATGTTGGCCAAAATTTAACTCAAATTTCGACACACACAAAGCCAATTCTCAGTTGCAAATACTCAAAGCAAGCAAAGGAAATTAGCCTAAAAACTTGTTAGATAATCCAATAAATAACTTTCAGGACACTGGTTTTTTTTAATGATATTAATTGCTACTTTAACAATTGAAAGCATGTTTTTTTGCCAGCGCTATTAAATATGTTAAGCATAGTGCGTCTTGGCAATAAATACCTTAAACAATCACGTTAACAAGAACCTAGAAAGAACTATGTTATCGATTTTGTCAAAAGCGTTTATGCTATATATGCTCATTAAGTATTTCAATATGGGGATATTGTAAAAATTTTAAAGGTTAATATCATGAAAAACCTCAAATCGATATACTTGTAACAAATTTACTCAAAATTAATTTTTCTACTACAAAAAATCTTAATAAATTTACCCCAAACTAATTTTTTTATCACTAAACCCTCAAAATTGTACTTTTATGATAAATTTACACTCCTTTAGTTTCTGTCAAATTGGATTGGTACCACGAAAAATCACAAACTGGTACACATATGACAAATGGAGGGTAAAATCTCAAACTGGTACCCCATTGTATCATCAACTCAGCAATTTGATAGTAAAATTTAATAGAAATTAATGGAGGGTTAATTTGTCATAAATATATCAGTTTGAGATTTTTCATGTTATTAACATAATTTTTAAATGTATTAACTCTTCCTCGTGATACGTAAAATTAATACTTTGATGATCGAATATAATCTCCAAAGCTATATTTAATCGGTTTGTTGGGAATATTCTCTATGAAGAAAGATACTAATATAACCTCTGGATTAGGAACAAGAATCAAACAAATAATCACGAAACGACAATTTCCATTCGTCCGATGACGTTGCTTCTTATCTTATCGTACATTGAATGATGGGGAGGGGGGGGGCGAAGAGGGAAGTTCTTGAATCTTGAGCAAAGGAACAGGGAAAGCTGTCGCGCATTGGGTGAAAAAATAGACGCGATCTAGCATGACGTCGGGTGCTAGAGAGACGTGATTGAAGGTGCAGATATTAAAGAGGGAAAGCGTCCCAGTCCTTTCACACGAATTTCGCCTGCCGGTGCCAATGACCCAATGCACTGAACCATTCAAATAATTCAGAAATTCACTGACTCCGAGGACCACAATGACAAACACTTGCCTGGACAGCGTGTCATGGATGGCAGAGAAAATGACGCGACTAATATATAAATTTTGATCCGATGTAATATTTAATTTCTAAAATTTTAATTTATTTAATATAATATTTAAATTTTATTATAATATGAAATGTTTCATGAACTTCTAATTTGTTCAAAGTGATTCATAGACTTTTGGTATATTCAACTTGCGATGTCTTATGGATTTCTAATTTGTTCAATATAGTCCATTAATTATATAAATATGTTCAACGTTGCTCCTAAACTTTAATAAATGGAATGACAATATTGAACATTTTCATATAGTTTAAGGACTATATTGAACATGTATTAAAAATTCATGAACCATATTGGACAAATTAAAAGATTACGATGAACAAATTAAAAGTTCATTGACCAATATACACATTAGGCTAGAATTTATGGACTATTTGTGACATTATCTCTAAATCAAATGAATCACAACTATTGATCTCTTCATCAAATCAACGACCATCATTCATCTAATCCATTGGATTTGGATCAAAGCAACAAATTCTCATCCCCGAGAACTTTATTGTACCACAACATAACAACTATATATTACGATGTTAATTACCATTGTAATCAAGGGAACAGCGAGAGAGAGAATCGGAGTTCAGATTGGAAGCATTGGGTCATGGGTGTGATGGCTTTCACTGTAGAGGTGCACAATTCATACTCACGAGAATGCACCAATAAAGCTCTGGGCAATTGAGACGTTTTTGGTGACAATGGTGTATCGTTCCATTCACATGAGTCAACTAGTCCAACATGTCATCTCTCAATGTACAAACATTGATACCATTCCCTAATTCGAATCGCGAATTTATTCTGACACTTATATAGTGCATTCATTTTTCCACAACTTACACAACTATGTACGATTTTACATGGGGATGTATATCTTTGTTTGTCCTTTAATGTGTATTATTTATCTTTCAACATGTTGGATAGTTAATGTGATTAATTTGATCCCCATGAAGTGGCTCCAATTTAGGTGTCTAAGTCAATGGTCTACTTTCTTTGGAACTTGGCCTTTTCTCAGTCCTTTTCTCAGTCCTTTTCCTTCCAACTACGAAAGATTTGAGATGTGACCAAACATGATTTGGACATCACACGAATAATTTTACCTAGCTAAGTAACTATAGTCGAACTCCAAATAATACGTGATTTGAGCAGTTTTCATTAGAATGAATGTCGACAATACTAGATAAGATCATTAATGTCCTGAAAATTGCGGAAAACAAAACGACAAGCGATGTCAAATAATCACTCACAAAAACTGAAAAATCACATGATGCATGCACGTTTTGGAAATAGATGATTCATCTAAATCAATTAGGTTGTGATAGAAAACGCATGTGAAAAGTGACGTGAGATTGAAGTCAACAATAGACCGAACAAACTATACTATAGACATCGATTTGAATATCTATCTCTTTTTCCTTGTCGAGTCTTCATCAGCCAATTTGCATGGATGGAACATGTATGATTTTATTGTCCAATAAATTAACAATTATCAATGAATATAAGTGACTATCCGATAGAGACTCACGCGAAATATATATGCTTTTATGGTGTAAATCACTAATACTAAATAATTTTATCATGACACACCACCTCATCTATATGACAATGAAAAAAGAGATGCACAGTGAAGAGCTAGAGGAATGTGTCTAGTTGTTCAAGCTAATATCTATTTTATGTCAAATATCATCTAACCTTATGGAAATCTTGCCCCAAAGTCCAGAGATCACATTGAACAAATCAATATCATCTAACCTTATGTAAATCAGTTTGGAATTCATGCTAGCATTCTTAATCCTAATGTAACTTTCTTAATTTGATATTGTGGTTAAATGATATCTTGAGACAGTGAGTTCGCATAATAGATTAAATCCACAACTTCAGTTTGATAAAAAAAAGTGTCAATATACAAGGACTAGAAGATTTCTTGAGAAATTACTTTCTTGTGATGCGGTCCCAACAAATTGCACCTAATGAGAAAGACATCCAAAACTATGCCCTTAAGAAGAAGAAATGTTCCATTTGTTTTACCACTTTACATTCTTCCTGTGTTATTTTCACAAAAAAGAAATGGATGGGGATACCCTTTTCATTTATGTACACTAGGAGAGTTCCCGTTGTGATACCCGAGGAAGACACTTTTTATTTTGGCTATGCTTTTCTTAATTTCCAACTAAAGGAAATTTCCTCCGACTATGTAAGTGATGGCAATCCCACACATGCAAACTCAACTAAAAGTAAAAATCTGTCATATCCATACTTGTAACTCACAGGTCAGTTAATTGAAGACATGATCAGAGGCTCCAAACAGAGATGGAGGAAAAATACGACCCTTGTTTCAATTTTTCGTCGATTGTTTCTTGGTCGAATAGAAAGCAATCATCAAGGAAGAAATAGAGAAACTAATCCAATATTGAAGTCCCCTTTCTCTTCATTTTGGGAAGCAAGATGGCATCCCAAACAGAAGTAAAAAAGGGCAAAAAAAGAGAGAACAAGAGCAAGAGGGTGGAAATTTCATTACTTCAAGGCGAGTATCGCGCGCGTGAAACGGCGGCGCGTGGGAGGAGTCGGCAGACAAGCGGACAAAGTCGGGGTCAACAACTCGAAGAAGACGCGCATAATGCCAAGGCGAAAGCCCACTCGCTTTTATAAAGTTTGTCGTCAAACATTTGGGCCCTCTGTTTATTATCCCTTTGATATTTCATTTTTTTAATCTATTTTTCACGTGTCGGCTTCTTATACACTCATCGGGTGTTTTAGGATTTTTTCTTTTGGATGAATTTCTTTATTTTCATCAAAATAACATATTTCTAATGCAAAATAAAAATCTCCCCGCCGTTGGAGCCATTCTAGCTTGAAAAAGAGATTGAGGATATATCATGCATTAAAAATCTTGAACCGATACTTTTTTAACATCTTCGAAATTGAATTTCATCTCACAAAAGATTTCAAATCGATGCATTCATGACATGTTTACCTCAAATTAATTTTTCTTCTTATAATAAAATCCCAAAAATCAATACTGTCGATCCAAATCAACCCTACACTAAAATGCATACATGTCAATACACGTGACAAACAGCTGCAAAAAGGATTTGTCACACGTGTGCTTACAATATGTATTTTAATGGGATATTGGACAGAGCGCTATCTATACACCAATTTGGAAATTTTTGCGAGACAAAAATTAATATGAGATAAATATGCCAAGAAGTTACAGGTTTGAGATTTTCAATGGTATTAATCTTACATATTAAGATCGTCCCATTAATTTGATATATAAGCTTTACCAAATAATTTGGTTACCCAACAAAAAGGAATATATTTTAATTTGGTAAATTAAGTTTAACATGCCTAACATTATGAAAGGACAGGTTTGGTCCCGAATGTTTTTGTACTGCCATAAATGCCAAAATGTGGGCGTGCCTTTGTTCGTACATTTTCCACATCTTCACAGCACCTGTCCTCCATAGTACTATCATCACTTCATAATCAATTTGGGCCACACCTTCTCATAGCATGTTTTAGCTTGATTTCAATGCATGAGATAAATTGGACACTCCGCTAAACAATTTAGGGAGATAAATTGGACTCATAGGCAAAAAAAAAGTGGAGATTATGAAAATTTGTGCGTAGCATGGGTGGTCAAGGCTGACCGAAAAAGACAATATAATGAATTGATTAGGTCTTGGATTCAAGCCTTCATGATTGTTTATATCTCTAAGAGCCGACAATCGATTGTGTTCAAGTAAATCCGTCAAGCAGGTGGATCAAGTCGAAATGGTTTGACTGAAATTGACCTACTTAACTCGTTTTGACTCATAATCGACCCATATTGCTAAAATACTTATATATTTAATAAATTTAGCAAAATTCATATCCAAACTGATGTGAGAGCTCAAAGTGAGTGAGTGTTAGATTGAGCAAAGGCGAGAGAAAGTGAAGAAAGAGTCATAAAAGTGGGTTAGGTCTAAATAAGTTATGAACTAATTAATATCCATTTTATTTCGGATTTTACCATTCTAAATTTATTTTTTATTAATTTA
Source organism: Syzygium jambos (assembly GCA_031216235.1). Classification (NCBI taxonomy): domain Eukaryota; kingdom Viridiplantae; phylum Streptophyta; class Magnoliopsida; order Myrtales; family Myrtaceae; genus Syzygium; species Syzygium jambos. The sequence goes on along the minus strand of CM062226.1, from coordinate 6,261,743 downwards.
CTGGATATAACTAATCCACATAATAATCTAGCCCATCAAATATGAGTTAAGAAATGAGTTTATAATCCATTTTAACTACCTTCAAATTATCGATTAACACTTTGAAAAGATTATTTGTCGAGTCATTCGTTAACTTACTCGTTCTTTTGCATAGCATCATGGGTGCTTTGCGTGTACGCATCGAATTCATCCCCATCCCCACCAATGATTTGATTCAACGAGTTTTGCATGCATGCATTGCACGCTCGCCAATCATTTTGATGGGCCTTTTTGATGTGGTCGTGCAACCAACACAGTACCAATAGAGATCCGATTTCGTATATACGTGTTTAAAGCAAAATAATGCATGCAGTGCAATGGGGTCCATCGATCACTTGTCTACATGTTCGATTCAACAAAATAGCAAAAAATAGGCTTTTTTTTTGTCCAATTTTTATTCAAGATTGTACAGATATTTAATCTTTCGAATCTCAGTACGGTAAATTATGTTTAGAGATATGTGGAGCAGATTTGGATCAAATCGAAAGAGACAATACACAAATTGCGACATTCTGTCGTCCTTGTGTTGAACAAAATCGTCGTTCTTTTGGTTCTATATGATCAACAGGTTACATTCAAATATTATGAAGTTAGGTATGGATGGTAATGACAGTAGGGTCGCAAAAGAGAGGATGAGTTTGAGCCGCGAAACGAGCCATCGATCATCCATTGGAGAGCAAGTCTAACCAAACAAGAGTCATATGCCCCCCAAGCTCAATTTAACTTGATTTCTTTTTAACTATTTCCTTAAACAATTCTCTCACTCCATTGCATTTTTTCCTAATAAATAACCTGAATTCTTTCTAAGAATCAATTTTGGATCGCAACACCATTGATAACATTGTGCAACTCTTTCTTTTTGCTATTTCAATGTTGAGATATCTTAATATATAACATGATACAAATGGTCTTTAAACTTTGGTCCGACATACAATATCGTTTTTAGATTTTTAATTTATTCAATATAGTCCTTGAATTATTGGTAAATGTTCAATACATTTCCTAAACTAGAAGAAAATATTTAAAAGTTTAGGGAATCACATTGAACAAATTAAGAGTTCATGAATAATATTGCATATTGAACTAAAGTCAAGATATCTAATTAAATTAATTAAAAGTTCGAAAATGATATTTTATGTCAGATCGAAGTTTATAAATCATTTTTATTATTTTTCCTAAAAAATACTGCTAAATTCTCCGGATGGGAGAGCTCAGTCCCTGTCCTGACCCACGTGCACAGACTTAAATGGTGAATGGACAAGTCGTAAGATTTCAAACAAAACATAAATTCGATAAAGAGTCTGCGTACTGGTCGATCCAACGGCTGAGATTGGATCAGGTCCCCAGGATCTTGGCCTGGACTGTTGTCGAGTCTCAATAATGAGGACGAAGAAGCGACACGTGCGCGCGACAGCGACGAGTCCGACAGCGAAGTCAAACCGTTGACTGGACGAAACCATGAGATCATCCGTCAACTTGAATATGATTTCTCTAATTAGGCCAATTAAATCATCTATATCCGCAAAATTGACGAATATAATAATGGAAGGAAGAAGGACACGTCTTCACGTGCAATTTTATAGCAATTTTGTGGATAATTGTTTTTCATTTAGTATAGCTTTTGATAATTAAAAACAAAATTAAACTTTCCCTTTTCGAAATTCTCACAAAAATTTCAATTTTTTTCCTCATTTGTCCGTCGAGCTTTTACTCCCCTCTCCTCTCATTCCCAAACATAAAATAAGCCTATTTAATAGTTATCATCGAGTGGATGTTTGCACATCTGATATCTAAAAAATAAAATAAAAACCACAGGGAGACAAGTTGAGACAAACCTCCATTCCAAATGGGAATATTTTATAAAAGCTACCCCGTTCTAAGTTTTAAAATCTTACTCCTCTCACTTCGCATAAAAAAATTTCGATTTATATGTATATCCAAACTTTCATCTTCTCTCTTTTTTATGTTTTTTCCCCTAAATATAACATAATCCGCATTAGAAAATCCAACCAAAAAACATAAACTAAAGTAGAGGGAGACAATATGTATTTAAAGAGCATATAAAGCGATATGAAATACTTTAGTAATTCGGGTGACGTGCCTTCGCTTTTTGTTCCGGCTAAGATTAGAGAACATAGACATCAGGTCACTTCTCTGCCGTGGTCACAGCATCTACGTTCACTGGCTTGAGCAAGTAGAGAAAAATACAAAATAAACGATTTAGCACATTGTAAAATTCGAACTATTTAAAGTCTATTATGTTCGAATTAGAAGACGAGCTTAAACGATAAGGTTTTAGGTAGCAAGTGCACATCTTTTAATATCACATATTGACAATGACAAGTGGGAGAGACTTCAATACATCAATTGAAATCATGATTGAGGTTCACATTGACGGCCAACACAATCATTAATATCTTTTGTTTATATAGGAGGATGCCGTTATTATAATGTTAATGCTATACAATTATGTGTCTATAATTATATATGTTATCGAAAAAGATTATAAATATCGCTTCGTGGCCAAAATTGTCACCATCGGATCGTGATGTGGACAGTTCCAATTATTGGTCCATTTAGACAAACTTATGCTTTGATTAGGCGAGTCAAATTAAATTATGGGTTCTTTTTTAGGTATGCGTTGAAATTGCTTCTCTATATGTAGGGTTTGGCTTTCTCGCGACTCATGGCACTGTCAAGTTAAAGTGTTGTTGAAAATAGTGATTCTCATGTCCAATGATGATAAGGTTAGATGAAGCAGGACAGATTCGTGGGTTCTCTTTTATTAGGGTGAGCAACAGGACCACATCGAACAAAACTGGCCTTATTAGGCCAATGTTGAAATTGGTTTAGATGGGGATTAGTTCAATTCTTGGGTAAAAAATATGGAAACCGGCCTTGACTGATTCAAAAGGCCGATTCTCATGTGGAACTAGTTCCAAGGCCCATTCTTGGATACAATCGATTTTGAACCAGTTCAAAACCAAACACCATACAGGTGGCTGTTGGAAATTTTGCTACAAAATACAGACTTACCGTCACCTGAGCTGGTCGCTGGGTTATTGTGGAAAATTTGGTTGGCTTGAAACAGAGTCATCTTTCAGAATCGAAGTCTAGATCCAAGCTTGATAGTCGACAAAGCATGTGCCTTAGACAAAAACTTCAAGTGTTGGAACCCCAAAGTGATCAACAGAGAAAAGCGAAAGGGGAACTCACCTGTTTCGTGGACTTCTCCAGAGACCAGCGGATTAAAACTAAACATCGATGGGTCAATCATCAAAGGCAAGAGGGTGGGTGCCGTTACCAGAATTTGCCGAGATTCTACTGGGAGAGTTGTGGGTGGTTTTGCTCAAAGTGTGATAGCCTCCTCGGTGATGGAAGTCGAAACCCTAGCTTTGCATGCGGCTCTATTGTACTTAGAAGATGAAACTGATTTGTGGAAAAGCAAAACTGATCTGCAGAGAAGTGTTGATCTGCACGTGGTAGTGAGCTCTGACAGCTTATCTTTGGTGGACATCATAATGGGCTAAACTCCGGGCCCATGGGAGATTCAGGCCATCCTTGAAGAATGCAAACAAAAGCTGTCTCGATTAAAAGCTGTAGAGCTTGTCTACAACCCACACGAATCAAATCAAGTGGCAAATTTCTTAGCCAAAACACATTGCAAGAAAACCCTACCGCAAGATTGGCTTGTAAAACCGCCATTATCTCTACGGGATCTTTTATGTTCAGAAACCCATAACTTATGTTATCTTTTCGTTAGTTAATTAATGAAACATTTTACTTTTTGACCAAAAAAAAAAACCAAACACCATAAGTCTATTACTTAATAACTTTTGCAAAAAATAACGAAGTTGGGCACTCCAACATAAGTAGGTGACTGGGAACGGTCTCTGACCGGGTAGATGCCACGTATCTTGTCTAGAACTCATCTGATTCCTTATCTAGAATTTACTCACTTTGGAATCGGTCACTTCATATATTTTACCAATTATTGTTAGGATCAAGGAAAAAATGAGACAACAAAAACCAGTCAGAGATGCTTGGAAATTGAAAAGTAATAGATGTGGAACTGATATGATAGATGACATCATAAATTCAATCATGGCCAATACTTGACAACGTCCAAATATTATTCAAATATGTCTCCTAGGGATGATAGAGTATAGGCCCTATTTAATGGTAGCATTTGTTTTTTTTTTTTTTTTTTTTTTTTTTTTTTTGGTGACCCGGGAACCTCCCTTTCGCCCGACAGGCTAATCGGTACTAAACCCGGGGGAAGACTAGCCCAGCAACCCACCGCCAGGGCCCCCCACTTTAATCGCTGACGACACAGAGTTTTGAACCACTCACCTCCTGCGATGGCGGGAGAGCTCAAACCAACTGCGCCACCCACGGGTGGGTATGGTAGCATTTGTTGTTCTCCATAGTAGGGCAATATTACATAATTCTTTTATAATGGGAACCACTTAGAATATATTTGAAGCTATGATTGATAATCCGACTTGAATAATGGCCCTTCGAGAGTATAGTGTTGCTTGGCATAGATGAGAAGCCGGGCCATCTAGTAAGTTTCTTGCTTTTTTTTTTTTGTTGTTGTAATTTTAGCACCATATTCATCAATAAAAAAAAAGTACCCGACATTCGAACGAGGTTGTTTTCACCTCCCTTCTCTCTCTCCCACCCCCCATCCCAACCAAGCACCCGCCTCCGCCGAGCCGATCCCTTGCCAATGGTGGGGGAATAGTGTAGGTAGTCATCGTAGTGTTATGGAATACAACTACCAGAGTCCTGCAAAATCGATACGCATTCCTTTCGTACAAAACTACAATGGGTGCTTAGAACCGCCTCATTTGCCATTGCCAAGAGGCAATAAAACAAAACAAGAGTGGACAAACTCGGGGTCAACACTCGAAGAAAATATGCACGCATCATGCCAAGGCCAAAGCCCCGCTTGCTTTCATAAAGTCCTGTCGTCAAACATTGTGGCCCCACGCTACCATTCCTTTGATTTTTCGGTTTTGTCCCTATTTTACGCGTGTTGGCTTCTCGTACGCTCGTTGGGTTTGGATGAGGGAAGGAGTGTCGGCGTCTAGCGGAGGGGGGAGGAGATGAGGGAAAAAGTAACGGAGAAAAAGAGAGAGAGAGAGAGAGAGAGAGAGAGAGAGAGAGGGGGAGAGGAAGTTAATATTTCCGCAAGTGGGACCCTGGATACACGTATCGACCTCTTAATGAAATGTTTTTTTGCTGACATGGAGAATTAAACTCATCTAATATTTTCTCATCGCCCACATAACAAGGGCAATCGTGTCATTAATATTACGAAAACTCCTAAATTTATATATTTATGATAAATTTATTTTGAATTAATTTTTTTATTACTAAAAATCTCAAAATATAAAGTCTGAATCACCGCCAGTACTTCCAACTGTTTACATGTTCCAATTCTCGGACTTTTCGCCTCTGGAAAGAATCAAATTTACCTTCTGTTAAATTGGATTAATACTACAAAAAATCACTAATGGACGGTAAAACCCAGATTTGGTACACATGTCAACTACCGCGTGTCATTCAACTCAATAATTTGACAATAAAATTTAATGGAAACTAACGAAGGGTAAAACTGTCACAAATGTATCAGTTTGAAATTTTTTGTAATTTAAAGATAGTTTAGAGTAAATTTATCATAAATATATTAATTTAAAATTTTTTGTAATAGTAGTCTATTTTTTTTTTCAATTTTCTGAATTGCGTCATCTTCAAGGATAAGTTACCTATGTGGTGCGGTTGTCCCCGCCCCACTTTTTATAGAATTTTTTTTTGGTAAGTTACACTTTTTATAGAATTGGTATTTAAGAACATGGACAAGGCCAATTTTTTGCTTTAATCGATATGAATTTGATATTCTGACCAAAAAAAAAATATGAAGAGGCAGTAAGTACCATTTTTGGTCATGTTTCTCGGATGTTTTAAATAATTGATCTGATAATGCACGGAACTGGGAAAAACAATAGATTCAGAAAACTAAGAGATCAGAAATGCTCATGCCCATTCTCATCGTTGAAGAGAACAATAGGTACAAGTAAACGTACAATTACAATGAGAAAATGAAAAACAAGTGAGGAAAACCAACTTGACAATTTCCATCCCCTTCTACCTTACACTCAACCAAGTCATACAATTGCAATCTAAAATATTGAATATCAGCGCTTGCATAATCGTATTCAGTATACAATAGAATTATATAAAAAGAAAAAAACATGGAAAATATTTGGAAACTGCCATCACATCCTGGCTGTTTGCTCACTAAAAATCCTTTCCTGATTAAAGCTTTTGACCTCAATAACTGCTCTTACCAGGCCAAGTTTTGGCAAATGCAAAGATTGTAAAGGTGCCAAAATCTTTGGCGGAAAGAACATGAATTGTATGTATTGTCTAGCCACAATATGACAGAATTATCATAACCATACATCAACAATGGCGACACTTCAGGTAAGCAAAAGGTGAATAAGTACACAAGTATACACATCCATCTTTATTATCATCCTCCTTGCTGCTGACATGTCTACCTATTTTGAGATGTCAGTTGATAAAGCCAGACTGAAAACTTGCATTTTTCATAATCTGACCTCTTATGTTATGAATAAGTACCTTTCACGCAACCTCTCATAATCTGAAGTCGCTTCGTCCGTGGAAGGTATCTCGCCATTGATTCTTGGAACATGCTGTATAGAAGTAACAATCACAAAGTATATCTTCATCATTAGAAGGTACGAAACCATGAGTCGATGCAATCAATTTGAAATTGGATATGCATTCTTACAGACTTCAATACACAATTAAGCATATTTCATTATGATTGCAACAAAATTGCAAGCATCACTTCTATGAAGATGGTACGGGAGAAACTACGCAACAAATACTCTTTTCTCGAGAAAAATAGACTATCCTAGAACTTCCACCGTTCTTTTAGTTAACTCCAGTGATGACAGACGAGACTCAGTTATTTGCTTTGAGAAAAATCATGCACACAATATTCTGACATTAAATTATCATGTAGAAACAACTTAGCCGTATCTCAATCCATTTCTATGATGATTTTATCTTCTTTAGAATGGAAGGGGTCAAAACTTATCACCGGTCCATTGTACTATAATGATAAATGTGAAGCCACACTATCAATTGGTTGTTTCTTCCATTAACCTTTACCATCAGTATAAAAGGAGCTACTCATACCTTAACGAAGTCATCCAACAATAAATAGGATTCCCTTGCGTAACCAGCTTCCTTCAACACTTGAACCAAGACTTGCCGTAGAAAATGTTTAAGGCGCCAATTAGCTCAAAAGTACACAAGCAAGTAGATGAGAACCATAAAGCCATCAACCTTACAAAAGAATAAGCAAGATGCACCATAAAATGTTGCTTTGGACACTATCTGAATCCACAGGAACAATCACAAATGAGAAGTGGACATATGAGGTTTGACCAACACATCTATACCATATGGGAGGATGCCTAAATACAAGATAACAATGTCCTATACAAAATCTTGTCATAGACAGACTGACAATATTGAAGGGAGAACCTCCAGTCCATTGGTAAGTACCTTTCTTTGTTCATCTGACATAAATGGACCCAATAAATCCCGCAAAACTTCCAAAATGTCATTGAAAGACACCTTTCCATTACAGTCCGAATCGTACACCTTGAAAATCACTGCAGGAAGGGAAAATTCACAACATCACGAAACTCATCCCACCAAAGCTGATGATTCTTTAAAATTTAACATTTGGAGAGAGAGAGAGAGAGAGAGAGAGAGACAGAGACAGAGAGAGATTACGATTTTACAATACGATACTAGAACTGATAATATAAGTTCAACAACAGACAATGTGGAGTGAGCACATGCTCTCAACCACCTAATTCGTTTCCTTCTACAGGTTCAAAACAGTTCGATTCTAATTAAACTCATTTACTGGTCTGGCCTCCAATTGGTTTCATTATTCTCTCATCTAACGAGAATTATACTTCCATGATTCAGTATCTCTAACTTACGAGGCACACCATCACTGGTTTCCAACTTTTTAGATTACTCCAATCTCAATATAATGCTAAGAGCTGCTTAAATAAGCCAATAAATTTCTTTTATACGGATACCAACACCGCCTCGTTTCTCATAGTCTATGATTATCAAAGAGTGAGAAAGTTTTTTCACAAATTAAACTGGTCCAACAATGCTTCTTTCAGAACAAAATGTCGAAAGATGACAACTTTCACACAGGGTCACAGTCTGAGTAAACTTACATTCAATCTTCTGCTGTTTGCTAGCAGTAAGCTTATCTAAAGCCCACTGCTCCAACAAAAGCAGCTGAAAACATTTAAGTAATCACTACAAGGAGGAAAGTTCTTGCAATAGTAACAAGAGAGAAATCTTGCATTAAATAGTCATCTTCTCTTAGTCAGATCTCCAAGTTCTTTGAATGCTTGAACAAGTAGGTCTAATTGTTGAGTTCTGTGATTGGCAAACTCAATGAAGTTGATAGGTGATGCTGTTACTGTGAAAGAGAATATGCTTGATGTACCGAATTAGGTGCGTCATGGATCCATATCTCTCTATCGACAGAAATAACAAAAAAGAAAGTATGAAATCGATAATACATTTCTCTTACGGAGGCTATAACTATAAAGAGCGAGCGAATTTATGGACGCATTGGTTTATATTCATCTTAGACTCAACTTGCCTGCCGGTTTTCAAATTAATCCTGTGGATACATATAATTCGAAAGAACATGAAAGTAATAAAATAGAGGTTAATGCAACATCCGAGTCTCTTAAATAGAAAACAAGTATGTAGTTTATCACTTGAATTTGTTTCCTTGCCCAGCCAGATATGTGATCGATTAGGTAAGATAACAAAGGACGATCGGGATTAAAATCCTCCATAATCTCGAACGTTATCAGTTCTGATCCATTTTACCTGGTGGATGCACGTCTATGCCAATCCTCATGCAATTTATCTTTTGCCCTACTAATCATGAGATTATGCATGAGATTATCCGACTACGGTTTTTTTCACATACAGGATTTCTACTCTTTCTCACCCAATAAGGTAGGCTAGTAGTCGATCCACAGAGACTGTCCGCATCGCATTTCTTTTCCTTATTTTTGCGATCCCCCCTTTTTCATTCTTTCTAACGCTGTTTTTGCTCAACATCAATGCATCGCGAGTTTCCACGTGCCACGAAAACTACAAGGGGCCTTCAAAGCAACCATATCAACACTCCAGGATGCAACATAAACACAATCGAAGCACGATTCTGCTCTAGAGACACAGTTTAACAAACGCACGAATCTTTTTCACATCTGAATCAAATTTGGCATGCCACGGAGCTGATAACAGGTAAGCAAAGACACCATCGAGCTTCAAATTTCGAAAAAAGAAAAGAAAACGAGGCAAAGCGAGAAGCACATACCAGAAGCAGGAGCAAGCAAGCGGTTCTCTGAGCCAGCAGGGGAGCCTCGATCACGAAAGCTCCCACCTTTGGAACCACCCCAGCGTCGAGATTGGCGTTGCTACCGTAAACGCTCGCCATCTCCCACTGCTCCTGAACAATTTTCGAGTCAGACAAGACAGATGAAACCCAGAAGAGAATTGACGAATAAAATGATGTCAAGCAAAAAAATTCCACCTTGTACCTCCAGATAGAGACACGACAGTCCAAGAAAGATAGGGACAGGGACGCTTGGAACAGGAGGGAGACCAGGGGCTCTAGTCGGAACAGTGAAAGGAACAAAAACAACCAGACTCCAGACCCTAACTCTCCTTGCGAGAAAATATTGGGTGGAAAAAATCTAACCTCCAGCAGACCTTCGCTCGTCGGACAGAGACAACGAGCCGGAGTTGCCGATGGGCTCCTCGAGGCGACGGTGGAGGCCGCCGCTCATTTGGTCGCCAAGAGAGACACCGGCACTTTGGTTCCTTGAAATTCCTGAGAAAGAGGGGGTGGGGTCGCGAAGTGAAGAGGGGTCGGTCGTGAAGAGAAACGGAGAGAGAGAGAGACAGAGGAGAGCGCTCGCTTCGAGAAAGAGGAGGGGAAAAACCCTAACCTGAGTCGGACGCAGACGACAAAAAGGGGGCTGAGCTTCGATCGAAGGAGGCGAGGTCGCGGAAGAGGAACGGAGAGACAGACCAGAGCGGAGGAGGGAGGGACTGAGTGACTTGTGATCTGAACAGCTTTCTCTTAGAAGACAGACCCCAAGATTGATATGATTCTTTCGCTGGCAATGCACTCATTTAGTCATTCTTCATTCAATGGGACGAAAGAATTTGAAAACTTAAGTGTATCGCATTATGTAAAATCCTCTAGCTATTAAGACCTGAAGATTCTAATATAATCGACTTTTATGTATTCATTTCCAATATGACTGATGCTGATTTTATATTTCAATGCAGTTTGCAGTAAAAAAAATTCGTGATAACTTCATTCAAGGATACATGTTAGATTGAGATTCTTCCTAATGGTCACAAACCAAAGCAAGGTAATTTGCATCTCTCATCTGGGAAGAAACTTGCCTCTATTAATTTTATATACAATCATTCTTTCATAGGTGCTTTTAGATTGAGACTCTTTAAGTTGATTTATTCTTTTAAGCCTAATGTAAATTTGAGTTATTTCAACTTCTGTGTCCATCTCAGTTCAAATGTCTGTATTCTTGTCATAGTTTAATATTTGCTAATACTGTATGATGTATTGTGGGTCTTGTTCCAGTTGATACAAGCTTAGAATGTTATCCTTGAGAAACATTTCTCAAAACATTTTTGTCCATGTGCGTGTGTGCGTATCATGTCACTCACTAGAGGATGAACTTCAATAACCTACTCGTTCATACCTGCTAACAATTATGGACAAGTTTTAATAAGTTGTTCTTTGTCTTGCAGTCCTATTCCTAAGCTTCTGGGCAGGCTACAAGGGAAGATGAGGCTCAGTTTAGTTTGCAAGAGAAGTTAACAGTCCTAGATTCTTTAATGGACTTGTAAATTTTCTTGATATGGCTTAACATCGCATAGAACTTTACCAAGTATCCGAATTATGCCTGCTCTCTATGCGTGTTCTAACATTTCACCATTTAAGTGATATAGTTCCTTTTCCAATTTAGATTCAGATATTCCCGCCTCGAATTAAAAGACTTGTCAATATTCTCGTGGAAAATGTTGATGAATGTATTTCATTTTCATATTATTAATTTTGCTGTTAATTAGATTTAAACAATACTCTTCGCAGAGTTCGTCGCAAAAGAATTAATAAAAATTCATCGCTAAAGAATTGATAAATTTTCGTCGCTAAATTTTCGTTTCGAAACAATGTTCGTGGCAAAAGTCAAAATTTTTCGTGGCAAATTAGTGACGAATATTATCACAAATAATTAGCGACGAATTTTGCCATGAATAGAGTTTGTGGCAAATTAAAGACGAATTTTGTCACGAATATTTAGCGACGAATTTTGCCACCAATAAATTTCGTCGCAAAATTTTGCGATGCCAAATTGGTGACGAAATTTTTTTCGTCACAAATTCGTTTAGCGACGAATTTTGTCAAATTTTTTGTGACAAAATTCATGGTTGAAACCTTATATTTTTTGTAGTGTTTGACACAGACATTTCGGCTTTATCACTAGTCTTTAAACTTTTGATTCTATGTTATAACTTTTATTAATTCGGGTTGTTGACACCTAAACTTCTAGTCGACAGTCAAGCGCTTTATAAAATTAAATAAATAGTAGCTTCAATCCCGCTTTGCCTATCAATTTGTTTAAAGAATAGTGATAAATAGCCTTTAAACTGCGATAATGGGTGCTCGGACCATGCCGACTATAAGGTCGACCCTAATTTCTTAAATATGCTTGTCCATAATAGAAAAATTATGTAGACAATATTTGGATTGGGCTAGGCTTTATGACTAATGGCTTGTTTGGTTTGGCATTTGAATGCACCTTTGGGGCTCTAAAGTCTCTTGAGCAAATACAAAGTTGTTTGGAAAATTTTTTGGTACGCTTTGAGGAGATGCAATTGCATCTCCAAAACTTGGAAAGGGCCTTTGGCTGAATGGAGTCTATGAGGAGCCTTGGGGAGTTGTATTTTCGGAATGCAATCGGACACTGTTCATCATGCATTGTTCATCATCTTCCCAAACAGCTGGTCCGGCGCCCGGCAACCGAAGCCTGAGGGCTAGCACCCCGGCAAGCAGCCCCTGGGTCGCACGACCCAAGCGACGCTGCCCGAGGTCGCCGGACCTCAGGCGTCGCCTGGGTTGCGCGACCCAAGCGACACTTGAGGTCACGCAATCTCAGGCCGACTCACCTGAGGTCACGCAACCTCAGGTCCCCCTCACCTGAGGTCAGGCGAGGCTGGCCGACGACTAGATCTGGTTAGCGATGGTGGCTGGCGGTGGTGGTCGGTTGGCCAACTTTTTTTTTAAAAAAATATCAGCTTTTTACAAAATATATAATTTTTACCAAACGATATTTAGGCCAAAGTTGCTTTCAAATGTAATTTTAAAATACATATTATCAAATACTACTTGCATTTCGAAAAATCCTTTTAGTTCAAATGCCTTTGTATTTTACTAAAGCCATTCCCCCAAATTCGAATCAAACATGCCCTAAATATCATTACCTAAGCCGGACAAAAAGTGCCCTTCGAGCCATTAGGGCTTGGCAGACCCGTGGGCCACCAGGTGCACTATAAGGTCTACTTTTATCTTCTCTTTTGTCAAATTTAAAACTTTGCTTCCACTAAATGTTTAACACAAAAAAACCGTCACATACATGTGAAGGTTGTGCTTTTATCTACATAAATCCGGTAGAGTTTCTCTCCCCATGTCACAGTATACTGTCGCAGTTTCACTTTTGAAATAAGATGTTTGTCTGCAAAACGCATTCTTTACTTTGATAAGAGTCGCAACTTGAAAAGCCAAAAGTGCAAAAAAACATAGTCACAGTGAAAAATCTGATGTTCGCATCACAAGTCTTTCGATATGAAGGAGTTTGTTAACATTTTTTATTATTTCTTTTAGGATTAGAATAGTTTCCAAAGCTTGCACGCTTACCTGAAAAGGAATATCAACAACGCAATGCGAGTGGCAGAAATCTATAGATCATACACATTATTCAAGGCATATAAGCCTCAGTTTTATGATAGACTTCTAATAAATCCACTTAGAATTTTAGTCGTTAATGAAATCTCCTTTTTGTTTTCTCTTTCCCTTTTCAGAATCGACCCAGTTTTGATGATACAAATACAAAAGCTTTAAAAGCCACGGCCGTAGAGAATGGAGTAGATTAGGAAAGTGTGTTCCACTTTGATCCAAAGTATGTCGATTGAGAGGACTATTTTCAAAGAATTCATTTGCCAGAAATCAGCAGTGGCTTCAAGCTTAAGCGAGCAATGCTCTAAATTATAGGAGTTTGGGCATGCAACATTTGATGTAATGCATTGGTTATCTAGTACTATTCAATTACGAGGAAATGGACCCCACACAAGTTAACGTGTACGCGCTGTTAGTTTTCCTTTCTCATCAGATATCAATTTTATCAATAATTGGGAGCTCATTCTTGATAATTTTTTATGCCATTGGAGCTCCTCCTCAATCCCTTGCTTCAATTGAAAGATGTACCACTAACATTTATATTGCCGGTTAGTATGAATAGTGAGTTAGCTAGTAATTTTCTTAGACGATGGGAACACTAGGGTAGGCATGATTGGGTGGGGCACTGGATGATTTCTGGCTTAGGAACGAGAGATCATCCCTTCAAATCCTATCAATTGTGTGCAAACTGATTTGGATTAGAGCAATTTGTACCGGCCAAAGGCCTGAACTTAACCGATGAAGCTTGCAGAGTATTTCATGAGCCTCTAGGTACTAGATCTCCACACCAATGCCCCTTCGTATAAAATAAAGAGGGTTTGCGACAAGATGACCTTATCTCACCTGAGTTGTTGGTGATGCCTACCGAGGTCCTATTGAGATTGTAGAACAGCTGCTCTGAAGGCAGTTTGAAGTTTCAGACCTTTTTGTTGCGAATTCCCAAAGCCATGTCTGGTTTAAGGATTAACCAACTAAAACAGAGCCATTTTCTTCTGGGATTCCTATTAAGATACTTGGTCTCGAGAGGATTATATGATGGAATACAGCTTATGTTATGCACTGTATTCGGTTGATCTGTGTCATGTTGTTTCTATTTGGGGTTTATGGCTAGATTGTGACAAATTCAAAGATAAATCCTTCTGGACTCTACCTGTTCTACCTAATGCTGGAGTCTTCATGTATAAAGCATCTTGTTGCCTATGGGAAGTTTTCATTTTTATGGCATGGTCATTGGCATCCATTCGCTCCTTTCGCCGAAGAAATGACCTCGCAGAAAGACATATCATTCTACTTATTTCCTTTTAACTCCTCCACGCTGCATAAAGTGTTCTTCAAAAAGTATATTTACAATATAAATAAAAAATGCATGTTAACTGTGACTATTGTTGACTTTCTAACTGGCCGTTGCTTATTTAATGTGCTGGCCTTTGCTTTGTTCAGTCTCTCTTCTATATATGTCGACCACTTTTTTTGTTTGATATGCCCGAATCAGTGCACCCACAAACTTTCACACAAAAACCTTCACACACAAAGTACTCTTTGCTTTTGCCCTCTGATGGTTTTGCATTTCATAATGTTCTTGCTCTATCTAAACAGTATGGTGCACGTTATTTAGAAGGTCTGTTGAATCCTAGAGGATAGCCGCAACAAACATTTGCACACTTCAGACATTCTCATTTACTACATTTTCATAGTGCAATTCTTGAAATTTGACGACAATCTCAAGGATAAATTTTGGTCTCTTCCGGTGTTGCTGCTGGAAATGATGTTCCCCTCCCTGCTGAAAAGCTATCGACCCTACTACCACTATAATTTTCCCACCATTGCTGCTGTGGCGCCATCCTCCTCTGGACCTCTATGGCTACCGCCGCGCCTGTCGTTGACCACGCCGGACGCAAAGCCTTCCTGAACATCTTCCAAACCAAAGTGTATGGTAATCAGAAGAAACCAATGCCATCGAAGCTTATTACTGACGTGGTCTAGAAAACACCAACCGCAAGAAGCTACGCACCATGAAGTCAAAGGAGAGGACTTCCAAAGGTAATTTGGTGCCGAAAAACCAACACTAAAAGAGGTACGCAAATACATTTCAAAAACACGATTACTTGATTAATTCTGTGGTTAGCAAGTGAAATCTCGTGTGTTTAAGCTAGGCTCAATCTCTAATACTCCACCTAATTGAAGTGGAAATGCCAAGCAAATGAGATATTGTTGCTCCAGATGAGGTATTGACTGACCAGGGGCAAAATCGTAATTACTGGCAATCTGTAGACCTGTTTCAATTAGTCTGATATTTCATTTTAGATTCTTGGGTTCATTAACTATCCGTAGCAATTTACGGTGCTCGATTTGGAATTACGATTAGTAATTTTTTCCGTTGGGGGTGCGTGGTGGTGAGCGGTACCGCGCTACATCGTTCGTGACGGATATTACCGATGATTTTGGACCTTTCGTTAGGTCAAGATTGAACCAGTGTATCTAATATTGTATCTCATCTTTCCAATGAGACCGACTTCGATTGAAATTTGGTTGTTTAATCTCAATTTTTCTCCGTAGCTATGACATTGCACTAGCTATCAATGCATTTGGAGCTAAGCATGTTGCTGAATTTGCCATAAGATGTGTCAACATAAAGATGCTACTCCACACATCAACTAGTTTGTGATTGTCCATTGCGGTTGTTCTTGATATTTCGGAGAAAATGTTTTCGTTAACTTCAGCTAATAAAGCGAGATAAACATAGGTGGTTGTTGAGAGGATAAGTGATCGATTAGCCTTTTTGCCAGGTTGTTATTATCGTTTTTTTTGGCGTACACCAAATTAAAGAGCTTGCTTTATTTAGTATTAGGGTTAATATCACGAAAAACCCTAAATTGGTATACATGCGATAAATTTATCCCAAACTGATTTTTTGACTACCAAAAACCTCAAGCTGGTACATCCGTGATAAATTTACCTTTCGTTAGTTTCTGTTAAATTTTATTATTAAATTGTTGAATCAGATGACACGTGACAGTTGACGGGTATACCCGTTTGGAGTTTTATCTGTCTGTTTGTTACATGTTTACTAATTTGTGATTTTTGGAGGTATTAATCCAATTTAATAGAGGGTAAATTTGTAGCAAGTGTACCAGTTTGGGGTTTTTGATGGTCAAAAAATTAGTTTGGGGTAAATTTATTACGAATGTACCAGTTTGGGGTAAATTTGTCACGAATGTATCAGTTTAGGATTTTTGATGGTAAAAAAATTAGTTTTGGATAAATTTGTCGTATGCGTACCAGTTTGAGATTTTTCGTGATATTAATCCTTAGTGTTATAGTATAGAGAATACAGTAAAAATGTCTTTTGCAAGAAATGTCATTCCAAGGAATGTATATCGTTGATAATCTTCTGGGGTTTATACGTATAATAGATTCATAAATTGGTTTCAGATAGAGAATTTCATAATTAGCACCATCTACAAAAAAAAAGAGAGTTTTTCCGCAGATTGTCAGCTAAAAGAAAATTCCATTGACTCAACTTGCTTAATTAGTATATAATACAATCGCTAATGAGATGAAACAATTAATCGATATATCCGGTTGTTGCCAATTATATAGTCTACGTTTATCCAGAAAAAAAGTGATATATTTAAAGTCCTAAACACCATGATTAGTTAATGTGTTTTTTGACTTTTGTTTTATACACTGACGGTGTAAAAAAATTATTACACAAATCGAGTTCATGCGCCAACACGTATGCCGTTTTCAATTGTAATAAATTTTCATTCCATTACTATACGAGAGTTTTCATTTCACTACCACTTGTTTAAAAAGTATTTTACACTGCCGGTGTACTTTTTTTTTTTGGTCGATAATACTACGAACTTCATTAAAACTACAAAAATTTGTTTACATCAAGCAGTAGAAAATCCAACATAGGCTTTGGGGCTAGGACAGCCAATTGGGTGGAAGTTCATTTTTCCTTTGTGCCTTGGCTAAGCCTGTCAAAAGAACCCGCTCAAACATGATCCAATCCGAATAGAAAATTTTTATATTGAATCGGATCGGGTCTTAACTTATTTGGATAACAGTAAAAGTAAAGCCTAAGCTTGTTTTAGATATGCTCGAACCCGCCCGAAACAAGACCGCCCGAAAGAAACAAGAACCATTTGTTCTTCTTGCTCCCAAGCCCACCCGAAACCTTACCTTCTTCTTCC
This sequence comes from Syzygium jambos, assembly GCA_031216235.1. Taxonomy (NCBI): domain Eukaryota; kingdom Viridiplantae; phylum Streptophyta; class Magnoliopsida; order Myrtales; family Myrtaceae; genus Syzygium; species Syzygium jambos. The sequence continues at coordinate 6,244,358 of CM062226.1, read as the reverse complement.
ATCCCACAAGAGGTCCGGATCTGCAACTGGCGATCGAGTAGTGCGACGCGGAGGCAACTGGTGACGACGACCGGCGTCTTCGCCGCCGGCGCCTCCCTGATTGCGGCCGGCATCCACCTCTCCTACGCCAACGTCGCTTCTCAGCAAGCCCGCGCCAAAGCTCGCAGCGACTTCGTCAAGTCTCGCCTCCGGAAGCTCCTCGACGATTGACCCTCCTGACCCGCTGCCCCCGGCCCCACCCACAAGTGACGATTTCTCTCTTCCGGTGAGCATCGCTGTCTTTCAGTTAATCCCGGCGAGCTCTGAATCTGCTTGTGTTCCTGCTTCTTCAACGGCATGGTGCTTGGGTGTGTTGGATTGACTCTGTTTTCGGAGTGTAACTTGATTAGATCAGCTCCAAGTTGGCTTTTTTTGCTTTTGTTTGTCGAAGAATGGGGAACCCATCCGTTGACTCACTGTGCCTTTCGAGGTGTTCTATGTATGCATCTTCATCCCATTTTGGATCAGCCGATTTTGCGCGTCATACCAACTGTTCGATAAAATTACTGAGTCAAGTGATGACCCTGCAACGACCTTGTTATCTTTTGTTCCATCTTACATTTTTTACGACAGTGAGGATCATTAGGTGCCTTTATGATTTTGGGTGCATCCTGTCCAAAACGTAGGAGGAGCGAGGCAGTTCGGATCTGAAGAGATCTGAGGAAAATCACCATACGGCTCCGACTCGGTTTCGCGATCAAGATTCTGAGGGGAAAGCGATCGTTGGCTTCATTCATTTGCGGAGATTTCCGCGATTACGGCGAAAACTAGTGTCTCCGGCCCCACTACGCCACCTTCCACAACCTCAACGCCGGCGTCGGCTTCCAGGCCCTGCTCCTGCCCGTCGCCTTCGCTTTTCTTTGCTGGTGAGAGTTTGTCGATGTTCGTTTGTTGGCTTCGTTTGTTTCGTTCGTTTCGGTGTTTGACGAAATGTTTCTTGGGTTTTTCTGTTTTTAGTAGTATATAATAACAGTATGCACTTTTGCTGTTTTTCAGTCTGTATCTACCCAACTCCGCAAACATGTTTTTGAACCGCAGGATAGTCCCATTACTGTGTTATTTTATTAATTCAACCTGGCATGTTTGTACAATGATGCAATGGCCTTGTTTAGTCATCTGTCGTTCCATAGTAACAGTTGCGTAGATGATGGTTTCGTTGCATAGTTTTGTTGATAGCATATAGTGATTATTGGGCAATGATGGTTTTTGTTGATTTTTGAATGTTAATTATTTTTGCTGATTGCTAGATGTCTTCATCACAGGTACCATGTATGATTGAAAGAGGAAAACTAATAATTTGGCAACTAATTGTCTCTCTGCCACTAGTAATCTGCATTGAGCACACAGGTTCATAAGTTTCGATTTCCTTGTTTCTTTCTGTCCACTTCCAGTGTTCCACACCTGTCTGAACATGCATATCTACTGGCAACTTGCTGTCCCTTTGAGGCAGATTTTCTGTTAATTATCTTCTGCGACATTGCAATGGATGTCATTTTCTGCTGGATTTCATCAAAATATCTCGAACTTGAATGCTTAAAGTTCAAAGAATCTACAGTGTAGCTCTTCCACACCAAATCTGGCAGTTTTTATAACCTCAAACATAGCCGCTGCTTTTGACTTGATTCTTGATTTGTTATATTCAGCATGAAGTTTATCCTTCACACAATATATGCAAATCTTGAACGTTATGCTTTCTCCTCGAACATTGTTTTGTTTGGAGACAATTAGTTTTGTTGTGTTAGATTATATCTCGGACAGATTAAAGAAAGGTAGGAGTCGCAATATTAGCTGTATCAATAGTATAACAAAAGTTTATTGGAGTAGTATGTAACTGATTTTCGAACTGAGTTTTGTTTTAGCCTTGAATACAAGGTGAAAGACCTACTCATAGCTACTGTTTCTGCTTGATTTGTGTCAGAACCTACACTTAGTTGCTGACACAATAATTCTTTCATAAGGTCTTGAGTGGATTTATAATTTGTTTGTGCATCGTTCTCTGAATTAGAGTGTGTGCGGGGTAATCACCGAGGGAGTTATGATAGTTAGAGTTTTAGCATATTCTATATGTGTTTAAAGCAGAGTATAATGGCTGTTCAGGTTATGTGTGCGCAAATGGAGATTTACAGGAGTAATGGTGCTTGTGCTCTGGATTTACGAGTCGTTTGTGCAAAAGGAAAGAATGAAAGGAACTCAGTGAAGTTCAGTAAAAAAAATGTGGAAGAATTCATTCTCTTAAGTTGTAAAATGTTTGTTTAAAATGCATGAGTGTCTTCGGAAGTCCGAATGAAAAAGGTTAAAAGGAAATTTAGAGAAGCAGAACTCATGTTCTGGAGGCAAGAGACCGACAAAGGACAAAAAATTGAGATAATAAAAGTAATAAAAAACTAAATTTTAAAAAAATTTGAAAAAGTGAAAAATTTGGAAAATGGTTAGAAAAATAGGTCTTGATTAGATAGTTAGATCTTAGTATTAAATTTAGCTTAGTTTCATTTAGTTAGTAATCATATAGTTTGAGGAATTTCATAATATTTTGTAGTTTAGTTTAGGTTTTAGGTAGATTAGTCTCTTAAAAGAAAATTAAAGTGGATTTGATTTTAGCCCCGGGGTTGCTGTCCTGGGGCTTAATAACGAGGCCATGTGATATTCATTGTCCAACTCATACCACACGTTGTCTTTTACTCCCTCTTTTGTTACTACTTTTTCTGTATTGGTTGTGACTCTTTTATATTGCTTTTATGTATTGTGATTAGTTTTAGTTTTTTTTTTGGTCAGAGATTAGTTTTAGTTGAATAGTTAGGTTTCATTCTACGATCATAATAAACATAAAAATATTGCATGGACACTTAGCTGACGAGAACTTAGATTTCTGGTTGTGTAACCAGCCCCAATAGGCTAATGGTGACTTCAAATGAAAAGAATTCTCCAACATTGGGCGAGATAAGAGCTTGGGAGAACCCATGCCGACTGAGGACCTTTTGAAATTACCTCTCCACCCGCTTATCCAGACGAACGGGCCTCTCCAAGAGAGTCGCTACATGATTCTAGATAACAGAGCAAGTCTTGAAGCTTCTGATAAGGGCCTAGGGTTTCTTAAGTACTCTAGAGTATTCTTGACCACAATATGGGAAATGTACACAGTATTGCTGTAATTAATGCAGATAGTTGGTAGATGATGAGATAAATCTCCACCGTTAGATCAAAAGAAAACCTACTGTTGTGATATGAGGATTTCTTCTATAAATAGGTGTCTCATCCCCTCATTTGTTATCTCATGAGTAAAGGAAATCCAGAGCTTGTCTCTGTGAGCTTCTCTCTAGAATCCAAGTTAACTAGATTAACTAGTCCGTGACACTTCCTCATGTCCTCGCAATAATTGAGTCTAAATATTATGTATGGAAAAAGAATATTTAATTTTGTGCAATTAGAACTTATAAAAAAAATTACGGTAGCAATTTTCAATGCTTATCTAAAAGTTTGTCAAACGATTAAGTTTTCAAACTTGTTACACAATTCTAATATAATGAGCACAAAACTTACACAAATATCGAACTTTTTCGGCATAAGAATATTAACTTAGTTACTAAAAAATAAAATTTGATATTCTCAAAATCATTCATTAATTAATTTTTGCTCCCACTCGCAATAATTTCTGAATCAGTCGCAGACTACAAGAGAACTGGCTTAGGAATGGACATATCACATTTGCATATGCTCTAAGCTTGTTCATTATATTAGTTTTTCCAGCAATTGTGCGGATTCAATGTGAATCCACTAATCCACATGCAAAATCTCCACGACAAAAGGAAGGTTTTGAGCAGTTGGATCCAACCACAGCTGAGGGACAATGACCTGCTCTAACAAGCGAATTTCTTCTTGTACCTGCTATTTCATAAACCTTCATCTTCATGATACAGGACCTCCTTAATTACACATTTCATGTTACCGACTTGATACGTGAAAGGATTGGTATTGAGATCACGAAAGCCATCAATCAAGCATTCGGACATCTGCATCCCAGTCTTTTCTCCCAGGACTTAGCAAGAAGCTACAGGAATATTTGTTGTTCTTCCATAAGAGTTCGACTCATTTCTCGTGTGTAAATGCTCGAGAGATATTGGCACTCGTAGAGAAACATCTTTTCTTTCTCCCAAAATGTTTCTTTTTTCTGAGTGAGCTGAAAGCTAGGACATTGAACTTATAGAAGTAGAAATTCCTCCCGACCATCCACAAGGCACTTCCAGCCCTTCAATTTATTGAGTGAGGTATTATTGCATGCTTGGCTTGATAAAAAATATGCTGATCATCAATTCTAATTTGCAGATATTTTTCAAAAAAAAAAAAATACAAGCAATGTGTAGTATATAATGCTTAGTCAACAGAGGAATGAGTACAGTGCCCGTCTCCATTATGATGAGTGGCTTTTAGAACACTCATTACAAGTCCGTTTGTTATTGTTTTTTCAAATTTTAAAATGTCTATTCAAGTTAATGGTATTAATGTTGAACCATCAAAACATTAACAAAAAGAGTTGCTACTGTGATTGTCAATGAAGATGCAAAATGAATGTGAGCATTTGGTTTTTACTATGATAGACAACAAAGATGCTATCCCTCTAGTTGAAATAGTAGTATATGTCAAAGGCAGCTGATCATATGAGGTTGAGTTGAGACTGAAAGAAGCCTATGCAGCAAGAAATTGTTTGTTGTTTTTTTTTTTTGTTAAGGGAGAAATTGTTTGTTGTTGTATTCTACTAGATCCAAAACTCATCTATATTGCATAAAACTAGCTAGTTCATGCTTATGGGACGAGTTCATTTCCAAAGTGAATATTCTTAGGGGCTGCCTTCATGTGTACTTTTCCTTATAAGTTCTTGGTCACATAGTTCAATAACTTTGTTTAATTTGGTATTGATGCTTACCTTTTGAAATCTGGTATCTTCTCATTCTAGGTTACATGGATATGCTCTCCATCAAAGATATAGTACCTGCTGCACTAAACAACATAATCACGCAATTCATTCTTTTGGACAAAGGTAAGGTAGCCATGGAAGGCCAGAGCAAGACATGCTTGGCATTTGTAGCCGATGAGACCGCGGCTGTACATTTCCAGTTCTGGGGTGAGGAGTGTGACCTGTTCAAGCCTGGGGATACTATCCGTTTGACCAACGGGATTTTCTCTTACAACAGGAACCATCTTCTGTTGAGAGCAGGGAAGAGAGGGAGTATTGAGAAGGTGGGTGAATTTACCATGACTTATGTCGAGACTCCCAACATAAGTGAGATACGGTGGGTTCCGGATCCAAACAATTCTAAAAAGTATGTGCGGGAAGCTGTTATATCTCCTTACTCACGTATTTTCCCTCCATTGCTTTGATGGTGAATGTGGTTTGTTTGCTGCTATTACTGATTGCAATATATAGACAAGCACGTGTAAGGTGTAGAGCCCTTTCGTTGACCGAAGCTTGCCTTTCGGCAAAGCACTCAATATATTTACTTCTTGTATAACCTGGCATCTGAAGGATCTTACTCTTGATGCTGAACCCTTTAAAAACCAAAGATAATCCTTTTTGGTTTACAGATCTGAAAATCTGCGTTGTAGCGACTTTCAGTCCAGGCATCTTTCCTACGCCTTCTTTTTCTTTTTCTTTTTCGTGAGGCCAATATGTTGCACAGTAGGTGATGGATGCACTTACAGGTAATGTTGGCTTGAGATTATCCATCTATCTCTCGCCAAAAAAAAGATAAATAAATTAAATTAGATTTTAATTGTAGCCTCATCCAACCTTGAAATGCATTTCAAAGCCTCTTTGAGTTGAAGCATTCTGAGGACTACACCCATTTAATAGGCATGAACTCGCATGCTTTATTTCACTCGGACAGGGTAGTACGTAAGAACAGATTTGTCGCGGCAAATTAGCGATGAATTTATTTTCGTCGTTAATTAGCAATGAATTCAAATCCGTCGCTAATTTGTCGTAACAATTTTATAGTTTGTCGCTAATTAGCGATGTATTCAAATACGTTGCTAATTTTGCCGCGACAAATTTATAGTTCGTCGCTAATTTCATCGCAAATTGACAAAATTCGTCACTAATTTCCCGCAACAATTTTATAGTTCGTTGCTAATTTCGTCGATAATTGGCGACGAATTCAAATCCGCCGCTAATTTGCCGCGACAATTTTATAGTTCGTTGCTAATTAGCCACGACATAAAATCTGTCGCTAATTTCGTCGATAATTAGTGATGAATTTAAATCCTTCACTAATTTGCCGCGATAATTTTATAGTTTGTCGCAAATTAGCCATGACATAAAATTCGTCGCTAATTTGTTGCGACGAATTGAAATCCGTCGCTAATTTGCTGTAACAATTTTATAGTTCGTCGTTAATTAACAACGAATTCAAATCCGTTGCTAATTTGCCGCGACAAATTTATAGTTCGTTGCTAATTTCATCGCAAATTAGCCAAGACATAAAATTCGTCACTAATTTCCCGCGACAATTTTATAGTTCATCGCTAATTTTGTAGCAAATTAGCGACGAAATCCGTCACTAATTTACCGCGATAATTTTGTAGTTCATGGCTAATTTCGTCGCTAATTAGCCACGACATAAAATTTGTCGCTAATGTGCCTCGATTTTGATATTATGTTTTGAGTTTTTCTTAGGTTTTTTTTTTTTAACAATGCATTTTTCTTAGGTTGGAAATGGTATTTTTTATATTTTGGCGGATGGGTGTAGTGATAACTAAGGCGAAGATGCATAGTACTCTCCAAAAGTAAAAGTAATTTGTGCATTTGGTATTTTTCAAAAAGAAAAGAGTATACCTTTTATCCATTTATTTCGTACTTTTTAAGTCTGCATATTTTTTATTTATCTAATCAACTTCCTTTATTTGCACAAATTTTTATTTAAGGCCAACGCCATTTAGCAAAATTCACGTGACATGTCCATGTAGAAATTCACATATTTTATTTACATTGACAACGTTCAACAGTCATATCAGCTAAATTTAAATGGATTTGATGTTGGAGGGACTTGAAAAAAATATTAGAAAGATTTTATTACCAAATTAAAATTAAAAGGACAAAGACTTCATTAAAAATGCATGATAGTATATGGAAGAAAAGCATAATTTCTCCTTTAAAAAATAGACATATCTAAATGGTATTGGGGTGAAGCGTGGACAGGCTAACACAATGTTCTTTTTCAATCTCCTATTAAGAGAAAAAATTAATCTCATACCCAAAAAATGATTTCATTAATTTAACATGTTTTCTCAATATTTTGAAATTGGTGGGAAGAGTATATTCGAGTGCTCAAAATAACTCCAATCAAGCAACTCACTGTCATCATTATTTGAGACACTTAAAACATGATAAATCTTTACTTTTCGTGACACTGCATGTAAACAGATCAAAGTGAATTCAACCTTCGAAAACTTTTCTAGATTATGCAATAATTTTTTTCCTTAAATATTTAGGGCGTGATTGAGGGGGGATGATCCGTGCCCAAAAATGGTACTTACTACCTTTTCATTTTTTTTTTGGGTCAGAATATCAAATTCATATCGATTAAAGCAAAAATTTGTCCTTATCCATGTTCTTAGATACCAATTCTATAAAAAGTGGGGCAACCGCACCACCTAGGTAACTTATCCCTGAAGATGACGCAATTCAGAAAATTGAAAAAAAATAAAGATTACTATTACAAAAAATCTTAAATTAATATATTTATGAGAAATTTACTCTGAACTACTTTTAAATTACAAAAAATTTCAAATTGATACATTTGTGATAGATTTACCCTCCGCTAGTTTCCATTAAATTTTACCGTTAAATTACTGAGTTGAATGACACACGGCAGTTGACGAGTGTACCAAATCTGGGTTTTCCCGTCCATTAGTGATTTTTTGTGGTATTAGTCCAATTTAACGGAAGGTAAATTTGATTCTTTCCAAAGGCGAAAAGTCCGAGGATTGGAACAGGCAGACGGTTGAAAGTACTGGCGGTGATTCAGACTTTATATTTTGAGGTTTTTAGTAATAAAAATATTAATTCAAAATAAATTTATCATAAATATATAAATTTATGATTTTTCGCAATGTTAATGACACGATTGCCCTTGTTTTGTGGGCGATAAGAAAATATTAGGTGAGTTTAATACTCCACGTCAGCAAAAAAATATTCCATTTAGAGATCGACTAGTGTACCGAGGGTCCCACTTGCGGAAACATTAACTTCCTCTCTCCCCCTCTTTCTCTCTCTCTCTCTCCTCTCTTTCCCTCCGTTACTTTTTCCCTCATCTCCTTCCCCCCTCCGTTAGACACAGACACTCCTTCCCTCATCCAAACGAGTTTGTCCCCGATGTTTTTGTACCGCCATTAATGCCAAAATGTGGATTGTTCCTTTGTCCGTACCTCACATCTTCACTCCACCTGTCCTTAGTACCATCGTCTCTTCAAAATCACTTTTGGCCACTAGCTTCTTCTCATGACATAGTCTAGCTTGATTTCAATGAATGTGATAAATTGGACCTATAGAAAATAAAAAAAAGCTTGTAGAGGATGAAAATTAGCGCATATCACCAGCGATCGAAATTGATTGAATAAGTTAATATCGTGATTTGGTCAGGTTTAGGACTCGAGTTTTTGCGATTGTTATATTATCATTAAGACTGTGTTTTAAGCCATTAATTAACGCATTGAAAGGAATATTTCTTAAGTCATTAATTCTCTTACTTGTTCTTTGTATAACATCATGCGTCCTTTGCATGGATGCATTGAAGATATTCCCACCAACGATTTGATTCGATAAGTTTGCATGCACGCATGCACGCTCGCCAACCATTTTGATGGGCCTTTTGATGTGGTCATATGACCAACACCATTTATATATATAAAGAATGAATTGAAAAGACAAAGTAAAGCAAAAAAATGCACGCAATGCAAAGGGTCTGCCAATTTTCTTGTTGGCTGATTTCGGGGAGACTTGAATACTCATTCATCTATATCTTTAACTCGACAATATAGGAAAAAATAGTTCAAAAAGAAGATTGAACATCATCTTTGCATAGCTATTTTTTTAAATTTTTTTTCCACAATTTCAAAGAATTAAAAAGGGACATTTCTTTTCTCCCCAAAATTTGGAGGAAGAGGCATATTGACTCTCAGACTTTCAAAAAGTACAGAATGTCATCTTTGCATGCCCTAAACCAAAATAATAGATAATAATAAAATATGTGAAACAAAGAAATATATTTAAATAAAGAGTTGAGGATCTGGAATTCAGGTTCTCCAGTAGTAAATTAGAATGTTTCCATGATCATCGTTAGATGATAGACTCATGGAAGAATTCGGCAAATATAATGAAAATACAGTATCCTTCCAATAGTGTGACCGATTCAGTCATGATATGGCAATGAGGTGCTGACTAATAACATATGCTTAGAGAGATACACATGAATGATTCTTTTGGTGCTATATGATCAACATATTACATCTTGATATTATGAAGGTATGGATGGTAAGGTGGGTAGGGTCAAAAAAGAGAGGACGAATTTGAGCCATGAAAGGAGCCATCTAGGATCTGTTAGAGAGCAACTCTAATTAGATAGAAGTGTCATTTGTCTCTCGAGCTTAATTTAACTTGAGTTTTGTAAATTTTTTCTTGACAATTTTTCCCCTCCATTTCATTTTTTTCCCTACTAAATAATCCTGAATTCTAACCTCCCGAATAATTTTAATCGCAATTCCATTTATAACATTACGTAATTTTCTCTTTTCACTAATTCAATATTGTCATATTGTACTATATTTGTCCTCATTTGTCGCTTTCCCATTTTCTTTCATTCCTAAACATAACATGAACCGAGTTATCGAGGTCCGAACCTCTGATATAGTAAAAAATTAAGCAATCATAGGGGAGATAGGTTAAGCCCAAACTCTATTCCAAAGGGGATTTCTTATAAAAGTTACCTCGTAACTGAGTCATCAACAAGGATATAGCACATTTTATTACAATTACACAATGGTATGTTCAAGATGAGCTTAACTGATAAGATTCCACGTAGCAAGTGTACGTTTTAATTATTACATATAATTATGACAAGTGGGAGACTTCAATCCATCATTGGCGGGCGACACAATCATTCATATTTTTTTGTTTAACAGGACGATGCCATTATCAAAATGTTAATGAAATACAGTTATGTCTATAATTATATATGTTATTTAAAAAGAATATGCTTATCTATGCGTGATCAAATTGTCGCAATCGCGTCTTGATGTTGACAGTTTCAATTATTGGTCCCTATAGATAAACATAGTCTTTGATTGGGCTTAGTCAGATTATATTATTGGCTCTTTTTTAGGTGCAACATTGAAGTGGCTTCTCTACATGCATAGTTTGGCTTTGTCATGGCTCACGGCACTGTCAATTTGAAAGTGTTGTTTAAAATAGTGATTCTATATTGAAAAGATCAGATTTTGAAGTATGCAAAATTCATGGGTTGTCTTTTATTAGGGATGTTGGGAAAAATGTTCACATGAAACAGAACAGAACGCAATCAAAATGAAATCAGACTTTGAGGTATGATAACACTCTCTTTAATGAATTGTTTGCCCACAACGTTGCTAATGGTTATTGGCAAAAATCATCCAGGATACAACAAAGTATCGAATAAGAATACCAGATTCTCCAGGATCTCTCAAGTAAAACAATTGGAAAAGATGGCTGTATTATTTTAAGAAAATAGTATAAAAAGTAAGTTAAAACAGACTGAAAAAATATAAATATATACTGCAGTCTTTTTGAACCGAATGCAATCTTTTGGAAGAAGTTGCATTGTCAAAAGATGCCTTCCCAAAAGACATAGTAAAAATTTGGATTAAAATAATAATAAAATATAATTATTATTTTTATTATTTTTTTATTATTCCGAATTTTATAAATTCTGTAAAATTAATCTTTGAACAAGTATAACCTTTCAAGGATGTAAGAGTTATGTCTTGAAAGACATAATTTTTCAAAGGTGAAGTAGTTATGTTCGAAGGGATACAATTCTTCCAAAGGTTGTAAGAACGCCTAATAAACGTTAGCAAAATAATAAATTTCGAAATTAATTAAAAAAAATAACCGCAACTCTATTGCGAACAGTCACATTATTTCAAAAGGATAAAACTGTTATTTTATAATAATAAATTCGAAATTTAATAAATAATAAATAATAAACAAGGATTAGTGCTCATTATCATCTGCAAGCATGCAAAGTGCTAAGTGCGCCAAAAATGCCCAATCATTCACGCGCCTGCACACAGGTATTGTGTGATCTAGCCACAGCCCATCGTCTTCAATTGAACAAGTTAGAAGACATCCGCACTAATATAGTGGTCCACACAAACAAAACTTTCGAATGTGGGACAAGAAAAAGCACTATTTTATTTGTTTTACAAACAAACAACCAACAAGGGATGGGCAACTGGACTGGTTTAATTTGACAATCAAACGACTGAATTGGCTCTGTTAGGCCCGCTTACACGATGACCAATTTGATTCTCAGTAAAAAGAATTTGGAGATCGGCCTTGATTGTGTTAAAAGGCCGGTTTCCAGATAGAACCGATTTTGCACTAGTTTCAAGGCTAGTTCTTAGGTTGAACTGAATTTGAAATGTTTCAAAACAAAATTCTACAAGTTTCTTGATCAAGAACTTTTACGAAAAAAAATCAAAAAGTTGGGTATTCCAGCATAAGCAAACAACTTGGAAGCAATTTTAACAAAATAGGTTCCAAGTTCTTGATTTAAAAACAACGCGTCCTAAATCAATTACCACTATCTTTACCAATTATGGTTAGGATCAAGAAAATAAGGGGATAAGAACAGCAAGAGTACTATAACTTTCGTACGGTGCTCACTTGAGTTCGCTCATTAAGTGCCATAAATTTGAAACATCGATCACTTAAGTGCCATCAGCAGTTTGCCTCGCAAGAAAATCCAATGTGGATGCCGATTGTCCTACGTCACATTGCCAGCACTGAAGTGAACAATTTTTATAACTTTTTTTAATTTTTGATTTTTATTATTTTTTTAATTTTGAATTTTTGAATTTTTATTTTTCTTTGATTTTTTTTGTGCCAGCGAGGGTCACCTGTGACCCTTGCCAGTCACAAAGGCCTATGACCCTCGTCGGCACAGAAAAAAAATCAAAGAAGAAAAGGAAAGTAAAAAAAATCAATTCTTTAAAAAATTACAAAAAATCCGCATAGGACGATTTGTCGAAAATGACACTCAATTGATTGATTTTACTCAGATGTGGCATTCAAGTGAGCGAAAAAAAAGTTATGACACTCAAGTGAGCGCCGTACGAAAGTAAAGACGCTCATGTAGTTTTTATCCCGAAAATAAGGAGACAACAAAAATAAGTAGAAATGCTTACAAAATAAACAAGATAATAGATATGGAACTTATAAGATAGATGATGTCATAAATTCAATCATGGCCAATACTTTGGAACCTCTTTTTATTTATCAAAAATGTCTCATAGGGATAATAGAGTGGAGCCCCTATTTTATGATAGTATTTGTTGTTCTCCGATGATAGTGCAATATTATTTAATTCTTCTATAATAGGAACCACGCAGAGTACATTTGAGGACCATCTCATGACATGGTTTTGCTTATTTTCAATGCATGTGATGAGTAGGACTCGCAACTGAACAAGTTAGAGAGAGATAAATTGGACTTAATAGGGAAAAAATATCTTGTAGAGGATGAAAATTTGCTCATATCTCGTGGTTGACTGGCTAAGTCAATATTGTGAATTAATAAGATCTCTAATTCGAGTTTTCGCGATTGTTTCATGGTCATGAAGAGCTAGTTGTTGATTGCCTTCCAATTTTGGCTAGAGATAAATTGAATTAAATAAGGTAATACTCAATTGGCTTGATTGCGGGATTTTCTCTCTTTTCTCCAACGATGGTGTCAAACTTCTTCTCTTATTAAGGTGATCGTGCCTAGATTTTGGTTTAAGAAAGAAAAAAAGATGTAAAGAGTGGATCGCTTATATATGGAGTTTATACACTCTTTAAAAAACATGCAATTTTCTCTCACTTATCCGTTTTTGAGATTTGTATATATACTCTTTTTCCCTTTTTTAAATCCTATTAACAATTCCCCAACAGGTTTCAAAGGAAAAAAAAACCCAAAGAGAGATCATCTTTGTCACACATCCCTCGAACCTCGCGACATACAACACTGACCGTCGCTAATCCTCGGCCTAAAGCCGGTCCGAATTGAACCGATCCCGGTTCGACTCGGGTCACTCGGTCAAACCGAGAACCGAGTCTAGACAGCGGTTTAATATAATAGTGCAGCGAACCACCCCCGCAATATCTATAGACCGCAGTACATGGATGATGATGATCTCCGTCGTCCACGTGGCGCGATCACACGGGGGTCTTGCACTCGCACGTCTCCAGGTCCCACATCGCCGGCAGCGGCGGCGGCTGTGGGCCGTACATGGGCTGCGGTGGAACGGCCACCGCACTGCCCCGGGCACTGCATCTCCGAGTTCCCGACCCACACGAAGGCGGACCTGGGCCGGGACGACCGACACAGCTTGCAGGACCCCTCCACGGTGACGTCCAGCGCTGTGAGGACGACGGTGATGGTGCCGGGGGCGGCGTTGAACTTTTCGGCGAGGGTGCGCAGGTGGCGATCCGTGAGGGACTTCCCGAGGGTGTACGCCTAATGGAGGGCCTACCTTCCGACGACGAGGTTGGAGCTGCCACCCTTGTACTTCTCGGTGGTGCGCCGCCAGGAGGAGGCGGAGGGCGAAGGGGAGCGGGTGCCCGGCGGGGCCGAGGGAGCGGATGGAGTCGACGATGACGGAGTGCTGGGTGGGGCTAAAGCGCCCGTACCGGACGAGGTCAACGGTGACGTTACCCTTCAGAAGAGCTCCGTTGTCGTACTTGAAGACGAGGGGCTGTTGCTGGACCAGGGCGGCTGAGGAGGAGCTCGACCTCGCCAAAGCCTCGCCGGCCTGTGTATAAGAATCTAGTTAATAAGTGTTGAACATTTGTTAAACAAGGTTTGTGATGAAGCGTTTGATCTTTAAAATATCGATTGTGCATGTTATCATAGAGGACATCATACTAAAATGCGTATAAGAAAACACAGAGTTTACCCGCTTAACTCCTTTTCGAAAAGTCAGACATCTGAAGAATCGCAGCCAAAACGGCCATTCATTTCTAAGGCGGCTTCTCTTTTGCAAAGAGAAAAGGCATTACTTCCACTGGTGAATCTCTCGCTCTATCCTCAAGAGAGCCATCTTAACACCTAAAAGCTGTCCGCACTCTACAGTGGCAAATGCCAATGAAGAAGTTAACCAAGATCGATCTCAGATGGATTTGCAATTTCTAAAGCATCTTAAGCGAAAGAGAATCCAGTACCCATCATAGCCTTGATAGAATAAGGCCAAATTTGATTGTTGAAGTCAAGCAAGCAATGTCATCGGAAGAAAACATCAAAACGTGAATTCACGGACATTAAACAGTCGAATCTTTTAGTTAAAGTTCGCACATCAAAAGACCGAACGAGCAGATTCGTCCACCCAGAGAACCATGAAGGAAAGATGCAACAGAAGAGACTTTGACACCTCCGGCAAGTAACAACCGCACCTCCAATTGCTCTGCTACAAGCACAAAATATTTTTCAGTCAGCACCGAATCAACTGCTTCACTATAACTGGAAACAATGGTGTGCATACCTATCAGGAGTATTCTTTCTACACCGAACGGAAGTTTCCTTTACCGCGACGTTCATATAGACCAGAAGGGTCCCGATTATGGAAGTCATTTCCTGAACCTCCTCGAGTACCACTATCGCTATTGCCCCTGCCAGATCGATCGCCATTTCGATCAGGACCATAGCACCGCCACCACCTCCTCCATCTCCATACCTGTCATCCCTCCCCCATGCCTACCTCCTCTGCCCCCTTCACTAGGACACTCACTGGCAAAATGCCCAGGCTTTCCACAGTTAAAGCACTCTTCACTTCCACCTCCACCACCATAGTCCCGATTAAGGCCACGATTGCGACCACAATCACCACCTTGGTCTTTACCTGAACCTCGAGGCTGAGCTTTTCCATAATGATATTTCTCCTATCCAATTCCATCCCATTCATAGCCTCAATAGCCTCTCATCCATTGCTTGCTTCTCATCCAAAGTCACAAAACCAAATCCACGAGAGCGTCCAAAGAACTTGTCAACCACCACATACATTAAATATAGGGTTAACACAATGAAAAACCCCAAACTGGTACACTTGTGACAAATGTACCCCAAACTATTTTTTTGACCACAAAAAATCCTAAACCGGTACACCTGTGACAATTTTACCCCAAACTATTTTTTGACCATTAAAAACCCCATACTGGTATACCTATGATAATTTTACCCTCCGAACTAATTTTTTGACTACCAAAAATCCCAAACTGGTACACATGTAACAAATTTATCCTCCGTTATTTTCCGTTAAATTTTACTATCAAATTGCGAAGTTTAATAACACGTGGTTATTGACATGTGTACTGGTTTTGGGTTTTACCCCTTTGTTTGTTACAAGTTTACCAATTTATGATTTTTGTGATATTAATATAATTTAACGGACACTAACAGAGGGTAAATTTGTCACAAATGTACTAGTTTGGGATTTTTAGTAGTCAAAAAATTAATTCGGGGGTAAAATTGTCACAGATGTACCAGTGTAGGGTTTTGGTGGTCAAAAAAATAGTTCGGGATAAAATTGTCACAAGTATACCAGTTTGAGGTTTTTTGTGGTAAAAAAAAATAATTCGGGGTAAAATTATCACAGATGTATCAGTTTAGGGTTTTTCGTGGTATTAACCCTTCACTTTATGGGTGCAGATCTCAGGTGTGCATAAGGGCAAATAGGTCATTTAGGTTGGGGAGAAGCACCACAGAGAATTTGAAATGTGGGAAGGGTCATTGATGCGAAGAGCAAAATTTGAGGGGGGTATTTAATATGAAGAGCGAAATTGATGATGGTTTCCGCAATTACTCTTATATGATATTAATATGCTTACTTCATCGCCACATCATCATATCAAGGATGGTAATGATACCAAATGAAATTTCATGAAATTGCAGAAAAGAAGCATCTCATGTTCCAAAACATGAGAAGCTTACGTATCTAGAGTTAATTGATCCTAAGCATACAAACTGACCATAATGCTAGAGCAGATATTGCCCATACTCCCTAAACTAGACCTTACTGATCAAATTACAAAATTCTGGGGAGCCACACTAGATCACAATGGAAAATAAAACTTCCCACACATTTTCCATCACTAGATTTGTTCTGTCGACTGTTCTATAAAAAGAGTCTACAATTTTTTGATAGATTAAACAAAACCAATTTTGTAGATAAGAGTTCAGCCAATGAACACGAACTATCAAATGCATCTAAGGCTCCATTCGTTTCGCGAAAAATGTTATATTTCTAAAAAATGTTTTCCAGGAAGTCATTTTCCTGGAAAATGACACAATTTTCCAGTGTTCGGTTGAAATTTGAAAAAGTTTCGGAAAATATTTCCACTGTTCAGTATGGAAAAGATTTTCTTCCTAGCACTACTTTTAATATTTTTTATTTTTATTTTTTAAAAATATTTTAAATTTTTTTTTTTTCCTTCTTCTTGTTCTTCCTTAGCCGGTTGCCGGCCACGGCGGCAGCTGGCGACCTGCTAGCTCGAGCCTCGCCACAGGCCGGCGAGGCTCGAGCTCACCAAATTCTGGTGAGGTCTACCTTGTCAGCTTGTGGCGAGGCTCTGACTCACTTGATTCGGCGCAGCTGAGCTCGCCCAAGGCCGGTCGGGCAAGCCGATCGATCAAGCTCGGGCCTCGCCAAACGTCGGCAAGGCTCTGGCGAGGCTTGAGCCTAGCCCAGCTCGTCAAATCTGGTGAGGCTTGAGTTCGTCGGCCTCGGGACAGCTCGGCCTCGTCACAGGTCAGCAAGGCCCGAACTCACCGAAGTCTGGCGAGCTCGAGCCTCGCCGGCTTGTGGCAAGGGTCGAGCTCTCCTGCGGCCGATCGCTGGCCACCATCGCCGCTGGTGACCGGCAGGAGAAGAAGATAGAAAAGAGAAGAAAAAAAAAGAAAATTAAAATATTTAAAATGAAGGTGAAAGAAGGAGGAGGGGAAAATGTTTTCCTCTTTTCAAAAAGAGGAAAACATTTTTCTCAAAAGTGAAGGTGTTTTGTCTATTTTTTGGAAAATGTTTTCCGTAAGAAGTTATTTTCCATGAAACGAACACGGAAAAACTCGGAAAATATTTTCTCGGAAGTTATTTTTTGTGAAACAAACGGAGCCTAAGTATTTAGCAAGAATAAGTTACGAGGATTCTTAGAGTCCAAAACTACCTATTAAATAAAATTGTTCAGTTAAATCAGGGACTTCAATTCAGTCTCCATCAAAACGAATATGGTTTTTCCACAAAACAAGGTAGCACAATGAACATAATGTATCATTCACAACTTGCCCCTTTTTCCCTAGCTTTAGCCAGAATTATAAACTTTTATTCGATCCTCCTCTCCCGTCATGCATTGTGTGAGATTTGGTGAGACAGTTGCCAATTATTCTAAAAGCTTAATCTATTAGATGAAGGTGTGGTTTAATATGTAAATATTCTAACACTCACGTCTAGTCTGGTCTTTTTGCCTTTAGCTTTGATACAATATGAGATTTGGTAAGACCATTGCTAACTGTTCTAAAAGTTTAAGCTGTTAGATGAAAACATGGTTTAATATGTAAATTTTCTCACTGATTGCCAAATATCAACACTAAGATGAGTACAATATTTGCTGTATCACATGATGGTGGCACTCTATGGCTTGTTAAATCCCAAAATCGCAATGAGCAACAGAGATGCCACCTCCATGTTGAGCTCAGTGGAAGTAAGGGTTGCTGGACTAATCTTAATGAGCAACAGATATTCATATAGCCTAGGCTGACCAATGAATTGGAAGTTGAGTCAAGATGACATAGAAAAGGTATTGTTATTGCAAGCATCATGTTGGACTAATGTAGCAACTCAAAGGCTGGCATAATTTGGCAAGCGACATCTCTGTACTAGCGATACCTCTAGTGTTGGTTTAATAGCGACCGAAATTCTCCGTAATAAAGAAAAGCTCCTAAAGTCACCAGTTCATATTTCAAAAGCAAACCTTTTGCAGTAGTCCACAACAGCTTTCCTTCTGACTTTACCTTTCACGTTTTTTTTTTTTTTGGTGTGTGTCTGATGACAAGGAACTGCACCTTCAGGAAGTAAACCCCAACTCATGATATACACCAGTGACAAGCCAAAGAGATATAAAAGTTCGTACTTCCAACCGGTAGATGGAGTCATCGACACAGAAAATACGTGATAAAACAGGCCTCGGTATTCATTTGTATCGATTCCAACTTTGTTATTGCAATTTCGTTTTCTTTACGATTTTGTATTGTTTGTAATATTTATACTACTACCGATTTGAATTTGTCAACAGATACTTATGGCTGTCCAAAGTTAGAGCAGAAGAGAAGACACACAGGGTTCAAATCTTACCACAAAAAATGATGAAAGCCATTTCTCCTGCAATTCTTTCCACCACAAAAGAGATAATTTCTCTTTACATTTATGAGAGGACAAATTGCGTAACTCTTGATAACGATACTTTTCATATGAAAAATGGACGATCCTAGGTACCTCAGAATATAATAGCAACACAAGTGCAATGGTAAACTCACTTGATTTTCCAAAATTCTCTTCACACTCGCTGCATATTTCCCGCAAGTCATTCCCTGCAGAGATGAAACAGAGACATTCAAGTGACCGCACAAACAAAACATGACATGCACTGCGGAGTAAAATCTTCAGCAATATAATGCAAGGAAAGTTGAACATGCATAGACAAAATCGAAGCTGTGTTGCTTGAACATTCACATAAAGTGCGAGAGATATAAAGAGCGAGGCTTACTCTGACGTGAGAATTATGACGTCAGAGGATACAGCTAAGGCTTCATCGGCTCCATCCACGACCGATTTCACCTTCCCATCCTCACCGTCAACTCCGCCGCTGCCTCCACGTCCGCCGAAGGCACCAAAAGGAGCAGCGGAGCTCGAAATGCACTGCAAACGATACCTCACGGATGTTGGAGGAGACAGAGACGGGGCCGAAGTGAAGCTTGGGCTGCGGATGCGGTCAACGTAAATGCAGCAGAGTCTGTGAGCGATGAGCTGAGACGGGAGGCATTGACGATGCAGCGGCCTGGAGACGGAGCGATGAAGGCCGAAGCGAGAGTTTTGGATATGGTTGACTCCATCGAAGCCCGTCTTCGCTCTCTCTCTGTACACTTCTCAGTTTAAGCAGCCACCGGACGGAAGCGAGGAGATGAGCATGGTCAGAAACTGACGGCGTCAATGGATTGACCTGTTTAACAACATTAATCATAAAAAATGCAAAATACTATAAATGATGATTAATTGCTATTGGTAATATCCAATATATGGTATTTATTTATGAAATATGTGAGAAAATATATAATAAGTCGATTGTTTATGTTGATGAGATACTTTCTCACGTAGCGGGAACGTGGATGCCCAATATAAAAGAGTCACACGGAGATCACCATCAAGTCCTCTTATAGAAGAACCTTTGGCCCGGCATACTCAAACACTTATAGGTTGATTCAGAAATTGTGGCTCAAACTCAATATTTCGTAACCACTGTGAATTTGATGTCTGCTTGTTGCCTATTTCCACCTTTTTTATGATAAAAGAATTTACCATCACACATTTAAGTTTTTTAAAGCCTGCATAAATTATCTAATATTTGAATTTCAATGTCAAGGTGATCGGTAATTTAAATCTTATGTATAGTTATCAAAATTTTCACCTATGCTACAACACATTAAAATGGTGCTTCCTGGAAGTGAATCCGAGGAGAGTAGTTTCCAAATTTACAATTTGCTTGATAACTCGATTAAGTCTTGAAAACTAAAATATTTGGCAATCAATAAAATTAAACACATTCGATAATCATGACTAGTTTAAGTTTAAAAGGTTTAATTAAGTCAGAAAATCACTAATTTGCTAGGTAACGAAAGGCCACTTAATTCATTCGATAGAAAAATACATCTGTTGGCACTAAGAATCTTGCTAACTCTTTTGCAAAAACTTATTAAAAGTTCTCCAGATTAGTCACCAAACTAGTATTTTTTGGCATTCAATATTCACTTATTATTAAACATATCTTATCTTCATTTTCAATATTGATAAAATTGAAAATTTAGTGCTGAAAAATTGAGGGCATTAATGGCATTGATCTCAACTCAAACATAAAAATTTTAAATCCTCGGGATAATAATGACCTTGAATGAGCTTTGCGTTCCTAAAAAATATATCATATTCAATAAAGAACAGTTCTGTAAATTTTTGGTATGTCTTCATCTACCAGAGGTATAGATACAAATGGAGAGCCCCCAATCATAAAGGCTAGATTTGGTAACCAGAATTAGAATCAAGATATATAAAAGTTATCATATGTTTGGTTCCTCCGCGAGATAAAATAAAGTCGGATATAAGGGAATATTACCTAGATAAATATATCTTCCGGTAGGATAATGGTGGATAAGATTTCCTATATTGGTATAAAAGTTAATTTTCTTGAATAAAAAAATTCTTAAATTAATAAAAATATTTGAATCTTAATATAAAAATAAAATTCAAAATAGCTATAATTTTCGTTTTTATTTATTCACATTTTTTTAATATTGAATTTCTTTCTACTCTATACTATATGGGGAAAATTTCAAAAAAATGACGTAAAGTGAAGTCCTTTTTCTCAAGAGAGGGTCCGGAGTTGGACACTATCTTCAATAAGGACATGAGCTGGTCAATGAGTCTCAAATAAAGGCCCGAGTTTGCCGGCCGACCGGAGGGCATTTTCGTCCGAAGATATTCTTTTTCTTCCTTCCATTCTGTGCTCATCATCTTCTTCTCCTTCGTTCTTCCTTCTTCCTTTCGCACTTGGGCCAGGGAATGATGCAGGAGTTTCAAGTCTGGTCGTGCTTTCCGAGTGTCGCGACCTAAAAATCGGTTGTACGATCTTAGGCTAATGGATTACTAGATCAATTAAATTAACTAACCTAGCTCGAGTTCTTCCAAACTCTACCCAATCGCAACTTAGATCCAATTGTGAGCATGCAAATATTTTCAACGGGAGTCGCCACTAATCATTTAGGGTAGGTTGATTAGAAACCTAAATAAAATAGCGGGAGTACTATTTTATTTCTATGAACCAGAAATCATAAATTCGGGAACTTGGTTACGCTAGATTCCCTAACGCCCTTTCGGTACCAATTTCGAGAAAAATACTCAATTTGACAATTTTGATAAATCCTGACTTAGAGTTCAAAGGTGCAGAAATTTCTTTTTGATTTTTACTTATTTAAATGAAAAACTAACCTATATGTAATAACGTGCAAAAATTGACATGCGATTAATGCAATCTAACATGCAAACTATATGTCATGCGATGACGTGATCTAATTCTAATAACGGACAAATAATTTATTTTTGGTATTTTTAAATGAAATTCGGAATTAAAAATTACTCAAATTAACATGCAATCTATCCTAGAGAAAATGATTTGATCTCTCCTAAAGTGATTCTTTTTTTGTGATTTTTGTTAAAATTCGAAATTATTAAATATCCTAAATAATCCACTAAGATTAAAACAATCTCTAATTTAAACTAGGAAATATGCTACCCTAAATCCCAATATAAATCAAATAATTATTTTATTCTTTTGGATATATTTAAAATTCCCTAAGCATGCAAAATTTCTAATTTAAATCCTAACTAACATATTTTTTGATTTTCTTTATTTAAAAGGAAAACAATTAAACAAAGATGACAACCATGTTCAAACAATTCACGCAATCCACAAGTTCTTATAAAATTCAAATTAGGCAAAAAAATCAAACTAACGGTCATATTTATAGGGTTATAGATATCGACATAAAACTGATTGTTCAAATTTGAAAAGCAAATAAAATCTATTATCGTATCCAAGTGATTATGGATAAGATAACGATTTTCCGTATCACTGCGTATCGTACCTTAGGGATAAGGTCGGATAGTCGTCAAGATACGTTGCCAAATTAGGAATGATTCCTAATTTTGGGTATTTTCAAATATTGCGGATATCACAAAGTTATCCTAAGATATCTAGCTATCTACCAAAATATTCATGAAACATTCAAACACCCGAAAACTAGGAAATTAAATATTTAAAAGAAATATTCGGATAATCTTACCTAATTTCGCGGATAACTTCCAAATTTGAATTCAGGTCGAACTCGGGCTTTGCGGATCACGGGATGGGGCGATTGACGGCGAGCGCGGCAGCGGCAATGTGGTGGCGGCAATGGAGTTCTCGTAAAACCTGCGAAACAAGGGAAAGTCCCAGTTTGGTGAAGATACAGAGTAACGCAATCGTGACCGGCAGGATTTCGTCGGGACTGGTAAGGTACTGCATGATAACCATTCTCATTCAGCCTAGAACTGATTTTTTGCTCCCGGAATCAGTTTTGGACCAAAAACCCGTTTGTTAACGCAATTTAATTTTTTTATTTCCGGGACAAGTTTTTGTCCCGGAACTCATTTTGAACAAAAAATGAGAACCTAAAAAAAGTAGGTTCTTCGTTTCTGGAACAAAACTGAGAACCAGAAATCTGAGGAAATCATTTTCTTCATCCCATCTCTCTCGCCGGTCCTTCGAGCTCTCTGAGATCTGCCCGTCTCTCTCTCTACTCTCTCTGTCGCCGTCGAGAGAGGTCGCTCGTTCGCTCGCTCCGCCCAAGAGGAAGCCAGGGTCGGTCGCTCCTGCTCCAGGTAAGCTCCGTTCGTGCGCAAATCTCCTCTCCTCTCTCTCTTTTCTGGATTTGGAAGTCGGCGTGATCGAGGGGGTCAGCTTCGGCCTCGCCGTGGCCGGCGGTCGAGCTCGCCGTCGCCCAGATCTGGGCGACGGCGAGCTCGACCGCCGACCCTGAGCGAGGCCGCTCGGCCTCCCCCAGATCTGGGGCGATCTCCGCGCCCCGCGTGATTCGTCTGCTCTTTCCTTGCCGAGATCCGAGCTGGCTCGTCGGAGCCGCCGCGCTCGAGGTTTCTTGTAGCTTCCGGTTGTCATTTCCCCCCGGCCCTCTTGCGCTCGTTCCTCTTTTTTGGGTCGTTAGGCGATGATTCCCCTTTTCGCGAGGGGTACGGTGCTCTGTGTCTCGGGCTTCGGCTTCCCTCTTTTCTTGATCCTAGATTGATTCTTGCGGGCAGTTCGTGGTGAGTTTGTGAGTAGTGTTTGGAGGGGGACGGTGCTGAAACGACTGTTCTTTGGAGCTCTGTAAATTCTTGGCATTTGCTAAAATTAGACAGACTGATAAGATTGGGAATTTGCTGCGGTGGTAGACTTTGGTGAAGTGGATCGTTGTCTTTCAGAGTACTCGGGCGTACCGTCGGGATTCATTTCCTTTATTTAGCTATGCCAGTCTTTTGGGTGTTGTAATTGTGATTCGCGACTCGAAAGATTCAGCTGCAGTATCTTTTGGGTTGCTTTTCTTGCATCGTTTTCCCTCTCTTGCCGCCCTTATGCAGGGTTGCTTCCGGATGTCAATGTGCTTTGATTCTCTCCTCGTGATGACGAACGAGAGCGCGGGGAAGGTGATCTCGGGGCAAGGGTTTAAGGAGTACCGGTTAGGGGACTATTCGCATTGGATGCAGAATAATCTGGTGAATGGGGAGAAATGGATTGGGATTCGTAGCTGCTTGGTCGAGTCCAACAATTTGTGGGAGGCTCAGCGAAGACGTTCATCAGACGGAGGCGGAGTTTTATAAGCAGAAGTTGTCGCCCATACAGGTACTTTCAATTGTGAAACTGTTCTTTGATTTTTAAACTTCAGCGAGTGTAATTTGAATGCAAGTATCTGCATATGTGCAAATGAAGAAGTGCACAATTTGGCCTTTTTATTTTCAAAAGACTCATTTGATGCTCTTCCAAGTAATTATGATAGAGCTTGGAGTCATGCATAATTTCTGAATTTTAAGAATTTATACATAAGCTTATTGATTTGTGAAGTTCAGCTAACCCCATGATATGAAACCGTGCCAGCGGAATGCGACCTATTGGACGGTTCCGAAATCGGGCCCAGCAGTGCCCGACACCGATTGTATAACGTGGAGCAACGGCCAGGAAACCTTGTGTTACGACTGCAAATCATGCAAAGGAGGATTCCTAGCCAATGGCAAAAAGGAATGGAGAGATTTGCTGATATGCAATGTTCTTCTCGTCGTCATTTACATGGTTGTCTACAGCGTCGGATGCTGCGCTTCCAGGAACAATCGCGAGGACCGCGTATATGCCAAGTACAGAGGCTATCCTTGAATTTGTGATGCTTGAAGTTGTCCTGCTGGCTTAGATGATGATCTTCCCGAATCAACCTTACAACTCTTTTGGTTGATTGGTTTTAGATTGTCTAGTTAGTGAAGCTTTACATAGACTTTATTTACCTATGAAAATGTTTTCTTAAGCACTAGAGTTACTTGTTTATGGCAATGTAAAGAGTATGATTGCCTAGGAAGCCTGCATTATATTCTGCAAGCTATTCGACTTGTCTTCCCTCATCCAATGCTATTTCTCTTTAAGAGGACTCGATCAACCAACCTTTGTTTACCATTGTCTATCCAAAGCACGTTCTAATACCACGACATGGCAATGAAGAAGCTTCCGCCTTTACCGAAGTCTCCACTCCAGTTAAAAGCTTTGTGACCTTTCCAATCATCCCATAGCAACGCCGAAACCTCGTACATTCAGTTATAACCATGTACAACAGGGAAATGGTAATGGCTGAAAGATGGCCTCAATGCACTTTCGAAGAAGAGAGGAAGGAAACTTCAACTTCACCAGGGCCAATGCATGCAATTAGGACAAACATAGTTTTGCATATAAGCTATATCTGGATGGACCACGCGCTATAAACAGAGTAGACCATCATCAGCCAGAAATCGGTATTGTCCATACTATCCTCTGACAAACAATGAGAATGTCCACAGATGGAAATGAATTTTTCTCGACATTTTGATGATTTTTTCTGGAATTTTTCAAATTTTTGTGATTTTCGGAATTTTTTTAAAGATTTTTATGAATTTTTCAGATTTTTTTATTATTTTTATTTCATTTCTAAAAAAATGGATTTCTGTTCCTGGAAATAGAATTTTATGTTGTTTATCAAACGGGTTTTTGTTTCAGGAAATAGAAATTTCGTGCTGTTATCAAACGGGTTTCTGTTCTAGAAACAGAAATTTTTTGTCGTTATCAAACGGGTTTTTTTTCCCAGAAACTCATCCAGGAACCAGAAATAGAAAAATCTATTTCTGGTTCAGGAACTCATTCCGGACCAGAATGGTTATCATGCGGTACCTAAGTTTGCTGGGACCGTTTGCAGAAGTTGTTGGTCTTGGCGTTGTCGCGGTGGCTTGGACTCTCGATCAGCAATGGTAAGGATTGGAAGGACGTGGCGGCTGTGCAGGGCTTCTCAGACTCGCTGAAGTTGTTAGCATAGGGCTAGAAGCACTGACAATCATGCGGCGCAACAACAACAGGAGTCGTTGGTTTGCTGGACATGATGGAATAAGGCTACCCTTGCCAAAGTTGGTATCGTGGTAGCAAGACAAACCGATTCGTGTAGGAGCAACAGCAAGCGGCGTGGCGTGGACACGAGCTAGACACCAAACGCTGCTTGAAGTTGCCTAGAATAGGGGCAAGCTGTCACAAAGTCACTGTTCTTCACTAGTGCATGCATTCTCCTATATTCTTTTCTTCTTTTGGACGTGCTGCACCTCCTCTCTCTATGCTCTCACTCACGATTTTTTGTTTTCTCCTCTCATATCGTGACCGTGTGTTTTTCTATTGTGGGCGTCTCCCCCGTGAACGAAGCCCCCCCGTCTCCTTTTATATACTTTTTTTTCACCAACAAATCTTTGGACGCATGCATATTTTCTTTCCTCTTTCTTTTCAATCAAATATTCCTTTTGTTGACTACATCTTGCTCTCAACTATTTATTCCCTCAAATAGTTGATCTCACAAATATCACGGGAATTATGCCGATTGCTTTTTTCTTATTTGCTATGGGACCAAAATCTTGAAAATATCAAGCTTTATCGCTTCAAATTTTCATCAAATTTTCCTAACTTGATACACATGATTTCGGCCACCGTAGGCTTAGTCCGATTAAGTTCAGAATCATTCACTTAAGTCCATCCGCCGTGCTCCAATGCAAATGCAACTATATGACCCTAAATACTAATTCAAATGTTCCTAATTTATGTACAATTTAACTAATTTTTTAGTCTAGGGACTGGGATCGATCCCTAATTTTTTATGCAACGAACGACTGACTGGATCGTCAAAATTTATGTGTCAACACCGGGAAATGGACACCAAGATTCTTGAATAATGTACCCCATTTTCTTTTTCTTCCTCTCTCGGCCACTTCACGATGCACCCGAATCCTCAGCTCTTCCTTAGATTTTTCTTTTGTTTTTTCCCCTCTTTTCTCTGTTTCCCAGTCTCCTTTCCCTTTCCCGATTTTCTTTTTTGTTTTTTACTCTCTTGCCTACTCACAATCTTACTCACCCATCGCCATCATCTCTCCTTCACCGAGAGAGTTCTGCTAGTTCATTTTCTTCTCCACTCTCTGCATGACGATCTCCAGATTGCTGTCCTTTTCTCAATCTGGTTCAAAGACAACCCAGCAATGATCGGCAAACGCATGGTGGCGACGAGCCTCGACGAAAAGCTACACTTCACCTTGACAATGCCCGGAAGCAGACTGATTAAATTCGAACCCAGACGGCCGTGAATCGCGGGAATCACTGCTGAAATCCAGCCCTAGCCCCTAGGGCTCGATTTTATGTTGTAGGAGTTGCCACGTCCTCTAACCACTTGCTACTAGCCACCGTTCAAGCCCAAGCACGACGATAATCGCTGTCAAGCTCGTGCGACTGACGAAGTAATTGCCCGGAAAGAAAACACAGAGCAGAAGATGATGAAGAGAGAAAAGAAGAAAGGAAAAGAAAGAAAACTAAATAAGAAAATGTTTCTGGACGAAAATGCCCTTAATCATTGCTTGGAAAATGGCACGTGAGAAGTATGTGATCGCCCCGATGAGTTTGAGCCCTTATTTAAAACTAGGTTGACTACTTATTAAGGGCCCTTATTTGAGGGCCTAATACTAAAAACAAATCTCAAACTTTAATTTTTGTCTCAATTCTACTAAAAAAAATTTTTTGTCCCATAAAAATCCCCAACTTTAAGTTTAGTCCCAATTTTATCATAAATTTTTGTCTCATAAAAAACCTTCAACTTTAGTTCCAGTACTAATTTTATCCTAAACTTTTAACTTTAGGTCCAATTTAGGTCCAATTTCATTTTCACTCTAATTTTTTGGTCTAAAAAAAGATCACTATCTTTTATTTAAGTTACAAATTTGCTCTCCATTAACCCTCCGTTAAAATCGGCCTTAGTGATTTTGCGTTCGTCAATCTCTTGTGCTTGGGAATGTTCCATCTTTCGCAGTCGAAGAGCGCTCATGAAGTTCAAATAGCTCGTGCTTGAGAGTTTTCCATCTTTCAGTTGTCAATGTGAAATTTTGGACGGAAAGTTAATAGGGGCAGATTTGTGACTTAAATAAAAGTTTGTGATTTTTAATGAGACTATAAAAATTTTAGGGTAAAATTGGGACTAGACGGTAAAATTGGGACAAGACCTAAAGTTGGGGGTTTTTCATATGACAAAAAAAAGTTTAGGATAAAATTGGGATAAGACCTAAAGTTGGGGATTTTTCATAGGATAAAAAAAAGTTTAGGGTAAAATTGGGACAAGACCTAAAGTTGAAGGTTTTTTATGAGACAAAAAAAAGTTTATGATAGAATTAGAACTGTACCGAAAGTTGAAGGTTTTTTATGAGACAAAAGGTAAAATTGGGATAAAAGTTAAAGTTGAAGGTTTTTAGGGTATTAGGCATTTATTTAACACAACTCCACTCTGTGCTCATTTTTTAGAAAACTCCCCACTTCATATCATTATTTGAAATTTTCTTTAATATATATACTTAGTATCAATACTTATTACATATTTTAGGTAAATTGGTATATCTTATTAGTTAATAAAATATTTATTAAGGAATAATGGAA
This sequence comes from Syzygium jambos, assembly GCA_031216235.1. NCBI lineage: Eukaryota > Viridiplantae > Streptophyta > Magnoliopsida > Myrtales > Myrtaceae > Syzygium > Syzygium jambos. Next base: position 6,216,017 of record CM062226.1, on the reverse strand, counting down.
GGGGATAAAACAGAAATAAAAAGATGGAAAAATGATAAAAAAATAAGTAAATGAAGATTAAGTAGAAGAACCTAGATTTTAAACTCAAACCTGAAAAGGATCTTTTTAATTCTCCAAAAATGAGGGCTATTGAAAATTCTGAAAAAAAAAAAATACCCTCTCCGTCTCCTTCTGGTTCTCGTTAAAACTTCTTGATTCCTTCATAATTCTTTAGTTCAAGCCAAAACTCCATGAAAACGGCAAGAGAGTCAAAGCTCCTTCTCTTCCGCAACTCTCTAGTTCACGTCAAAAGTTCATGAAAGTAGCAAGAGAGTCGAAACTCCTTCTCCTTCATAGATCTATGGTTCACGTAGAAGTTTCATGAAAGTGGCAAAAGCGTCGAAGCACTATATTTCTCGGAATTGCGAAGGTGAACGATCTTGTCTCTTATTAGACTGATCTATCACTTTGATGTTGCTTTAACCTATTTACATTTTTTGTTATAGTTGAACCTGTAGCTATGGATTACTTCAATGAGCTCCTATGATGTTTTAAAAATTTAGACCGTATAATAATCACGAACTAATAAATCAAAACTCATGAACTTAACAAATTTAAGATTTTCCATTCATAATTTGGAATTAAAAGGTATATCCAATCTATTTCAAATTTCACTTGCATAATTGTAATTGACTCCTTGACGGACAAGAAACTAACAAATCAAAACTCATGAACTTATTTCTATTTCAATTTCTTTTCTAAAGGTATCTCAAGTTCAAATTGACTGTGTTTTGGAAAAGAATACTTTCAATTTTCATTTTCATTTATTACTAAACAAATTTGCTTCAAATGATATACGCTATATTTAAAATAAGTGCATTTTAAAAGAAGTAAACAAAACAAAACGAAATGTAATTCAAACAATTTGCAATTTTTATTATTTAAATTTAATGTTTAAATTAGTGCATATTAAGTGCAATTTGTTCAAGTGATAAAGTAAGTTATCATTCGCATTGTTTCAATTTAATTTTGAGTTAACTGGATAATTGATGCTTTTGTTCCCAGAGTTAATGAGAACTATACTTCAAATTATGAGTACTATTCATTTGATATGAAATAATTTCTCCTCTTGAACTAATCTTAGAAAAAAAGGGAAAATGACACAAATTGTCCATAAACTTTGGCCTAATGTGCAATGTAATCTCTGAAATTTTAATTTGTTCAACGTGGTCTATGACCTTTAACTCAATGTGAAATGTGGTCCCTGAACTTTTAATTTATTCAATATGATACCTAAACTTTTGGTACATGTTCAATTTAGTCCATGGACTATATAAAAATATTCAATATTGTCCCTAATCTTGAATTAACAGAAAGGCAACATTGAACATTTTCATATAGTTCAGGGACTACATTGAACATGTACCAAAATTTCAGAACTACATTCAATAAATTAAAAGTTTAGTGACCACATTGCACATTAGGCTAAAGTTCAGGAACCACATTGCACATTGGACCAAAGTTAAGGGACTAATTGTGTCATTATCTCCAGAATAAACGAATTAATTATATATTTAAAGATGTTTTATCATTATTTGCTTTTTTTTCAAATATAAAATCAATGACATAAGTTGAAAGAAGATATATATTTGTGAAGGGTAATCAAAATGTATTTCAAGATATTCTTATTGGATGAATACACTTAAGAATAATATACTTGCTTTTTATCCATTCTTAAGTTTAAGTTTAAATATAATAAATGATATACGCTTGAAGATGACAAATTACAAAACCAATGTTAATTGGACCTATAATAAGGCCTTTTGGACCTTTTCTTTTGATTTAGCAGCCAGATGATGTTTCGGGTCGGCTTTCATGCACCTAGACTTGCCTGCCTCCTCGAGCATCTTAAGGGCACGGTCCATAATACCCTGATGCAGTCTGAATTTGACTTTTGGAACGAGATCCGTTATTATAAAAAAAGGTTATTATATTTTCCATAACCGATATGGCCGAAACACACCGATTATTAATTGAAAGGTCAAAAATGCCCTCAATAGAAATAGCCAACTAAGTTGGCCCAAAAAGTTAGTAAATTGGGATCTATCCTTTAAAACCATCATCTTCCTGAAGCCAAAAAAAAAAAAACCAAGAAGTACATACACAACACAACTCCATATTCTTCATAGGCTCCGTTTATTTCACAAAAAATAGATATTTGGAAAACATCTCACTAAATATAATTATTTGTATCGCTTACAAAAATGATTGAACAAAAATATTTTTCATCATCCATGAAAATATTTAGACATAGATTGTTATCGATGATGAAATTTTTTTTAATTGACTATTTATTTTAAGCGATGCAAACGATCATTTTTAGAACGATGTTTTTCAAATCATCCTTTTTTCGCAAAACAAACGAAGCCCTAATGAAGTGTGAATCTATTAGTTGGCTTAATTTTTTTTCCTTCTTTGTAATTTGCACTTATCTTCACTGCACGTTTCGATTATTTGCAGATCGAAAGTATTTCTGATTTGCTTATTTGACTGAAGAGAATCTTCCCAAATGAATTTTAGATGTCCGCGAGCCTTCAAAAGTTTTCCGTCTACATTTCGTATCTAAAGTCAGGATGTTTGATTAAGATGGCATAGAGCTAAATCATAGAAGCTATTTCCAAAGCGAGGCTAAAAGCGACAGCTGCATGAAAACTACGAACAACGAGCATTCTCAGGACAGGCAGGTAACTTTTTTCAAGTTTCATCTATATCACTCTCTCTAGGTGGACAATGTATCGAAGAAGACATTGTCAAATGGAATACGCCCTAAGCAATGATGGTTTCGTTTTGGGTTCATGTTTACAAAGATGATGTTATTTTGAGTTCTTGTTTTGAGAGAGAGAGAAGTGTATTAGCATGGTTGTGCATGGAACTGTACATGATGTGGAAATAGGGTGGGCCAGTACCAAAATACCATGCGAGATATTGTTAAAATACATCACTTGCGACGACTTTTAAAAAATCCGTCACATTAATATCCCCGATAGATGATCGTGGACCCGGTGACTTGCCGTGCTTGTCCAAGGTGAGTCAAGCTCGGTCGGCCCAAAGGGGGAAAATAGGCAAACTCGGCGAGCGATTCCTTAATCGAGCTCCGGCCCACCCGCCTTGGCCGACCTAGACCCAATCAATTTGTAATCATGGACGAGATTTAACAGAGATTTTTTAGCTGGGTATGGGACCCGGCAAACTCTGAAATGGCCAAAACATTACTCAAATTAGGGGTGATCGGTTCCTGGTTCCCAATTTCTAGGACCGAGGACTGGCGGACCCGCACATAGAATGCAGATTAAGATGGAGGAGGAGGAGGAGGAACACATGCACAAATATCTTTCGCAAACATTGAAGGAAAAATGCAGAGAAATGCGAGGGTCTCATGAAAACAGCTTCCAAAAAATCTTTGCGAATCGATACTCTTTCTCTCGAGAGAGAGTTTGGAGCTTTTCATTTTGTGAAGTGAATGTTTTTCTGGGTTTTGTTCTGCTTGGGAGTTGCTTGCTTGGAGGAGTGAATCGGGAGCTACTGGGAGGACGAAGAAGTCGAAGTTCGTCGGTGGCCGGTTGGACGATCTTCATTTGGGATATTGGAAGGAGATACAGAGAGGAGATGAGTTTATGACTAGATTGTGTTCGGTCAAAATGCTACGAGCAGATGTAGGAAGGAAACTGGAAGTGGGGGCAAGGGAATTGGGAAAGGAATTAGATTAGGATTTATTATCTTCAGATTTAAAATATATATAATTATATATATAGTCGGTCTAGTTGGGATCGATCAATCACCAGTTCTAAAAATAGGAATTTGGGACCGAACTAGGACCCCTCCGGAACCGCCCAAAACGGGCCGGTTCAGTCCAGTCCGGGTGTTTCCCGGTTCGATCTGTTGATATGCTCACCCCTAACTCAAATCTAGTAAACGTACAAAAGGGGGAAAAGTGGGACGCGGCATGCCTTGAGGAACCATGCTCCGAACACTGCCATGAATTGAAAAATGAAGAAATGTTGGAACGTCCAGACGTCCTCGCTTACCTCCGATACAAAAAGAACCCATCTCCAAGGTCCAACTCTCCTATCTTCTGAAGTGACCTTTATTTATTACCGGTCCATTCAGCATTTTATCCTCCTAGTCAAATAAACTTTGGACCTATGATAAGGCCTTTTGGACCTTTTCTTTTGATTTAGCAGTCGAGTGATGTTTTGGGCCGACTTTCACGCACTAGGAGTGAGCATGATGGACCGTCCAAATCGGGACCGGACTGAATCGGACCATCCAGTTTGGTACGATTCTCGAGAGTATCGGTCCGGTTCCCAATTCCTAAAAGTGGAACAAGTTTTTGGACAATCCGGTTCCTGGTTCTAAGGTGGGAACCAGATCAGACTAGATAGATAATTTTTTTTTTCTCAGAAAATATATTTATTTATTTAATTTTTTAAAATTTATTGGTATGTCATTGGTACATCGTGTGCGATGAAAGTCCCGTGTATATCTCTGCTTCCTTACATTGGATATCTGGACATTGTGGAATCATAGCAGTACATTACATTGTTGGTTATTCTGTTTGGTCAATGTTGTTTGCTGAAAGCTTGATCTTTGACCTACCTAATTCAGTAGAAGCACCTTGAAAAACTTCTATATTTGATTAGTAGTACTAGAGAGAACACGGAGGTAGGTCTGGTTTTTTCATTTAGTAATTGTTTTAGTAATTGTTTCGTGATTGTTAAGTATTTTGTTAAGAATTTTTGGACACTATAGCTATTGTTGGTTGAATAAAGTTGGTTTCATTGGAACCGGACCGGACCATCGGTCCGGTCCGGTCCACGGTCCTAGGACTAGCCGGTCCGGTTCCCGGTTCTTGGGTGGGACTGGACCGGACCGGACTGGGAACCGCTCACCCCTATCACGCACCTCGATTAATCTACCTCCTCGAGTGATCTTAAGGGCACAGTCCTTATAATACTCTGATGCATTCTAAATTTTACTTTTGGAATGCTCTTAAGACACTGGTTAACGAGATCTATTATTATAAAAAAGGGTAATTATATTTTCCATAACAGATACGGCTGAAGCACCACATTTATTAATTGAAAGGTTGAAAATGCCCTTAATAGAAATAGCCAACTAAGTTGGCCCAAAAAGTAAGTAAATCGGGATCTACCCTTTAAAACCATCTTCTTCCTGAAGCCAAAAAAAAAAAAACCAAGAAGTACATACGCAACACAACTCCATATTCTTCATAGGCTCCGTTTATTTCACGAAAAATAGATATTTGGAAAACATCTCACTAAATATAATTATTTGTATCGCTTAAGAAAATGATTGAACGAAAATTATTTTTCATCATCCATGAAAATATTTAGACATAAATTGTTATCGATAATGAAAACTTTTCTCATTGACTATTTATTTTAAGGGATGCAAGTGATCATTTTTAAAATAATATTTTTCAAATCATCCATTTTTCGCAAAACAAATGAAACCCTAATGAAGTGTGAATCTATTAGCTGGCTTAGTCTTTTTTTCCCTTCTTTGTAATTTGCACTTATCTTCATCGCGCGTTTCGATTATTTGCAGATCGAGAGTATTTCTGATTTGCTTATTTGACTGCAGAGAATCTTCCCAAATGAATTTTAGATATCCGCCAGCCTTCAAAAGTTTTCCGTCTACATTTCGTATCTAAAGTCAGGATGTTTGATTGAGATGACAGAGAGCTAAATCATAGAAGCCTTCTCCAAAGCGAGACTAAAAGCGACAGCAGCTTGAAAACTACGAACAACGAGCTTTTTCATGGCGGGCAGGCAACTTTTTTCAAGTTTCATCTATATCACTCTCTCAAGGTCTCTAGGTGTACAATGTAATCGAAGAAGACATTGGCAAATGGAAGACGCCTTGAGCAAAGAGAGCAAAGATGATTTCGTTTTGGGTTCATGTTTACAAAGATGATTTTGTTTTGAGTTCTTGTTGAGAGAGAGAGAAGTGTATTTGGCTTGGTTGTTTACGGAACTGTTTATGATGTGGAAATAGGGCGGGTCATTACCAAAATACCATGCAAAGTATTGTTTAAATACATCACTTGTCACGACTTTTAAAAAATTCGGCACGCTTAATATCCCCGGTAGATGATCATGGACCCGGCGAAAATAGGTGAACTCGGCGAACGGTTCCTTGATCGAGCTCCAGCCCGCCCGCCTCGGCTGACCTAGACCCAATCAATTTGTAATCATGGACGCAATTGAACAAGGATTCTTGAGCTGGGCACCGGACATGGCAACTCTAAAATGGCCAAAGCATTGCTCAAATCTAGTAAAGTAGTAAGGGGGGCAGTGGGACGCGGCGTGCGTTGAAGAAGAACCCTGCTCGGACGCTGCCATGAATTGAAAAAATCAAGTAGTGTTGGGAACGTCGAGGCGTCCTCGGTTACGTTCGGAGCGGCGCGATCAGTACAAACACGAGGCAACCATAGAGAGAGAGAGAGAAAGAGAGGAGGAGAGAAGATCGCCTTTTGCTTCCTGCTGCTGCTCTCTCTCTCTCTCTGTCCTCTTGCGCTTGGCCGCTACCGCTAGCCGCCGCCTCTCTGTACCGTCCTCTCTCTCTTTTTATATTCGTTCGATTGATGGGTTGATCTTGACCAGCCTCTTCCCACACGGAGAGAGAGAGAGATGGGGTGGAGAGGGATATTGGGTTGCGATTACGGGATCGTTCAGGCGCCGCTGGGGCCGGATATTTCGGGGCCGGAGCTCGCCGCCGCCGTCTCTAACGCCGGTGGTCTTGGCCTCCTCAGGGCTCCTGACTGGGTAAACCTCCTATGCATCTATGTTTTTTTGGAACATGCTTTTGAGCTTTGATCCGAGCGTCTGGGATTCGTCTAGTCTTTATATGTTGTTGGGTTGTGTCCTAAAGCAGACGCGAGAGAGATTCTTGACTTGGGCGTTTCAATCTTGACCCAGAGCCTGTCTTAGGGAGTTAAAAGGAAATCAGATGATCCATTGCCAAAGCAAATGCGGTCCCAAATTCCACATCATTGGCCCTTTTCGTCACCACTGACCTGGAAACGTTAAGTTGCGCGTTTCGCTGTATGGGGACGGATTGATGGCCTAACTACAACGCTAGTTGTTGAGGAGTAATGCTACTAGTGGCAGGACTAATTTGCGATATTAGGTTATAAAGCGACGTGACGAATTTTAAATGAGAATTTGGACGAGTGATCCGTATTCATGCTTGAGCCCAGCTTCTTCTTCTTCTTTTTTTTGCCGTGTTTTTGGATGGTGAGTTTGCTTTTTTCTCTCGAAATCGGCATGTACTCAGGAGGCACCGGATCATGTGAGGGAGCTGATTAGGAAGACGCGGTCCTTGACCAGTAAGCCATTTGGGATAGGTGTTGTTCTGGCGTTTCCCCATGAAGAAAACCTGAAGGTGATACTTGATGAAAAGGTGGATGTGCTCCAGCTTTACTGGGGCGAGTGTACAAAGGAGCTGGTCGAACAAGCTCATCGAGCCGGAGTCAAAGTTGTGCCTCAAGTAAGTGATTGATCTTAGCAACCTTCTCTCTTTAAAAAAGAATCTTTATATAATCTATTTGATTTGATTCCTCACATCTTCTTCTTGTACAACCTTAAGGTTGGTAGCTTTGAAGAGGCCAAAAGGGCTATCAATGTTGGTGTAGATGCGATCATCGTCCAAGGGCGTGAAGCTGGAGGACATATTATTGGTCAGGTACAGGGTTTTGTTTTGGCTGTTCAATCGTAATTTAGCTGATCTACCCAATTGGTTGCATAAGATATCTTGCCATCAGCAGGTATGGGTGGTTGCACTACAACTGTTAGTCTGTTACCATAATTCATATTTTTGTAGCGACTAAACATGTACATTCTCTCTTGTACTGTCTGCATTTGAGATAGGAATTTGCTTCTTCGTATTAAAGGAACCTTGGCAATTAGCGTTATTTTGTGATTAAGTTTACTGTGCTCTTCTGCTTTTGTAAGTGGCCCTAATTACATCGTGGAAGTAAGTTAATATCCTCAAAACAAGCGCTAGTTTCAAAAGTTGATGTGCAAACTCACTCAAAGTCTCTGTCAACATCCTGGACTTGGTGCTCGTTTCTTATCAGAGAACTTCTGGATGTGACTGTATAAGTATCTTCCTCTACGATATTACATCATGTTATGGTGTTTGATATTCAATTAATAGGAGAGTTGGAGTGTTGATATAAATTGGTGTTACGTTGAAGCAATCTGAAGATAAACTTATTCTGTAATTTCTTGTTGATTTGTATCGTCAATCGTATTCGTCACCATGTTGTGGATGATTGCCCTATTCAAATCTGTCAGGATGCTTTGATTACCTTGGTGCCCAGGGTGGTGGATATAGTTGGAGACAAAAATATACCAGTGATTGCTGCCGGGGGCATTGTGGATGGACGTGGCTACGTTGCGGCTTTAGCTCTTGGAGCAAAAGGTGTCTGCATTGGCACTCGGTATGTAATATTGCTATAGCAGAGACTGAATTGTGAGATCCTTATAAATTGTCAATGCAAATTAATGTTCCTTAGCTCTGAGAATTGCTCTCAAGCATCATCGGTAAAGTTTATTTTGCATGAAGAGTCATATGCACACCAAGAAACTGTGAAGCAAAAGAAAAGGAATCCTAAGATCAATTGTAGAATTAGAATCAGAATATCCTTTAGAATATAATCTTTGACATCTGGGAAATACTACCTGGAGTCGCATGAGCAAAATATAGAGCTAGATAATGATCTGAATGAGGTCAACCAATTTTTGTTATGTTACATGTCGTGGATTGATGGAAACCAGGACCGGAGTTGATTTGATTGCCCTGCAATGTTTATCCATTCGCAGATTTCTTGCTACAGAAGAAAGTAATGCGCACCCCCTATACAAGAGGAAGTTGGTTGAGTATGACCAGACAGAGTACACAGACATTTTTGGGAGGGCGCGGTGGCCGGGGGCACCGCAACGTGTCCTGAAAACACCATTCTTCAATGACTGGAGATCTCTTCCTCCCAATGAGAGCGAGGTGAACCAGCCCATAATCGGTCGATCGACAATACATGGAGTGGTGAGATTCGATATCTAATAGCAAGATTGCATTCTCAATCAAGATCACTGTCTCATGCTGGAAACGAGAAAATATCGCTGTTACTCTTACTGCATGAGCATTGCAAGTTATAGCTTAATGGAACATCCGCTTTTTTTTTGCAAACAGGAGAAGCAAATACATCGCTTTACAGGGACGGTCCCAAACTCGACAACCACCGGTGACATAGAAAGCATGGCAATGTATGCGGGGCAAGGCGTAGGGCTTATCAAGGAGATTCTGCCTGCCAGGGAAGTGGTGAGGAGATTAGTTGAAGGTGCTCAGCTACTTGTTCAGCAACGGTTTGGTGCAATTTAACATAATGTTTTGAGCCAAAACTCTGGAGTACAAGGTGTAATTCCTTTCAAGTGATAGTACAGAAATAAACCCTCAAGTGAAGCAGAAATTCTGTAATTGCAATCAGTTCCATCCAATGAAATAGTTCTTGTGATTTCAATGGCAATCCACCCCCTTTTGTTGCATGCAATGTTGACTTTAGGATGGAAGAAGAATTAGGGAAATAATTGATAGACTAAATCGAGTGAGTTTGTATAGCATACTTCAGAGAACTTGATAACAAGGCAGCCACAAAGTTCTTCTCGGGACATTATCCTGCTTTCTCAGTTACCTTAAGCTTTGGCAATCTTTATGGTTCTGGAAGAGGCACTTTTGAAGAAGTGCAACTTTTTGAGTCAATGATCTCACTAGCAAATTCATCAGCCTTTCCAGAGGAGTACAGCATAAGGACTGCAGGCATCTTTATCTTCTCTATCATCTTTCTACTTTGATTAGTAGTAGATTAAGAGCAGCTAATCAAGCTTAGAATTTACATTTGACTCAACCAATTTTCACCAATCTTCCTGTGAAACAACTCACTGAGTACTCCCTCTTCAGAGCATCGTCTCCATCATCTCTACACCTCAAGAGGAACTATTTTCACTCTGTCCCCAATTTCAGACTGAATGAGCCGTACGGAACTGAAGTTCCTCCCATGTACAAGAAATATCATTCCTAAGATCACCCTCCATTTACCAAGAAAGAAGAAACAAATAGAAGCATTAAAGGCAGCTTTAACAAAAAATCACTTGAAAACCTCTCTTTTTGTGCCTTCGCAGCCCTAATCAGTTTCTTTTCTTATTCCTTCCTTTCTTTCGTATTTGCCTAGTGATCTCACGCATCTGAAGCACTTGAGTCCGAGCCGATTTCATTACCGAGCCAATTTTATTGCACAGCAGCGAGAGAACAAACAGTCTTTGCATTCAGCATTATTACGACACAAAATCACTTGCAATTCCCATTACACCTGCCTATCTTTTCTTGGTCTACATTAACACTGTCAGTTGAGATTTTGGTCCCCCTTTTCTCATTTATGTGTGAGAAAGTACAGCCGTAAGGTGTGCACGAGGGCTAGCCTTCCTTGATGAGGAAAATAACATCGGACAAACGGGAAAGAGAATGTGGTCCTTCCAATGTTAAAACAACGTCAGTAACTTTCCGCTGAAGTTGCATTGTGCGACATCGACTTACCATGCCATTGTGTCTGTACGTTTTCAGTTAAGCAACCAATTCAGGTGAATAGCTGAAATGCCAAAAATTGAATAGAAACAGCATCTTGTGCTTAGATTCTTTAGTTGTACAAAATGCATCAGCTTAGGTTATAAAAGAAAGTGCCAACAACGCAACAACCATTTCACTTTCATCCTTGCGTTTCTCGATGATATATGACTACAAATTGTGTTCCCAAAACACCCTGTTGAGAATTTCAAACTTCTAAATCGTCGTTGAGGATTTTAATATAGTTTTACACCCTGCTGACACTAGCTTGACAGGTCATGATAAGACGCAATCATATTGTTCAAAATGGGGAAATTCCTAAGGAACACCAGTGTGGAGGCAGCGTCAATCAAGTACATAGCATGTAAACGAGGACACCCCACTGCCATCTTTCAAGAAGCCAGTACAAGCAGGAGCTTCCAAGGCCGATGCTTCCCAATCACTGCCGTCTTATCTCCAGCTGTAACCGGAACCTCAATCCTACACCCAGGAAGAAAGTGGAAATTGTGGTTTTAATATTTGCCACTCATAAGTACAAATTCTCTAGGAAATGTGACAAATTGTAATGGAGCTCAGGATTTCATGCAGGAGTTAAATGAGAACCTAAGAGAATTCAAAAAGATAACAGAGACTTGGGGAGTTCCACAAGGTAAACTTGCCTAAGATATCACATTTCACCAAGACGTAAGACCCGCTAATTACATAAATCAGCTTTTAACCAATCAAAGAAAGGAAAACTGATCAGTGCAACAATAGATCATGAGATAATCTAAACCTAGTCCTATAGCTAATAAAAAAATCAAAATCTGCATAACAAAAGTACCATACTTAAAAGCAATACTACTCGACTTTTCTGAGATGGGTGCAGGAGCTGCGCAGGGCTTGAATCTCACATAAGAAAACCAAGTGCTGAGGAGATCACAGACAGTAAAATCTTTGAAGAGGGTTGCATATACAAGATACAACCAACACGGTTTCTCAGAACACAATTGGTTCAATGTAGAGAAAGCAATAATTGTCTAAAGTAGCAATCAAGTATATACTATCAACCCACCCATCGGTGGTCGCGATGGTTTGCGCTCAGTTCCTTTCACGAGAAGTCCTGGGTTCAAAATTCGTAGGTGCTGGTGATTTAAGTGGAGGGCTGTGGCGGTGGGATGCTGCGCTAGCCCCCCGAGGACTAGTCGGGCTTCACCGCTGGTTTGAGCGCAAGCTCGCCGACCGCGCGGACACCTCGGTTATAAAAAAAAAAAAAGTGTATACTATCAAGTCGTAGACACTAAATCCATTACCATCTCAAAAATTTCTCATGTAGGTCTGGATAATTCATGCGACTGTTGCCGAATTCCAACACAGAATGAAAAGACGAAAATATATAGGATGGTAGAAGAGGCTGCGAAACTTGACTCCATTCATGAACCGCGACTAAAGGATTTGCCAGCTGACAAGAAATAACAGTGTGTGGCTTAGTGGCAAAGGCTCCTGGGACTTTGAATCTATCAAATGAGCTGCGTATTTGCTGCAATTCAAAGGCAATTGCATCAACTGACAAGAAATTGGAGCAATCATACTGGTATTTGTGGGTTTGGTAAAGCCCCGAGCCCACGAAGCATCTCTAAACTTTATAACCAGGTAAGTGGCCTGCCAAAAACCGAGCGAGAGGCTCAAACATAGAATTTTTGGCACCTGGAAAAGAAGTCAACCATATCGAATGTTGACACGTGGAAAAGTTCAAAGGTGACACAAAAGAAAGGACACCACCCTCTTAAAGGGGATTTTAGCAGAAAGTAAGAAAATGGGCAACAGTCAACCATGCGGCAAATCTCAGAAAGACAGAAAAGGCTCTTTTATAATAAGATTTCACATCTGAAAGAAATTATAGTTAAACTAAGACATACTTTTCTGGCAAATCATACAAAAAGGAGATTCAGTTGAACAGCTAGAGAGCACTTAAGTCAATGCATAACCTCATCCTGCAAGTGGCAGAAGTAAGAAGCCTCCAACTTGTCCTCTGCCGCTTGATTGTTTCTGGGAAGCATTCCTCAATGGAGCATTAATTGCAATCACCGTAGAAACTTTTGAATGGATTACAAAAAAATATTTCTTGTGCACAAGCTAATGTAACTTCACCACTGACATTGTATTTATCAATCAACTATACTAAAAATTAAATTCCATTTCACAGCTCATTCTATGTACATTCATAAAACACAAAGAATGATCAACCTTTTAAGGGAAATTAAAGGTGACATGCTATGTGGTCTAAATGTCCAATCATCGGCACTCCATATTTCTGAAGATTGAATTGTAACATAACCAGACCAAAATCAGAACGCACGCTCACCAAAATTCCTTCTGATAATAGGATGTAGAGTTGCAAGAAAAGTCAAAAGACGCACACATACACACACATTCAAGATTACTTAAGCTTGAATCATGACATACCAGACCAAAATCAGAACATAGACTCTCACCGAAATGCCTTCCTAAAACAGAATGTCGAAAAGGGAAATCGGAAAAGACAGTTCAAATGGAAGAATCTGTAACAATTTTTATCTACCATGAAAGATATGCATGAATAACAATTCAACCTCACTTAAGGATGGTAAGTTAGTTTGGAGGAAAAAAATATACGTGTCATCAGACCAACAAAATATTCAAAGCAAATACTGATGCAGAAAGAAACAGGACAATGCATTGGAAGCTGTAAAATTGAAAGAAAGAGGAATCCAAAACTGCCAAATCAATTGCCATCTCTGAAGGGAAAGAAGTGAGGCTACATCCTACCCAACAAAACAAAAAGGAAAAAAGAAATGGAGCAAGAACTGTACTCACAGGTGCAAAAAGCAAAGGGTTGCAAAAAAAACTGCACATGCAGGATGCTGGGAAGAAACTTGCCTGCTCTCTGGGACAAAATTTGCTCAACTTAACACATCTTTTAATTTTTTCCACATTTTCTCACCAAATCCAATGCTAAGTCCAATGATACATATACAATATTATGTAGAAAGAAAGCTACCAACAGATCAAACTGCAATGATTAATTCAAAAGGTAGGATGTAAAAGAATAAAACAAATAGAAAATAACAAATTCACAAATGGACACTCAAAATTCTATTCCATCCATTTGAATTCTATATTCTAGATGCAGGCCCCAACAGTAGATTTCCTGCATTACAGTGCATGAATTAATAAAGGGTCTTAGACATCTAACCGGCAATATACTTCAAAAGTAGCAAGCTTTGCTAATAAATTAAACTCTTTGTCCCCACAATTCTATGCTCGATGTTAAGAAAGAAAGATTCGAATGGATACATAATAACAATGAGCAAATTCTTAGATCCCGGAATGTTAGTTCGGAACTATAGTCACCTTACATGGTCTGAAATACCATACTGCTGTAGCACTGCTGCTGCAGCATTTCCTAGCTGCTATTAGCAAGCTTCCCCACATAGTTTCAATGGGCTGCATTTTTTAAGAAATGTTGCCAAACACAAATGTTCCAACATATCATAATAAAACTACACTAAAGTCACAACTATACCCAACAAACTCTTACTCTGTGTTTGGGAGTGCTTTGGAAGCTTTGCTTTTGAAAAGCTATAAGAACTCGAGTAAAGCATTTGGCAGGCCTTTAAAATAAGTAGAAAGTGAAACTGACTCCTTCACAAGCTTGCTCCTAAAGATGCAGCTCACAGGTGCCTTTTAAAACTCCTGTTCCAAACAGACCATGGTAGCTCTTTCTAAATGTCAATATAGATATATTTAGATAACTTTCAAGCCTGCATGGTGACACATATTGGATAAGCTTCAACAACTCAAGCTACTTATGATGGTCATTGACTGGGATTTAAACTATAATAGCTACAAAACTCGAATTGCTAGGCATTTACCATCATGTGAGAGAAGTTGAGATTTATCTTTATATCTAGAGTAGAGATCCAAGATATATATATTTATACAAAGGAAAAGAGAATTGATTCCCGAATATTAACAATTCGAAGTGATTTTAGTCGCAAATCTATCATAATAGGAACAACAAGGGAGAATCATGGGAGGCCAAAATAATATAATACATCAAGAATGACCAAAGTCCATCCTTATTTATCCAATTATGCTACCACTGTGCTGGTTGTGGAGACTTATCAAATATGGCTGTGCTGTATGTACTGCACCAACCAAGTGCGTTATAAATGCTATGGGGAACCTACAAGTAATTGGCATATTTCGACAAGCATTGATATGGAACCAGAAGCCCCACAGAAGCATCCAAACATACTTTCTTACTTCGACTACCAAAAGTTTGATAGACATGAACCACACAACATAGCCGCGAACCATGCAAATTGTCAAAGCAGAAATCTGGATATATTAGCCTGTCTCCAAGACCTTAGAAACATACAATTAGGGCGAATAAACAGTCAACTTCTCCACAGACCATATTAACCTAGTTACAAAGAAACTACAATGAATAAGTCAATATTCCGATAAACTACATAGTGGCTATGAGATATTTCTGGCTACTCAACGATACTGCTGCTGTAAGCTTACAGATATCATCAGATGTCATTATAACACGAGTAACATATACCACTATAACTACCATGTTGGTCATTCCATAAGAAGATGCAAAAAGCAAAAGGCTCACACCTCTAACTACTTCATTCAAGCTCACCGACACTTCAATTGTCTCCTAAAACACTTGATTGGTTCGATGACAAAATGAAACTGTGTTACATTGTCATGTTAATGTCCGTGAATTTCAGATGAGATAACAAGATCATGAATTTCACAGAAAAGCTAGAAGACTAACTTTGATTTTCTCTGCACGATATTTACAACCTCACTGACCTACAATGCTCCAACCAGCAGGTATTCAATGAATTTATCATCTAACGTCTCTTTGCCAGTGAACTGTAATGCATCTTCAGCAGATCCTCAAGAGATACCAAAGACCATGCTTCCTCGTTTTGGGCAAATACCTTCTGATTAATAGAGTCCACGATGATGCTCACATTACCAAAACCATATATCTGAAGGCCATTGTGCATCCGACCGGGCTTAGGTTTGAATAGCAACTCATGCTGCTGTGCATAGGCCTCGATGACTTCTTTTAGCTTCATCTCAGGCATGCCCCCAGCAGCATCCATCTGAGAGGTGCCACCAGCACCAACAGCAGCTTGTTGTCGAGCATAAGCTGCTGCTTTCTGCTGAGCCTCAAATTGCCTCTGCTCAAGGACCCTATGATAACTCAAGTTTTCTTGAGCCTCAAATTGCCTCTGCTCAATGACCCTATGATAACTCAAGTTTTCTCTAACACCAGGTTGGACAACCTCCATGCCTTCAGCTGCATTGTCCATCATGTCTAGACCAATTCTAAGCTGATATCTGATACTCTCGTTTGCTAGCAGCTCTTGTGGAAAAAGATCCCGCCAACCTCGATACCAGTTCATAACTTCATTGAAGTCTGGGTTAGAACATAACCAGTGATACAACACCTGTAGCCACTTAACAAAAAAGAACTTCTCCATCAAGTCCACCATGAGATGGATCGGGATAGCAGAAGCCCAAGACATGACCCAATAGAACTGATCCAGTTTCTGATCAGCCGGATTTATCTGGAACTCCTGGAGGACAAGCTGCAACTTTGGAACGATAAATCGGCGCATAAAATCTTCCCAACTGGCCGAATCAAACACGCTCTTCCAAGGTGACAAAATGGTGTATGCAGAGCCATCACTTGGATGCCAGGCATGAAGTACATTACTCAGTTTTGACCGTATGATCTGATAGTGGCCCTCCAACTTTTGCCCCAACAAGGGTAACCAGGGATGCACCCAGACATGGATAGGAACAGTTTCACGACGGGGGTCCCACGAGTCCACAGCGCTCGACAATTTTGGCATCACTACCATGTTCAGTATGGACTGCAGAACAGAAGAAGGCAACAATTTTTCCCATGTCTCGAGGAAACGAAGCATTGGTTCTGGATCCCTTGCCTCCCAAGTGTTAATGCCAGATATTCTCACAGCAGGCAAGACAACTTCCAAAACCAACTGGGTATAAGGGGATCCCAAATCCCATATATCAAGACATTCCTGTCCTTGCAATAGAGATTTCCACCGTGAAACAACTTCCAACCCATGTGAGGGATTCCGAAGAGGATCCCATCCCTGAAATACTCTGATAAACAGAGGGAGTGCAAATGAGCAAGCAATGCAGGATAAGTTACAAAGTTTATAATCATCAGGAAACCTTCTTTGCATGTCACCGAAAGACTTAGCTAGCAAGTCTAATGTCAATGTCCCCATTGACTTTTCCTCCTCAATCCGGCCTAGCGTATTCATTATTTCCTTCATATTATTCAGTTGTTTCTTCTGGAGTTCTCCCTCGGCTTGCAACTTCTCTTTTTCCTCTTGCAAGCTCAGAGCTGTCTCCTTCTCATTCCTCAGATCCCTATCGATCTTCTGAATATCCAACTCAGCCAGGTCCACAATCAACCTTATATTGTGCTGGAGCTCGGGCATTGGAACATCACTCTCCCTCGCCTTCTCTTCCGCATTCAGATTCTCCAAGTTTGCTAATACCCTAACCTGAGGTCCACGCATGTCAAGTACCTTTTGCACAACTTCAACACCCTGTTCCTGCTTCTTTGCCAACAGCTCTTCTGCTGTAACATATTTCACTTTGTTTTTCAGTGTCGCCTTCTTCGCTTGCTTAGACCAAAGCCTCTCTTTACCAGGCACATCAGGTAATGTCTTCTTTTCCTCTGGCTCCAACGAGGCAACAGGCGCCTTTGCAGGAGTTTCTTTGTAGTCGTTGAAACCCATACCCATATTCTTAGGACGCAACTTTGCTTCAATGGGTGTCACAATCCCCTGCCGGTTCTTCCCAAGACCGCCCCCTTTGTAACCCATTTTCTCGAGCAACTTCATTCCAATTCCCTTGGTGTACTTCTCAAAGCCGCCCACATTCCCCGAATCATAAGAATCACTCTTAGCACCCCCTCCTTGAAGTGCTTTCTTCTCCAATTTGGATTGCTCTCTCCTCCTCTCCGCTCCCTCCTTGATCTTCCGCCCAAAAGCGGTCGGCAAGAAACTCTCCTCCCCCTCGCCGTTCTCATCGAAACCATCCTCTCGCTTCTTAAACCCCAAACCCACACCAGCGCCAACCCCCAAGCCCGGCCTATCCTCATCAACGGAAGCAGACTCGTCATCCTCATTCTTCGAATTCTCATCAATCTCTCTGTTCGGCATGACCGTGCCGGTGGACACGAAATTCACGGGTTTCGACAGATCGGCCTTACCTAGGAGGTCCTTGTTCTTCCTCCGCTTCCTCTTGGAAGACTCGTCGTAGTCCGAATCGGAGTCCCCCGACGCGAAGACGCCGTAGAGCACGTCCTCCTTGGTCTGCGCCCGCTTCTCCCTCCGCCGCCGGTAGTAGAACTCCCCGTCGATCCACTGCCCGTCGTCGTAATCGTTGTCCATCCCGAACCTCTCCATCTCCTGGTCCTCCTCCATCTTCCACAATCCCGGTTAAACCGAACCGAAGCAAGGAGCCTAGGGTTTGGGGGGCTTCGGAGGCGGGGAGAGAGAGAGAGGGGGGCGGCGCTGATTGCTGGATGCCGAGGTGACCGGCGGCACGGATGCGGCGGCGGTCGGAGGCGGAGATGGGCGGTGCAGCTCGGCTCGAGTGTGGAGAGAGAGAGAGATCGAGAAGAAGCAAAAGTGACCGATGCAAGAAACACTGAGAAATGGAAAACCTAACGGGTCTTCTTCTTCTTCTTCTTCCGTTTTTAATTTTTCGGATGTTTACAACAATTCTTGATTTTTTTGATAATTCCCTATTTTACTTTATGGAAAGGAAAATTCATTTATCACGATTTTTCTTTAATTTATATTGGTGACATATTGATAACCTAGGGAGATTGAAATAATATTTCTTAGGAATTTTAAGTTGCGGGAAATAAAAGGGAACTTTCCTTTAGCAATAGGGAGTATATGTTGGATATTATAAAGAACGTGAAAATGACATGACGCGAGCCTAATAATTTTCCCAATTAAGCTCAAAACTTAAAATTATCAAGGGATTTTTTTTTGTGTGTGCTTCGAGTCAATTTATGGAAAAATAAAAAATATAGACAAAAATGGTTCAAAATTAAAGTGTACGTCGCGACAAAAATTGCAGCAAAAATCCCGTTGTCAGCAAATGTACCAAATCTCTGTAGCTTTTGCATGGAAATTTGACTTCTTTCGAATCTATATAATGAGCAAGGCAAGAATGCCATCAAGTTAGTGTTAGGTTAGAACTACAAAGCTAAAACAACCAAACCAGAGAAAGCAAGAAGAGATCTAGGTTGGAATCCTGGTCACAGCCCAAGGTCTGGAGGAAGGGCCAAATCATCACCAATCTTCATGTAACATCAGCACTTTCCTCGGACCACAAGCATCAAAGTGAGGGTCCGAAAATGGTATGCTACGGACGGTCGGGGCACGTGTGAGGAGCTCCCGATGTCGCTTCGATGGAGTATGTTTAGGACCGAGAGCCATCTGAGGCGTACCGCGGTTGACCGAAGTCCAACGGATGGTAAGAGTACGTCCATATGATCGAGGAGTCGAACCTAGCAATGTCAGTTGAAGGCCAAACAATTTGCCTTTTGTGATCACTCTAAGAAATCTCTAAACCCAGCAAATCTTTGATTCCACATCTCTAATTCTTATGCATATTTTCACGATAAATCTCTTTTCCATGTACAAAAGATAATACGATAATGTAACTGAGTATATTATTAATATAGTTGTCATGTCGATGAAATGTGGACTCCACATGGATGCTTGCACGTCCGAATTATCGGCATCGTCTTTCATGTCAGTTAATGTCTTTCAAATTTTCTACGGACATATCACATTAGATCCAATATGTCAGGTGAGCTTGAGCTTGAGACGGATGTGGTTCTTCAGGCCAGGTTCCGTTTAGTTCCAAGACCGGTAGTGATAGGGATCAATTCAATTAACCCACTTCCCATCACTATAAATAGAAATAGCAGAGCCACTCCTTCCACGCCGGGGAACCTTCTTTATCTATATATCCAGCGATAATCATATCAGTTGAGGGCATGGCCGAGGGTAAGGTGGGTGACTCGAAATCCTTTTTGCACAGTTGAACAATGAGAGAATTTAGTAGTCATTGGTGTAGAACTTTCTTTAATTGACTAACCATGACAAGATGTAGCATAGATTGGAAATCGCTTTGCCATTCATATCATGATTCAGTTAATTTGACACAGAGAATTCTGAATGGTCTTCGCATGAGAAGAAACTAATAAACTTCAATTTGTGCAGCCCACAAGCGAAAAGACTATCATAAAATCTTCAAGAATTCGAAAAGAGACGCTGAAAAGAATCTGAGGTAAGTTCCCTGGAGCTTGTAAAACCATGGGTTGTGCCTTGAAATGCAGAGTTGGTATACAGCTTAAGGGAAGTGTATTCAACATTACTACACTTTACAGTTCTAAAGGTCTTCTAAAGGTCAGGTTGAGCAACCAGAAACCTTAAAGAAGCACCTAACTCGAGAGTTTGTTTCCCGAAACGGAAGTTGTAGAATCGACATTAGCAATCACATTCCTCTGACTTATGACTCCTGCCCAGTGCCCACATAGTGATTATTAAGTCTAGGATCAAGGAAAGGTATCTTACACATTCAGGACCACTGCATTCATTAGAACAAAACTCATGCTTTTATCCATTTTGCCTAATCGGAAGCAGAATTCAGCCTAGCAATTCTGTAAGTTCTGTTCTCACCAAAAGTGAGCTAAAGTGAAGCTTCCTCTGCTGTATCGTATTGCATAGTATATTATTCACCCAAGTCTTATCAGTGATTCTGAAGATGGATACTCTGAACACAATATCGTCCCTTTTAACAAAGCTCGAACACACACGTCTTCCACCTTCAGAGAAGTTTCTCTCATGAATGCGGCCCAACAGGCAGATAACTTTCCATAATGTTCGTGGATGATGAGCTTCAATGGCCATGATTTGTCTTGAAATATGAGAGCCACGGTTTGTGGGCTTTTCTTAATGTGCGTCTTTGGGAATGAACCGGGAACTCTCTGCTCAAGTAGACATTTCACGATTTTGTCATCAGAAAGAAGATAACAACCAATGATTTCTGAGGAAGACAGTATGAGGATCCATTTCAAAGCATGTGAAGGATAACAGAAACTATTGATGCGATGCACGGTTAACCTAGAGCTAACATAGTCTAGCGACTCTACGCAATTTAAATCCAAGAGTTGTCATTGTCATGAGGATCTTACCACATTGTTTTTCTTCATATGTATTCACCTCACCGCAATTTTGGAGAAAGGATACTCAGGGTTTATATTTGCTGGCAGGTTCAAGAGCGTTGCACAAGCTTGGCTCTTTCAGCTTACCTGCAGCAGTCGCAAAAGAACATGAAGAAAGCTTTTGCTTTCCAGGCATATTCTATTCTTGTATGTGAAACTCAAATCTACTGACATAGCAACCCTAAATCAATAGATCTGAGTATTACTAATGGTCTAGATTCCTGAGGCCTATACGCACACCAATACAATTCTCATCACAATCAAATCCAATATGACCAGCGAGACTTGTTTTCATTGGCTTGACATTTACGAGATCCCACAACACATACATATGCACACATGGGAGGACTAGAGACAGAGGAACACAACGAGAATGAATTAGCTCTAACACAGTTTCTCTTAGCCTGACAACGTGGAGAGTTCCTGTAAGTAATTCAAATCAAACACAGGAACAACACAGTCAAAGGGGAGAATTAGTTAATGTATTAAGATTCACACCTGGAAAATCTAATGATGAGCAATTTGAGCTTCTGTCCCTTCCCAAACTCTATGCTGATGAATGTGCATAGGAACTGCCATGAACTTCGCAAACCTGATCAAATTCCCTTGCCATACAAAGCCAAGGACACTTGGCTGAATGCAATTCATCCCTCAAAACTTAAAGCTCGACCGAAACATCACGGCAATCTCCAGCATCTTCCACTTTCAGCAAGACAATTCCACAATCGCCGAGGCTCGGTTCCTCACATCGGCATTGATTGGCGGATATTCTATCTCAGACGTGCTTTTATCAAATATGATTACATGGAAAATGGAGTCCTCTTCAGATTTAAAGACCAAAAATTGGCCCTCACAGATAGAGTAATGCTCTGCAAATTAATTCCAACCCTTTGATAGCCAAACCATCTCACCATATTTTTCCAATTCTACAGGCCAAATAATTGCACCATTCTCTCAGAAGCATCCTTTCGAGAGTTCTCACCATATTTTCTCATGAACCCTTTTGAGAGATTCTCACCATATTTTCTCGCAAACCTCTTTGGCATTCCCTATAGGAAAAATAAAAACCATAATCTTAATAAGCCTATGAGACTTGCTTTCAAATTCAAAAAGAAGAACAACATATAAGAGTGCATAAACCACAACGGACATCTTCAAGCACGTCCTTTTCGGTTCATTCAGATTTGGAATGTGGCACTAATGAGTGTGCATCTAGATTATTATCAACCTCATAAACCCAATCGGCATAGAAGTACACTTCCTTGATTCATCAAGACTATATAAAGGAGTTATTATTTGGAATATTGAATTCCTTTTGGACCAGCCAAAGTGACACTTCTAGAGTTCATATCGATCAATGTAAATCAAGTCCTAACCAGAACTAGTGAATATGTAAACTTTGAACACAACATCATCCTTATCAATCAGTATTCACATGCATATGCAGATGACTTCCTCTTGCAAATGTGGGCCAACCAGCAGAAAAGAAACCAACCCACCCCCACCCCCAAAAAAAAAAACCAAACCGAAACAACTAAATACCTGAGAGTAGCAATTTGCTTGATTTCTTGAATATGTTGCGTGATGAATTGAACAGGAGCAGACTGCCCATGTACATGGTTGAAAATCCAATATATAGTGAAATCAAATCACACACAGTGTGAGTTTAAAGCAGTATTTGCTAGTTTCAAGAGTTTTGATAGACAGTAAACCATATAATGGAAGTCATCAATCTAAAGTCAAATGTCAGAATCTATGTTCCTAGAGTCCTAGAGTGCAATAGGGTACACATTCAGTAGAAGCCTTCCATGTCTTATATATATTTAAAACATATGAATTTCGGCCACACAGACCACAATCACAGGGGAAAAAGCAAAAACATCAACGACTGGAAGAGGGATGGAATTGAAAATTTAAACTTAAGTTATTCGGTTGGTTTTATCAAACTATTCGTTCAATTTGACAAAGTAAAATCATCTTTTTTTTCCCCAAATTTGATTAATATAACAAAATACAACAGCATCTCCTATTTGACAACAAAATTATGAGTCATTAGATCTACAATGAAATTTCAGAATCATGACAAGCCACCCCCTTATCTTTTAGGTCTTTCTCTTTAGTTATGGAGGCAGCAAGATTCTTCGTAATTTGCTGGTCCATATCAACAAAGTCTCCTTGTGCGATTCACATATTTATTCTACTTCCACGACCTTGAATAGCATTGTCAAATTTCTCCATATAAGAGGGCTTGGATTCTAATTTTTAGGACACCTCAGCAATTGCTTTTCCAACACATCTATCCACAAAAAAAAGAAGACGATTGTTATCTTTTCAAACCTCAGACCACCAGCTTATGTCCCAACAACTGTCCTTTCATTCTTTTCCTGCTTCAATTACTCTATTGTTAAGATCTGTTTTAAACATATACCCATGAATACTTCAAGAAAAATAACATGTCATGTGGCTTTACTACACAATGAAGTAAACTTGGAAATACTCTAGTGTATAATTAAAGTTATAAATAGCATTAATAAATTTGATTTTCAGACATGCCAATCTGAGAAAATAAGCTTGGGATCTTACCAAGCCATACTTAACATAAGAGGGCCTCATCACCACCTTGAAAAAGGGATGCTCCGTTTGAAATTTGTTGGCCAATTTAAGAGCAGTGAGAAGCCTTGGGTGCGTGGGGCCATAAGAAACCAGCTCACAATCTACGCTTGAAAAACGACAACTTCAGTGACAGTTCATGTAAATTTCATTAATTTGACTTGCTTTGAAAAAATTTCAACATAGATTGGAAGTTAATATTATCCCCACAATCATAACGAAATCAATCAAGATTAACAACAAGGGCTTCTTAAAAACTACCCTAGAATTTGAAAAGAACAGCGGAAAGAGAGTTGTGTAAGTAGAAACAAGACATGTTAAACCGCAAGTCACCCCTCCAAATCCTCGTGATGATGAACAGTCGAGAGTTTATAGAGAACAAGGCGTAAAAGTGACTCCTCATATTTCGACTAGGCATGGACATTCTCTGAATTTTCAAGTTCCATGATTTATTCCCTCTTTCAATAATAATAGAAATTTAACCCTTGATGTTTGTTGAGAGACATCCATCCCTAAAGCAAAACAGAGCCCTAGTCACAACTTCTTTGTATTCATGAATATGTTTCAGCTATTCTGTCCAATGCATGTTTTCAAATACGGATAAGACTCGAATACGGAACGAATTTAAAAGGCAGAGCCCCTAGCTGAAGAAGACGACGATCGAGGAAGGTTCACGAAAATCTGGAGAAACTCACCCGCAATAAGACACGAAAATCGGGAGAAATGATGCGTAAAGAAGCGTGAACTCACGATTCGTCGGATACAGATGCGGGAGAGAGAGAGAGCACGATCTTCTCTTATGAAGTCGGGAGGATTGTGGAGGCTCGGCGGTGCCATCTCCAGCGTCGTACTTTCGTCTTCTCTCCAGTGCCGACGGCGGCGACCAGAAACCGTGATGATCTTTAGGGAATGGTGGCCTGGAGTGCGCACTATTCAACTTCTCACGAGAGAAAAATCCCTCTTTCTCTTCATTTGCACCGCCTGCCCTGCCCTGCCCTTCATCAGTGGTTAGGCAAGTTTAAAAAAAAAAAAAAAGAAGAAAAGTTTTAGTGGCCGAGCACTTTGAGAAGCAAAAGGCGAGCGAAAAATGGAAAATACGCGAGAAAAAAAAGACATTAATTGGATCTTACCAATTTCATGTGCATATTTGTTCATGCCGATAACTTTTGTATGGTTGTATTGAGATCACCCCCCTCCCAGTTCCATTCCCACTTGTATCCGAATAGACTCACATATTCTAGTTGTGGTGTTCTTAGCATACCCTTGGAAAAGATCTTCATTTGCGGGCACTCTTCAACTTCAATAATCTGCATGGATGGAAACGTGAAGATGCAGCTTGTGGTGGAGGAGAAGCATTCTAGGCTTGGCAGATTTTGGAGTGTCAACTTTTCTAGCTTCCCAAGAGAAATCACTTTTCCTTCTCTATTTTCATCGTTTGTCATTACTTCTTTCATTCTTTCACATCCTATTATAGTCATGTCAGTGAGATGCACCAAGTTTGTGATCGCTGAAGCTGTTACCAGATGTATCAATCCAGAGGAATTCTTCACCACTAACTCCATCAAATTCTGGAAGGATATCGTAGTTGGAAATATTGTTGTCAAACAAGGACAATCCCAAACCTCAAATGTTTCGATACCTTGAAGAATTTTCGCCATTAAGTAGTGTTCTCTCCATACACGTTTTAGGTTATGCAACTTGCTTAACTTAAGTTCTCTTAGATTTTCAAGCATCGGATGTTTTCCCTCGTCAACAAGCCCTTCGTCGGGGAATATATCTTCAAAGGAGCTACAGAAGACCTCGAGGCTTTGTAAATTCTGAAATCTCTCTAGGAGGAATCTGGACGGAAAGACGGCCTTTCCATCATGAAAGCATGCCATTGTTAGTGCTTTAGACTTGCCAAAGATATCATCGGGAAACTTTCCATCTTGGATTCTTTGAACATCTTTATCGACTAATAAAAGTCTCTCTAAGTAGGGAAAGTCCTGTCAAATTGTCAATACAACCAGAGAAGTAAATTCAACAAAGATTGGGCAATAAATCATGTGTTAATAAAAGGTAAACCTAATTCAGATGATTCGCATGGAAGGTGGCCATCTTTTATATTTCATCATATCTAAAGATCCCTGCATACAAGTTTCAAGTAGAGGTTGGTATGGTTATGTTGGTAGAGTGAATCCAAATTCAAGAGCCCTTCAACACACCAAATTCATCTTTTATTAGAAATATCTTATAATGTCAACAAAAATTTGTCATCTTTGGAACCTTATGTAACGGGATGCGCTCATAATGTTTCTAAAACATATAGTGTCCATAAACTTAAAAATGTGCTTAAGATAATAAGAGATATCTTATGTCATCCACAAACTTATAGGTAAGGGGTTTCGAGATTTCTATAGTATTATAATGTGACGTGATTATGCAGTGGACATGAAATATAATGGGCAAATTAAAGAATAAAGTAGAATACAGTGAATTAAGTTTCTAATGTTATCTTTTTAAAAAAGAAAATTGTTTGCGTTTATTTTTTTTTTTAGAGTTTGTAGAAAATAAATAGAGAAGAAAAGTTCAAATGTGTGACGTGTGTCAACAATGGAGAGGATCCCATGTCAAATCCTCATTGACTTCCCCAAGGAGCACCATTAGATTAGATTAGATTATGAACATATTGTGTTGTCAACAAAAATTTGTAATTTTTTTTTTGTAATTTTAGTTAATGCAACATCTTATGAATGTCCACAAATGAAAAGTATAATTGAGATATTAGAAATATCTTATGTTTCTGACAAATTGATAGGCAAGGGATATCATTTTTCTATAGTATCATAACGTGACGTGATTATGAAGTGGACATGTGATTAGCGGGTGCACTAAAGAATGAAGTAGAAACTCGGAAAGAGCAATTTTAATCATACCCTCTCAATTGAAGAGTGTGCTTCTTGATTCGAAAGGTCCTGTTGATCGTCTCTCTGAATCCACTTGTTCATGGATGCCGCAACAGACAAGATGTCTAGTTTGTCACAATGAGTAACTCGCAATTCCTCTAAGAATGGCCAGTTCAAATTGGGCAAGTTACGACAGAAGCTCTTGAGTCGTGACATATCATGTAACACCAGAGAGGTTAGTTTCGGGAAAAGAACTTGAGTGATATTGGAGTGTGGAGTGTCATCTCCACTGGCGACTATTTCCTCGATCGCACAAAACTCCACTCGAAGTTCCATAAGTTGGGTTAGACTTGTAGCCACCCAATGCGGAAACAAATTTTCAAGGCTCTTACAATTATGAGCCTCCACTGTTCGTAAATGTTCAAAAGTGAGAATTTCTTGAGGATTGTCGGTCCATATTTTGCTTAAGTTGTCCATGTGGGAGAGAACCATCGACCCAAGCTGAGGAAATTGTACCTGCCATATTGAAAACAATGACATAATGAACGTGATTACATTGAGTTATGAACTGAATGAAGGAATTTCCAAAACTTCCGTCACTCTCACAAATCATGAGAATGCAAGAGCTTCTTAGTGACATAAACAGGGGAGGGCAGATTGATGCTTTCATTTCATTTCAGTTGACTGGTGACTAAGGCCATGTATATTGCATTGCAACAAGCATGAAATGATAAATGCATTTATAATCAATAGTACATTGAGCATCGGATTTTAAGAAATAGAATTTAGAAGCATGAGTTTTGTCAGATTTTTTTGCACTGATCATTATCAAAGTTGCTTGCACTGATCTTTTGATAATGCAACATTAGACAAAGTAAAAATTTCTTAGATTTGCTTGCTTCAAGGAACGAATGAAGCTGAAGCACGGTTCGAAGCAGCTTTGACGCACGTGCTTCAATCCATTCAGGATATATATGTATATTTCCATATATACATATTCTTCTCTCTTCCTAATGTTGGCTCCAACGCCATGCTGGTGGGTGCAAGATTACGACGCTCCAGCGATAGGTATAAGCCAGTTCTACATGTCTTTCTTGTCAATTGAAAGAAATTAACTTCCCATTTTCATCCCTAGTAAATTTAGAAAAATCCAAAAATTATGAGCAAAAGCGAATCAATAACATTTTCTGAGTATTATATGAGTACGGAGGTAAAATTACTCTTGTACTGTGATGTTTATTGGCTCGTTATAGCATGGACTAGGAAGATGATTATATAACCATGTCCATGTATAAATTGAAAGGATGGAGATCCACTACCCCCGTTTCTTCGCCGTATGGTGCCTCGATCATCATCAATCATTGATGTATTGAGTGATAAATTCCAGAACTAACTTTTTTTATAGATCAACGGCTGAGATCAACAAGCCACGGAACGGGAGCACAAAAAAGAGTTGAGCATCTTCACTTATAATTAATTTGCAACTCGAGTCTGACGCTATTCAACGTGTCTTCTCTCGATAGAGACTGTTTGCTCTGTTAACTATGAGTACAGCTACTTATTCAACACTAACACTAATTGCAGGTATTACTTATGAAACTTTAAATTAGTAAAGTTTACTAATGAGAAGCGTCATGATAATATATGGCAAACAAGATAAAAAAAAATAACTTCGATTGTCTACTAGTTCTTTCTTTATTATGTACAGAAATTTTTGTATTGAAAAAAAATAAATTCGTAACAGGCACGAGCAACATGATGACTTCAATAAATAACGTGTGTTATGATCTTAGGAAAAGCAAATTGGGTCAATTTTACTGGTTCTGCATTGAAACGAGTCGGATCCAAATCAAGATTCGGTGGGATATTAATAACTTGCTTGAAATAATATTTATTACCTTTCGAGGTGCGCCAGTGATCCAACTGCTGGCAAAAATTGGGTGTGTAAGAGGAAACCAATTTCTTATCCTTGATTCATGCCGTGTTTTGAGGATTTTGTTTTTGTCCAATATAAAAAAAACAAAAGTGGATGTTGTATTGCACTGAAACTAAAATTGTTTCGCGTGACGCGTGCAAAGCACCATTCTATTTCCTATTTTCAATTACTGGCGTTCCATTCATTTGACAAGATGATTTCTCTAAATTAAAAAAAAAACAAAATCTTTGGCTTAAGAAAAAAGAAGACTAACCTGTGGAGTGAAAAGCGAAGGGGTGCCATGGTCAATATCCATTGAAGACCGCCAAGTTAAACTTCTCATCTTGGGGCAATGGGCAATGGTTAGCTCATATAAGTGGGGGCATTCTAGCGTATGATCCTTCCCCGATAATAAAGTAGTCAAATTGGACAAGCATTCCAGTTTCATCACCCCGAGCTTCAGGAATGTAATCTTTTCCACCGTGCTTCCCTGCCTTTCTTCCTCTACAATCACTCCTTCCATCTGACCACACTCTTTTATTTTCATCTGTTCAAGATTGGCAAGGCACTGAGCCATCGATGGAGTGAAAGCAAGTCTCAAGTTGCTGCATTTATAAAGGGTCAAATTACGAAGAGAATGAAAGCACATCTTTCCTTGAAGATATTTGTTCCATAGTTGCCTCAACTTTGGTAGGTTCGCCAAGTCCAAATTCTTTAAGCAAGGCAGCACCCGAGTGCTTTCCACAGCTTCAAGCCCTTCGAGATCGAATATTTCTTCCATAGACTCGCAATCGCGCACGTGCAAGCTTGTCATTTTCTCTAAAATTAGCATCAATTTGGATGGAATAGCATTAATAAATGATGGACATTTATCCATTGCCAATGTTTCTAATTGCCAAGATGACTTGATGGGATTAAGGTCGATGTGCCAGTTTCCAATTAGCCTGGGGAACTCAAATAGCCGCACAAACTTAGCCCCAACAATTGTAGCCTATCAAAAAATGCAACATCACACGTAAAATTCTAATAAGCAAATACTTTGTTGGTGATAAAAAAACATCCAATTGCATAGAATTTAGTAATTGATGCATACCATTTCTTCAAACATATTTTGGATGGTGATGTTGAGGTTTCCCTTCCAAAAATGCTGGTAATTTGTTGGTCCATACAATTCCTTCAAACTTACTTGTACTCTCTCCAACTTTGGCGTCTCTATTGGTCTCTTGGAGAAACACTTCATGCTGGGACATCCATTCACAATGACATCTTCTAAGAGAGGAAACATCAAAATGTATCCACCTGAGCTGAAACATCTCAATTCTATCAACCCATCAAGCTCCATATACTTCAATTGATTGAAAGCCACTACATGCCCCTCCTCACCTTCCTCATCACCAAGGACTTCTGTCAATATTCTACAATTACTTATCCTCAATTTTGTGAGTGCCACCAAATTTTTAGCTATTGTTGGTGTGAAAACATTTGATAACGCATCACAATGTGACACATCTAAAGTTTGCATATGTCGAATATATCCAGAAAAGGGTAAAATTACTTTTCGCTCATGACTTGTGCCTTCTATGGCATCCTCATTTCTGTTTGGGTGTTCTAGATAAGAGTCACATACAACTAGCTCTTCCAAGTTGGTTAAACTCTCAATAAAACGACATGTGGATATTGAAGACTCCTGGGAGAGATGACGAAGCTCAAGAAATCTAAGCTTGCAGAAGAATTCTTCATCATGAAAATGCCCATGCCATATCTCCATCCGTTCTGATAAATCAAGTTTTAACTCTTGGAGATTAGGGAATGCGCCCTGAGAAAATAGTCAAATCAAAACTTAAAACCATCTTAGTTAAAAGAGTATTCATGTATTACGATTTTAGTCTTGTATATCGCACAAAATAACTGCATTTTAAAATGTTGAGTCTCATGTGATTCAACGGAAGGAAATGTTCCCACATAAAATAAACAGTATAGCTTTGTATCCACATTGAACTTAAGTAACTTTTCGCATTCACGTTTCTAAAGATATATCCGTTGTGAAAATAACTTCTGCATCAATTACAGTCACAATTGCACAAATTTCAGTGATTTTAATGTCAACAATAATGTCCCATCTTTCCATTTTTGGCATAACATCAGTGATCTTTATAGGGTTCAAATTAGACAACAAACTTGTGCCATGGTGAGATCACACGACATGCCACGTGTTTTCAATCTTTGTGGCACTTAGGGGAGAGCTAAACCATCGGAATTAGCCTAAATCTTTTTTAAGAGGGGATCAACGAAAACACATTTGATACATCAGACATTGACAAGAATGTTCAGTCAATACTTGAAGAACGTGTGATGGTTCAATGTTGAAATATTTCGATGAATTCAAGGGGAGTCGTGCAGTTTACATCTTCATATGTAGAGCTACTTGTATGAGATGCCTGGCTGTGGCCTTAATGATCACTTCAAATATTCACCATCGAAGCAAAACAAATAATCTTGAGTCGTACCTTTTCTATCAAGAAGAGAGGTTGTTTATGACATGGCATCTCATTCTCAATTTGGGAAGCAAATATCTCCACTTTGTCGCAGCCGTCCACCTTCAAGGTCTTCAGTGCTGGCCAATGGGAAGTATGTGTTCCGGTGTAGAGGCACTTCAACTTTGTCAGATTCTTAAGCTCGAGGGAGGTTAAACCTGGGAATACAAACCTGGGAACTAGTCCTTCTTCCTTCTCGATGAGTTCCGCAATGTCACATTCATCAATCTTCAACTCCTCAAGTTGCTTTAGATATCCAGTTACTGAGACTGGAAATAGAGAGGTGAGGCTCTTGCATCTGCAAACGTGAATAGAACGTAGACACTGGAATTTAACTTGATGGTGGAGTTCCTTATCCCATACACACTTTAGCTTATTGCATTCGTATACACAGAGGGATTTTAGATTGGGGAAAGAATCCGCAGCAACTTGATTGTCCCATATCATTTCAATGCTGTCCATGGATTCGATATCTAACGTCTCCAAGTTAGGAAATGCAACCTGCGGTATTTGATCATTGAATTAGTCATTTCTGTTAAATTACGAATTCATGAACTTCCAAGATGCAAATATTGATGGGTGCCAAGAAGTAAATTATGAATACATGTAATTGGTGATTCTGTCTTAATTTGCACAAAAAGAATAAAACAATAAATTAAAAATAGTTAAAAAAATCTCCATACTAATGTTGATGACTCTAGGAGGAGAAGGCCATTGGAATTACTGGAGACAAAATAAAAAGTAGGAATTT
The DNA here is from genome assembly GCA_031216235.1 of Syzygium jambos. NCBI lineage: Eukaryota > Viridiplantae > Streptophyta > Magnoliopsida > Myrtales > Myrtaceae > Syzygium > Syzygium jambos. Next base: position 6,184,297 of record CM062226.1, on the reverse strand, counting down.
TTACAAGATTCTGTTAACAATGGGCAAAATGGTAATTTGGATATCTTATATAACAATCCTATTATCACATTAGTCTCTCGTGAATCCCAAACTTAAATAAAATGTTTCCCTCTCTTCCATTTAGTTAATTTCCTAGAATAATCAAATTACACTTTGTGCTAGAACACGTATGAATTTTTAAATCACTTAGAGACGGTTATATTTAAGTTACAATATGGATGAAATTCTTCAACGAAATTGTAGTACACTTATAGAAGTCACTGAATTGATCACTTTGGTCTCGCAATTCATGTAAAAACTAAAAGGGGTGATTTCCAAAGCCCTGGACCCTAGAGTTCTTGCTTAGTTTAGCGACGGCGAGGGCTCAGATTCCGTTTGCTGGTGCAATTTAGAGAGAGTAAAGCTTTCTTCGGTCAGGAAAATAACTGAGATCTTGCAAGTGCAAACGAAGTCAAGTGGGCGTCTTACAAGGCCTTTCATCCCCAGCCTCTTGAACGTTACTGCTCAGTTTCCTCTCGATTGTTTTTTCAATTGCTTTCAATGTACATGCGTGCAATGTCTAAGCAGTACATGTGAGGTTGCTGAGAGTTTTAAGTTTTTTGTGAAAATCGGAACGCTTTTAGAGATCTTGTTTGGCAGTTTGTACTTTGTATTACCTGTTCATTTTTTGTACAGGTATCACAAGAGATTTTCAACCATCTTTATGGAAACTATCTCCAAAGAAATAGAAAGTAAGAAATTTTAGCTCAAACATGTTGGCAACTCTGAACACTTATGCCTGCACGCTACTCATTTTCTCTTAATTTACGAATTCAAGAACTTTCTGGATGTAAATATAGGTGAGTGCCAAGGGGAGAGGGAGATTATTAAGTTGCGCAAAAGGAAATAAAAAAATCAAATAAAAAATAGGAGTAAAAAAATCTCCATGCTAATGTCATTTCTTATTTCCTTGAGTATTTCATATAAATAACCAAAAAAATTTCTGTTAAATTACAAACTCACGAACTTCCAAGATGTATATAATGAATTCACAGAATTGGTGATTCTGTCTTAAGTTGCACAGAAGGAAAAAAAAGCAATAAAATAAAAAAAAAGTTCGTAAAAAAATTTCTATACTAATGTCAATGACTCCAGGGTGAGAAAGCCGTTGCAATTATTGGAGACAAAAACAAAAAGTAGGAATTCTGAGCAGATTCTATTGACAGTGGGCAAAATGGTAATTTTGGTATGCTCATCCAACAATCATATAAATATAATCACAGTTGCATCTCATAAACTGGTTAAGAATGAGGAAGGATATATTTAAAGAAACAAGAAGCACGTTCAAAATGGGTAATCAACGTTAGAACTTAGAAGTCACGGAATTGACGTAGTAAAAGAAAAATGCAGCTCAGGATCGCTTGAGGGAAGAATATTAGCCATTAGAGAGAAAACGATGGCGAGATTGAGATTAAAAAGTCAACCACTTAACCATCGAATGGTGCACTATAGTAGGAGGTGTGACTTTATCTAATATAGGCTAAGAGAAAGCAATTAAAAAAGGAATTGCTTGGGTCAAATGAACAAATCTTACTTACATTATTCCACACTTGAAAGATCTCAAAATCTCATTAATCGATTAAATTTTCCTTTTAAGATTCATTAATTTTCATTACCGGTGCTGGAGGATCCAACGGTTAGACACCAACGGTAGCTCATACATATACTCGAGTCAAATTATTGAAATTAGTCCTAAATATCTCATTATAGAAGATTAAAAGTATCTAAGAAAGTCGACGTAGCCCATTTTCACAGCCTATTTGGCTGCATAAACAACAATTTAGGTGAATGGCCTATATTTGCTTTTAGTTTAGTCAGAGTGGACCCGCCTGAAAATTACTCTTTTTGATTTTCCATTAAAACGTTCTTCCACTTCGCCCGGAGAAGTCAAAAGACTCAACTAAAATGGCTAATCTGCGAAATGTACTTTCAAGCTCAATTACTTTGTGACAAAAAAAAAGGGCTAAATTACTTCCTATAAGGTAAGCTCTTATAACCTATCCCAAGTAATCGTCTTTGTTGTTATTTCCTTAAGGGGGAATCTAAGCCGCAGCCTACATGTCTGAGGCCATAAAGTTTCAGGTAAAAAGACCCAATTATCCCTGATTACAATGGAAAGCTTTATTTTCTGTTTTTCTTTCTTCTTTTTCTTGTAAAGAGTTACTAGTTTTTTTTTCAGAAGTTCATTGCTTTAACTCTAGAAAATCCTTCATCTGAAAAGTTGCTCGCGATCTCCTAACTACCTCGCCATCACCCATCGCTCCCATCCATACAACAAGTTTAACTTTTTTGGGTTTCGTTCATTGGACTATTGTCATCCATGACAAGATTACAACGAAAAAAATGAAAAAGCAAAGCCGCAAAGGCTCTTTGAAAGCGAGTTCTCTCCATGGAAGCTCAAAGCATGGGAAGAACAGTGAAACTCGGACATCATAAGTCTAGTCAACGAAATGGCCGCAGCAAATTTTTGCCTGACAAAATTGTGGTGCGTTTTCCTTAACTGGGCAATTGTTTGTCTCTGGTTTACTGAATTCTCTTACCTTTCAGTAAATAACTATCAGTAACCAATTTAACAGGATATCAAACACGAGTCTATGTTTGTGATGCCAAAAGTACGTCCAAATAAATCTATCTATGCTATATGCGTGCATGAACATGCACAAAATTCTGTACCCTTATAATTTTAGGGCCTTATGCAATGACTAAGTGCTTTTTTAAACAAGACACACAAAAGTTGTGCATCAATTAGATTAGCATAGTTGCTTTTATTTAAAGGCCTAGTCCTCCTTCCTATTCTTCGTATTGATTTTAAGAGAGTCACCTATACTGTAACATTGTGTGGATAATAACAAAGTTTGATTACTAAATTCAACGGAATCCATTGCGAAAGATAAGAAATTACTTTACTTATAGAATTTTTTTAATGCCAAAATTCCGTTCAATTTTGCTTTATCAAGCCCTATTAATATACTTGCAACATAAAAGTTGAAAATAACTCAGAACCTATCACAAACTAAATTTACATGGATTTCATATAATTAGTTGGATATCTACCCAATTAAGAGAAACAGAAGATTGCTTTATCTAATTTCAGAGAAGGCATGAACAGATAAGGCAATTAGGAAGAAACTAAACTGAAAATAACAAATTGAATAAGCATCATAATCTGTGTTACGTCTAATTAGCAAAGAAAGGAAAAGTAAATAAATAGTTACCTGTTGCCCATAGAAGAATGCGATTTGAGTGCCAACTTGGTCGTCTGATGTACTACACGAAGGAGTTGACCCTGTGCTGAAAAAGTTCTTGATATTTGGCAAGTACTCCAATTTCAATACACGCAAATTACGCAACTCCACTTTGCCCCAATCATCAGCTCCTACAATGCCGCGCATTAACTTGCAACCGACAACTTTGATCTCTTCTAGTTCTTGAAGTTCGCTCACCACTGAAAGAGGAAACAATACTTCCATCTTGTCACAACTTTGGACTCGTACTACTTTTAACGTGGTAAAGGACTTGGAGGAGATATGGCCGTGGCATATCTTCTCCAAGTTGATGAGATTCTGGAGAAGTAACGACTCCAACGCCTTAAAATATGTACGGGATGGCAATTGGAGGATGCAACGGATGGAGGAACTATTCTTGACCTGTAGATGCTTTAATTCTGGAAAACCTTTTGGGGATAACGCGCAAATACTTTGCTGACTTCCGTTCAACTCCTCCAAAAGCAGATCGTCAGTTTTGCTTAAGACACTTTGCATGCATTCTTTCCGAAGAACATCGCTTGATGGATCCAACCGGAGCTCCAATGTACTCGATCCTTTGCAATACTCCCAGCGCCACGCATTACCTATTCGGATTCTGTACTTGGTTAATTTCTTGACGTTTAAATCCTCTGGGAGCACATTCGGATTGGGAATGGATACATGTAGAGTGTAGAGATTCTTCATGTTATTCAACTCTATAAGACTGGCATTAGTTGGCGGAGTTTGGTCCACAGCATTCCATTGGTCAAAGCTACACTCCATGTACAACTCCTCTAATTTCTTCAAGCTTCCAAGCACACCTGGTTCAATTGTCCCAAGTTGTGAACAAAAAGTCAAGTCTAACAACCTCAGTTTCGTTAGTTGCCCTATTTCTTTTGGCAATCGATCAATGTTGGAGTGTCGAATGCTGAGAATTTGCAGCTCTTTTAGCTCGCCAAGAATGGCCACATCCTCTAACAAACAATAATCATCAAGACACAGAGTGTGTAACTTCTCCAAGAATTGAAACGGCGAAGGCGAACGACTGAGACGTATCCCGGTAAGATTTAAGACCATGAGATTTTTCATAGAGTTGAAATATGAATATGGGACCTCAAGAGAATTCTTGTTTGTGAACAACATAAAGATTCGCAAATTGGGGCAATCTAATTCTTCGGGAAGTTGCTCCAAGTCAACGTAGGGAAAGCATATCGCCCCACAACTTTTGAGCTTGTCCTTCGGCAACTCTGCAACCGACTCATCTTTCAACACGAGAAGAGGGTGATCTCTTGAAATGATCGAGGCAACAAACATACGAACCAAGTCATGTATTTTGAAACCATCATCTTCTCCACTGGGTAACAACAGGGAGGAGGCTTGAAGAGTATGAATCAGTATGCTCAACCTATTTCTAGCATATTTCATGCTATTATCTTCTCCAAATAACCCCAAACCCACGCCATGCCTCACCAAATTTTCAAGAGAGGGCTTAGAGACACCATAAACAGCACAAAGTTGCAACAATGACTTTGCCTCCTCGCATTTTATACGATCATAACTTACTCGTAATGTCTTATCAATCACCTCACCGGTTTCTTCGTCCCAAATTTGTTTCAAAGCATTTTCACATTCAGAGTAACTAGTGTCTATAAAAAGTCTTGCTATCGCGAGAATTAGGAAAGGCAAACCTGCACATATGCGGAGTGCTTCCCCCACCAAGGGTTCTAACTCAACTCGAACTTTGCCTCCCACCGTCGTCTCAAACAATATTTTTGCCTCTTCGTCGTCCAGGCCACCAAGGCGGAAGGCAATGTCACAGAGCATTTCCCTTCGCAAAACACGTTGTTCTCTCGCCGTCAACAACAACTTGCATCCTATAACTTTGTTGTCAGGTCCGCAAGGAATGCCGACTAATTTCAAGTCGAGCTGCTCCCACAGGTCGTCCAATATTATGAGGACCTTACTGTTCTTCCTTTCCTCATTTTCCAACCTCTCGCGCAGAAGCTTCGCTCGCAATTTGACATTTTCTTCCTTCTTTATGTCACTAAGGCCCAAACAGCGCGCAATCTCTTCTTGAATCGTCTTGATGTCCGGATTTTGCGTCACGTCGGCCTTAGCGACCGGATAAAACATATTTTCTTCCTTTATTCTCCTTTCGACATCTGCCAAAAGGGTGGACTTGCCGACCCCGCCTAACCCGTGAACCCCGACCATGCTGTTCGTGTCAACGGCGAGAGCATCCATGATCTTCCGTATGACAGAAGATCTGGATTCGAAGACGCCATCCTCCCTAAGCTTAATTGACGTCGAGGCAGAAGATGCGAAGGCCGTCACGGTGGTCGACTGGACGACTTCTTTGCCTTCCCTCCAGACTAGAGTTGAAGCAGCGACGTTACCCGGACCAGGATGGCTGAAGGAGATCTCCCTGTCTTTGTTTTCTAGAATGAGATTCTTAATGTCATCGGTCTTGTGCTTGGCCTGTCTGCTGAACTGATAGCGACAAATGGGGTCGGGAAGAGTCCCGTGGCAGCAAGTCTTGCTCATCTTTTCGAATTTATCCAACGGATCTCCCGCCTCGCTCAAGGCCTTCTCAGCACTAGCCAGAAACTTTTCGACCCATTCGTGGGTATTCTGAAGATTGTTTGTGGCGTCTTCTGCGGCACTGCGGACCCTATCAGCCTCGTAGTTCAGATTCTCAACTTCCTTCCGAAGACCTTTGTCGTATCTCTTGGAGCACATGACGTATTCGAATCGATGCTTGATGGGAACAAACACGATCTTGAAGACATCCCACGCAATTGAAACGGCAGAATCGATAGACATTTTTCTTTGATTTTTTGTCCTAGAAACAAAGAGCGCGAAAACAGAGAGAGAGAGAGAGAGAGAGAGAGAGAGAGAGAGAGAAAGAGAGAGAGTGATGAAAAAGAGCAGCAGATAATGAACAAGAAGAAGAAGAAGAAGCCGAGGAGGAAGAAGAACGGTTGAGCGGAGGAGAAGAGCGAAACAGAGCAAGAGCGATGGGAGACGAAGAAGGCCAAGAGACTTGAGTGCAGATGAGGATGAAGGAAGGGGAGCAAGGACGAAACAGAGATTTGAGTGCAAATGAGGAGAAGAGCGAGCAAGAACGGTGGGAGACGAAGAAGGCCACGAGATTTGAGTGCAAACGAGGATGAAGGAAGGGGAGCAAGAACGAAACAGAGATTTGAGTGCAAATGAGGAGAAGAGCGAAACAGAGCAAGAACGATGAAGAAACGAAGAAGGCCAAGAGATTTGAGTGCAAGTGAGGATGAAGGAAGGGGAGCGTCGAAGAAAAATCAATTTAAGCATAAAAGAAAGGCATGTAATCTAACCTTAGTTAAGGTCTTAACTAAACAAACACCAGTTAATTAGTTAAGTTGCTGGTTGGTAGGAGAGTCCGGTCACTGCTAAAGCACAAACATTGATTAGGTGTGAGAAAATTGTAAAAGTAACGAGTCACAAAATCGTATACAAGTCTCTCTTTGCTTGATTTCTTTTTCTAAAATTTAAAAAGCACGCGCATCATGGAGCTTCACAAATAAAATCAAAGACATGTAATTACAAGCTGTCCAAATAACAAAATGACTCAGATTTAAATCATCGCCCCGTGTAACAAATACTTTATACAGTGTCATAGTCAATATAACAAAATGTGAATAATAAAGAGAACAAACAGACAATGATAGGTCCCATCCACGTGACATGTAAACTGTTTAGAGGTAGCAATATGAGTCTTAAAATTCGTTTTTCAAATAAATTTTAGTGTGTCGGTTTGTATACGAGTCACTTAGAATTTTATAAACCCATCAGTAAAGTAATGGATTAATAAGTATAGACCGACGTCGTATTTTCACTTCGATAACAAATTCAACGCAATAAAATTATTGAAATTCTCTAAAATAAAACTGTTATAGGATATGAAAGTTAGGGACAATAATAAATCCACCCCAAAAAATTTTTAAAATTTTAAAAAAATCCCAATTTTTAGGTTCAGTTCAAATTTGTCCCGAACTTTTCTTTGTCTAAAAAAAAGCTCCATTACTTTGTTGATGTGGATTTTTTATCGACGTAAAAGTGCCACGTCGAGTTGGGACTGAATCAAGGGAGTATATTTTTAAAATAAATTGAATTTTGGTGATTTTTTTACACAAAACAAAATTTGGGGTAGATTTGGGACTGGACTTAAACTTTGAGATTTTCTCTTAGACAAAAAAAAAGTTGGGGTATATTTGGAACTAGATTTAAAGTTTGAGGTTTTTTTTTAGACAAAAAAGTTTATGATAGATTTGGGACTTGACTTAAAGTTTGAGGTTTTTTAGGAAATTAAGCTTACAAATTTGGGAACAACCCATACAAAGTATCACATATGAGATTTAATTTTATCATAGCATCCAAAAAAAGCAACACCATATTTGAAAAAGGGCTTCTATCGTCAACTGACTTAATCGTAAGGTTATATCTTTTGCCGTTGAAAAATATTGCAATCAATCCATACCGATAATTTGTTTAACATATTGATAAGATTGCACATTACTCTCGATAAAAGCTACTCAAACTTGGTTAATGTATCTGTTATAGGGTACGTGATTTTCATATATGGTAGAATATTCCATATGTTGTATAAACACTCATTGATAGCAAAAAAATATGTTATTTTTAATAACGTGTACTTTTCATCAGCGTATCAACAAACATCAATCAACTGAATCAAATAGTGGTTAACCAAAAGAAAAGCCAAAAATAAGATGCAAAAAAACGTATTAATTTAGAATAAAAACACATTTTGGGCAGTTGTAGTGGTCAAAAAAACCAATGAAGGTGGGTGTGGTTAAATTCCAATTATGGGCACTTAAAATTCAAAAGAAGAATACAATTAAAATTAAAAAAGGTTTAGTGAAGTGGATATCAGCTGGGGCGAGTACAATAGTTTTGGCCTTTGATATCAGAATCTGTCTTTAGATTACAAAAGATCTATCCCGATTGTATACTATGATTTAAATTAGCAATATATATTTACTCTTACAAGCTCTACAGAAATTTTTTAATTTATATTCCTGTACAGCGTACACGAGGTCTCTTCTTCTAAACTCGCGTGTGCAATTTTCTTTGACTGCTAACCTTTTTGCAAAGACAATGAGTTGATTTCATTTTTATCGACAACTCTCTCTCTCTTCGTTTGGCGGATTTGAAGTCTTTTTTCACGGACTTCCTCTGCAGGGATTATTAATGGCGGGATAGCGTTATGCATGAAGGGGCTACGATAGTGTTCGCTATTGTTAATCAAGGGTGATAGAAAGAGATGTGAGAGTCTTTACACCTGAGCATTACTTTTTCTTTTTCCCGCATGTCAGAGTTACATGTCGATTTCGGATTTTGGCGATAGAAATATAGCAATTTTTGCTGGAATATTGGATTATCAATGGCCGAAATTCAATACTAGAGATCCAACGATTTAGAACCTAACGAAGATGCAAACCATGACGAAGAAATAGGAGATGGGTACGGACCATGCAGCTCGGTAACCTAACCTTAGCTAAGGCCTTAATTAAATCACAATCAATGGGAAGCTAAAAATATAGAGGCGTCACTGGCCAAAAGTAAAAATAATTAAAGATCGCTGTTGAATGCCTCATTCCAGACAATGACGGTGGATATATAAACAATTGATTCACAGAAATAAATGACACATAATATATATATTCAGAATTGAATGATTTTATGCATGTTATTAAATTCAATGTACATCAAGTGACTGAAAAATAATCAAAACCAAATAATTACCGACTATTAAAAGTAACACAATGATTCTACTTGAATCACCACTTGTGTAATAAGTATTTTATATAGTTTGTTAACTAAATAAGGGCCTAAAATGAAATTGCTTTCTCAAAAAAGGGTCATGAGTGAAATTTGTCTTAAATAAAGGCTAGAAGTGGTCAAATTAGACTCAAATAAGGGCGCCAACGGGCACATCCATCTCACATGCCACTTTCTAAGTCATGTTGGGAGCATTTTCATTCGGAGGCAATTTTTTTTGTTTTCGTTCTTTTCTACATTAATCTTCTTCCATCTTGTTCTTCCTTCCTTCCTGCCACACTCATCCAATTCACTTCCGATGCCGTCATCCCAAAATTGAGCCCTAGAGCTTGATTTTAGGGCTCGATTTCGGGGTTGATTCAAAACCAGGTGATAGAGACGAGAGAGTGGCTATGGCTCTGAGGAAGCACCTACAGTTCCTTGTAAAGGAGCTGCTCCACTTGTACAGAACCATCATGGCATGCTCGCTGGGCTCAACAGCTCGTGGAGCCATGCGCGTCAAAGCAATTCCACACGTGCAGGATCATGGGGCATGGTTTCTCAGTGAAGAAGGAATTGAAGGGAGGGATTGGGTGTTCACATCGAAGCGAGTGGTCATCGATGATGACATAGTAACAAATGCAGCTAAGTGATACTGTAAAGCGTTAAATGGCATTGATAGCGTTTTTAATTGATAAAGGATTCGCCGAACCTTTTCCGAAGAGGATTGAATTTTGTTAGGATTTGGCATACAATCACAAGGAAATAGAAAGCAAAAGTGATAAAAAAAATCGAGACACAAGGTTTTTATCATGATTCACCCTTAAACTAGTGTTACGTCTAGTAAAGAATTTCACTATAATTAGCACCTCGCACTTTTCTATTACATTTCTCAATTATAAAAAAAAAAAGAATATATATAAGTAACAGTATATATTCATAGACCCAAACCCCGACAAGGATCGTAAGGAGTAATGGCCCCGTGAATAGCTAAGTGTGTAATAACTTATGAATTTTTTAATTAAATAATTGTGTGAGGGAAAACCTAACTCGCAAGACTCATTCATGGTTCACTAGTCACGTGGATAACAGACTATGAATCTCAGTAAAATCTAATCTTAGTTGAGACCTTAACTAAACACCAATCAATTCCTTAATTAAGACTGTTGTCCGTCGCGTCAAGACAATAATTGTGGACTAACTTTCTTTTTTTTTGGTAAGGAATTTGTGGACTAACTTGATTTCTTTGCATTATTTAAATTGCACGCACATCAAGTTGCTTATAAAAATAAAATGCGAACAATTACCAACTGCTAAAGTAACAAAATGATTTGACTTAGAATTGTGTGAACACTTTAGACACTCTGTCACATCAATATAACAAAATGTAATTAAGAAAGAGCAACAAATGGAAAGATAGGCGACACCCGCATGATAAGGACAGGGCACGCCCACCCATGCACGTGATAAGTAGCATCTTGAATCTTTTTCATAATATTAATATTTGCATCGGTGCAAATCAACGTAGAGTGAGGATTAGAATATGAGATGTATATAAAAAGGTCAATCAAAATGCAATTATTAAAAGGGATAAGTGCACTAAAATTTTTTAAAACTTATCACGGCAATGCAATTGAGCCATAAAATTTATAAAAAGTATAATTAAGTCATAAAATTTTTCAAATTTCTACAATTGAGTTTTTTCGTTAACTTCGTCCTATTAGACGAACGAAAAATACTATCTCCTACGTGGCTTTTCAAAAATAATTTCTTTCCCCTTCGTTGGCCTAAATCCTAATTTTTAACCAAGATCTTAATTAAATTAGATTAAAAAACATAAAAAATGGTATTTTAAAAAAACACAAAAAAAGGCAAGGCCAAGGCCAACGGGTCCTCACCGTCGCCTTGTAATTAGATTGAGTAGAACCTTTATCTAGTTAATAATAATTTTTTTAGTCAAATAGTTAATAAGGAATTAGAGCATATAAAGAATATCATCTTATACGATTAATCTATCTTGTTGATAGTGCATAACATCAGCTTAGGTGGAGCCTAGGTGGCCACATTTTTTTTAATATATAAAATCCATATTTTGGAAAATGTTGATTTTTCTTTACTCGACACAAATTTCTTTTCTAGATAGTCACAACAACTTGATCTTCTTCACGAATTTTCAAAGGTTTTGGTGGAACGGAAGGCCCACTAGAGGGCAATTTTCTTTTATAGTCTAGTAAGTTTTATCTATCCGTCCAATGAAGCAATTTTAAGTGGAAGATTAGAGATGCATATCAATATCATCATTGATTATGCGTCATAGGTCAACCGTACTCACTGTTAAATTTTGTAGCAAATCCAAGGAAAAACCATCACTACTTCTACTCAAAAGACAAATTGATGGAGCCCAAAGAGAGATGGATTGTTCCAGGTAGATGTACTCACAGTCCAAGTAGAATAATTATGATAAAATTGCCATATGTTGGTATGGTTGGAATTTTGTTGATGTCCTTTTGTTCTTGCTCTTTTAAAAATTACTTATTGATATGAGTTTAATGTAATTTCCCCAATTATTCTTAGCGGCAACATCGATCAACAAATTTATTTGATTTTTCTTTTGAGAAACAAAGAGCGAGAAAACGATAGAAGAGGAGGAGGAACAATGGTTGTGCCAAGGAAAAGAAAGAGCGAAACAAAGCAAAAACGATGAGAGACGAAGAATGCGAAGAGATTTGAGTGCAAAGAAGGATGAAGGAAGGCTTGCGTCAAAACATAGCAACTTTTTGTTGGAAAAGTTGATAATTAGTCCGAGTGATTGCATGCAACACGAGGTATGCTAGATCTAACAATTAGTATATTTTGCTGCCAAAGATCTCGAGAAAAGGATATCATAAGTGTCATAATTTTTATACGGTACTCACTTGAGTGTCGTAATTTTTTTTTAATCACTTGAGTGTTATAACTTTTTAAAAGTGTTCATCGAATTTTCGGCATTTGGGATGAACATTTTAAAAAATTTATAATACTATTGATTGGAAATTATGATATTTAACTGAACATTTTTTAAACGTGAACACCAGTCAATGGCCATAAAAATGGATGGTTTTCTTGCAAAGACCCAAACCACGAGGAAAGAAGAGGAGATGGGTAAAGACTATGGAGCTCGTTAACCTAACATTGGTTAGGCCTTGCCAAAACACCAGCCAATTCCTTGAGCATAGAAATGGATGATTTTCGGCATTATTGTTCCTTTACGGGACCAGTCACCATCACCAATGTCCCTGTACCCATCCTTTCCTCCGCCGCTAATGGTCAGACATTGATGAGTTATCCATCCTTTCGTCTTTTGCCACTGCAAATGGTCCTTGCATCCTTGGTCCCCCCTAATGTACTAGTCCTAATCCCATCCCTTGAAACTTTCCTCCACCGTTCATGGATGGACAAACATTGATTAGGTACTAATCCTAAATCCGCTTCTTGCCCGGGTCAATGATATCATATTTAAAATATAGAAGTAAAAGAAGTAACATTATAATTCAGCAAATTGTTAGATTAGGATGTCAATTGTAAATGTTGCCTTAGACGTAACTTCAATTAGAATTGTTGGATTCAAACTTCTGAGTAAATTAAACTTTTTCCATTCTTTACTAACATTTTAAACCAATTTACTTTCATGAACACTGCTACTCTTTACAAAACAAAATTAATATGAGAAACGGTTTCGAGTCACAACTAATATTGTTTCATCGTCTCTCAATCCAATTGGATTTCTTTTAAATGTTTGGGTTTGTTTGGAGTCTTTTGACCTTTAATATGTATTTTTCAAATACTGCGGTTATCACAAATCGATTTTAAAATTTTTCAAAAACATACAATTATTTCTTTTTGGTTGGAAAAAAAAACATACAATTATTGACTGGTAAAGCTACGTGGGTTTTCATAATTTATAAACCTAATTTTTCTTTCACTTTTAATTTTTCAGAAGGACGGGGACCAACTTTTTGCTCAAAAAGTTTTTTTTTTTTTTTTTTTTTTTGATAACCCAGGGAACCCCCGCACGGCCGACAGCCGGGGAGTAAACCCTAGGGGCGACACGTGCTAGCCACCACTTGTCTTACCAAAAAAAAACTTTTTGCTTGAAAAGTTTATAATAAATGGCTAAGTTTTAATACTAGAGATCTAAAATTTTAGAAATTTAAGAATGACTCAAACTCCGAGGAAGAAAGAGGACAAATTACCTTAATTTGTGAGAGAGAGATGAATGCGACAACTTCCTATTCACGCATCCTCACGATTGTATGACAACTGATTGGAAAGAAACTTTCTCTTTCATTTCAGTCGACCTTTAGTTGCGTGAGGATATGTGGTGTTCCATGAAGAGTTAAAGAGATTGGTGATCTCCATGATTTGCCAATGTAGAAATTACGTATTGAATAGCAATTTTTGACAATGTTCTCCTTATTGACACATTAGATTTGGACTAACTTATTAGACTCTTATGTCGCATTGATATTAACCATTAGTTGAAAATAAGTCTTGACTTTTCATGCATTAGCTTTCACAGATTTGTTGACAAAAAAGCCCTCTAGGCATCCCTTTAAGTGAAATAAAAAACTCAGTCCACAAAAAAAATTTGAAGTTGTTCAATTTTTATGCCAACAATAATTATTAGATTAGAATGTGAAATAATTATCATAGAATTGCCATATGATGATATGGTTGGAACTTTGCTAATGTCTCTCTTTTCTTGCTTTTTTAAAAGTTACTTATTGATAGGTTAATATCACAAAAAATCATATACATGTACATTTATGACAAATTTACCAAAAATTAATTTTTTGACCATAAAAAATCCCAAACTAGTACACCTATGACAAATTTACCCAAAACTAATTTTTTGACCATAAAAAACCCCAAACCGGTACACTTGTGACAAATTTACCATCAGTTAAATCGGATCAATACCACAAAAAATTATAAACTAATGAATCTATGGTAATAAATAGAGGGCTAAAGCTTTAAACTGGCACACTCGTCAACTGTCACGTGTCATCCAATTTAACAATTTAACGATATAATTTAACGGAAGTTAATGTAGGGTAAATTTATCACAGGTGTACCAGTTTGAGGTTTTTGATAGTAAAAAAATTAATTTTGAGTAGATTTATTATAAATATATCAATTTAAAATTTTTTATGTTATTGGCCTATTGTAATTTTTCCTATTATTCTCTATAAGCAACATCGATACAACAATTTTCTTTGACTTTTCTTCTCAAAAAGAAAGAGCGAGTCTCACACCAATAATGCACAGGAGACTCAACAATAGTAGAGGCTTCTAAGGCATTGGGCAAGCTTACACAGTATGCCAAGTGTAGTGTTCGTGTGGCATTTTTCTCTTTCAAATATCTTGATGACCTGTTTCATTCCCCACTCTTCAATAGCCTGTCCTCACCTCATGGGTATGCTAGAATCGTATTATTGATCTTGTGAATATGATCAATGCGCTCGGATGGGCGCACTTTTCGAGGATTCTCGAACAAACGCATCTCTTTCGACAAAGACTGATGGTACATCAATGGAGCTCCGCTGGGACATGTGCTTGCTGGGACATGTGTTGGCATTGGCATTGGCCCACGAAGTATGCAAGACGCTCTCTCCTATGTGGCTTTTTTTAAAATAATTTATTTCCCCATCGTTGGCCTAAATCCTAAATTTTAACCAAGATCTTAATTAAATTAGATTAAAAAACAGAAAATGGTAGTTTAATAAAACACAAAAAAGGGCAAGGGCAAGGGCAAGGGCTGCTGGTCCTCACCATTGCCGCCCCACCGTCGCCTTGTAATTAGATTGAGTAGAACCTTTATCTAGTTAATAATAATCTTTTTGGTCAAATAGTTAATATAGAATTAGAGCATATAAAGAGTATAATCTTATACGAGTAATCTATCTCGTTGATAGTGCATAACATTAGCTTAGATGGAGCCTAGGTGGCCACATTTTTTTAATATATATAATCCATATTCTTGAAAATGTTGATTTTTCTTTACTCAACACAAATTTGTTTTTTCCAGAGAGTCACAGCAACTTGATCTTCTTCACTAATTTTCAAAGGTTCTAGTGGAACGGAAGGCCTACTAGAGGGAAAATTTCATTTATAGTCTAGCAAGTTTTATCTATCCGTCCAATGAAGCAATTCTGAGTGGAAGATTAGATATGCATGTGAATATCATCATCGATTATGCGTCGGAGGCCAACCGTGCTCACTGTTAAATTTTGTAGCAATCCAAGAAAAGACCCATCAAGACTTCCACTCAAAAGACAAACTGATGGAGCCCAAAGAGACATGGATTATTCGAGGTAGATGTACTCATAGTCCAAGTAGAATAATTATCATAAAATTGCCATATGTCTATATGGTTGGAGTTTTGTTGATGTCCTTTTGTTCTTTCTTTCTTAAAAATTACTTATTGATACGAATTTAATGTAATTTCCCCTATTATTCTTAGCGGCAACATCGATCGACAAATTTCTTTGATTTTTCTTTTGAGAAATAAAGAGCGAGAAAACGATGGAAGAGGAGGAGGAAGAATGGTTGTGCCGAGAAGAAGAAAGAGCAAAACAGAGCAAGAACAATGAGAGACCAAGAAGGCGAAGAGATTTGAGTGCAAACAAGGATGAAGGAAGGTTAGCGTCAAAACATAGCAACTTTTTTGTTGGAAAAGTTGATAATTAGTATGAGTGGTTGCATGCTACATGAGGCATGTTGGACCTAACAATCAAACTTTCATGATTCCTCGCATATTTTGCTGCTAAAGATCTCGAGAAAATGACATCGCAAATATTATAATTTTTGTACAACCTCACTTAAGTACCATAAATTTTTTTCGATTACTTGAGTTTCATAATTTTTTAAAAGTGCTCATCTCAAATGCCCATGCCACATCAAACTTTCAACATTTAAGATGAACGTTTTAAAAAAATTATAATATTTAAATAATCGATTGAAAGTCGTGACTATCAAGTGACTATTTTTTAGACAGAAACACTGGTCAATGGCCATAGAAATGGATGGTTTTCTTGCAAAGAGCCAAACCTCGAGGAAAAAAGATGAGATGTGTACAGACTATGGAGCTCGTCAACCTAACATTAGTTAGGCCTTGACTAACACCAGCCAATTCCTTGAGCATAGAAATGGATGATTTTCGGTATTATTGTTCCTTTACTTGACCAGTCACCATCCCCAATGTTCATGTCTCCATCCTTTCCTCCAGCACTAATGGTCAGACATTGATTAGGTATCCATCCTTCTGTCTTTTGCCACTGCAAATGGTCCTTTCATCCTTTACCACCCCCAATGTACTAGTTCTAATCCATCCCTTCATCCTTTCCTCCACCATTAATGGATGAACAAACATTGATTAGGTGCTAGTCCTAAATCCACTCCTTGTGCGGGTCAATGATATCATATTTAAAATATAGAAGTAAAATTATAATTAAGCAAATTATTAGATTAGAATGTCAATTGTAATTGTTGCCTCATACGTAACTTCAATTAGAATTGTTAGATCCAAACTTCTAAGTAAATTAAACTTTTACCATTTTTATTAACATTTTAAACCAGTTTACTTTATTGAATACGAGTACTCTATACTTGACAAGATTAATAAGGAAAATGATTGTAAGCTACAGCTGACATTTATTCGTGGTCTCTCATTCTGATAGGACTTTCTCCTTTTCTTTCAAATGCTCGGGTCCGTTTGGAGTCTTTTACCTTTAACATTTTATATTTTAAATATTGCGGTGATCACAAATCGGTTTTAAAAATTTTCAAAAACATACAATTATTGAAAAGAAAAGTTATGTGCGTTTTCATAATTTAAAAACCTAATATTTCTTTCACTTTTAATTTTTTCAAAGGACTGGAGCGTCGAAAAACAGCAAAATTTTTCTGGAAAAGTTTATAATAAACAGCTAAGTTTTAATATTAATGATCCAGCTATTTAAAAATTTAAGAATGACTCGAATCCCGAGGAAAAAAAGGGGAGATATGGTATGGATGGAGCTACACTTGGGAAGTTGAATGGCAAGCAGACTGCCCACGTCGTTATTGGGCAAAAATAAAAATACAAAATGGCCGCTATATGTCGGTCGCGTTCATCAAGACAAGAAGGATAATAGACTTATAAACAATCCAGTGATAGAAATAGATGGCTCATGAAATAATATAAATATAAAAATGGATGATTTTTTTTACATTTTACTGTTCTTTGATTAGTCACCATCACTGATGTCTAAGTCTCCACGTCCTTTATTTCACTGCTCATGGACAACCATCTAAAATATACAAAAGATTGCTTTAATTAGGGTCATTGTGGGAGACGGAAAGAAAGGAGACAGAGTGCTGACGGTAGTTGTGGGAGCTGAGACAGCCTTTAAGGCGACAGGTCCCTCTTCCTCTAGAAATGGATGGCTTTTCTGCATTTTACTGCTCCTTCACTTGATCAGTCACCGTCACCAATGTCTAGTCCACGTCCTTTCCTCCACAGCTATCAGACAAACATATCAGTGTACGTCAGATTGCTTTATGTAAGGGCAGTTGTGAGAGACAGAGAGATTAACTGAGAATAATTGAGGTAGCTGAGATGGCATTTAATGCCACAACTACCTTCTTGTTACGGCATCTTTAGTTTTTCTGATTGGAAAGAAGCTTTCCCATCACTTCAATTAACTCTCGTTGCATTTGAGGATATGTGATGTCCCATTAAGAGTTAAAGGGATAGGTGATCCCGCTATTTTGCTAACGTGGACATTATATATTGAATAGCAATGTTTTATAATCTTCTCCTTATAGACACATCATGATTGGGTTAATTTAGACTCTTATATTTAATTAACATTAATCGTTAGTTGAAAATGAGTTTTGACTTTTCATGTATTTTCTTTCGTATATTTATTGACAAAAAGCCCCTCAAGGCATCCCTTTAAGTGAAAAAAATCTCAGTTCACAAAATAAAATTGAAGTTATTTAATTTTTATGCCAACCGTAATTGTTAGATTAGAATGTGAAATTGCTCCTGAATCCGTATATCTATTATGATTATTTGAAAATGTAGCAACTAATTTCTAACAAAAAAAAGTGTTATGACTAATTAAAGTCATAAAGGACGTTCTCTTTGTAATTAAGTTAAGGATCTTTTGCATAATAACTGCCTAGAAAATGATGAATAAGTGCATATAAAAAGAATTATCATGTAAAGTTAGCATCATCCTAAATAAACGTGCAAGATTAATAAAAATAAAAAATAATGGGGGAAAAAGAAGTTGCTTTAATATTTTTAATAAGAGTGAAGTCAGACCTATCTTGCGAGTCCACCAACGCTTCTTTGAATTTGGAACTGTCCGAAGAATCCATTATTTTCTCATAAATGGTTAAAATGGAGTCGAGAGATGACTTAGGTATGGGTAAACTGTAAATCCATTTAACACCCATATATTCCAGGGTTTTGACATTCTAAACTCATATATAATCCATTTATTAAACATAACTAACCCATCTAATGACTCGTCCATCAAATATAGATTAAAAAATGAGTTTATGACCCATTTTGATAGGTCCACTGAATTGCGTAGTTAGTTTATTTTAGTGATTGCAATTTTGTATAATTATACGTCATCATAATATCTCCGAAGCACTCTCGTTGAATAAGAATTGTCAAAAAGAGGAGTTCCCTGTATATTTGAAAACTATGAGGTGAATGACCAATGGACTAATTTTCTGTGATTTCCCACCACCCATTCCACAATGAAACCATGCCATTGTTTCGCTTTTCTAGTTCTATAATCCAAGTTGAACGGGATAAAACCTTGAGAAGCACCGAGCTCGAGAAATCATTTTCACGGCTTCTCAAGAAACTTTATGGAATTAATTTTTTTATTATAAAAAAAATTAAAAGCAACAAGTCCATGACAATAACTCATCATAGTCAAACCGAAGTGCATAAAGAAAAGGAAGAAAACTGAGAAGTTTTAAATTCTGCAACATGGATGCAAGATCAGTTTTCACAAGCAGTGTGCTTTAGTATGGGTGCTCATTGAATTTTAGTGATAATTGCTTCATCTCACAAGTGTAAAACTAGAGAATCCAAGCTATAGTTTACACACTGATTAGTGTAATAATCATATGGCATAGCTTTTTCTTTTTTTGGTGTGAGGTATGGGACAATAGGGTTCGGCGGGACATAATGGTCATGCAAATCCAACAGTTGACATCAAATTTCTTTTATTCGATGGCTTAGATCGTGCACGTAACTTTGAGCCTAAAGAAGTAAAGGACTACAGAAAATCCATGTATCCGTACAATTACTCTTCTTTTCAGAATAGTAGATAATGGTTAAAAAGATATTGTCGATACCTGAATCATGCATAGTACATCCCATGTTTATCACAATTGGTACATGACAATCGATTACGAATCCTATGAAGATATTCGTATCATTACAATATGAGAAAGGACAAGTAGATTGCTCAGTGACCAAGGCAAAGATGCTTGACAGTGTAAGACACTGAAGGGAAGTGAAAAAAAGGAGCGATAAGTGGCTCCAGGAACACATGCCACCATGAAGCAATGCGTGGAAGTTGCTCCACAGGAGAACGTTTGGCCAATTTTCATCCGGGAGATATATAATAGTCCAGTTTACTTTATCAATTCTCCTTGGATGAGCTAAAGACAAAAAAAAAAGTATGTAGCATTAAATTATGAAATTATATGAATATTATGAAACATTTATTGTAACTGATATGGCTAACTATATGGAAAATCTCATGTGCTGTCAAATGAAGTTAAGTGGTTTAATGCATTTGTGTTAGCGGATTGCTTTAGCAATGTATCAATCATTTAGATTTGCAAGTATAGTGTATCCAAATGTATGTTGAGTTAGCATATGTTTTACGGATGAATTTTAGCAATTAAGTCTATTTGTATCGTTCAATTTTGTGTATATGTGAATATTACGATTTGTCCAACGTAATGTTACTCAATGTAATAGCTATTACGAAACTTTTTTTTTAAATGCTCATCATAGGAGTTCCTGTACACTTGATTAGACTTTTTTCATTTTTTCTGAGTATCCATGACCCTGTTTGCCAGATTATATCCAGACTTATAAACGACTAAACTAAAGGACAAGAAGCAACAAAAAATGCTGAAAGACTGAAAACCGGCATTAACTAGTTTCCGATGAAGCAACTTCTGGACAATCGCCACGTGTCTTTCCAAAGCAGCGATTGTCTCCAGGCGAGCGCATGGACGAGTGCTGCAAAGTAGGGATGAGAGACGGGCCGTTTCAGCCCAGGTCCAATACGGCCCAGCTCAGTCATGACCAACACCTTCTTGGAAAAACCGCATGCCAGAATAGTGTTTTCCCCCCTTTCAAGAACATATGTAGTTTTTTTTTCATAAAAAAAGCTATAAATATAGAAATGGATGATTTTTTTTGTTGCATTTTACTGTACCATGACCAGTAACCATTACTAATGACCAAGTCTCCATGTCTTTCTATAAATATACGAAATATTGCTTTAATTAAGGTAGTCTGGGAGAGAGAGAGAGAGAGTAATTGAGGGTAGTTGGGGGAGCTGAGTATGGCCTTTAGTGCCACAAGTCCCTCTTCTAGAAATGAATGGTTTACTGCATTTCATTGTTCTTTTACTTGACTAGTCACCAATACCAATGTCTATCTCCACATCCTTTCGTCCATTGCTATTGGACAAACATCTAAGTAAACGTAGTTAGGGGATGCTGAGACGGCATTTAATGCAACAGCTTCTTCTTCCAGCATCGTCATGAATGTATGACAACTGATCGGGTGCCCTCACTTGTCTGGCCTCTTTCCTTTTACTGTCGAGAAAAACTGCTTTTCCACTTCACTCCTCCCAAGGCAATGATCAATTAAGCAAAGAGATGCCAATTATTAAGCTAAAACTGACATTTCTCCCGATGAGGCCCAAATGAATTGCATTCTTAGTTTAAATTAGTGATTGTGTTGCTGTACAATTGTAAGTCATCATAATATCTCTGTAGCGCTCTGGTTGAATAATATTGGATGAAAAGAGGAGTTCCCTCTATGCCAATGGACTGATGCTTCGTGAATCTCCAGCATTCTTTCCACAACGAGAACATGTTATTGTTTTGCTTTTCTAGTTCTATAGTCCAGGTTGAACAGGCCGGAGCCTCGAGAAGCATCGAGTTTTAGAGATCCTTTCCACGGCTTCTCAAGAAACTTTTTGATATTAATTCTTTAATTATACAATAATTCATCATAGTCAAACCGAAGTGTAGAAAGAAAAGGAAGAAAACTAAGAAGTTTTAAATTATGCAGCATGGATGCAAGATCAGTTTCCATAAACAGTGCGCTCCACATTGAATTGTAGTGATAGTTGCTTCATTTCACAGGGGTAAAGCTAGAGAATCCAAACTATGGCTTACACAATGATTGGTTCAATGGTGATATAGCACATCTGACTACTTTTGGCATGAGACATGGGACGATGGGGTTTGGCAGGACAAAATGGCCATGCCAAATCCAACAGTCGACATCCATTTTCTTTTATTCGATGGCTAGAATCGTGCCCATAACTTTAAGCCCATTACTTTGTTACATCAATTTTTGGCAATTAAATATGTGTGTCCGTGCAACTGCTCTTCTTTTCTGAATATTAAATACAAAAAATTCCAAATAAGTGTTTAAAGTGCCATCATTTTCTCAAATAAGAGCCTAAAGTGGACTTTGTGTCAAATAAATGCATGAATTGCTCTCATTTTCTCAAATAAGGATTTAAAGTGGATATTGTTTCAAATAAATGCCTGAAGTAACCATGTTTATTCCAAAAAATGACCAATCTTTCAAGATGGTAATGGCATTTTCGTCTTTTAACTTTTTTTTTGAATTGTTTTTTCCATTTTTCTTTCTTTTTTTTTTCCGGTTTCTCTTTGTTCCTTGCCGGTGGCTGATCGCCGGCCACTAGCAAAGCCTGGGATGGGTTGGGCGAGGGCAACCCTCCCCAGCTCGATCTAGCGAGGGCCACCTTCGCCGGCAAAAAGTGAGGGACGGCTTCGCCCATATTGGGCGACGCTGCCCTTGCCAACCATGGGCAAGGCTGGCCTTCACCAAATCTGGGTGAGGGTTGCCTCACCAGTTGCCAGCGAGGGATGGTCTCGCCTTAGCGAGGTAACCCTTGCCTTGGGTGAGGCCACCCTCGGAAGCCACAGGCGAGGGCTGGCCTCACCTAGGAAAGGGGTAGCCGGCGAGGCCCTCGCCTATAGCTTTCAAGGGCAGCCTTGCCAAGGTGAGACTAGCCTTGATTGTTGCCAGCTAGAGTTCCCAGCCCTTCCCAAGCTTTACCGGTGCCTAGCCGACCACCAGCAAAGAACAAAGAGACAAACTGAAAAAGGAAAAAAAGAAAAGAAAGGAAAAGGAAAGAAAAAGAAAAAAGAAAAAAAGGATATACAAATTAAAACTAAAATTGTCTTTGGACGAAAATGCCCTCGACCGGTCAGAATAAATTTATCGATCGGTGACCGGTGAGATCAAACCTCTTGAGAATACAAAGTTCTAAATATGTTCATATTTAATACAAAGTTCACTTCGAGTCTTTATTTGAGAAAATGAGGATATTTTAGGCCCTTATTTGAAAATTTTCCTAGTAAATAATGGTTGAAACGATATTTTGGAAACCTGAACCATCATACACAACACCATACACTTTATCGCGATTGGTTTAGGACAATCGATGATGAATCATATGAAGATATTCATATCATCACAGTTTGAATAAGGACAAATAGATTTTACTGTCAAGAAACATTGCTTTCCCACTTCACCCCTCCCAAGGCAATGACCTATTAAGCAAAGAGTCGCCATTTATTAAGCTACAACCGACGACTCTCTTGATGAGGCCCAAATGAACAAGCTTTCCCTCCACTTCAATTAACCCTTGTTGTGTGAGAATACAGAAAAAAAAGTATAAAAAAATTTCTAAATTTATTGCATTTGTGTTAATCAGTCATAAACCTTTCAATTGTGCAAATTTAATTCTAAATATGTTCATATTTTGTCAATTAAGTCTATCTAGCCAATTTTGACCATAAATTGCTAACATGGATGCTAGCCGTTCCCGATGCTGATGTAGACATTTTGAAATAATATTTAAATTTTCTATAATTTTTTCTTTTACTTTATTTTTGCCGAGGGCCGTGATGCCCTCTCTATGGCTGGTGAGGGCTTGGGTGAGGGTCACGATGCCATCACTGGCCAAAGCGAGGGCACATGACCCCTCCCCTAGATTTGGCTAGGGCCGTGACGCCCTCGCCACATTTGGGCGAGGTGAGGGCGTCACGGCCCTCACTAGCATGCCTTCGCCCAAGGCCAATGACCCTTAGTCCTAAAAAAAAGTAAAGAAAAGAAAAGAAAAGAAAAGAAAAGAAAAGAAAAAAGAAACAAGAAAAAATCGAAAAAATTATAAAAATTCAAAATATTAGTAACGTATTATTTAAAAAATTTCCACGTCAATGCCGACGTATTATGTAAGATGGCCGGCATCTACGTCAACGATTTCCGGCCAAAATTGACTAGATGGACTCAATTGTTAAAATGTGAAAAGGATTGTAACTAAATCGGCATAATTGAAATATTTAGATTTGAATTAGCATTAAGGCAATAGGTTTAAGAACTTTTTGGTACTTTTTCCTAAGGATGTATGATGTCCTATTATGAGTTAAAGAGATGGGTGATCTCAAAGATTTGCCATGTAAAGATTATATATTGAATAACAATTTTTGATAATGTTCTCCTTATTTACACATTAGACTTGGGCTAACTCACACCCTTATATCTAATTAATATTAACCATTAGTTGAAAATAAGTATTGATTTTTCATGTATTCATTTCACATATTTATTGACAAAAAGCCCCTCAAGGCGTCCCTTTAAATGAAAAACAAAACTTAGTTCACAAAATAAAATTGAAGTTATTTAATTTTTATGCCAACCATAATTATTGTGAAATTGCTCCTAGATTGGTATATCTATTATGACTATTGGAAAATGTTTTTTTTTTTTGGTAAAGACTATTGGAAAATGTTGTAACCAATTTCTAACAAAAAAAAAATTTATGACTAATTAAAGTCATGAGGGACGTTCTCATTATAATTAAGTTGATGAGGATCTTTTGCATAATAAGTGCATAAAAAATATCATGTAAAGTTAGCATCATCCTAAACAAACTTACAAGATTAATAAAAATAAAAAATAGTGAGGAAAAGCGAAGCCGTCTTGATATTTTTAATAAGGGTAAAGTGAGGCCCATCTTGTGGGTCCAACAAGACTTCTCTAAATTTGGAATAGCTCGAGGAGCTCATTATTTTTTCATGAAGGATGAAGAGAGAGTCACAAATGTGAATTGAGTTTGGATAAACTGTGAATCCATTTAACATCCATATACTTTTGGACTTTGACATTCTAAACCTATTTATAATTCATTTTTTTGAACATAACCAACTCATATAATGATTCGCCCATCAAATATGAGTCCATTTTGATAGATCTACTTAGTTGCATGCTTAGTTTATTTTAGTGATTGCATTTTTGTACTACTGTACGTCATCATAATATCTTTGAAGCACTCTCATTGAATAATTTTAGGAAAAAAGAGGAGTTCCCTTGATAATTGATAACTATGATGCGAATATGACCAATGGACTAATGCTCTGTGATTTCCTAGGAAAAAGTGCCAAAAAAGTCCTAAACTTTTTTTTTGTGCCAATTCAGTCCTAAATCTTTTGCATTGGTGCCAATTTAGTCCTAAACCTTTTTTTTGGTGCCAATTAAGTCTTAAAATTTTTAAATTTGTGTCAATTTAGTTCTAAACCTTTTGTTTTTGTGCCAATTTAGTCCTTCCGGCCAATTTTGATCGGAATTTACTAACGTGGACACCTGCCGGTCGGCGATCGATCATTGGTGCCGATGTGGCGCTGACGTGGACAACTTAAATAATATTTTAATATTTTTTGGAATTTTTATTTTTTTCCTTTTTTTTTTTTTGGTTTCTCTTTCCTCTAGCTGATCGCTGGTTCGGCAACCGGCCAGAGGCCGGCAAGCTCGACCTCGCCAGCCACTAGCGAGGGCGGCCTCACCCAGCGAGGCTCAACTCGCCAGATCCGGCGAGGTCGGGCCTCTCTCGACCATGGCGAGGCTCGAGCCCTAGTCGGAGGCCGCGACGAAGGCGAGCCTCGCCATGGTCGGGCGAGGTCTGACCTCGCTGGATCTGACGAGGTTGACCCTCGCCCAGCCGCCGGCGAGGTTTGCTCGACCATGGTGAGGCTCACCCTCGCCGCGGCCTCTGGCGAGGGCTTGAGCCTCGCCGTGGTCGGGCGAGGCCCGATCTCACCGGATCTGGCGAGGTCAACCTCACCTGCCTCTGGCCTCTGGCCGGTCGCCCGGACCAACGACTGGCCAGAGGAAGGAGAGACAAAAAAAAAGTGAAAAAAAAATAAAAAAAGGGAAAAAATAAAAATTCAAAAAATAATAAAATATTATTTAAGTTGTTCACGTCGGCGCCGGTCGGTAGGAGTCCATGTTGGCAAATTCCGTTCAAAATTAGCCGGAAGGACTAAATTAGCACCAATTTAAAAAGTTTAAGACTGAATTGACACTAAAAAAAGGTTTAGGATTAAATTGGCACAAATGCAAAAGGTTTAAGACTGAATTGGTACAAAAAAAAGGTTTAGGACTAAATTGGCATTAATGCAAAAGGTTTAGGACTATTTTGGCACTTCTCCCGATATCCTGCTACCCTCTCCACAGCGAAACCATGTCATTGTTTTGCTTTTCTAGTTCTATAATCCAGGTTGAATCGGACAGAATTTTGAGAAGCACCAAGCTCGAGAGATCATTTCCACAGCTTCTCAAGAAACTTTATGTAATTAATTATTTATTATGAAAAAATTGAAGCTACAAGTCCTTGACAATAACTCATCATAGTCAGACCGAAGTACATAAAGAAAAGAAAGAAAACTGGGAAGTCTCGATGGCAACATGGATGCAAGACCAGTTTCCATAAGCAGTGTGATTCAGTGTGCGTGTGCATTGAATTTTGGTGATAATTGCTTCATTTCACAAGTGTAAAGCTGGAGAATCCAAACTGTAGCTTACACACTGATTAATGCAATATCAATCTGGCGCAGCTTATTATTTTTGGCGTGAGGTATGGGATAGTGGGGTTTGGCAAGACAAAATGGTCATGCCAAATGCAACAGTTGACATCCGTTTTCTTTTAGTCCATGGCTGAGATCGTGCACGTAACCTTGAGCCAATTACTTTGTTACATCGATTTTTGTCAGTCAAATATGTGTATCCGCGCAAGTACTCTTATGTTCAGAATAGTAAATAATGCATAGTACACTTTATCGCAATTGGTTTAGGACAATCGATTTCAAATCCTATGAAGACATTAATATCATTACTGTCCAAAAAAGGATAAATAGATTGCTCGGTGAACGCGACAAAGATGCTTGACAGTATGTCGCTGAAGCAAAGTGAGTAACGGAGCGACAAGGGGCGTTTGAGGAGTAGTAAGACACAAGTGAGGTTACATGAAGATATTCATATGGCTAACTATATGACAAATCTCATGTACTCCCAAACGACGTTAAGTAATTTAGTGCATCCGTGTTATCAATTTTTTTATAGCATTGTATCAATTATTTAGATTCGCAAGTGTAGCGTATCCAAATTTATGTTGAGTTAGCATACATGTCATGGATAAGTTTTGGCTATCAACTCTATCTGTACTGTTCAATTATGTGTATACTTGAATATTATTATTTGTCCAATGTAATATAACGTAATGTAATAGCTATTATAAATTATTTAGTAGCTAAGATAATAAAGGAATGCATAGGAGTTCCTGTACATTAGCTATTATAATCCATGAGTTCTTTGGCCAGATTATATCGAGACTTCTAAATGGACTAAACGGAAGGACAAAAAGCAATAAAAAATGCTAAAGACCGAAAACCGGCATCAACCAGTTTCCGATGAAGCAACTTCTGGACAATCTCCACATCTTTCCGAAGCAACGAGTGGGTCTCCGGGCGAGTGTAGGGACGAGTGCAGCAAAGTAGGGATGGAAGACGGGCCGGTTCAGCCCGGATCCAGTACGGCCCACAGCTCATTCCATGCCCGAAACGTTTTGTGAAAAACCACATACCTAAATAGTGTTTTCCAAGAACGTGTGGTAATTCAAACTTTTGACTCCTCAACCTTCTTGACAGCCCTAGTGCACTTAATTAGCATTGACTTAAAAAGATTCAATTAAGTTAGAAATTCACTTACCTGATATGTCAAAACAAAAAGGGGTAACGTAATTCATTCAATAGAAAGAATAATCGATGGTAATTAGAATTTCTCATTGTATGGTTATGGCTTACAGCATTTAGTTACAAAAAGTTAACGCATTGACTGCTTTCTCTCTATTTTAACTTTCTTGCAAAAGCTTTGTTTATACACCAAATGTTAAGATCTCAAGAAAATGCATATAAACCCTCTAGGGCAGTTGAGCAACCAGAAACCTTAAAGAAGCGCCAAATCTGAGGGATTCTTGCCAAAATGGAACTATGGATCCGAAACTAGCATCAAGAAGCATGAAAGCAAGAACAGAAAAGAGTCTCCTTTTCATTGATCTGCCCCTGCTGCGTAAAGGAGGCATAATTAGGAATCCTGAATTCATACCACTGCTGCAAAAAGCCTAGAGTAACACAACCGATGACCCCCGCAATCAATGTGAATCTGGTCCTTACCACCAGTATTGAAGATGGACACTTTGAACACAACATCATCCCTATCAATGAGATCAAACACGCATGTATTTCCCACACACAAATGAGTTTTTCGCGCAAATGCACGCCAACCAGCAGTGTAGAAAACTCGGGTTTCATGCATATTTCTTGAAATCTTCACCAACCACAATCTATCTAGATACATTCCAATTTTTTAAAAAAGGCAAACTTTTGGGTTGTATCCAAACCCACATATCGCTTTTGGACATGGAAGAAAATCCTGGATATGAGAGCCTCTGCCCAGACAATGTTTCGGTGGAAGATTGATAACGGGCACTCGATTTCCTTTTGGTTTGACTGGTTGCACAATAGAGGCCCACTCTACCTTCTTTTCAGCAATGTGGACATATATCAATCGCGGATTCCCAGGGACACCTCGGTTCGGAAATTCTATGATTGTACTTGGCAACCTTCAAATACACTTGACACTATACTGAGCTGGACGGATGATCCACCAATCTTTATGGAAAATTTGCTGGATGAACTCTTCTGGACTCCTCATCCCTCAAACTCCTTCTCGGTTGCACTCGCCTGGAATCACATTAGGAGGAAAGGGCATCCAGCCCCTTGGCACTCCTTCATATGGGACCGGAACATTGCTCCTTGCCATGCCTTTCTTCTATGGCTACTATCTTTTAACCGGCTGCCCACCCAGGTATTCCTCTTACAAAACCGCAGGATTGCCAAATGTGCGCCTTTTGCGGTTCCGGACCGGATTCTATCAACCATCTCTTCTTTGAATGCCCCTCTCCTAGTAGGTTGGCCTCCTTCTGGGCAACAAAATGCAGCCTACCTTGGCGCAACCGGCCTTGGCAAGAGCATGTCAGGTGGATGATGAAAGTATGTGGTGGATCGTCCTTTGCCCATCGCATATCTAGATTTTCCTTTGATGCACTATGTCATATCATTTGGACTGAAAGGAACAATGCCATCTTCAGAAACAAGAGTGTCTTTATCCCGGGTATGCGCAAGCACCTTATCAAAGTCATGAAGGACAAAGACATTTCCATTGGGGGAGTTGATGATACATATAGGAATCGTATATTCCAAAGAAAGTGGGGCCTTCCAACTTCAATCTTTGAAGGAATAAGTACAGCCTCTTAGTTGGTGTTTTGGACCAGTCTTGTGGTGTTGGCTTCTTTGTCACTTGTTGTATAGTTCTTGCTGACCTTTCTTTGACCTTGTTCGGACATTCTCTTGTCCTAGTCGGGTCGGAGTTTGGTTTTGGCTATATTGTATTTGGTGTTTGAAAAGTAATACATATTCTTATCTTTACCAAAAAAAAAACAATCTATCTAGATACCTAAGAGTTGCCGTTTTCTTGTTTTCTTGAATATGTTGCTTTGTGAATGGACCGGGACCATTCTGCACATGTACACGTTTGAATAACCAATGTATGCTGAAAGGACAATAATGTAAGGATACACTCTTGGAAAAAGAAGCACACAAGGCCACATTTGCAAGTTTTAGGAGTTCGATTTGACGACCTTAAGAGGCTCATGAAGCCATCGGTCTTAACCCGCAATGTAAAGCATTTTCAAACAAATGGCTGCCCATTAATTGCCATTTTAGATCAGTAGTTGATTCAAGTTACTGTCCATCCTTTCACTTGGACAGTGATGGAGCAACTTGTCGAGGATATTTAAGCGAATGGATAGTTCCGACCCTGATTACAGTCTTTACTTCTGTTTTTTCCTTCTTTTTTCCCTGATTCGGCCTTACTCCACCATTGGGATGCCGCAAGATCCCTCCAAGAAAAATAACTCTCATATGGTTTCCAACACAAACCAAATCGACCAGGGAAAGCACAATACTGAGGCAAGATTCAGATAGCGATCGTAGATGAACTTGAGATATGGTAATGATGGATTAGGTTCAGGATTGTACCATTTTTTCAAATTGACATTGCCGTATCATCAGATTGAAGAAGGGATGCTCCAAATCAAATTCACTGGCTAATTTAGGAGTAGTGAGAGGCCTCAAAGGAGTAGGATTACGAAAATTTCACTCAGAATAGTTCACTCTGTATTTAGACTGTTTGATCCTGCCTTGAGTTAAAATGACAACTTTGAGAGACATTATTGGTGGTAATGTTTCTCTAATTGACTATGAACATCTTCAGCATAGAAATCGTGTCACGTCATAACCAGCCTAATGTTTCACTTCAAACAACGCTAAATCAAGTTTCTACCTGCACCATAGAAAATCTAGACTCTGAACATGATATCATCCCTATCAACCAGCTCGAAACGCGCAAACATTTCCTACATGCAACCGAGTTCCTCCCACAAATGCGATCCAACCAGAAGAGAGACAGACCGAATGTGGATTGCTCCTAAGCTGCGACTCGAATATGGAATCCGGTGGTGTTGTTCACGGTGGGATGATCTGACATGGTGGAGATGAACCAGGGGAATCCAGAGCGAGAGAGAAACAGATGCAAAAAGTTCTGGTCGGGGAAAATCTGGAGAGAGAGAGTCCGAGATGCCTTCGATTGCAGCTAGAGAAAGAGCTCGACGACAGCGATGGTTGGGACAGGGAGCTTGAGAGAGAAAAAAAATGGAGGAAGAGTCGGCGAAGAGAACGATACTTGGTCGAAGAAGAAGTGGAGGAAGGTAGCTGCGGTTGAACGAAGGGGATTGATTGATCTGGAGAGAAGACGAAGCTCGGCTCTATGGAACCGAAAGAGAGAGACCCCCCTGAGAATGACGTCCAGCTGCAGACGAAGAAGACCAGAGGAGAGAGAGAGAGAGAGAGAGAAATTGTGAGGTGGAGGTGAGCGGTGGCCGAG
Source organism: Syzygium jambos (assembly GCA_031216235.1). Classification (NCBI taxonomy): domain Eukaryota; kingdom Viridiplantae; phylum Streptophyta; class Magnoliopsida; order Myrtales; family Myrtaceae; genus Syzygium; species Syzygium jambos. The sequence goes on along the minus strand of CM062226.1, from coordinate 6,153,520 downwards.
TTGGTGGAGGACCGGCGTGAGGGAGCACGGCAACAAGTAGGAATGGCTACGGCGGCGATGGAGATGTACGAGGAGGAGGAGGAGCTCCTCGAGTTTCCGGAGAGCAGGGAGCAGCCACCATTATGCAATGGAATCCGTAGAGACGTCGTCCATTCATTTTTATGCTCGGGGAACATGTCGTTCCAACAAATTATATTTTGATGGGCCCGGGTTGGTTCAAAAAGTCAAAATAGGCTTCATCATAAAGGTCAAGTTGGGCTCTTGGTGTTGACCGGCCTCCGCGCCTCCGTCGAGCGAAACTTTCATTGTCGGGCCCAAAGGTCTCTAAACTTCAACGTCCCTAGATTAAAAAAAGCAGAAGAAACTGGATGGAGAAGAATAAATGTAGGATGACCAAATGATCGCGTCTTTGATTAAGGGTTGAATTTCGACAAAGAATTCGACCATCCATTGCAACTGAATGCATTAATAATTCCTAATTTATCGACGCGAAATCCATGATCCTGAATCTAAGACGTGTCTGGTATCTAAATGTGAAAGAGACATAATTGGAAAAATGGATACCAAGTTATGCAAATTGATTTTTTTTTATGAGAGGTGAAATTTGCTGTTGACTACGAGTCTAATTTCTGAAATGATTTTCTATGAATATGGAATTTGATAGCGAAATTCAAGTGTCAACATGGTGTGGCCTAGGGGTCTAATCGAGCCAGTATAATGCCTAACTTGAGATCTATTCAACTCCATACTCGATGTTCAAACTCAATTTTACCTTGACCAAGTATTAATTCCATGTTGGAGCTTGACTCAAATAAAAAGTCGAGATGTTACATATACATGAGCGTGGCTAAGGATGTCTATTTCTTATCTTATAACAGTTATATTTTTTGAGTTAAGTTCTAAAGCTTGTTGAATCGAGTATTGGCGAGCTTGACCTTTAGTTTGACAAGATACTCGAGTAATTTGAGTGGGAGCTTGACTGGATATCAATCGAGCTGATCTCAAATAATTATCAACCTAAGCTCGAACAACACGTGAATAGTTTGACTTAGTTTCACTCTTAGTAGGCCTCCATATATGCTCATTGTGAGAGGAATAGGGTTATATATTGGCTGTATGTAATAATTTACCCAACTTGATTAGCATGACAAGGGATCATACTAGCCGGCTGTTTTACATAAATTCTCATTTAGATACAAGAATACGAGAGAGTATGGTTTGCAAGGACATCAACCAATTTGTGCATTTTAAGGAAGAGATTTCTCTTTTGGTCTCCCAATCCGGGAGTAACTTTTCATCATTACTTAGAAAGTGAAAAATCATCAATAACTACCACTCTTCACCTCTCTCCGCTTTCAAAATTAGTTAATTGTTGAACGAAAGCAATAAAAACGTAATGGCATCTTTTATTGAGGGACTATCATTTTAAAATTTTAATAGATGTCAGCAATTGAATCTAACGGAAACGGCACTCGTAGAATGTGTTGGGTCTAGTTATCTCTACGAGAGTGGTTTTAGAATTAAGACTTTGAGAGTTTGGTCTTAAGTTTATGAATGTACAAGTTTAGGTCATTGAATCTAATTTAAAGTGATAATTTACGAAAACAGAAAATAGCAAAAACAACAGCAACAAAAAGAACGAAAATGAATAGAAAAATAAATATGGAATAAACTAATTAGAAAAATGATGGGTGTTTAAAAATTTCGTATTAAGTCCATCAAAGCCAATCAATTAGGCCGTAGAAGCTGCAGCCCCTCTCCTCTAACCCCACCCCCACCCTATATGCTAAAAAGCCACAGCCCATTCCCAGCTGAAGATCCGCTTGAAATCTTTGGAATCCCGACGCCATTCGTCGTTGTATGCCCATCAACTCGAAATGACATTGGGTTAAATTTTCCAATACGAGGAAATTCAAATAGAAATCTCAAATCTAAAGACCTATGGAAAATTAAAAATCTTTCTTCGGGGTTGAAGTTGCGAGAAATAAACGTGGATTTTTCCTTGCACAAATGACATCAAAAAATGTTACTATGAGCGAGAACAGATCGTGGATAGCAGTCACACACGATTTACGAAAGCAAATTCAACATACGAGCAATCTAGGGATGAAAGTGCCTAATGTAATAGCAATACGGACAGGAGCAACCGAGACATAATCAACGCTAATCAATATGAGCATCAACAATAACAAGAGACGAATGAATCGAAATTTTGCCATATGCTAGTACATTGAAAATGGCTAAGCATGACATAAGAAGGCATGACAAAGCGATGATCTCATCTAATCATGTATCAATAGAAGTAATCCTAATCTTAGAATGACTAGGAATACTACCTCAAATCGGGCTCCACGCCAAGGACATCTAGGAGGGATAGGGCGATGGGAGCCCGGCGGTGGCTCGATCGTGGCAGGTAGACGGCAAGCAGATGGACTTGCTTCCGTGAGAGAGATCGATGTATTATCAATAACATCGCAGGGTAACTATGTCACGCATATACAAGTTTGTGGTTTTTTTTTAATGTCAAAAGGAAAAGTTTGTCATAGTGGACAATAATTTTGGATTTTGTAAATCTATCACAATAAATATAATTTGAAGTTTTTTGTGGTGTTTTTGCTTTTTTTAAAATAAAAGAAAAATAATGCGTGAGTTTTGTTGGATGAATCTTCCTCTTGACGAATTCCATCTTCCGTGCGAGTCTTCCTTTTGACCGACTTCTCGTAGGCTCTCTCTTGTGTCCACACCAGCCCACATCCCCCCCACTTTGCGCGCGGCGTAGACGGGGCGAAATGCAGGACGCAAGCTGACGGCGGCAATGGACTCCGAAAGGCAGCGATGGAGCGGAAGAGAACAGAGCAAGGCAGAAATCGACGAGCGTGTCTTGGAATGAATCGAAAATTAACTGGGAAGTTCAATCTGGAGAGGGAGAGTCCGAGATGCCTTCGACTGCAGCTTAGAGAAAGAGCTTGACGATAGTGATGGCGGAGACAGTGAGCTTGAGAGAAGAAAATAAAATGAAGATGTACAGATAGATGAGGATCCCCTTCCCACCGCATCGTCTATCTCCGAAGCGATCGTCCTTCATTGTTTAGCCAACCCCACTGTTGGAGTTGGCGAATACTTCGGGGACCCTTGTTTCTCACACCGGGTACGCCCACGTGAGCTTAGGGAAACTGAAGTGTTGTCCGACGACATGTGACCCATGCGTGCGGAATGCGGGGGTTCGGGGGCAGCGCCCCCGACACGGGTGCCCCGCTGCCCGGTCAGCGGGCGGGGGTTCGGGGGCAGCGCCCCCGACGGGGGTTCCGCTGCCCGGTCCGCGGACGGCTGTCCCGCTCGCCGGTGAGCGGGCGGGGGCTCGGGGGCAGCGCCCCCGAAACCTCAACGGGTTTGGGCTGGCCCGTATGGTGCGAAATTAAGAGATTTCATATAGGTTTAGGTTTTGGGCCCGTTTAGGGCATATATATATTTTGCTCGTTTTTCTGATCATTGTAACGAGTTGAGTGGCTGTAAACCGAAAATATAGTGAAATCTCTTTGCAGGACGTAGCCCTATTCGAGGGTGAACCTGGGTAAATTCGTGCATCGTCTCTTTTTCTCTGTTTTCTGCGTGATCGTTCTGTTTCGGTTCTCGATATATCCCTTCACCCACGACGGTCGAACTCGACCACTGGAGTTTCCTAGTCGTTGAACGTGCCGCGTCCTCTGAGCAGAAGGTGCTCGGTGAATTGCGCAAGAGAGAAACAGAGGGTGAGACGATTTTGAAATGACAAACAGAGAGGAAGTTACGCCTAGAGAAATCTCCTCAGTTCGTCGCGACATTCAGGCGATGGCGGAATCCGTCGATCAACAGTCACGCTTACCAGCTCGTTTTCATCTCCGATTGAACTCTAGAATTCATTTCGATACATTCCAACTTTGTCTTTCGATTTCTGTTTCGCTTTTGTTTTCTCCCATCCTCTCGCCGTCTTCCGAAATTTCGGAATCGCTGTCGGTTGCACTGTGGAGGAGGTATCGAGTTCGCAAGGAAGGAGTTCGATGGAATGACGAAGCTGGTCTCAAAGACTACCTGTTCAAGAGACACAGCGAATCGGCGAGCTTTACCTGGTGGTGGGAGCAAGTTCAACTTCAAGAGCGCAAGATTCGAAGACGAAAAGCCACTATCGGAGGAGGCTCGGATGCTTTACCTGGTACGGACCTCTTCTGAAAAAATCATGCGTTCATTTTGATGTTTCAAACAGTCCCATTCATTCATTCATTCAAGGGGATCCGATGGTAAGGTTTGATTTAGTTGTCTTGACTCTGACCTGGATAAATGGCTCGTCCATTTTGATGTTATTTCTACTCATATATTTATTATGAACTTATCAATAAGACGTGTAGTTGTGTATTCTTTTCGATCCTCAGTGCTAGTTAATTGCATATTAACCGTTATTGTGCATCCTAACAACGAAACTACTCTTTATTGTCGACAAAAAATGACGAAAAAATGATAAATGAGAAAATGACCAAAAATGGAAGTTGCATTCAGATTTAATATTGAGTATTATGTTTCACCGCATCCTATTTTTATTAGTGTCTCATTATCATCGTTTAAGGTGGAAAATTTTCATGTTTAGATTCAAACTTAGCTCATGGGGCTCCTACTTCAGGGTTTAATAACAAGGTGTTGTATATACTCTTTGCCCGAAAGTGTATGGGGTTTTACTATCCTGCACTTTTTACTTTCATAGTCTCTACTTTCGTACTCTTTATCTCGATTGGATGTTTCTCTTATCGTGCTCTGATGTGTCGATTACCTTATGCGTTTGAATTAATATTGATTGCGCAACCATTGGTGTTGGGTCACTTAGGGTGCGCATGACAACCATTTTGTGCCCGGGAACAGATTCTGATCAGAAATGATTCTTTTTTATTCTGTGCCCGGAAACTGATTCTGAGTATTTGAAGGCGTTTGATAACTGTCCAAAATTCTGTGCCCGGGAACAGAAATTCGTTTGGTAACGGCATAAAATTTCTTTTTATTAATAATATTTTAAATATTTTAATATTTCTTTCTTTTCTTTTTTTCTTCTCCTCTTTCTTGGCCATGGCTAGTAAAATATTTTTTAATTAATAATACTTTTATTAAAAATAATTTTTTTATTTTTTTGGCCATGGCCGGTAAAAATTTTTCTTATAAATATTTTTTTATTAATAATTTTTTAAAAAACATTTTACTAAAAAATATTTTTATTGAAAATATTTTTTTATTTTTTTTCTCCATGGCCTGGTTGCTGGCCATGGCCGGTCAAATATTTTTTTTATAAATATTTTTGTATTAATAATATTTTAATAAAAAATATTTTTGGGGGAGAAATTATTTTTTTATTTTTTTTCCATGGCCTGGTCACTGGCCATGGCTGATAAAATATTTTTTATAAATAATTTTTTTATTAATAATAATTTTTATTAAAATATTTTAATAAAATTATTTTTATTGAAAATATTTTATTTATTTTTTTTGCCATGGCCTGGCCACTGACCATGGCCGGTAAAATTTTTTTATAAATGTTTTATTATTAATAATATTTTAACAAAAAATATTTTTATTGATATTATTTTTTTATTTTTTTCGCCATGGCCTGGTCGCTGGCCATGGCCGGTCAAATATTTTTTTATAAATATTTTTGTATTAATAATATTTTAATAAAAAATATTTTATTGAAATTATTTTTTTATTTTTTTTACCATGGCCGGTAAAATTTTTTTATAAATATTTTATTATTAATCAAATATTTTAATAAAAAAATATTTTTATTGAAATTATTTTTTTATTTTTTTTGCCATGGCCTGGTCGCTGGCCATGGCTGGTAAAATATTTTTTTATTTTTTTTGTCGTGGCTTGGTCGCTGGCCATGGCCGGTAAAATTTTTTTTATTAATAATTGATTCTCATTTTTGTTAATAATTGATTCTCATTTTTATTAATAACTGATTCTCATTTTTGTTCCCAGAATCAAGAAGCTACTTTTTTTTATTCTTGATTCTACTCCAAAACTGATTCTGGGCACAAATTTGCAAGAATTTGTGCCCAGAATCAAAAAATTAAACAAACGGATTTCTGTTCCCAAACTGATTCTGGGAACAAAAAAACAGAATCAAACACTATTTGGCAAGTTATCATGCGCACCCTTAGTTAAGCGTGCTTTTGAAATAAAAATAGACAATACCACGTATGATTCACATCTTCGAAATAAAATAAGAATAGGAACCAAAAAGGCAGTAATTAAATGTTAGCATAACTAAGTCCCCGATAGGTATCTGGTTCGTGTTCACTTGGTCTAACCGGCCGCGATAAGTCAGTGGCAACTCCAAAAGATACTGCCCGTGCAATAGAGATTTCCACCGTGAAACAACTTCCAACCCATGTGAGGGATTCCGAAGAGGATCCCATCCCTGAAATGCTCTGATAAACAGAGTATAATTCAGCTGTTTCTTCTGGAGTTCTGCCTCGGCTTGCAACTTCTCTTTTTCCTCTTGCAAGCTCATAGCAGTCTCCTTCTCATTCCTCGGATCCCTATCGATCTTCTGAATATCCAACTCGGCCGGGCCCACAATTGACCTTACATCATGCCGGAGCTCGGGCATCAGAACGCCACTCTCCCTCACCTTCTCGTCCGCATTCAGATTCTCCAAGCTTGCTAATACCCCAACCTGAGGTCCACGCATGTCAAGTACCTTTTGCACAACTTCAACACCCCCCTGTTCCTGCTTCTTCGCCAACAGCTCCTCTGCTGTAACATATTTCGCTTTGTTCTTCGGCGTCGCCTTCTTCGCTTGCTTAGACCAAAGCCTCTCCTTACCGGGCACATCAGGTAATGTCTTCTTTTCCTCTGGCTCCAGCGAGGCAACAGTTGCCTTTGCAGGAGTTTTCTTTGTAGTCGTTGAAACCCATACCCATATTCTTAGGACGCAACTTTGCTTCAATGGGTGTCACAATCCCCTGCCGGTTCTTCCCAAGACCGCCCCCTTTGTAACCCATTTTCTCGAGCAACTTCATTCCAATCCCCTTGGTGTGTACTTCTCAAAGCCGCCCACATTCCCCGAATCATAAAGAATCACTCTTAGCACCCCCCCCCTCCTTGCTGCGATTTCTTCTCCAATTTGGATTGCTCTCTCCTCCTCTCCGCTCCCTCCTTGATCTTCCGCCCAAATGCCGTCGGCAAGAAACTCTCCTCCCCCTCACTGTTCTCATCGAAACCATCCTCTCGCTTCTTAAACCCCAAACCCACACCAGCGCCAACCCCCAAGCCCGGCCTATCCTCATCCATGGCAGCAGACTCGTCATCCTCATTCTCCCTCTTCGAATTCTCATCAATCTCTCTGTTCGGCATGACCGTGCCGGTGGACACGAAATTCACGGGTTTCGACAGATCGGCCTTACCTAGGAGGTCCTTGTTCTTCCTCCCCTTCCTCTTGGAGGACTCGTCGTAGTCCGAATCGGAGTCCCCCGACGCGAAGACGCCGTAGAGCGTGTCCTCCTTGGTCTGCGCCCGCTTCTCCCTCCGCCGCCGGTAGTAGAACTCCCCGTCGATCCACTGCCCGTCGTCGTAATCGTTGTCCATCCCGAACCTCTCCATCTCCTTGTCCTCGTCCATCTTCCACAATCCCGGTTAAACCGAACCGAAGCAAGGAGCCTTAGGGTTCGGGGGGCCCGGAGGCGGGGAGAGAGAGAGAGGGGGGGCCGGTCGGAGGCGGAGATGGGCGGTGCAGCTCGGCTCGAGGGTGGAGATAGAGAGATCGAGAATAAGCGATAGTGACCGATGCAAGAAGAAATGCTGAGAAATGGAAAACCTAACGGATCTTCTTCTTCTTCCGTATTTAATTTTTCGCATGTTAACAATTATTCTTGATTTTTTTGATAATTCCCTATTTTACTTTATGGAAAGGAAAATTCATTTATCACGATTTTTCTTTAATTTATGTTGGCGACATATTGATAATCGGGAATGGAATTGGGTAAAATATTCAGTTATAGACCTAGGGAGATTGAAATAATATTTCTTAGGAATTTAAGTTACGGGAAATAAAACGGAACTTTCCTTTAATGATAGAAAATATATGTTGGATATTATATAGGACGAGGGAGTGACACGACGCAAGCATAATAATCTTCCCAATTTAGCTCAAAACTTGTAATTATCAAGAATTTTTTTCTGTGTGCGCTTCGAGTTAATTTATGAAAAAGCCAAAAGTATCATCAAATAGCGATTTCAAATTAAAAAGTACATCGCAACAAAAATTGCAGCAAAAACCTCGCTGTCAGCAAACGTACCAAATATTAGTAGCTTTCGCATTGAAATTTGAAGTGTTCCGAATCTATATAATGAGCAAGGCAAGAATGCCACGAAGTTAGTGTAGGGTTAGAACTAACAGCTAAACAACCAAATCAGAGAAAGCAAGAAGAGGTCTAGGGTGGAATCCTTGTCACAGTCCAAGGTCTGGAGGAAGGGCCAAATCATGACCACCCTTCATGTAACATCGGCACTTTCCTCGGACCACAGGCATCAAAGTGAGGGTCTGAGACAGGTATACTACGGACAGTCGGGGCACATGTGAGGAGCTTCCGATGTTGCTTTGATGGAGTATGTGTTGACACCTAAATTTTGATTAACCATTTATTAATTAATTGCATAAAAAATTAGGGATTAAATTTTAACTCCTAAACAAAAATATTAAAATTGCATATCATATAGTTTAAGTTCATATAGGTTAGTTGCATTCCGTATTTGACCGGTGTTGACGAGAAAATTGAAAATTCATCGTGTAAACCGAGCTCAAGCACTCAGCTCACTCAAGGGATGGGGGCCGAAAATCACACGTCAAAAAGGCCTTGGTTGTCTTAATTTGAGCTTAAATTAGCCCATCAAGTTTAATTGAATAAAAGCCCGAATTAATTTAACCAACTTGGAATTATATAAAAATTAAAGGATAAAGGCCTAAGCCTAAGCCCATTAGGACTAGGAAGTCCGGTCAATTAACCTAGGGTTGCACTATAAATATGTGATTATACCCTTCAATGAAGGGGGCTCTCATAATCTTCAGAGCAGAATTTTTAGAGAGAGCACAAGAAACACACGGCCAGAGAGAATCATCCGTGAGAGGAAGAGAGCAAGCACGTTCAAAGCTTCACAAAGAGCAGCAAAAAAGACGACAAAGAAGGAGGGGAAGAAGACAACAAGAGAGTGAGGGCCAAGCAGTGGATGTCACGATCAGAGGGAGGACTTTCGCTAAGGATTGAGAGGAAAAGAACGTGACATGAAGGAGTTTCTTCCCGACACCGTGATCCAGGTCTAGTAACTTTCTTACCCGCAGCCTCCAGGCGAGCATTCAGCAACGTTGCTGTGTCCTTGCTGCTCTGGTTGACGCCCAGTCGCTCCCCGACGAGTTTCCGAGCAGTTTATTGCCCTGCGCTATTGTGGTTGTTTCTCGTCATGAACACCACCATTATTCATGCAAAAAGCCATCCCGTGCACAAGTGTGCTCCCTGGACGACACATCTGGCATCATCATCCCATGCGCTTCTTCACGGGAGAAAGATAGCAACATCCACAGATCCGTGAAGTCACACCAACATCGCAATACCGGCGACATAGCAGCTTTCCTCGGCGGTTGTTTTTTCGTTCTTTTTGCAGGTTCTTTTGGTCGAGCACTCCCCCCCTGCCAAGCACCACCGCTGGCCGTCTCGTCTCGTGATCTGCAAACCCAATCCGAAAATGAGTTCGAATTTGGAAGATATCCGCAAATTAGGTAAGATCATTATCCGAATATTTTTCGAAATATTTAATTTCCTAAGTTTTCGTTGTTTGAATATTTCGTGGATATTCCTTGATGTATTGCTAGATATCTTAGGATAATTTTGTGCGCTATATCCGCAATATTTGAAAATATCTAAAATTAGGAATTTTGCCTAATTTAGCAACGTATCTGGACGACTATCCGACCTTATCCCTAAGGTACGATACGCGGCGATACGGAAAATCGTTATCTTGTTCATAATCACTTGGACACGATAATAGATTTTATTTGCTTTCCAAATTTGACCAATCAACTTTCCGTCGATATCTATAACCCTATAGATATGACCGTTAGTTTGATTTCTTTGCCTTATCTGAGTTTAAAAAATCTTGCGGATTGCGTGGATTGTTTGAATGTGATTTTTATCTTTGTTTAATTGTTTTCCTTTTAAATAAAGAAAATCCAAAAATATGTTAGTTAGGATTTAAATTAAAAATTTTGCATGTTTAGGGAATCTTAAATATATCCAAAAGAATAAAATAATTATTTGATTTAAATTGGGATTTAGGGTAGCATATTTCCTAGTTTAAATTAGAAATTGTTTTAATCTTTATGGATTATTTAGGATATTTAATTATTTCGAATTTTCATAAAATACCAAAAAGAATCACTTTAGGATAGATCAAATCATTTTTATTAGAATAGATTGCATGTTAATTTAGGTATTTTTTTTAATTCCGAATTTCATTGAAAAATACCAAAAATAAATCATTTTTCCGTCATTAATTAGGTCACGTCGTCACATGGCATATAGTTTGCATGTTAGGCTGCATTAATCGCATGTTAATTTTTGCATGTCATTACATATAGGTTAGCCTTCATTTAAATAAGTGAAAATCCAAAAAAATATTGAGTGAACTGCTTGTTAATTAGAAATCGTATTAGGATTGTTGATATGATTTTCTAGCTAACTATGCAGATGCTTACGTTGTTTCGAGGTAAGTAATTCTCCCAATTTTACAATTTATTGGGTGTTACTTTGGTGGTTTGCGCACCCGCATGAACACCTCACATGTTAGTAATTAGATAATAAAATGGATCCAGACTGCATGCATAAACATTTTTTGAGAAGAAAAGGTACCGAAAGGGCGTTAGACTAGATCTAGCGTAACCAAGTCCCCGAGCTTAGAATCTCTGGTTCGTAGGAATAAAACATATCTCCCTATGTTTTATTTAGGTTTCTAATCGACCTACCACAAATAGATTAGTGGCGACTCCAAGCATGAAAAGATTTGCACGTTAAGAACTTAAATCCTAAATTGCGAATTGGTAGGGCTTGGGAGGGCTCGAGTTAGGCTTAGTCTTAACAATCCATTAGCCTGAGAGAAAATTTTAGGTCGCGACAGTATGTTTAGGACCGAGAGTCATCTGAGGCATACCGCGGTTGACCGAAGTGCAACGGATGAAAAGGTTACGTCCGTACGATTGGGGAGTCAAACCCAGCAATGTCAGTTGAAGGCCAAACAATTTGCCTTTTATGATTACTCTAAGAAATCTCTAAACCTAGCAAATCTTTGATTCCGCATCTCTAATTCTTATGCATATTTTCACAATAAATCTCTTTTCCGTGTACCAAAGATAATACGATTATGTGACGAGTATATTATTAACATAGTTGTCATGTCGATAAAATGCGGACTCCACATGGATGCTTGCATGTCCAAATTATCGGCGTCGTCTTTCATGTCAGTTAACATCTTTCGAATTTTCTAACGGACATATAACATTAGATTCAATATGTCAAGTGAGCTTGAGCTTGAGACGGATGTGGTTCTTCGAATCAGGTTCCGTTTAGTTCCAAGACCAGTAGTGATAGGGATCAATTCAATTAACCCACTTCCCATTACTATAAATAGAAATAGCAGAGCCACTCCTTCCACGCCGGGGAACCTTCTTTATCTATATATCCTGCGATAATCATATCAGTTGAGGGCATGGCCGAGGGTAAGGTGGGTGACTCGAAATCCTTTTTGCACAGTTGAACAATGAGAGAATTTAGTAGTCATTGGTGTAGAACTTTCTTTAATTGACTAACCATGACGAGATGTAGCATAGATTGGAAATCGCTTTGCCATTCATATCATGATTCAGTTAATTTGACACACAGAATTCTGAATGGTCTTCGCATGAGAAGAAACTAATAAACTTCAATTTGTGCAGCCGACAAGCGAAAAGACTATCATAAAATCTTCAAGAATTCGAAAAGAGACGCTGAAAAGAATCTGAGGTAAGTTCCTTGGAGCTTGTAAAACCATGGGTTGTGCCTTGAAATGCAGAGTTGGTATACAGCTTAAGGGAAGTGTATTCAACATTACTACACTTTACAGTTCTAAAGGTCTTCTAAAGGTCAGGTTGAGCAACCAGAAACCTTAAAGAAGCACCTAACTCGAGAGTTTGTTTCCCGAAACGGAAGTTGTAGAATCGACATTAGCAATCACATTCCTCTGACTTATGACTCCTGCCCAGTGCCCACATAGTGATTATTAAGTCTAGGATCAAGGAAAGGTATCTTACACATTCAGGACCACTGCATTCATTAGAACAAAACTCATGCTTTTATCCATTTTGCCTAATCGGAAGCAGAATTCAGCCTAGCAATTCTGTAAGCTCTGTTCTCACCAAAAGTGAGCTAAAGTGAAGCTTCCTCTGCTGTATCGTATTGCATAGTATATTATTCACCCAAGTCTTATCAGTGATTCTGAAGATGGATACTCTGAACACAATATCGTCCCTTTTAATAAAGCTCGAACACACACGTCTTCCACCTTCAGAGAAGTTTCTCTCATGAATGCGGCCCAACAGGCAGATAACTTTCCATAATGTTCGTGGATGATGAGCTTCAATGGCCATGACTTGTCTTGAAATATGAGAGCCACGGTTTGTGGGCTTTTCTTAATGTGCGTCTTTGGGAATGAACCGGGAACTCTCTGTCAAGTAGACATTTCACGATTTTGTCATCAGAAAGAAGATAACAACCAATGATTTCTGAGAAAGACAGTATGAGGATCCATTTCAAAGCATGTGAAGGATAACAGAAACTATTGATGCGATGCACGGTTAACCTAGAGCTAACATAGTCTAGCGACTCTACGCAATTTAAATCCAAGAGTTGTCATTGTCATGAGGATCTTACCACATTGTTTTTCTTCATATGTATTCACCTCACCGCAATTTTGGAGAAAGGATACTTGGGGTTTATATTTGCTGGCAGGTTCAAGAGCGTTGCACAAGCTTGGCTCTTTCAGCTTACCTGCAGCAGTCGCAAAAGAACATGAAGAAAGCTTTTGCTTTCCAGGCATATTCTATTCTTGTATGTGAAACTCAAATCTACTGACATAGCAACACTAAATCAATAGATCTGAGTATTACTAACGGTCTAGATTCCTGAGGCCTATACGCACACCAATACAATTCTCATCACAATCAAATCCAATATGACCAGCGAGACTTGTTTCCATTGGCTTGACATTTACGAGATCCCACAACACATACATATGCACACACGGGAGGACTAGAGACAGAGAAACACAACGAGAATGAATTAGCTCTAACACAGTTTCTCTTAGCCTGACAACGTGGAGAGTTCCCGTAAGTAATTCAAATCAAACACAGGAACAACACAGTCAAAGGGGAGAATTAGTTAATGTATTAAGATTCACACCTGGAAAATCTAATGATGAGCAATTTGAACTTCTGTCCCTTCCCAAGCTCTATGCTGATGAATGTGCATAGGAACTGCCATGAACTTCGCAAACCTGATCAAATTCCCTTGCCATACAAAGCCAAGGACACTTGGCTGAATGCAATTCATCCCTCAAGACTTAAAGCTCGACCGAAACATCACGGCAATCTCCAGCATCTTCCACTTTCAGCAAGACAATTCCACAATCGCCGAGGCTCGGTTCCTCACATCGGCATTGATTGGCGGATATTCTATCTCAGACGTGCTTTTATCAAATATGATTACATGGAAAATGGAGTCCTCTTCAGATTTAAAGACCAAAAATTGGCCCTCACAGATAGAGTAATGCTCTGCAAATTAATTCCAACCCTTTGGTAGCCAAAACATCTCACCATATTTTTCCAATTCTACAGGCCAAATAATTGCACCATTCTCTCAGAAGCATCCTTTCGAGAGTTCTCACCATATTTTCTCATGAACCCTTTTGAGAGATTCTCACCATATTTTCTCGCAAACCTCTTTGGCATTCCCTATAGGAAAAATAAAAACCATAATCTTAATAAGCCTACGAGACTTGCTTTCAAATTCAAAAAGAAGAACATATAAGAGTGCATAAACCACAACGGACATCTTGAAGCACATCCTTTTCGGTTCATTCAGATTTGGAATGTGGCACTAATGAGTGTGCATCTAGATTATTATCAACCTCATAAACCCAATCGGCATAGAAGTACACTTCCTTGATTCATCAAGACTATATAAAGGAGTTATTATTTGGAATATTGAATTCCTTTTGGACCAGCCAAAGTGACACTTCTCGAGTTCATATCGATCAATGTAAATCAAGTCCTAACCAGAACTAGTGAATATGTAAACTTTGAACACAACATCATCCTTATCGATCAGTATTCACATGCATATGCAGGTGACTTCCTCTTGCAAATGTGGGCCAACCAGCAGAAAAGAAACCAACCCACCCCCACCCCCACCCCCCAAAAAAAAAAACCAAACCGAAACAACTAAATACCTGAGGGTAGCAATTTGCTTGATTTCTTGAATATGTTGCATGATGAATTGAACAGGAGCAGACTGCCCATGTACATGGTTGAAAATCCAATATATAGTGAAATCAAATCACACACAGTGTGAGTTTAAAGCAGTATTTGCTAGTTTCAAGAGTTTTGATAGACAGTAAACCATATAATGGAAGTCATCAATCTAAAGTCAAATGTCAGAATCTATGTTCCTAGAGTCCTAGAGTGCAATAGGGTACACATTCAGTAGAAGCCTTCCATGTCTTATATATATTTAAAACATATGAATTTCAGCCACACAGACCACAATGACAGGGGAAAAAGCAAAAACATCAACGACCGGAAGAGGGATGGAATTGAAAATTTAAACTTAAGTTATTCGGTTGGTTTTATCAAACTATTCGTTCAATTTGACAAAGTAAAATCATCTTTTTTTTCCCCAAATCTGATTAATATAACACAATACAACAGCATCTCCTATCTGACAACAAAATTATGAGTCATTAGATCTACAATGAAATTTCAGAATCATGACAAGCCACCGCCTTATCTTTTAGGTCTTTCTCTTTAGTTATGGAGGCAGCAAGATTCTTCGTAATTTGCTGGTCCATATCAACAAAGTCTCCTTGTGCGATTCACATATTTATTCTACTTCCACGACCTTGAATAGCATTGTCAAATTTCTCCATATAAGAGGGCTTGGATTCTAATTTTTAAGACACCTCAGCAATTGCTTTTCCAACACATCTATCCACAAAAAAAGAAGACGATTGTTATCTTTTCGAACCTCAGACCACCGGCTTATGTCCCAACAACTGTCCTTTCATTCTTTTCCCTGCTTCAATTACCCCATTGTTAAGATCTATACCTGGTTTTAAACATATACCCATGAATACTTCAAGAAAAATAACATGTCATGCGGTTTTACTACACGATGAAGTAAACTTGGAAATACTCTAGAGTATAAGCAAAGATATAAACAGCATTAATAAATTTGAATTTCAGACATGCCAGTCTGAGAAAATAAGCTTGGGATCTTACCAAGACATACTTAACATAAGAGGGCCTCATCACCACCTTGAAAAAGGGATGCTCCGCTTGGAATTTGTTGGCCGATTTAAGAGCAGTGAGAAGCCTTGGGTGCGTGAGGCCATAAGAAACCAGGTCAGGGTGCCTCAATCTGCTAACTGTTTGGTCCTCTCTACGCTTGAAAAACCACAACCTTAGTGACAGTTCATGTAAACTTCATTAATTTGACTTGCTATGAGAAAATTTCAACATAGATTGGAAGTTAATATTATCCCCACAATCATAACGAAATCAATCAAGATTAAAAACAAGGGCTTCTTAAAAACTATTCTAGAATTTGAAAAGAACAGCAGAAAGAGAGTTGTGTAAGCAGAAACAAGACATGTTAAACCGCAAGCCACCCCTCCAAATCCTCATGATGATGAACAGTCGAGAGTTTATCGAGAACAAGGCGTAAAAGTGACTCCTCATATTTCGACTAGGCATGGACATTCTGTAAATTTTCAAGTTCCATGATTTATTCCCTCTTTCAATAATAATAGAAATTTAACCCTTGATGTTTGTTGAGAGACATCCATCCCTAAAGCAAAACAGAGCCCTAGTCACAACTTCTTTGTATTCATGAATATGTTTCAGCTATTCTGTCCAATGCATGTTTTCAAACACGGATAAGACTCGAATGCGGAACGAATTTAAAAGGCAGAGCCCCTAGCTGAAGAAGACGACGATCGAGGAAGGTTCACGAAAATCGGGAGAAACTCACGCGCAATAAGAGGCGAAAATCGGAAGAAATGATGCGTGAAGAAGCGTGAACTCACGAATTTGCCGGATACGGATGCGGGAGAGAGAGAGCATGATCTTCTCCGATGAAGTGGGGAGGACTGCGCAGGCTCGGCGGTGCCATCTCCGGCGTCGCACTTTCGTCTTCTCTCCAGCACCGACGACGACGGCGGCGGCGACGGCGACCAGAAACCGTGGATGATCTTCAGGGAATGGTGGGAGGGGCGCACTGTTCAGCTTCTCGCGCGAGACAAATTCCCTTTCTTCTTTTTGGATAAGCGCTTCAGTGATGGAGGCGAGATCGACGAGCCCCATCAGCTCCCAGGGGGGGCTGGGCTCCCATTTTACTCTTCTCTCTCTCTCTCTCTTCATTTGCACCGCCTGCCCTGCCCTTCGTCAATGGTTAGGCAAGTTTAAAAAAAAAAAGATGGGAAGTTTTAGGGGCCGAGCAATTTGAGAAGCAAAAGGCGAGCGAAAAAAGCAAAATACGCGTGAAAAAAAAGGGCATTAATTGGATCTTACCAATTCCATGTGCATATTTGTTCATGTCGATAACTTTTGTATGGTTGTATTGAGATCACGCTCCTCCCAATTCCCGTCCCACCTGTATCTGAACAGACTCACATATTCTAGTCGTCGTGTGCATAGGGTACCCTTGGAAAAGATCTTCATTTGCGGGCACTCTTCCACTTTAATATGCCACATGGATGGAAACGTGAAGATGCAGTTTGTGGCGGAGGAGAAGCATTCTAGGCTTGGCAAATTTTGGAGTGTCAAACTACTCAACTTCCCAAGAGAAATCACTTTTCCTTCTCCATTTTCATCGTTTACCACTACTTCTTTCATTTTTTCACATCCTATTATAGTCATCCAAGTGAGATGCACCAAATTTGTGATCGCTGAAGCTGTTACCAGATGCATCAATCCAGAGGAATTCTTCACCACTAACTTTGTCAAATTCTGGAAGGATGTCACGGTTGGGAATATTGTTGTCAAACAAGGACAATCCCAAACCTCGAATGTTTTGATACTCTGAAGAATTTTTGTCATTAAATAGTCTTCTCTCCATACACGTTTTAGATTATGCATCTTGCTTAACTTAAGTTCTCTTAGATTTTCAAGCACCGGATGTTTTCCCTCGTCAACAAGCCCTTCGCCGGGGAATATATCTTCAAAGGAGCTACAAAAGACCTCGAGGCTTTGTAAATTCTGAAATCTCTCTAGGAGGAATCTGGGAGGAAAGACGGCACCATGAAAGCATGACAATGTTAGTGCTTTTGGCTTGTCAAAGATATCATCGGGAAATTTTCCTTCTTGGATTCTTTGAACATCTTTATCGACTAATAAAAGTTTCTCTAAGTTGGGAAAGTCCTGTCAAATTGTCAATACAACGAGGGAAGTAAATTCAGCAAAGGTAAGGCAATAAATCATGTGTTAATAAAAGGTAAACATGGAACGAGGTCATCTTTTACATTTCATCAAATCTAAAGATCCTTGCATACAAGTCTCAAGTAGAGGCTGGTATGGTTATGCTGGTAGAGTGAATCTAAATTCAAGAGCCCTCCAACTCACCAAATTTATCTTTTATTAGAAATATCTTATCTTGTCAACAAAAATTGTCATCTTTGGAACTTTATGTAACGGGATGCACTCATGATGTTTCTAAAACATATAGGGTCCATAAACTGAAAAATGTGCTTAAGATATAAGAGATATCTTATGTCATCCACAAACTTAAAGATAAGGGGTTTCGGGATTTCTATGGTGATGTGATTTTGCAGTGGAGATGAAATATAATGGGAGAATTAAAGAATAAAGTAGAGTATAGTGAATTAAGGTTCCCATGTTATTTTTAAAAAAAAAGAAAACTGTTTGCGTTTATTTTTTTAGTCTGTAGCAAAAAAAATAGAGAAGAAAAGTTCAAATGTGCAACGTGTGTCAACAATGAAGAGGATCTCGTGTCAAATCCTCATTGACTTCCCTAATTAGCACCATTAGATTAAATTAGATTAGATTAGATTAGATTAGATTAGATTAGATTATGAACATATTGTGTTGTGAACAAAAATTTGTAATTTTTTTTTGTAATTTTAGTTAATGGAACATCTTATGAATGTCCACAAATGAAAAGTATACTTGAGATATTAGAAATATCTTATGTTGTTGACAAATTGATAGGCAAGGGATATCATTTTTCTATAGTATCATAACGTGACGTGATTATGCAGTAGACATGTGATTAGCAGGAGCACTAAAGAACGAAGTAGAAACTCGAGAAGAGCAATTTTAATCATACCCTCTCAATTGAAGAGTGTGCTTCTTGATTCGAAAGGTCCTGTTGACCGTCTCTCTGAACCCACTTGTTCATGGATGCCGCAACAGACAAAATGTCTAGTTTGTCACAATGAGTGACTCGCAATTCCTT
This sequence comes from Syzygium jambos, assembly GCA_031216235.1. Classification (NCBI taxonomy): domain Eukaryota; kingdom Viridiplantae; phylum Streptophyta; class Magnoliopsida; order Myrtales; family Myrtaceae; genus Syzygium; species Syzygium jambos. The sequence goes on along the minus strand of CM062226.1, from coordinate 6,134,732 downwards.
TAAGAATGGCCAATTCAAATTGGGAAAGTTAGGGCAGAAGCTCTTGAGTCGTGACATATCATGTAACACCAAAGAGGTTAGTCTCGGGAAAAGAACTTGAATAGCATTGGAGTGTGGAGTGTCATCTCTACTGGCGACTATTTCCTCGATCGCACAACACTCCACTCGAAGGTTTTCAAGTTGGTTTAGACTTGTAGCCACCCAATGTGGAAACAAATTTTCAAGGCTCTTACAATTCTGAGCCTCCACTTTTCGTAAATAGTCAAAAGTGAGAGTTTCTTGAGGACCATCGGTCCATATTTTGCTTAAATTGTCCATGTGGGAGAGAACCATCGACTTAAGTTGAGGAAATTGTACCTGCCATATTGAAAAAAATGACACAATGAATGTGATTACATTATGACCTCAAAGAAGGAATTCTCAAAACTTCCCTTGCTCTCACAAATCATGAGAATGCACGAGCTTCTTAGTGATATAAAGAGGGAGGGTCTAATTGATGCTTTCGTTTCATTCAGTTGATTGATGAAAAAGGCCAAGTATATTGCATTAAAACAAGCATGAAATGATAAATGCATTTATAATCAATAGTACATTGAGCATTAGCTTCTGAGTGGCTTGATTGACATATAATACTAGCAACGCCTTATCAGTTATCCCTTTAATTCTCGGAAAGTTGCCATGATGACTTCTCGGATTCTCGAACTTTCATGTTTGCCGATCACAAATAGAAGAAGGCCATTTTACTTGAGTGCTTAGGTGAATATAAAGAAATAGAAAGGTCCTTGCACTGATCATTATCAAAGTTTAGAGCACTCCTAGATGAACATCCAATTTGTCAGATTTGTTTGCAGTGGTCATTATAAAAGTTGCTTGAACTGATCTTTTGATAATGCAACATTAGATAAGGTGAGAATCTATTAGATTTATTTGCTTCAAGGTGAACATGCATCACAAATGGAGAAAAAGCAAGGGCATGATGATGACGAGCCATGAATAACATGTGCAGAGAATTTAATCAGCGTATATATTGATAAAGGAGCGAATGAAACTGAAGCAGGGGTCTACATTATTTCCTCTATTTACTATGAGCACCGCTTGTTATTCAACACTGATACTAATTGCGAACATTACTTACGAATCTTCTGATCAGTAAAGTTCACTAATGAGAAGCGTCTGGCAAATTTTGATGGCAAACAAGAGTAAAAAGAAAACTAACTTCAATAGTTTACAAGTTTTTTCCGTTATAATGTGTGGAATTTTTTGAATTGAAAGAAAATAAATTCATAAAGAGGCAGGGACAACGTAATGACTTCAATAAATAACGTATGTTAAGGTCTCAGGAAAAGCAAATTGGGTCAAATTTACTAGTTCTACATTGGACCATTAATAGCTTGCTTGAAATAATATTTATTCATTTTTGGGGTGGAAAAGTGAAAACAGAATCTTCCGGTGGGCCAGTGATCCAACTGCTGGCAAAAAGTGGGTGCGTAATAGGTAACCAATTTGCGTGGAGGCAAAACCAGAAGAAAAAAACAACCGAAAGTGGATGACCATAATATGCTTGTTTGGAGAAAACCAACTGTGCTTTTTTTACCGTGTAATGGCCTTGACGAAATGTCCATTGAGAAGCAAGTATTGATATTATTCATTTGGTTACAATAATATTAACGCAGTTACAATTTGTCACAACCGAAAAAACAGAATGACTTTCCACACTTCCCTAAATTTATTAATGTTCTTAATTGAGGATTTTGATGAGTTTTTGAAATTATCTAACCACGTGGGAGATATCTATTATTACATGACAGCTCATATTTGACACAAAACGAAATTAACGCTATGACAACTTGTCACAATCAAAAAATTAAACGAATATTTTCATACTTTCTCAAATTTATTAGTATTCTCGATTGAGTGTTATGATGACTTTTTGAAATATCCTCATAACGTGGGGATGCCTATTATTACATGACAGCTCATACATATAGATGACATTAGAAGTAAATAAATAATTAGTGATATCTATCACGATTAAGAAGAAAAAATGTGTGAACATTCTACTTGCAAGTAACAATAGAAAAAATTGCACAAAAGCATTAGAATAACAAAAACACACAAGCATTTTCAGAAGAGAAAGCAATAATCGAAATTTGTAAGGAATCTGTAACGAAAAAGTCCAAAAAGCCCCGGGGGGGGGGGCACTAAAATAAATTTGGTAAAGATGTAAGCATGTAATTCACTTAATCAATCAAAATGAATTTGAAAATTGATTTCCTTATTATTCTACTTTGATAATAACCTCTCCTCAATTCTGTCGAATGGATAAATTAATCATAGGATTTTAAAATTGTATTTGTTTGTATTTTATAAAAAAAATTATCATACAATATATTTAACAAGTGTCTCGATTAACAATCCTTATTAACAACTTAGGTTAATATCAGGCATTTCAGGTGCTTGAGGGGTCATCATTTATTGCGTTTAGTCTTCGTGAGACAGAATGGTAGTGTTGATTGGATAATTTATTCCTTTTTTTCTTTACGTAGCTAGGACATTGACCAAATATTGTTACCTAGTTATGAAGTATGACTTGCAGTGTCGGCAACCACCCACTGAATGTCTACTAAATATTATCCAGCTGTCATTTTCTCTCTTTTATTTTTTCCTTTTTACTTTTCCAGAAAAAGTAATCTACCTTTTCTCTTCCCAAACATAGATTGTCCGCATTATCACACTAATTATCACTAAATACAATAATCCAGAATTACTAATTATTGTAAAACACAGGTCCATAATTTGATAGGCTATTCGAGTACAGCGATTCAAGTACGATTTACGAACGAAGAAGATGAACCACTTCACGCATATCGACCTTTTTATTTTTATTTATTTTATTTATCAAGACCCGGTCAAGCATGGGTGAATATTAAGAAATAAAAAGTTGATTGCATTGATCATTATCGAAGTCTAGAGCACTCCAATTAAAAAGAGCCACTCTCTCTAATTCCTCCAATTTCATCGATTGGGAAGATGATTATGGTACAATGAGCTATAATAGCTAAGCAAATTGTGAAACTGGGCTTTTACAGTTATGAAGCTTTCTTTTCCCCCTTTCTTCATGTTCCATAGAACGACGCGAGTTTGCTTCTGCGCAAGAAAATACGAAGTGGCAATACGGACATCTTTTTTTGCCATTTTTAGATGCTATTCTATGTTCAGTGCTTTATAGTTCAAATTGTAAAACGTAAATGTTTTTATGTGGTTACTGTGATCACTTTTTAAGAACCTCGTTAATTAATTCTAAAGTATTGCGCACGATGTGATTTTATGAGCCGACACAAGACTAACATTTCTAAAAAGATATGGAGATGTACGATTAATAGTTATATTTGCTGAGGATCAGAGAATTGTTGATCTCTGTACTAAAGATTTAAAGATTATGTACATAAATCCGTAGAAAGCACGGGAATGCTGCTAGTTATTAGACATTTACTTATAATTAGATGATTTTGAATCCGTAGATATGTACCAATGTCTGAATTGTTTTGCATTAAAAATTTACAGATGTGATCATGGACTCCTGTGGGGAGGTAAATATTCTATACATCTTTGTTCAGGTACGAAACACGAGTCCCGACTAAATTCGAGCAAAGCACCGATAACTGACATTACGAACATTTATATCTAGCATTTTTGTCCAATTCTACGAGAATATGTTACATACGAAATGCCAAAAATGCATTAGCTTGAAAAAACTGACCTGTGGAGTGAAAAGCGAAGGGGTGCCGTGGTCAATCTCCATCAAAGATTGCCAAGTCAAACTTCTCATCATGGGGCAGTGGGAAATGGTCAGACCTCTCAATCCAGGACATTCCAGCGTATGATTCTTTCCCAAGAGGAAACTAGTCAAATTGGGCAAGCATTCCAGCGTCAAGTATTCCAAATACGGGAATGTAATCTTCTCCACGGCGCTTCCCTGCCCTTCTCCGTCTGTGATCACTCCTTCCATCTGACCACACTCCTTTATTTCAATCCACCGTAGATTGGCAAGGCAGTGAGTCATTGATGGAGTGAAAGCATGTCCCAAGTTGCTGCAATTATAAAGCTTGAGACCACATAAAGAATTGAAGCGCAACGATTCTTGAAGATCTTTGTTCCATAGTCGCCTCAACTTTGGTAGATTGACCAAGTTCAATTCCGATAGCTGAGGCAGCACCCGAGTGCTTTCCACAGTCTCTAGCCCTTCTAAATCGAGTATTTCTTCTAGTGACTCGCAATCGCGCACTTGCAAAAAGCTCAAATTGTCTGAAACAAGCATCAATTTGGATGGAATTGCTTTAATAAATGATGGACATTTATCCACCGTCAATGATACTAATTGCCAAGATGACTTGCTGGGATTAAGTTCGTTATGCCATTTTCCAATCAAATCAGGGAGCTCGGATAGCAGCATTTTCTTTACTCCAGCAAACATACCCTGTCAAAAATTGCATCATTAAACATAAACTTTTAGTTAGCAAAAAGAGATTATTCTATTCATGGTCAAAACCATCCAATTGCACAGAATTTGGTGAGTGATGCGTACCATCTCTTCAAACATATTTTGGATGGTGATGTTGAGGTCTTCCTTCCAAAACCACGCTGCTGCTTCATCTCTAGATACTCGTACTCTCTTTAGCTTTGGCGCCTCTATTGGTCCTTTAGAAAAGAAATTCATGTTGAGACATCCGGTCACAACGACATCTTCCAGCAGAGGGAACATCAAAGTATATCCACCTGAGCTGAAACATCTCAACCTTGTCAACCCCTTAAGCTCCATATACTTCAATTGATTGAAAGCCACTACATGCCCCTCCCTACCTCCCTCATCACTAATGACTTCAGTAAACATTCTACATTTTCTTATCCTCAATTTTGTGAGTGCCACCAAATTTGTAGCTACTGTCGGTGTGAACAAATTTGATAACCCATCGTAATATGACACATCGAGGGTTTTCAGATGTTGAAAATAACTTGTCGAGGGAAATATTATTTTAGGCTCATGAATTGTTCCTTCTATGGCTTCCACATTGATGCTCAGCTCTTCTGGTCCATCCTTCTCGATGATTTCCACAATGCTATATTTTTTTATCTTCAACTCCTCAAATTGCATTAGATCTCTGGCTATTGAGGCTGGAAACAGAGAGGTGAGGCTCTCACAATTTTCAACGCTAACAGAATGTAGACATTGGAATTTGACTTGACAGTGGAGTTCCTTATCCCATACACACTTTAGCTTTGGTAAGTCAATTAACTTAAGCTCTTTTAATGGAGAACGAGCAATAGGAGGCCCATCTAGAGGATTTAGTGGCTGAAATTTGAAAACGACTTTAAGCGAACCACATGATCGTGCCTCCAAACTTTCCAAGCTCAAGATCCGCCCTAGAATGGAAGAAGTAACAACGTTCACAAGCCTATTGCATTCACCCACACAAAGGGATTTTAGCTTGGGGAAAGAATCCGCGGCAACTTGATCGTCCGATATCATCACGATGTTATCCAAGCCAGTGACCTGTAATGTCTCCAATCTAGGAAAAACAACCTGCGGTATTCGCTCACGGAATTGGTGATCCAGTTGAATTACGAATTCATGAACTTCCAAAATTTCTTAACCAAAGTATACTTTGTAAGTAATTTAGTAAGTTTTCATTTTGGCTATGATTTGTCTCCGGTATATTTAATATGTTTGACTTTTCACGTACCTCTCGGTTGAAGAGTGCAGTGGAGCGTGATTGGGCGCGGTCCTGACTTCGAGCCTCTCCTGAACCTGTCATTGGTTTGTCATTGGATGAAAAGAATGTCATCATTTGTACTGCAAGGATGAATCCATCTACACGAAGATCTTCCGTGGCGACAACAAAAAAATCAATCTTACACTTTCTGCAAGAGAAAACGAAAAAATCAATCTTACACTTTCCGCGAGAGAAGCACGTCAGACTTTTCAACCCATCCAAGCTTAAATTGGTTAACATCGGGAATGCTAGAGTTTCCGATGTTTCCATCCCCAAACCTTCTTCCTCCGTGATGATTGCCTCCATCTTCTTGCAGTGTCGTACGCTTAGGTTTTTTAGTTGCGCGAAAGATTTAACCATGGATGGGAAAAACACAAACCCGAGGTTATCCAAGCCATTGATTTCTAATGTCTCCAATCTCGGAAAGGAAACCTGCGGAACTCACAGAATTGATATTTCAATTAAATCTCGAATTCGTGAACTTTCAAGATGTAAATATAGACAAGTGCCAATGGAAGAGGGTGAGTCTAAATCCGCAGTAAAGCTTTATTTTCTCTTTTTCTTTTTGTAAAGAGTAACTAGTCTTCTCCAAAAGTTCATTGCTATAACTCTAGAAATTCCTTCATCTGCAAAGTTGCTCAGAATCTCCCATCTACCTCGCCATCACCATTAGCTCCCATCCATATAACAAGTATAGCTTTTTTGTGCTTCGTTCACTGGATTATTGTTATCCCCAACAAGAATACGACCGAAAAAAAAAGCCGCGAAGGCTCTTTGCAAAATTTCCCCGATCTAGTTCCATTATATTTGAAAGAAAGATATCTCTACATGGAAGCTCAAAGCATGGGAAGAAGATAAGTCGTACTCAAACACACTAGCATGTGGGACAAACTAGATAGTCAACAAAATAGCCGCCGCAATTTTTGCCGGACAAAATAGTGGTGCACTTTCCTTAGTTGGGCAATTGTTTGTCCTTGGTTTACTAACTTCTCTCAAATGTTAGTAAATCACTATTGATTACCAATTTAACAGACATCAAACACAAATTTGTGATGCCAAAAGTACATCCAAATACATCTATCCATGCTATATGCATGCATGAACATGCACAAAGTTATGTACTCTTATAACTATGGGGACTATGCAATGACTAAGTGCTTATTAAAGCACAATACACCAAAAAACGTGCGTCAATTAGATTAGCATAGTTGCTTTTATTTAAAAACTCGGGCCTCTTTGCAATTCTTCGTATTGGTTTTTAAGAGTCACCTATATTATACGTTTTGGGAAGAATAACTAATTTCGATAATTAAATTCAACGGAATCCATTTCGAAAGATTAGAAATAAATTTACTTATGGAATTGCTTGAATGCCAAAAAACTCCCTTCAATTTTGCTTTATAAAACCCTATTAATATAGATATACTTGCAGCATGTAAGTTGAAAGTAGCTCAGAACCTATCACAAACTAAATTTACATTGATTTCATATAATTAGTTGGATTTCTATATAATGAAGAGAAACGGAAGACTGCTTTATCTAATTGCATAGAAGGCATGAATAGGAAGAAAATGAACTGAAAATAACAAATTGAATAAGCATCATAATCTGTGTTACATCTAATTAGCAAAGAAAGGAAATATTAATAAATAATTAATACTCTTTTAATAGAAAGTTACCTGTTGTCCATTGAAGAATGTAATTTAAAGGGAGGCTAAGAGAAAGCAATTAAAAAAGGAATTGCTTGGGTCAAACGAACAAATCTTACTTACATCTTTCCCCACTTGAAAGAACTAAATATACTTAATTGAATGAATTGTCCTTTTAAAATTCATTGATCTTTTGTCAGTGCTGGAGGAACCAATAGTTAGATACCAATGACAGATCATACATATACTCAAGTCAAATAGTTGAAGATTTTCTTAAATATCTCATTATAGAAGATTGATATTATCTAAAAAAGTCGACGTATTAATCTTCTAAGAGGGCCCATATTTCATTTGGTTATCGTAATTACGATTTGTCAAAACCAAAAACCAAAATGACTTTCCACACTTCCCTAAATCTATTAATATTCTTAATTGAGGGTTTTGATGAGTTTTTAAAATTATCTAACCATGTGGAAGATACCTATTATTACATGACGGTTCATATTTGACACAAAAACGAAATTAATGCTATCACAACCGGTCACGACCAAAAAATCAAACGACTATTTTCATACTTTCCCAAATCCATTAGTATTCTTGATTGAGATTATGATGACTTTTTGAAATATCCTCAGAATGTGCGGATGCCTATCATTACGTGACAGCTCATATATATATAGATGACATTAGAAGTAAATAAATAATTAGTGATAACTGTTACGATTAAGAAGAAAAAAAGTGTGAACATTCTACTTGCAAGTAACAATAGAAAAAATTGCGCAAAAGCATTAGAATAACAAAAACACACGAGCATTTTCAGAAGTGAAAGCAATAATCGAAATTTGTTAGGAATTTGTAACAAAAAAGGCCAACAAAAGAGGGTTGGGTGGGGGGCTGTCACTTGATTAGTTGGTATGTCTTATTTGCCCTTTTAAGAAGTGATGTAAACTAAAATAAATTTGGCAAAGATATAAGCTTGTAATTCGCTTAATCAATCAAAATGAATTTGAAAATTGATTTTTATTCTTCAAAAAATTAGACGATGGTGGGTATTGTATATTCCTTATTATTCTACTTTGACAATAAGCTCTCCTAAATTCTGTCGGATAGATAAATTAATTATAGGATTTTAAAATTGTATTTGTTTGTATTTTATAAAAAAAATTATCATACAATATATTTAACAAGTGTCTCGTTTAACGATCCTTATTAACAACTTAAATTAATATCATGCATTTCAGGTGCTTGAGAGGGGTCGTCATTTATTGCGTTTAGTCTTAGTGAGACGGAATGGTAGTGTTGATTGGATAATTTATTCCTATTTATTTATTTATTTTTTATGTAGCTAGGACATTGACTAAATATTGTTACCTAGTTATGAAATATGACTTGCAATGTCGGCAACTTCCCACTGAATGTCTACTATTTATTATCCAGCTGTCATTTTCTCTCTTTTATTTTTTTCCTTTTTTTGCCTTTTTTCTTTTCCAGAAAAAGTAATCTACCTTTTCTCTTCCCAAACATAGATTGTCCGCATTATCACCCTAATTATCACTAAATACAATAATCCAGAATTACTAATTATTGTAAAACACAGGTCCGTAATCTGATAGGCTATTCGAGTATGGTGATTTGAGTACGGTGATTCAAGTACGATTTACGAACGAAGAAGACAAACCGCTTCATGCATATCGACCTTTTTTATCTTTATTTATTTTATTTATCAAGACCCAGTCAAGCATGGGTGAATATTAAGAAATAAAAAGTTGATTGCATTGATCATTATCGAAGACTAGAGCACTCCAATTAAAAAGAGCCACTCTCTCTAATTCCTCCAATTTTATCTATTGAGAAGATGATTATGGTACAATGAGCAGTAATAGCTAAGCAATTTGTGAAACTGGGTTTTTACAATTATGAAGCTTTCTTTTCCCCCTTTCTTCATGTTCCATAGAACGACGCGAGTTTGCTTCTTCGCAAGAAAATATGAAGTGGCAATGCCGACTTCTTTTTTTGCCATTTTTAGACGCTATTCTAAGTTCAGTGCTTTTATAGTTCAAATTGTCAAACATAAATGTTTTTATATGTTTATTGTGATAACATTTTAAGAACCTCGTTAATTAATTCTAGAGTATTGCGCACGATATGATTTTATGAGCCGACACAAGACTAACACTTCTAAAAAACTATTGAGATGTACAATTAATAGTTATATCTACTGAGGATCAGAGAATTGTTGATCTCTGTAATAAAGATTTAAAGATTATGTACATAAATCCGTAGAAAGCACGGGAATGCTGCTAGTTGTTAGACATTTACTTATAATTAGATAATTTTGAATCCGTAGATGTTTACCAATGTCTGAATTGTTTTGCATTAAAAATTTACGGATGTGATCATGGACTCCTGTGGGGATGTAAATATTATGTTCATCTTTGTTCAGTTATGAAACACGATTCCCGCTTATATTTGAGCAATAGGGAAAAAAGAATAAAAGGAAAAAAGTTCGTGAAAAAAAAATCTCCATACTATTGTCAATGACTCCAAGACGAGAAGGCTATTGGAATTACTGGAGACAAAAGAAAAGGTAGAAATTCCGACTGGATTCTGTTGAGAATGGGGCAAAATGGTAATTTGGACGTCCTCATTTAACAATCATCTAATCACATTGGTGTCTCATACATCCCAAACTCAAATAAAATCTCTCCCTTTCTGCTTTTTTGGCTAGCCCAAGAATGAAATAGCCACCCATACGTAGCAATTGTTAAATCACTTAGAGATGGCTATTTAAGTTGCAATATGGATAAGATTCTCCAGTGAAATTGCACCATTTCGTAAATTAATTAAGAACGAGGAAGAATTTATTTAAAGAAACAAGAAGCACGTCAAACAAACGGGTAATCAACGTTAGAAAATAGAAGTCGCTGAATTGATGTAGTAAAAGAAGAATGCAGCTGAGGGATCGCTTGAGGAAGAATATTAGCCATGAGAAAGAAAATGATGGAGAGATTGAGATTAAAAAAGCAACCAATCAACCATCAAACGGTGCACTACAGTAGGAGGTATGATTTTATCTAACACCGAATGCCTCAAGTCAATATTATATCACTCTACAGCAATTACATAGTTTTTTTTTTTTTGGTAAGATAAGATGTATATTGACTTTTCAAAGCGAAACGTACATGATAAGGAACCGAAACACAAAAACCTCATACCTGAAGCGACAAACAAAGTGTCCCAACAGGTGCAAACAGCAATTACATAGTTAGGGAAAGCAATTAAAAAGGGAATTGCTTGGGTCAAATGAACAAATCCTACTCACGTCATTCCACACTTGAAACGACTAATTATACTTAATCGATTGAATTTCCTTCTAAAATTCATTGATTTTCTGTCATTGCTGGAAGATCCAATAGTTATATGCCAACGACAGATCATATACAAATACTCAAGTCAAATTTATAGAAAACAGTACTGAATATCTCATTATAGATGATTAAAATTATCTAAGAAAGTCGACGTATTAATCTTGTGGGAGGGCCCATTTTCATAGCCTATTTGGCTGCATAAACAACATTCTAGGTGAACGGCCTATATTGCTTTTAGTTTAGTCAAAGTGGACCCGCCTGTACATTTCTCTATTTCATTTTCAACTAAAACGTTCTTCCGCTATCCACTCGACAATACAGATGACTCAACTAAAATGGCTTATTTGCGAAATGTATTTTGTTTCTTTAACAAGAGTTTCACAAGAATGGTCATGCAGGTCATGTAAAAACTAAAAGGGGTGATTTCCGAATTGCAACCATCAAGAATTAGCACTCAATCCAGTTACTGATGATAATCAATTTATGCATGCACTCTCTATCTAATTGTCAAATTATATCCATTAGATGGAGATATATACAGCTTTATGTCCCATTAGTCTTGGCGAGATTGGGCCTTCTATATATCATCTTGTTATGAGCCCAACTCAAAAATTAAACCTTGGGCAAACGATGGGAATATGAATAAGACTTTATGGCCATAGGGAGTTGATAGTGGACAAGACATCATTCCTCATCCAGTTGGGCCCAGAGGACTTGTGACACACCGAAACGGGCATTTCTGTCTTTTCCTTCTCAGATGTCTTCAATTCCTCCGAAAATATTAGGCAAAATGGGACTAATTTCCCCGCAAAATAATATAAAATTAGACACATCAGCAGTTGGGATATCGCAATAACTAAGTAATCACTAGTCATTGTCACCAGTTGAGAACCCAACTTTCCTCGAAAAATAATAAATTACTTGAGATTATTTGGATTTCTTTTTTCCCATCCTTCATAAATTACCTTGAGAGTTCCTTTAAATTCAGAGGCGTATCTATCCTAATTAATCATCCTCGTTGTTGTAATTTGCTTAAGGGTGAGTGTAAATCCACAGCCTAAATGTCTTAAACCATAACATTTGAGGTGAAGGGATCCTATTGTCCCTGATGACAATGGAAAGCCTTATTTTCCTTCTGTTCTTTTTTTTTTAAAGAGTAAGTAGTCTTTTCCAAAAGTTCATCTGCAAAGTTGCTCACAATCTCCCATCTATCTCGCCATCACCCCTCGCTCCCATCTATACAACAAGTTTCACTTTTTTGTGTTTCGTTCATAAGACTATTGTCATGCCCGACAAGCCAACCTTAGACTACTACTTTGGTTGGTTGCCACCGCTTTATAATGTTGGAGGAGAATTATCACAGTTTTAAGAAACATTTCATTATAAACCCATGGATCTTTTGCATATCTAGGTTTTACACAAAAAATAACAATAAAAAAAATATACCAAGGCAAGAGTAATTCTTCAATGAAGATTTAGAATCCTAGAAAGTTAAAAGCTCCAAACACTACGGTGAAAAAATAATAAAAAGGAAGCAAAGCCACAAAGGCTCTTTGCAAAATTTCCCGATCTAGTTCCATTATTTTTTAAAGCAAGCTCTCTCTATGGAAGCTCAAAGCATGGGTTGAAGAAAAGTCGTACTCAGGCACACAACCTTGTGGGATCCACAGCTTATATTTCTACGACTCTTTATTAACAGGGAAACTAACCTATTGCATGAGCCTTGGGCCCTCGCCACCATAAAAAAGTAATCTTGTCTAGTCAAATAAAACCCTCCGCTTGCAGCAGTTTGCCCCCATATAAAATATAGCCGTGAGCTTTCCTTTATTGGGCAATTGTTTATCCATGTTAGTAAATTACTATTAATGACCAATTTAACAAGTGGAAATTTCCTGTTTTAAATCCAATGGCTGATGTTGGATACGGAAATGGTCCCGTAGAAGTGCAGATAGGGCCATAAAATTTATCTACAGCGGCGTAGCATCATTTTCATTGACAAAAACAAATAACAAAGCATTTTTCACCTGTAATTGCTCCCCTTTTTGAACTTGCATGATTTGTCATCTTCTTTAAACTTGGTGTAAAGATTATACCTAAAGGATCTCCCATGAAATATTATCTTCTTTAAACTTGGTGGAACTTGATTTGTATTATTTCGAAAATGTTGAGGACTCACCAAAATAAAATATTCAGAACTAAAAACTACTTACGACCAAAATGTTAGGACTCCTATGACACTTTCCCCCAAGTATCTGTCTTTGCAATAATTATATCGATACGTATAATTAAAGGTGTTGTCATGGAGTGATCTTAGAGCTTCACCGCTACTTTTGGCCATTTTGCCTATTCGGCAATGTGAGAACTCCTCCCTCAATAATCCACTGGTTATTTTTGGCCTGTCCCATGCTCTCTTTCTTCATTGTAACTTTCTCATATTTGTCTCATTCTTCAATGATGCTAATTTGAATCAATATCACATTCATCTACTTATAAAAAAATTAAAGGAAAATTACACAAAACCCCTTATGAACTTTGAGAGCGGTACACTGTTACTCCTAAACTTTTACTTATTAGATAAATTCCTTAAACTTTGATTTTATTGTGGATGTCAACCCTTTGTGCATTTTACTGTTGGTATGTGCTTTACATGTGATTTTTAACCGGTAAAGTTGCAATTCTTCTGTATTTGTATTAGTTAAATCATGCTTTGGCCTCCGAATGCGCTTAATTAATTAAAGTCCAAAATATATACAGAAAAATAAGGTAAAAGAAAAGCAACAATCTTAAAAAAATTAAGACAAATTTATAATAATATGGTTGACTTCATGAAGAGATAAAATTTTAGTAGGCTTTCAAAGATATCCCAAGCATTTAAAACTATCGTAGAAATGTCAAAATATTGTATTTCATTTTGCATATGGCCTCCAAAATTAGCTATTTAAAAGGACCATGGATGATAAAACCACATAGCTATCGTAATCTTCAACAACAAGTGCCATAATTTATCTAAACGGAAAAGAAAATTTAAAAAAAGAAGAGTTAAGAAAAAACTAAATAATTAAACGAGGGCTTAAGTAACTAGAAAACGGGAAATCACAAAAAAAATCAAATTGGGCTTTTATTCAATTAAGAAGAAAATAATTTACATAACATGGATAAATCAAACCACAAGTTACTAAGGCAAGCAACACCCACTTTGCCAGGGGCAGTGGGGCATTTTCAATAAAAAATGCGAAACAAGATAAACAGCTCTATTAAAGGAAACTAATTAAACTCAACGTAAAAATAGAAAATAAAAGGATTGCTATTTTTTTGTCATCATACTACTCTTTTCCTAGAATTGAAAAGATGTAATGTTCTAAAAAAATAGTATGATGACAAGAAATAATAATTAAATAATGATGATGATGATGATGATGATAGTCGTAGTAGTAGTTATTATGTTAACAAGTACTCCTAGCCTCCTAGGGCACCGCGTAACTGAATAATTCATTTTTCAAGGCACAAATTTTGCATAACATGAAGACGATTAATTGATTGGAAACTGTAAATTTTTCTTAATTAGTTTCTCAACAAGTGCCTCAAGTTGCGGGCGAAAGAGTAATTTCCTTTTGAACCCAGCGAAAGAGTCATCTAAAATATAGAAAAGATTACAATTTTACCCTTGAAAAATCACATAATGGGCAGTCGCAAACGGAAAAATTGACGAAGGGTTGATGGCTCAAGGGATTTTGTGTGAAGATTGAAAGTCCAAGAGTAAATGTGTACCGCTCTAAAACTTCCATGGGGGATTTCGTGTAATATTTCCTAAAAGTTGCTCACTAATGCCTACAACCACGAGATATTAAACATAAATTGGGGGCGCTTGTGATGCCAAAAGTGCGCACAAATATACCTATATGTATTGTACGCGTGCATGAACATGCACAAAATTCTGCACTCTTATAATTATGGGGCCTATACAATGATTAAGTGCTTATTTAAACACGATGCATGAAAGACGCGCATCAATTAGGTTGATATAGTTGCTTTTATCTATAGACCCAGTCCTCCATCCCATTCTTCATATTGGTTTTTACGAGTCACCTATAGTATATACTTGATGGATAATAACAAAGTTCGATGACTAAATTCAATGGAATCCATTTCACAAGATTAGAAATTACTTTATTACGGAATTACTTTAATGCCAAAATTCCCTTTAATGTTGCTTTATCGAACCCTATTAATATAAAATATACTTGCAGCATGTAAGTTGAAAATAACTCAGAACCCATCACAATCTAAATTTGCATGGATTTCATACAATTAGTTGGAATTCTACACAATTAATTGAAACGGAAGATTGCTTCACATGATCGCAGAGAAGGCATCATCGGATAAGGTACTTAGGAAGAAAATGAACCGAAAATAAAGAAATGATTAAGCATTATAATCCATGTCACATCTAATTAGCAAAAGAAGGAAAGATAATTATAATTTCTTTTGATAGAAAGTTACCTGTTGCCTATTGAAGAATGCAAGTTGAGTGCCAACTTGGTCGTCCGATGTACTACTCGAAGGAGCTGTCCCGACAGCAACAAAGTTCTTGATACTTGGCAAGTTACGCAATTTCAATACGTGCAAATTACGCAACTCAACTTGACCATAATCATCATCTTTTACAATCCCCCTCATTACCTTACACCTGACAACTTCAATCTCTTTTAGCTGTGGAAGTTCTCTTAGTAATGAAAGGGGAAATAGATGTTCCATCTTGTCACAGCTATCAACTCGTAGGACTTTTAATGCAATGAAGGACTTGGAGGAGATATCGTTGTGGCATAACTTCTCCAAGTTGATGAGATTCTGTAGAAATAAAAACTCCAAGGTCTTAAAAGTGGGAAGGGAAGACCATTTGAGGATGTAACGGATGGAAGGACTTTCCTGAACATGTAAACGCTTTAATTTTGGAAAACCTTCTGGGGATAACTGGCAAATGCTTTGCTCGATTCCGTTCAACCCATCCAACCACAAATCGTCAATTATGTGTAAAGTAGTTCGTATGCATCCTTTATGAAGAATATCGTTTGTTGGATTCAACTTGAGCTCCAATGTCCTTGATCCTTCGTACTTGCTTAACCAGCGCCAAAAATGGAAGTCAGTAAAATGACCTATTTTGAGTTTGTACTTGGTCAATTTCTCGATATTTAGATCCCCTGGGAGCACACTCAGGTCGGGAATGGAAACATGCAAAGTACAGAGATTCTTCATGTGATTCAACTCAATCAAACTGGCATTAGTCGAGGGAGTTTGCTCCACGGCATTCCATTGATGAAAGCTATTCTCCATGTACAACTCCTCCAATTTGATCAAGCTTCCAAGCACGCCTGGTTCAATTATCTGGAGTTTTGGACAAGCGTTCAAGTCCAACAACCTCAGCTCTACCAGTTGCCCAATTTCTTTTGGCAATCGCTGAATTTCGGAGTTTTCAAAGCTGAGAATTTGTAACCCTTTTAGCTTGCCAAGAATGGCCACATCCTCTAGCGAACAACGCTGAAGACACAAAGTATGTAAGTTCTCTAAGTACTGAAATGGCGTCAGCGAACGAGTGAGACGCATGCTAGTAAGATGTAAGACCTCGAGTTTCTTCATATAGTTGAAAAATGAATCTGGAACCTCAAGAGACTCATTGTTGGTGAAAAGCAGAAAGATACGCAATTCAGGGCAATCTAATTCTTTGGGAAGCTCCTCCATGTCAGTATAGGGAAAGCATATCGCCGTACAACTTTTGAGCCTCTCCTTCCGCAATTGTGTTGCCAACATATCTTTATCTTTCAACAAGAGAAGAGGGCTATCTCTTAAAACAAACTTGGCAACAAAGTCATGAACCAAGTCATGTATCTTCAAACCATCGGCGCGTCCATTGTCTAACAGAAGGGAGGAGGCTTGAAGAGTGCGAATGAGTGCGATCAACCTATCTCTAGCTTCTTTAATGCTGCTATCTTTTCGAAATATCCCCAAACCATACCCGTACCTCACCAAGTTTTCAACAGAGGGCTCGGAGGTGCCACAAGCAACACAGAGCTGTAACAAAGTTTTCGCCTCCTCACTTTCTAAATGATCATAACTCAATTGCAACACCTCATTTATCACTCCACTTATTCCTTCGCTTGTAGACCGTTCAATTTGACTTAAAGCATCCCTCCATTCAGGGGGGGGAGCGTATTTCAAACGTTTCGCCATTGCGACAATTAGCAAAGGCAAACCTACACATTTGCGGAGTGCTTCATCCACCAAGGCTCTGAACTCATCATTATGAACTTTGTCTCCCACCATCCTCTCAAACAAACCTCTTGCCTCTTCCTCCTGCAGCCCACCAAGGAGGAACTCCCTGTCGCAGCCCATTTCCCTTTGTAAAACATTTCGATCTCTCGACGTCAACAACAACTTGCATCCTTTGACTCTGTTGCCATGTCCGCAAGGAATGCCCACTGACTTTAAGTCGAGCCCCTTCCATAGGTTGTCCAGTATTATGAGGATCTTCGTTGGCTTCCTCTGCTGATCATTTTCCTGTTTCGCCCTCTCCTCATCATTTTCATGTTTCGCCCTCACTTCATTTTCCAACCTCCTGCGCAGAAGCTCCGCTCGCACGCTGACATACTCTTCGTTCATTTCAATAAGGCCCAACGCGTGTGCAATCTCTCCTTGAATCCTCTTGATGTCTAGATTTTGGGACACGTCGGCCTTGGCGACCCAGTCAAACGACTTTTCTTCTCTTATTCTCCTTTCGACATCCACCAAAAGGGTGGACTTGCCGACCCCGCCCATCCCGTAAATCCCGATCACGCTATTGCTGTCATCGGCAAGAGCAAGCATGATGTCCCTTATGATCGCAGCTCTGGATTCAAAGAGGCCATCGTCCCTAATCCTTGTCGACGTCAAGGCAGAAGAAACAGAGGCCGGTGCAGTGGTCGCCTGGACGACATCTTTGTCTTCTCTCCTGACCCGATTCGGAGCAAAGACACTTCCCGGAGCAGGACCGACGAAGGAGATGTCGTTCAATTCCTTGAATTGATCAATGCATTTTTGAGCCAGTTCCTGAATGACCTTGATCTCGGCCTCGGCCTTCGTGCTGAACTGATAGCGACAATAGGGGTCGGGAAGAGTCCCGTAGCACCAAGTCTTGCTCGCCTCATCGAAGGCCTTCAACAGGTCTTGGGCCTTCTTCAAAGCATCGTTAGAATTTTTCTCCCACGTCGTGAAGACATTGAGGGGCTCCCGAACATTGTTTCTGGCTCTTTCCGCGAGAACGTTGACCCTCTGAACCTCGTTCTCCAGATTCTGGACTTGCTCCCGAAGACGGTCGGCGAAGCTCTTGGAGGACATCGCGTATTTCACAGGACGCTTGATCAAAGTAACTGCATCCTTCAAGAGATCCCATAAAGGAGGAAGGAACAACCCAATCGGCATTTCTTTTTGGTTTTTTTTTCCGAGAAACAAAGAGCGAGAAAACAGAGAGACAGAAAGAGAGAGAATGATGAAAAAGAGCAGCAGATACTGAAGAAGAGGAGGAGGAATGGGTGTGCCAAGGAGCAGAAAGAGCGTAACAGAGCGAGAGACGAACAAGGCGAAGAGATTTGAGCGCAAAAAAAGGATGAAGGAAGTGGAGCGTCGAATAGCAATGACTGGAGAAAGAAAGAGAGGATTTTCAGCTCTTGAAAGTAGTAAGCAAATGATTCTTGACTTATAAACCATCGTTCTCGGACTATCTCATTTATAGAGAGCGTCACCACCCCTACGGTAAAGGCTAAATATCATAAAAATACGTTAAACTGATACACATAATACTTAAATTTATTTTAAATTAGTTTTTAATTACCAAAAATCTTAATTTAATATATTTATAATAAATTCACCCTCTGTTAATTTTCGTTAAATTAAATTAATATCAGAAAAAATCACAAATTAAAATGCCTATGATAAATAGAGAGCTAACTGTCACGTATCATCTAACTCGGTAATTTGACTATGAAATTTAAATAAAAATAATGGATGATAAATTTATGATAAATATAGCAGTTTGAGATTTTTTATGATTAAAAAATTAATTTGAGAGAAATTTATTGTATATATTATTCGAAGATTTTTTTTTATGATATTAACTTTATAATAAAAAGTAATAAATAAAGAGAATGAATGGACAAGAACTGGCCACACCCATGTGACATTGTCACTTATCGTGATTTCTTTTGGATTTAATTTTCCAAAATTGGTGACAATCGACAGATCATTCGCACAGTGCTGTTTGACGAAGAGAGCACGTGACAGAACTCTACACAGTCTGCTATCAACTCAATCTTTAACGTGGACCACAGACCAACGCAGAAAGGCACAAGTGGGCCCTTGGAACTCCCCGATTACTTCAGGAAATACATGGAATGGCACCTTTATTCTTTCTCATAATATTAACATTTTTATCCGTATTCGCATGTGCTCGCTTGCGTGAATTTTGAATTTGAATCTGAAATGTATATAGCATCCACAATGACTGATTGTAATACCTGGTTGATTAGACAAGAAAGCATTCGGCAATAGAAATTCTTATTTGGTGCCAATGATGGTACCACACCTTGGGTCAAACTAAGATTCAAATTGGTGCCAACGTTGGCCTTTAGATGAGGTCTAGTTCTGATTCAGCATTAACTGATCTCGCTCTGCACAAGTTCTCCTGAATTCTTATCGCGCATGACATTAGGAAATTCAAATTCAATTGATCTAGAGATGGGATTCTATCGTATAAGAGAGTGGTCACTAATCTATTGGTTAGGTGCTAAGTTGAACGTGAGATAATCTTCTACTTTCTGTGAAATAAAGACTCTAAGTTTAGTGACTTGATTATACTATTTATCTAATTTATGCCATTTGGGTATCTAAACTTGATTTGTTTGCCTATGATTCATGTAGTCTTGTCAATATAAGGAATCCTAAGGTTCTTTCCACTTTGTGTTCGTGCACGATTATTCTAATTGAGCTATTCCTAAAGTGAGTCGTAATCGTCGAAAGAAGCTAAAGAAATCGAAACATAAAAACCATAAGGAATTCAAAACAATACATCAAAACGATAACAAAAGACAAGTAAGAGTCAAGTGCGGAAAGTAAACCCAATACGAGTCGTGCAAAGAATATTGCATGGCATCATTATTAAGCCCCGAGAAAGGAACCCTGTATGCCAAAATTAAAACCTGACGCCACTCAAACATGATAAAAGAACAACACGATATAAAATTCAATAAAGTAACCCAAGGTGAGTCAGGAAAAAAATATACACCATCTCGTTATTAAGCCTCAGGACATGAATCTCTTGTGAGCTAAAAATCAAAGCCAGAGTCTAATTTCGGCTAAAGAGAATTACTACAAAATCTCTGATGATATTAAAGACGAAAACGTCCATCAAAATAATTCCTAAAAGTAATCCTAATATAAACGCAAATGATTTTTTTATCTGCTTTTTATTTTTTATCTTTTTATCTATTTTTTTCTAAAAGAAAACACAATTTAAAAGCAATTTGATTATGATAGTCACTTCAGCAAATCCCCAATTCTTAAGCGTATATTGTTTATGCATTCTATTTTGCACTTTAGCATATCTCTTATTCTTAAGGATATATTGTTTATTTGTATAGCAATTGTATTTTTCGCTTTAGCAAATTGGTTTTGAAGATCACTTTAACATATCTCTATAGATAGTTCTTGAAAGAGCTTAACAATGTATGGGGAGATTGTCCAATTAGTCCTAAACTTGTTAATCAGATGCCAATTCAGCCCTCAATTTTCCAATTTTGGCAATTAGTCCTAAACCTTTGCTCAAAATTATGATGTAGTCCTTCTGGCCAACTTTTGTCGAAAATCACTAATGCGACAGTGTGCCACGAATGATGACTGACAATGACTAGACCACTACATCAGCCATTTCAAGTAGAAATTAATTAAAAGGACTACCTTAGAATTTGGCGCAAAGGTTGTGGACTAAATTGGCGACATTAAAAAGTTTGTGACTAAATTGGTATTTGTATGACTGATTAGGTAACTATCCCCAATGCATGGATACCCGTCATTAAAAAAGTTAAATAGGGTATATATATATTAACTAAGTGTGTAATAACTTATGAATTTTATAATTAAATAATTGTGTGGTTACTCATTGTCACAAAATATTTTGTTGTATTTTACAAGTAAATCATTAACATTTGATAGAGAAAATACATAACGTGATCGTCCATATTTAACAAATTGATGATATAGATATTAATCAAATCTCTGATAAATAAGATGCTTGATGTAGAAATATCTTTTATGAAATAATTATCTATATTTCACAAATAAATGATATTAGAGAATTAAAAAATTATCTATCATCTTAAAAACAAAATTATGGTACATGCTTTACAAATTAATAAATATTTAAAAGTTAAACAAAAACAACTGATAGAAAATCAATAGGAGAAAAAATTATAAATTATTACAAAATTTCTATAGAACGAAAATAATAGATTTTTAGAGGGTTATTTTACACGGTTATGCACGTATTATAAGTAAATATGACTAATGCATAATTGTTGATGACACCATACTCATGGTGTAGAAGTCAAGTAGCATCACGGAATGCAATGCATGACAGGTCTACAACCTTCCATCACGGGAGTTTAGCCTACGTAGATACGTAGATGAACTTAGTTGCTACGGGATACTGAGCAATTTAGTCATTATATAATGGGGAAAGTCAAGTAGCACGCAATCCATTACGAGTCCATGACCTTGTGCTTTCATGTTGAGAATTTAGCCAATGGACATACTCACGTAAACTTAGCTTTCTAAATTGGCAACTGTACAAACAAGAAGACGGGAATATCATTCAAAGTGCAAATCCCATATGATTGGTTGTACATTTTATGTAATATGTCGTACCATAATTTTTAAAATAAAGATTGTATTTTAATCACATGATAGTTGCTTAATTATAGAATACGATTTTGTTTAGCCAAATGTATAATTGTTTACACCAAAAAATAACCAAGTCTTTGTAAATGACAATGTCATTTTAAGTGGGTATAAAGTCTGTGACAATTACCTTACCAAAAAAAAAGTCTGTGACAATTGATATGGTTTTTGGTAAGTTAATGATAATAGAAGCACTTATCAATGATCATGAATAGTGATTATTGATGATCGAGAGATACAGCTGTTGATGTACGACGATGATTGATCGATGATTATCAACTACCAAATTTGGCAAACTGTTGGACAAAGGGAAAAGAAGAAAGGAGATAGTGAAGATGTCTACTTAACCCAGTGGCACTTTAAAAATTGTGACAGCTTGTGGATAGGAACGATGTGCGGATAGGAGGTCTTGAGTCACGGGAAATGTTGCATTTAGAATAGGTAAGTCTTAATGAGCGGTTATGCTCAGTGGAGTATAAAAGGGCAACGGGTAATTATTGAAAAGGATCATCATGATTATTTATTTTTTCTTGATGTGCTTTTATTAGTTTTAATGGCTCTTAATTTCCAGCATTTAAAATCTCCTTTTGCCTTTAAATTCGTTGTTCATTATTACGCCGATTGCAAATCCTGTTTAAGATCGCCACATAACTCCTTTCATAAAAATTCAAAGATATATCCTTTGGTGAAAGACAAGGGCAAGGGTGGCGTTCGTAAAATTCTAAATGAAAATGAACGTGTCGAACAAGTAATATAATGACAAGAAGAGTATTGTCCCACAGATATTCATGATTAATAAACCAATTAAATATTAAAATTAGACTAATTCTAAAATTTATCTAACAGATCAAAATAGAATTGAGATTTAATAAAAATTGACAATTATGGAAATGAAATTTTAGAACTAAAGGTAGATAATTAATCAGATAAAATATATTAGAGCATCTGATTTTACCATAACCACTAGATTTGAAGTTCAAATCATTATGCATACAAGAATAATACCAAACATATGATAGCGAAATTTCCTAGTCTATTTACTATCCTATCTCTAGGTATAACAAATCTACTCAGTTTATCAATCCGCTATATCTCTATGTGAATTTAAATAAACATAAGTGCATTAAAATCTATGAATATTTCTGGTTTACAATAAATCTTTTGAACCACCTTATCATTGAAAGCTACACAAAAAATATGATATACTTCTATCCACATTTAATTCATGATTATATATTATAAGGAGCAATTGCATATTATCACTTCTCAGTCTCAAACATGCATATCAGATCATTCAAATGGTGGCCAGTCACTTAAAGGCATTAATTAAGCACAATAATATATAACTCGCATGAATAAAATTACTTGCAAAACATAAAGAGCATGAAATTCATATCATTATGGTTAGGCTACATCGTAGCCGTAACAAAAAAAATTAGAACATAATAGAAGAAGAAACAAAATATAAATTAAACCAAATATCTTAAATCAAAGAACAAGAATTTTGTCACTACTTTTTGTCTTCTCTTCAAAATACTTGAAAAACCTCAAAACAGTGAAAACAAAAACGATAAAAAAAAACTAGCAGTCTCCAAACTAGATATTATCCTATAAATAAGATA
Organism: Syzygium jambos; assembly: GCA_031216235.1. NCBI lineage: Eukaryota > Viridiplantae > Streptophyta > Magnoliopsida > Myrtales > Myrtaceae > Syzygium > Syzygium jambos. Next base: position 6,111,342 of record CM062226.1, on the reverse strand, counting down.
ATATTTAAGACTCCTATCACAAAGCGATTGCTTCTTTTTCGCATAAAACTAGGGAATAAATCGTAGAATTCCCGATTTGATTTCCACATTCTAACTTTTCTTTGGATAGTATATTCATCTCCTTTTTTTTTGCCATTTTTTTCTTATTTTCTCTATATCTCATTATTCTGCCTAAACAAGGAAAATTTGAGTAAATAGAAGGAAATCCAAATATTTTCTCACAAATATTGCATTATTTGTTGCCTAAAGTAGGTAAAATAACTCTATTTTTATAGAGTTATCAGGCGGCTGGTCCTCACCACGGCTGCCCCACCGTCGCCTTGTAATTAGATTGAGTAGAACCTTTATCTAGTTAATAATAATTTTTTTGGTCAAATAGTTAATAAGGAATTAGAGCATATAAAGAATATCATCTTATACGGGTAATCTATCTTGTTGATAGTGCATAACATTAGCTTAGGTGGAGCCTAGGTGGTCACATTTTTTTTTAATATATAAAATCCATATTCTTGAAAATGTTGATTTTTCTTTACTCAACACAATTTTTTTCTAGATAGTCTCAACAACTTGATCTTCTTCACTAATTTTCAAAGGTTCTGGTGGAAAGGAAGGCCCACTAGAGAGAAATTTTCTTTTATAGTCTAGTAAGTTTTATCTATCCGTCCAATGAAGCAATTCCAAGTGGAAGATTAGAGATGCATATCAATATCATCATTGATTATGCATAAGAGGCCAATCGTACTCATTGTTGAATTTTGTAGCAAATCCAAGAAAAATCCATCATGACTTCCACTCAAAAGACAAATTGATGGAGCCCAAAGAAAGATGGATTGTTCGAGGTAGATGTAGTCATGGTCCAAGTAGAATAATTATGATAAAATTGTCATATGTTTGTATGGTCGGAACTTTTTTTATGTCTCTTTGTTCTTGCTCTTTTAAAAATTACTTATTGATACGACTTTAATGTAATTTCCCCTTTTATTCTCAGCGGCAACATCGATAGCCAAATTTCTTTGATTTTTCTTCCGAGAAAGAAAGAGTGAGAAAACGATAGAAGAGGAGGAAGAATGGTTGTGCCAAGGAAAAGAAAGAGTGAAACAGAGACAAAGTAGGTGAAGAGATTTGAGTGCAAAGAAGGATGAAGGAAGGGTAGCATCGAAACATAGCAACTTTTTTCTGGAAAAGTTGATAAGTAGTCCGAGTGGTTGCATGCTACATTAGGCATGCTGGACCTAATAATCAAACTCTCATGATTCCTTGCATATTTTACAGCTAAAGATCTTGAAAAAAGACATCATAAGCGTCATAATTTTTGTACGATGTTCACTTAAGTTCTATAATTTTTTTTCCGATAACTTAAGTGCCACAGCTTTTTAAAGTGTTCATCCCAAGTGCCATGCCACATCGGATTTCTGGCAACTGGGATGAACGTTTTAAAAAAATTATGATACTTAAGGGATTGATAAAAAATTATGACATTCAAGTGAATATTTTTTAGACTTAAACATGAGTTAATGGACATAGAAATGAATGATTTTCTATCAATAACCCAAACCACAAGGAAAAAAGAGGATATATATAAATATATAGACTATGGAGCTCATTAACCTAACCTTAGTTAGGCCTTAACTAAACACCAATCAATTTCTTGGGCATAAAAATGGATGATTTTCTGCATTATTGTTCCTTTACCGGACCAGTCACCATCACCAATGTCCATGTTTACATCTTTTCCTCCACCACTGAATGGATTGACATTGATGAGTTATCCGTCTTATCATCCTTTGCCACCGCAAATGGTCCTTTCATCCTTTTCCACTGCTAATGTACTCGTCCTAATCGATCCTTTCCTCCACCGTTAATGGACAAACATTGATTAAGTACTAGTCCTAAACCCGCTCATTGCAAGGATCAATAACATCATATTTAAAATATAGAATTAGCATTAAGCAAACTGTGAGATTAGAATGTCAATTATAATTGTTACATTTGGCGTAACTTCAATTAGAATTGTTGGATCAAAACTTCTAAGTAAATTAACTTTTCCCATTCTTTATTAACATTTTAAACCGGTTTAGTTTCCTAAAAACTGCTACTCTTTACTGGACAAAATTAATATAGGAAATGATTCCGAGTCATCACTAAAATTATTTTGTGGTCTCTCATTTCGATTGGAGTTTCCCTCTTTTCTTTCAAATGCTTGGGCCTTTTACTTTTAACATTTATTTTCAAATATTGCAATTATCACAAATCAGTTTTAAAATTTTTCAAAAATATACAATTATCGACAAGTAAAGTTATGTGGCTTTTCATGATTTATAAATCTAATTTTATTTTCACTTTTACATTTTTCGAAGGATGGGGAAGGTCGAAAAACAGCAACATTTTGCTGCAAAAGTTTATAATAAATTGATGAGTTTTAATACTCGTGATCCAACAATTTAGAAATTTAAGATTGACTCGAACTCCAAGGAAAAAAGAAGAGATGGGTATGGATGGAGCTACACTTGGGAAGTTGAATGGTAAGCAGACTGCCTCACGTCGTCACCAGCCAAAAATAAATATACAAAAAAGCCGCTGTACACGTCCTTTGCTTCCATCAAGATAAGAACGATAGACTTTTAAACAATCCGTCGGTTCCGGAGTCCTGGTGGGTCCGCTAGAATTGTATTATTGATCTTTGGAATATGCACGAAGTACTCGGACAAAAGCATCCTCTTTAGCGTAGAATAATGGGAACTTGATGGGACATCAACGGAGCTCACAGGGACCTGTGTTGGCATCGGTCCACAGAGGAGAAGTAGTTTGTAGACTCTGCAGATCATGCTCGAATTAATTAGGCAACACGTGAAACAAAGTTGTTCTAGACAATTCGGGCGCGAACGAAAACCTTTCTCTTCCCCAGCCCAATTTCTAGCTAGAAACAGTATTTTTTTGAACCCGTTTCTGAGCAAAAAATAGTATTTGATAACGACATAAAATTTATGTTCCCGAAATATAAATTCATTTTATAAGTTACTTTTAAATTTTTGTTCCCGGCGGCTGGCAAGCGGCAACAGAAGGCCGGCGAATGTGGGGGGTGGCAACAGGCAGCGAGGGTGGGAAATAAGAAGAGTTGTTATTTCTATTTCTTATCCAAAAGGAGAAAAGTAAAAAAAATATATACTTCTCATTTCTGTTCCAAACTTATTTCTGAGTTAAAAATTTATCCTAAAAATAAAAAATGAAGTGGCATTGCCAAACGGATTTTTATTTCAAACTTATTTATGAACTAAAAATCTGTCTCAAAAATTAAAAAAAAAATTTGAAGTTGCAGCATCGAAACATAGCAACTTTTTGCTGGAAAAATTGGTAAGTAGTCCGAGTGGTTGCATGCTACATTAGGCTTGCTGGACCTAATAATCAAACTCTCATGATTCCTTGCATATTTTACAGCTAAAGATCTTGAAAAAAAGACATCATAAGTGTCATAATTCTTGTACGATACTCATTTTAGTGCTTTAATTTTTTTTCCGATAACTTAAGTGCCATAACTTTTTAAAGTGTTCATCCCAAGTGCCATGCCACATCGGATTTCTGGCAACTGGGATGAATGTTTTAAAAAAATTAAGGGATTGACAGAAAATTATGACATTCAAGTGAATATTTTTTAGACTTAAACAAGAGTTAATAGACATAAAAATGAATGATTTTCTATCAATAACCCAAACCACAAGGAAAAAAGAGGATGTATGTATAGACTATGGAGGTCATTAACCGAGCCTTAGTTGGGCCTTAACTAAACACCAATCAATTTCTTGGGCATAGAAATGGATGATTTTCTGCATTATTGTTCCATTATCGGACCAGTCACCATCACCAATGTCCATGTTTACATCTTTTCCTACACCACTGATGGATAGACATTGATGAGTTATCCGTCCCATCATCCCTTGCCACCGTAAATGGTCCTTTCATCCTTTTGCACTGCTAATGTACTCGTCCTAATCCATCCTTTCCTCCACTGTTATTGGACAAATATTGATTAAGTACTAGTCCTAAACCCACTCATTGCGCGGATCAATGGCATCATATTTAAAATATAGAATTAGCATTAAGCAAACTGTGAGATTAGAATGTCATCAAAACTTCTAAGCAAATTAACTTTTCCCATTCTTTATTAACATTTTAAACCGGTTTACTTTCCTGAAAATTGCTACTCGTTACGGGACAAAATTAATATAGGAAATGATTCCGAGTCATCACTAACATTATTTTGTGGCCTCTCATTTCGATTGGAGTTTCCCCCTTTTCTTTCAAATGCTTGGGTTTATTTGGAGCCTTTTACTTTTAACGTTTACTTTCAAATATTGCAATTATCACAAATCAGTTTGAAAATTTTTCCAAAATATACAATTATCGGCATGCAAAGTTATGTGGCTTTTCATAATTTATAAATCTAATTTTATTTTCACTTTTACTTTTTTCGAAGGATGGGGAGGGTCGAAAAACAGCAACATTTTGCTGCAAAAGTTTATAATAAATTGATGAGTTTTAATACTAGTGATCCAACAATTTAGAAATTTAAGATTGACTCGAACTCTAAGGAAAAAAGAAGAGATGGGTATGGATGGAGCTACACTTGGGAAGTTGAATGGTAAGCAGACTGCCTCACGCCGTAACCAACCAAAAATAAATGTACAAAAAAGCCGCTGTACACGTCCTTTGCTTCCATCAAGATAAGAACGATAGACTTTTAAACAATCCGTCAGTTCCGGAGTCCCTGTGGGTCCACTAGAATTGTATTATTGATCTTTGGAATATGCACGAAGTACTCGGACAAAAGCATCCACTTGAGCGTAGAATAATGGGAACTTGATGGGACATCAACGGAGCTCACAGGGACCCGTGTTGGCATCGGCCCACAGAGGAGAAGTAGTTTGTAGACTCTGCAGATCATGCTCGAATCAATTAGGCAACGCGTGAAACAAAGTTGTTCTAGACAATTCGGGCGCGAACGAAAACCTTTCTCTTCCCCAGCCCAATTTCTAGCTAGAAACAGTATTTTTTTGAACCCGTTTCTGAGCAAAAAATAATATTTGATAACGATATAAAATTTATGTTCCCGAAATATAAATTCATTTTATAAGTTACTTTTAAATTTTTGTTCCCGGCGGCTGGCAAGCGGCAACAGAAGGCCGGCGAATGTGGGGGGCGGCAACAGGCAGCGAGGGTGGGAAATAAGAAGAGTTGTTATTTCTATTTCTTATCCAAAAGGAGAAAAGTAAAAAAAATATATACTTCTCATTTCTGTTCCAAACTTATTTCTGAGTTAAAAATTTATCCTAAAAATAAAAAATGAAGTGGCATTGCCAAACGGATTTTTATTTCAAACTTATTTATGAACTAAAAATCTGTCTCAAAAATTAAAAAAAAAATTTGAAGTTGCAGCATCGAAACATAGCAACTTTTTGCTGGAAAAATTGGTAAGTAGTCCGAGTGGTTGCATGCTACATTAGGCTTGCTGGACCTAATAATCAAACTCTCATGATTCCTTGCATATTTTACAGCTAAAGATCTTGAAAAAAAGACATCATAAGTGTCATAATTCTTGTACGATACTCATTTTAGTGCTTTAATTTTTTTTCCGATAACTTAAGTGCCATAACTTTTTAAAGTGTTCATCCCAGGTGCCATGCCACATCGGATTTCTGGCAACTGGGATGAATGTTTTAAAAAAATTAAGGGATTGACAGAAAATTATGACATTCAAGTGAATATTTTTTAGACTTAAACAAGAGTTAATAGACATAAAAATGAATGATTTTCTATCAATAACCCAAACCACAAGGACAAAAGAGGATGTATGTATAGACTATGGAGGTCATTAACCGAGCCTTAGTTGGGCCTTAACTAAACACCAATCAATTTCTTGGGCATAAAAATGGATGATTTTCTGCATTATTGTTCCATTATCGGACCAGTCACCATCACCAATGTCCATGTTTACATCTTTTCCTACACCACTGATGGATAGACATTGATGAGTTATCCGTCCCATCATCCCTTGCCACCGTAAATGGTCCTTTCATCCTTTTGCACTGCTAATGTACTCGTCCTAATCCATCCTTTCCTCCACTGTTATTGGACAAATATTGATTAAGTACTAGTCCTAAACCCACTCATTGCGCGGATCAATGGCATCATATTTAAAATATAGAATTAGCATTAAGCAAACTGTGAGATTAGAATGTCAATTATAATTGTTACATTAGGCGTAACCTCAATTAAAATTGTTAGATTAAAACTTCTAAGTAAATTAACTTTTCCCATTCTTTATTAACATTTTAAACCGGTTTACTTTCCTGAAAATTGCTACTCGTTATGGGACGAAATTTCGAGGACGAAATTTCATAAGGGGGAAAGATTGTGACATTCCGAAATTCCACCAGTTGGAATTTATTGAATGATTGAGTTTTATGAGATGTGCTCGCAGTAGATTCTCGCCCGGAACTGATCATTCCTGGGAATGCTAACCATTAGGGAAAGGCTAATTGGGGAATTAAATTCGCGCGACTAGAGAAAATTCGATCGTGAATGGATTCGACCATTAAATCGCGTAAGTGATATTTTGAGCCACTGTTGGCCAATCCAAGGATAGTTAGGGGTCAATTCGCCACTGTCCTAGTAGTGGATTGCGGGTGATTCCGTTGGACCACGAAACGACTTGACGAATGATTCCGAAATTATACCGAACGATCGTACCCCTCGGATCAAGTGATTGATCTTCGCGATTTTAATGACAACCGAGGTCGTCACGTATCGAACGGACTTGTACGTGACTCGATTCAGTATTAGTCATGAGTCGATTTCGCGAATTTCCCCAGCAAGCCGCCCGTTAGCTCGAGAAACGCTCGAGTTGCGTTTAATAGATTTAATTATTGAAATTTTGCCCAAATTGGACACTGGAAAATTAGGAAGTCACGCCGAAACGATAGGACGACGTTGCACGTGAAACGTGTCAATTTTTGGTGCGCTCAAATCCTTCGGAAAAATTCGATTTGGGCAAGAAACGGAGAATTGGACCATTTTACCCTTGAGTATTAAAGAAGGGGTAGTTTTGAGGGCAATGGGCAATTTGGTCATTTTTCAAAAAGTGGTCAAAAACTTGAAGAAAAAGCTAGACTTTTTCTCTCTCCCTCTTCGTGAAAACCCCCCTTTTCTTTTTGGCCGTGAGTTTCCCCACCCCCATCGTGACTCTCTCTCTCTTTTTCTCTCTCTCACTCTCGGTTTTCCTTTGGCCGTGAGCCCCAATCGCCACCGTGGACACTCACCGCAAGCCGCCGCTCGCCGATTGTAGCCGTCGCCGCAAGCCTTCGTTGGATTTCAAGATTTACCGCCGCTTTTGTTCTAGCCGAGAGAGTCTAGGACTCGGTAAGTTGTGATCTAAACCTCGCCTAGTAGATCGGGTTGTTTCGGGTTAGATAGACGCGGGTTGTTGCGATTTTGCGAGCTAAGTTGAATCACGGGCCCTAGGTTTGAATTCCGAGAATTTTGGTGGAAATTTAAGGGCCGATCAATGCTGTGAATTGGGGTTTAGTGTGCTGTGGTGTGCTGTTGGGAACGAGAATGGTACCGTTGAGTCCGGCTTGGAGTTTTGTGTAAGTGTCGTGAAGAGTCGGTAGTGTGATTTTGTAGTTTGAGTGCAGAAATTACTGTTCACGAGCTGTGGGAGTACTGTTCACTGTGCTGTGGTGAGTCATTTGACGCGTGATTGGTACCGTTAGGTCCGTCTTGAAATTTTATGAAAATCTCGTGAAGGACCGGAATCGATTTGGCGTCGTTTGGTGGGAGAAAAATAGCGATTTATGTGTTTAATGTGCGTATGGAAATTAAACCCAAATCAGGATTTCGGGTATCAGCGGGTAATTTTCGGACGAAATCAGTATGGAATTAGGTGCGGAATGGTATGAATAGGGAGTGGAAATTTTATGGCGGGCCTTAGGAATTAATTCGAGTATTATTTATTGGAAATTCAGAAAATAGGGGCTGCGAATTTACTGTTCATATGCCCCGAAACACTGTTCACAAGCTGTGGATCACTGTTCACGGGGCTGTGAGGGTCCGATTGAGACGCGAGTTGAATTTTTGGAACCTAGAAATTATGGCGAGAAAGTTCCGTGAAGGATCGGAATTAATTCGACCCCATTTAGTTGGAGAAAAATGAGAATTTACGTGTTGGATGCATATTTAATTATAAATAAATTGTGGTGATCAAATTGAGCATGTTGTTGTTCAATTGGGTGATTGTATATGCTTGTTGGATGCACATGTGAGTCAGATTAAAATTAATTATTGATAGTGACATGTCCAATGCTGAATGAACATGAATTGTGTGTTAAATGGTGCGTGTGCGGGCCGCGTGTAATGGGCCAGTGGATTGTGGTAAATACGTATTGAGCGTGTACTTGAGAAAGAAGGAATGGTGATGTGGTAAAGTGTGGGGGTGCAAGTGTGCACAGAATTTGAGGCAATGGCATGAGAAAGTGAGGTGGGATTCGGCCGAGTATCATAAACTCGGGCAGCGATCACGTAGGTCTGTTGCATTTGTCACAGGCTGAGGCTCGAAAGAGCACGATTGAGTTCGGTCCGAGGCACGATCAGCTCGGGTGAGATCGGGATTGGACCGATGCATTATAAGCTCGGGTTCCGATCATGTAGGCATGTCGCATTTGGTGCGGGCTGAGTGTTGATCGCAGTGTACCTGAGGCGTGTACGTTTACGCTGGTCACTGGCGAGTGAAAGAGGAAAATGAATGATCGTAGTGTACCTGAGGCGTGTACGTTTACGCGGGTCACTGGCGAGTGATGTGGGAAAGAGGAATTGAGAATGGAAAGAATGAGGAAGTGGAGGTGGAATGTGAGTATGTTGAGCAGGTTGGAAACGTGGCACGTTCGTTGCGTGCGTGATATGTGGAAAGTTCGTATGTTGTGTCATGTGTTTTCAAAATAAATTTTTATAATTGGACTAATGTGCAGGCTGCGTGTGTCGAGAGTTCAAGTATGTGTATTCGTGTGTTCTGTGGTGGTTTGTTTGGTCGTGTGTTTATCTATGTCTGGAATAACGTGATAGCCTAGGTAGGGTTTAGGTTACAACTTATTGAGAAGTGTCTCATGGTTGTATAAACCAAACCATTTCAGATCCCCCGCCTGAGCAATGAATATCCCGCCACCGCCACCAGAACGTTTTGGAGTCCTCAGTAGATGGGATGGTACAAGGGAACTCAGATTCAAAGGACGAAGAATCGAATTCAGAATGGACGCCTAGTAAGGGAGTAAGGAGTAATATCTAGATATGGAATTGGGTTTTTGCGAGTACTATTTTCAAATGGAAAAGTTGATCAGGTCATAGGCCCTTTTTGTTACTGACCGTAGTAGTGTGGCGTGTACTTGTATTTTTATGGTGGCCTTGTAATTATAAATATTTTGGTATAAGTTTGGAAATGAAATATGGATATGCATATTCTCCCTTAATGCCTCCCCAGTTTTTTATATTGTCTGGGATAAATTGTATTATCCGCTGTGATTGTAAATCTCTGATGATTATTTGAGGTCGGCGACATTCCTGGGACGTCGCACTCATCGACCTGGTAAGGGGCGTCGCGTGCCCGTTGGGGTTCGGGGCGTGACAGAGTTCTTAATGTTATCATCAAATATGTAATGCTTATCGTTAATAGGAACTCATATTTTCAAGTATCTGCCATTTTTAAAAGATGTGATTCAATTAAAGAATTAATACCACGAAAAACATTAAATTAGTACACATATGACAAATTTACCTTAATCTAATTTTTTGACAATAAAAAACCCTCAACAGGTACACTGTGACCAATTTTTCCATCGTTAGTTTCCATTAAATTTTACCGTTAAATTACTGAGTTGGATGAAACGTGGTTGTTCATACATATACTAGTTTGGGGTTTTACTCTCTGTTTATCATATGTGTATTAGTTTGTATTTTTTCATGATATTAATATTTAACGGAAACTAACGAAGGGTAAAATGGTCACAAAATGTACTCGTTAGGGGTTTTTAGTGATCAAAAAATTAGTTTGGGATAAATTTGTCACATGTGTACCAATTTAAGGTTTTAGTAGTAAAAAAATTAGTTTGGTGTAAATGTATTATAGGTGTACCATTTTCAGATTTTTTGTGGTATTAACCATTAATTAAACACCAGTTAAAAGATCGTAATGTGAGTTAAAAATATGGCTAATAAAACAGCAAGTGACACCACCAAACTCTCATGATTGCAGTTCGGACTTGGCAAAGAGCAAGTAAATGTAATTTAGTCGTCATCTTTTCGACAAGATGCGTGCATGATTTGTTTGAATGCCTAAGATCTGCGATTTGATTATTTCCCTCAATATATTCCTTGAAGAATGCAAAGAGAATTGTTTGCCCGCATGCATATTTGAACAAGCAATGTATGGATATGAAAGACATTAATATAAGCACACAGAATGAGAGAAAACACAATATGTATATTGACGGCACTTGGCAGTGTTTGCTAGCTCCAAGAATTATAATCAGCAGCCTTAACTATACAATATGGTGCAAAATCTGAAAGACATCAATCTTAACCTATCAAAATTTGTGTTCTTGAACTATACATAGGGTACAAAATATAATCTCAAGTCTTAGCCACAGGTATAAGGGATAAAGCAAACAAAGTGAAAACTCAAATACAAACTAAAAATAGGAGGCATGCTTTCCAATTCGAAGACATGCCACTAATGAATTAAGCTTGGGACCTTTCCACGAACCTCTTCATGTCAGATGACTGCATCACCATTTTGAAATAACTCTAGAGATGCGGTCTAAAAAAATAAAATAAACAAAAGCTCAAAATGGAACTCTCACCCAATGGTCTCCCAAATCTTCTGGCATTATTAACGCAAAGAAACCAACTAGCTATAAAAAGATTACTTTAAATGTTTCAAAACCTTTGTCTACAACCATTTGAATAAAGATAATTATTTGTTAGTTCACCGACGTATGAACTTGTCTAAATAAAATCTCATACCAAATTAACTTGTTGAAACGATCTCTTCTACAATCAATAGCTAGTTGATTATCAGTCTTCACTAAAACATGCATCGCAACTCACAAGGTATTACTGAGTATCATTTGAAGTGCACACATTTTGGTGATGAAGGCCGTGAATAATAACCATTCTGTTTCCTTTTTTCACTATTTTTTTTGTTCCTAGGAAAGTTTGGAACAGAAATTCATTTAGCAATGCAACTTCATTTTTTATTTATTTCCGAGATAATTTTTTGGTCTAGAAATAAGTTTGGAACAAAAAAGACAAGTATATATATATATATATATATATATATATATTTACTTTTTATTTTTTGAAATAGAAAAAGAAATAACAACTCTTTTTATCGCTCACCCTTGCCGCCCGCCAACCATCCGCTGCCGCTTGCCCCCGCCTGCTGCCCACCCTAACCTGCTAGTTGGTTGCCCGCCATTGCCAGCTGGCTGTCCGTCGCCGCATGCCACTGCCTGCCTGCCACCGAGAACAGAATTTTAAGAGTAATCCATTAAATGAATTTTTGTTTCAGGAATAGAAATTTTCTTTCGTTATTAAACGCTATAATCTGCCCAAAAACTCATCCAGAAAAATACTATTTCTAACTAGAAATTGAGCTGGAAAAGAGAATGGTTTTCGTTCGTGCCGAAGGGTCTGGAACAACTTTGTTTCACGTGTTGCCTAATTAATTCGAGCATGACGGGCATAGTCTGCAAACTACTTCTCCTCTGTGAGCCAATGCCAACACATGTCCCTGTAAGCTCCGTTGATGTCCCATCAAGTTCCCATTATTCTCTGCTAAAGAAGATGTGTTTGTCCGAGTGCTTTGAGCATATTCAAAAGATCAATAACACAATTCTAGTGGACCCACCAGGACAACGAAACCGACGGATTGTTTAAAAGTCTATCGTTCTTATCTTGATGGAAGCACAGGACGTGTACAGCGGTTTTTTGTATATTTATTTTTGGCTGGCGACGACGTGGGGCAGTCCGCTTACCATTCAAGATCCCATTATGACCAACTTGGCTTATCATTTATCTATTGATTTATTTCCTCATTGTGGACAAAATCTCTCGTGTTTGATGCTCTCTATGCTAAGCCTTTTTCGAATAATCAAGCTTTCGTCTTTTTAGCTTTTTTCAAAAGCATCTTTATTAAAAGCGAACTTGAGAGGGAGATGGGAGATCCCACTATCTAATGTCTAGTCAGATTATTGCATCTTCTGGGCCTGGTCTTGTCACTCTCTTATTATTAACCTTTTTGAGAGTGGACGACCTCAGGCAAGGCCGAGCATCGTGCGTAGCATTTTTACAAACGACGGAGCTCCATTAGACAAAATATTGCATATGGATTGGGATTGTAGTGATAATGCATGGCTGCTTTCTTGGAGACAAAGATGTCATAGAAAACGAAAGTATGGACTAAGAGTTCTCAATGCTATCATCAAATCATTCGCTATGTAATGCTTATCGTTAATAGGAACTCATATTTTCAAGTATCTGCCATTTTCAAAAGATGTGATTTAATTAAAGGATTAATATTACAAAAAATTCCAAACTAGTATACCTGTAATAAATTTACCAAAAACTAAAAATCTCAAACTAGTACATCTGTGAGAAATTTTTCCTCCGTTAGTTTTTGTTAAATTTTACCTTTGAATTACTGAGTTGTATGATAAGTGACAATTGACGGGTATGCCAATTTGGGGTTTTACCCACCGTTTGTCATAGGTGTATTAGTTTGTGATTTTTTATGATATTAATCTAATTTAACGGAAACTAACGGAGGGTAAATTTGTCACAAAATGTACTAATTTGAAGGTTTTGGCAGTCAAAAATTAGTTGGAGATAACTTTATTACAAGTATACCAATTTAGGGTTTTTAATGATCAAAAACTTAGTTTAGGGTGAATTTGTCACAGGTGTACCAATTTGAGATTTTTTGTGATCAAAAAATTAATTTTGGATAAATTTGTCATAAATGTATTAATTTGGGATTTTTCATAGTATTAATCCTTAATTAAACATCAGTTAAAAGATTTCAACGTGAGCAAAATACATGGCTTATAAAACTATAAGTGACACCACTAAACTCTCATTATTGCAGTTCAGACTTGGCAAAGAAAAAGTAAATGTAATTTAGTCATCCTCTTTTTGACAAGATGTGATGGATTATTGGCTTTATCGTGCATGATTTGTCTAAATGCCTAAGAGCTACGATTTGATTATTTCCCTCAATATATTCCTTGAAGAATGCAAAGAGAATTGTTTGCCCGCATGCATATTTGAACAAGCAGTGTATGGATATGAAAGACACTAATCAAAATGAGAGAACACACAATGTGTATATTAACTGTAAGGACCTCGGCCCCACCACGCTTCCACTGCTCCACTCCTTGTGTAATATTGTCCGCTTTGGACACTAAGTCCTCACGGCTTTAAAACGCGTTACACAAGGGTTAGGGGCCAAGCCTTATAAACAAGGCCAGGACTCCCCCCTAAGCGATGTGGGACAGAGACATGCCCCCTTGCCATCCTAGAAGCCTGCCAGGAGCCGCTCCTTGTCCAGGCCCTCTGGCCCCGGCGACCACTCCCCGCCCTCGTCGGACCGGGTCGTTACATTCTCCCCTCCTTCGAGCACAGCGTCCTCGCTGTGGCCCCACACGCGGTCAGGAGTCGGCTCTGATACTATTTGTAAAGACCTCGGCCCCACCACGCTTCCACTGCGCCACTCCTTGTGTAATATTGTCCGCTTTGGACACTAAATCCTCACGGCTTTAAAACGCGTTACACAAGGATTAGGGCCCAAGCCTTATAAACAAGGCCAGGACTCCCCCCCTAAGCGATGTGGGACAGAGACATGCCCCCCCTTGCCATCCTAGAAGCCTGTCAGGAGCCGCTCCTTGTCCAGGCCCTTTGGCCCCGGCGACCACTCCCCGCCCTCGTCGGACCGGGTCGTTACATTAACGGCACTTGATAGTATTTGCTAGCTTCAAGAATTATATTCAGCAGCCTTAACTATACAATATGGTGCAAAATCTGAAAGACATCATCATAGGCCAAAATAAATTGCTGTTAAATTTTGAAGCATTCCAAGAAAAACCCATCATGACTTCCATTTTAAAAAGGAGTCAAAAGACAAACTGATGGAACCACTAGAGAATGGACGTAGATGCACTCATAGTCCAAGTAGAACATTATAAAAAAAATTGCCATATGATGATACGGTTGGAAATTTTTCTAATGTCTCTGTTTTCTTGCTTTTTTAACCATAGTTTAAACCCTTATATCAACAATTGCTTATTGAGATGAGTTTAATGTGATTTCATTTTTTCACAACGGCAATATGGATCTAACATTTTAATTTGATTTTTCTTTTGAGAAAGAAAGAGCGAAAAACTACTAGAGAAAACCAACAAAAAAAAAAACAGATAGACAGAGAGAATGACGAAAGAGCGAAACAGAGCAAGAATGATGAGAGATGAAGAAGGTGGAGAGATTTGAGTGCAAAAAAGGATTAGGTACTAGTCCTAAACCCGCTCCTTGTGTGAGTCATGAAATCATATAAATATAGAAGTAACATTAAAACATTATCATATGCTAATTGAACGGAAAAAAATTTGAAGTTTTATTTTTGAAATGGTATATAGATTGAAATAGTTCTATATCGTAATATGACCGTGCTATTGATTTATATATTGAATAGAAATTTTTGATAATATTCTACTTATTGACAAATTTGACTCGGGCCAACTTAGACCCTTCTACCCAATTAATGTTAACCATTAATTGAAAATTAGTTGAATTTTCATGTATTGTCTTTCAAATTTTCACAAATTTGTTGACAAAAAGGTCCTCATAACCATCCCTTTAAGTGTAAGAAAAAAAAAAACCTCAGATCATAAGGAAAAAGTTCAAGTTGTTTAAGTGTTTTTGCCAACCACAATTGTTAGATTATAATGTCAAGTTACTTTTAAATCTGTATATTTGTAATGACTATTTGAAAAGGTTTATGGCTAATTTCTAACAAAAAAAAAGGTTAGGACTAATTAAAGTCATGAGGGATGTTCTCTTTGAAATTAAGTTGACAGGGACCTCTTACATAGTAACTACCCTGTTTATGAGGAATAAGTGCATAAAAAAAATTGACCATATAAAGTTACCATTTTCCCAAAGTAAGTATTTTTTTTATGGTAATCTAGAGGATAGGGTGTCCAGACACTTCTACTTAAAAGCCCATGAAATATCGATTCTAACTATGTACTCCTCATATAAAGACAAATCGTTACGAGCTTTCTTCTCTATTTGTTCGCCACGTATAGTTCGAGCCTGGATAATGACTCTTGTTTGACGCAGGGTTATTCTTTGGAATATGTATATGTACAGGTTGTTCTGTCACCATTCACTTTTGCTGATCGTTTCTACAGCGTTTTTTTCTTCTTTTGTAGGTTGCGATGACAACGTAGTCTCCATATTAACTTTTCGTTTGGCCATGGTACTGTGACTTGTTGAGTGTCAGATTTCTAGTGCTCGGACATTGTTGATTTTTAATTGAAAGATGAAATGTCCTCTTGATCTTTGTACTCTGCTTTCATACTTATATAAGTAGAATCACCACAATCTCCTGAAACCTTATCGATAGAAGTCACTTTTACACTCAATTTTTTAATCAGGGATTGTATTACCATAAAAAAAAATTTTATGGCTAGCCAAATAATTTCAGACAATTCACCATATAAGCCATGCCTATGTGAGTCATTTTAGCGAGGCTTTGCAAATTTTAGCGACGGAGACATCCACAGTGGGATAGCTAATGGACCTAATGCCATACATTGATTAACCTGCCTTATGCCTTTGGCAATATTTTACCAAAACAAAAGCAAACTTTATTTTCCACTAGAAAAAGTTGATGTCGACGGCCATTCTCACTTGCTTTTGCTCTGAGTTGATAATGGGATTGAGACTTTATGTGGGGGAATCTTTAAATTAGGTACATGGTCATTCTAACTGAATATCCTAATCTTGAAATAGATAACTTTTTTCAATGCGGATGCTAAAGCGGTTATGTCGTGTCCAATACTTTAAGAAAAAGCAAAAAAGTGAGTATAAAAGTGCTTCAAAGCACTAAAATCAACTCATAATCCACCAAAGCCCAATCTAATTGATGGATCTCTTGACTTTGTTTTTAGGTGATGCAAAATAGTTGTTATACTTCCCACTGCTTTCACTTTCTTTATTAGTTATCCTTTGCCTCTCTTGCTTTTTGGAAATGTACTTGTGTCGCTTTTTCCTTTTCTAGGATCCCTATGTAAGATTGTCGGAGTGTCTATCCTCCCCGCTTGGAGCGGCAAATAACTGCATGGACTCGTCGGATGAATCACGACCATTGATCCTATAATACTCATCAAATTTAGTGATTTACTTGCCCTCGATCTAAATTCTAATGTCTAGTCAAGATTTTCTTGGAATTAGTGTACGCAAGGATATTCTTATATGAGTAATCAATCTAGCCAGTAGCGCATGATATTAGCTCAGATGGAGCTTAGGTGGCCACATTATGTAGCAAATCTAATTCTTGAAACAAGGACGAATCATTTCTAGCTATTTAGAGTGTTGTGTATCAATCTTAGAAACATGCTGTCATACTATAATTATGTAGCTATTACATTCTCCAATTGATTCTGTATGTGAAGTTGGTGCATCATTTTGTGTGAGAAAGTATAAATTCTCGAAAAGAAATTTTACACTCAACAAACAATGATCATGCATAATCAAATTCAGAGCACAGCGGATGTGTGAAGCGTAGCTCCTCAAGCAGGGCAAGTCTCCCTTTTGGATGAATTGATCCTTTGGGCTTTACATCGTCAAATAATGCCTAGAAAATAAGGATGTTTTAGGAACGAGCTATGAAACTGGGCCTTGGGTAGAAAATAGGCCTCGTATATTCTTGTGCTTCTTTGGGCACTCCGATAGACGAAGCTTTGATCAGACGAGTTAAAGCCTTAATAGAAAGGGCCGGATATCTTTCTTCTATAATAGATTTCTGTTAGTGTATGGAGTTTTAGATATTTAGTGCTATAATGGAAGGAGCCTCGAAATTTTTTCACATTGACGATGCGGATACTTTTCTAATATATAACTCAAGCCGCTCCATGCAGTAATTGAACTCATACAAATGATGGACAGACCCACCAGGTCAACGGATGCGTGTTCGCTAAACTTGATTATAGGCATGGATACTCACTCATGTTCTCTCAAGCCTGCTCGCTGGATTTGAGGGCATAAATTTGCCTTCCTCTATACATGAAGGGATCGGATTAACCCTCCTTTTGGATTCAAGGGAAGAAATTTTCACATATCGATGCTGTTTATAAACATTAATCTCATGAATTCATCATTCTTTGATGATAATTCTAATTGTAAAGAAGAAGGATTTAAGACAAATAAGATTATAAAGCATCGAAACTCTTCGAAATTGAGATAACGAAAGATCAATAATCATCATCCAGCATTTTTCTCTTCAATGACAGTCCAAAAGTTTTCCTAAGTCAAAGTCCAAGAGTCTTTCAATTTTCAAGAAAAAGAAAAGTAAGGAGAACACATCACCAAGATTTTTAACTCATGTAGATAAGCAAAAAGATGCGGGGCCCACCATCGGAACCCCGCGTACCCTTGCGTCATCGTGCAAAGGCAGGATCGTCTCTTCAATAGAAAGGCCATGATGCCTGCAACATTTTCTGCTGCGGAAATAGCGACAACCTTATTTATATGCTCTTACTCATGTAAGAACATAGGGTTGAAAGCACAAAATAAGACGGGTTGTATGGTGCGTTCGTTTCGCGAAAAATAAGTAATTTGAAAAATATTTTTTTTAAAAATGATCGCTTATATCATTTATAAAAATTAGTCAACGGAAAATATTTTCATTATTGATAACAATCTATGCTTAACTATTTTCATGGGCGATGAAAAATCTTTCATTTATTTATTTTTTTAAATGATATAAGCGATTATTTTTCAAAAAATATTTTTCAAATTATTTATTTTTCGCTAAACAAATGCTCGACATTCGGCTTCCTATGAGGAGAGAGCCGGGATATGCTCTTTGCTCTTTCATGAGGTGGGACTTGAGCCGAGAAAATCCAGTAACGACATGTCACAGTATAACTGGTCCTATCGAAGTTAGAGTAAGTAGTGAGTTTTGGTGGGCTAGATAGATAGATGATAAAAGAAGAAGGTTGCTATCTGGAGGGTCTTCTTGAGACGCGCAGGAGCCGACTTGCAGCATCCAGGTGAGTCCTTCGAGGTTGACGCATGTAGTGACCCAAACTAATCCTCGATCCACAACATTCATCTCACCAGCAATAGATCCTCCTATTGTTCATGTGTGGGGCTGGCACATAGGTCATCCAAGTTTGAGCCTTTCCTCGTATTTTCCTTGTTCAGATTCTAGCATTTATTTGTCAAGTAAGTGTAAATGCGACATCCGTGCCTCAGCTAAACAATCTGGTCTGTCTTTCTCAAGAAGTCAAGTCTCATCATCTGCTTGTTTTGATTTCACTCATGTGAACATTTGGGGACCATTTTGCGAACCTTCTGCGACCAACGGTGCACGTTATTTTTTAATTGCAACCGATGAGTTTTCTCGTAGCACTTTGATATATTTGTACAGCTCGAGTCTTAAGCTTTCATCGGCGTTCATGGACCGACACACTCCAACAAAATGGGTTGTTGAGCAAAAAGTTCTCCTTTTACTCAATGTTGCATGTGCATTACGTTTTCAAGCCAATCTTCCGTTACTTATGTTGCTCTCTGAAAGCCAATTTTCCCTACGGTTGATAATTGACTAATTCTAAGGATTTCCTCTAATAGTTTTTTTTTGTCTCACTCCTTTCTTCTACGGTCATATGTGTGTGGTGTTCACGCGAATTAAACTCTGGACCTGGTGCTCTCCGGCCTCACCCTCCATTCTCTTTACCAGCAGAGCCGCATGCTTGTTAGCTTTCTCTAATAGTTGAAATGGACGATTCTAAAAATATAAGTTCCTTCGTACAATAAAGATTGGCTTTCTTGCATTATTTACAAAAGTGTTTCTTCTCCACTCACCATAGTTTACCCTTGCCCGCCCGCCTGCCCGTCCACTCGCCCACCTGCCCGCCCACCCATTGTGCCCTATGTGGTCGGGCCAAAAAGTCCTTATCTAGCCGCCCATGATAAAATACATACTAAGTTTTCTACATAGAAGTGATCAGGGCTAAGGTGGGCAGACTAGTTCCAAGAAGAGAATTATTTGCCTAGATTCATCTACTCACCCAGCTCAAAAAAATTATATATCTTTAGTTAATGTGCAAGTTCAAGCTATTCATGAGGCTTGACATTTGGGATTTTTAGTATTAACAATTGGGTTTGTTATTAGCTAAGCCGCTAAAAGAAGTTTTTTAAAAGTTGACTATTTTTTTTTGGGTCGCGCTTATCTATCATTCAATACTCCCACTCTCAATCCATATGGAATTTGAAGTGTCACATGCATAAACGAGTTTTTCAAATTCGCAAGGAACTGTTTGCATATTGAAAGTGATTTTGTATCTATACGTAATTTGTAGTTGAGACAATTTGTGTATGATTCACAATAATTCCGTTTAATGTCATTAATCCCTAAGTTCTTTTTTCCCTGGCTAATGATTCCTTTCATTAATTAAGGAGGTTGAGTCCTCTTATGAAGCTAATTTCAGGTCATCGCTGGCTTTATACGACTCTTCTTTTGTAACATCCTGAATTTTGACCCGTTATCGGGACCAATAAAGTGTATATTGATTCTCGTGTGATTTTAGTAAGTCTCGCCCGGACTTGATCAATCACGGGATACTAACCAAATGGGAAAGGCTAAATAGGATCAGGTACTTGGACCGAGAACCCGATCGTGATGGAGTGCCGATTTTGATGGACGTCGAGGAAATATTTTGAACCAATATAGGCCGATCCTAGGAAAATGACAGGTTGATATTGTCAGTGATGCACGATCAGATCGCGAGTGATTTCGCATGACCGAAAGTGCGCCTGACAAAGGAAACCCGATTTTGATCCAAACGATCGTGACCTCAGGTGCTAGTGATAATTCCTCTCGTTCTCTCGAAATTGAGACTATCATGACTCGGACAATCTTAGGTCGATACGCGTAACGCCTAAACAGCCGCCTGTTAGTAAGAGACCCTAAAACTGCAAAACGAGTGAATTAGATCGCGATATTGGACCCGAATTTCGATATCAAAATTTCAAGGGTAATTAAGACTATTTTGCAAGACGGACGTCATTTTGGAGTGGCCATTCATGTTTGGGATTAATACGGTTGGAAACTGAAAATTTGACAGAAATTGAGAAAAAGACGGTTTTGCCCCTGTGGACACCGAGGCCGAATTCGGGGGCCGTTTGAGGTTATTTTTCGGGGCCAAGGTCATTTTGGGATAGCCACGCACATTTGGAGTGGTTTTGGACAAAAAGTGGAATTTCGACAAAAATTAGAAAATAATATTATTTTATTCCCGGAAACTTCGCGGACGATTTTTGAGGGCTTAGAAAGTGAATTTCGCGATTCCGACACCGGATTATGTCTCCCATGAATATTTAGGACCGGTATGGGCAAAAATTGAAATTTCGGTTCGGGATCGAAAAATGACGAAAATGCCCCTAGGTCATTTTGATTTATTCCGAATTTTTGGGGCAATTTTGGGATTTATCTAGGGTTGGTTAAGGCTAACTAGACTTGGTTAACCATGGTTAAGGACTTTTGACCATTTTGCCGTTGTATTATTGGATAAGGAGTGTTTTAGACCCTTGGATGAGGGGTATTTTGGTCCAAAGGCTTGGATTGTTGACATGTGGACCCCACTAACCATCTTGTTGACCACCCTTGACCCTCTCTCTCTCTCTTCAGACCTCTCTCTCTCTGCTCACGTCTCTCTCTCCCTCGATCTTCTCTCTCGGCTGCTTCTTTCCTCGCCGTTTCAGCCGCGTCGGCTACTGTTCACGCCGGAACAGCTGGCCGCCGGAGCTGCTGGCGCTGAGCCGTCGTGCGCCGTCCCCTAGCTCCGTCCCAGCCCCATCGACCCACTTTCCCCCTGTCCCGCCGCCCACAGCAGCCGTTCCAGGCGGAGCCGTGAGGATCACCGTTGGTCTTCACGCCGCCGGTGCCGCGCCGCCGTCCTCCGTCGTTCGCCGTCCCCCGCCGACCAGCCTAGCCCTCACCATCTCTCCTTCCGCCACCCTCAGCCGCCGACCAGCCCTCCCCTGTTCTGGCCGTGAGCCACGCCGGGTGCCGAGGTGCCGCCGTGACCGCCGGCTTGCCGCCTGAGCACCGCCGTCGATTCGTACCGCTCGTCGGTAATCGACCGCTCGCTCCCGTCGCCTCGCGTCGATATTAGGCGAGTAAAATCCCTAATCCTTGAATTAGCCTAATTGTGCAAATTTAGGGGTTTAACTAGGGTAATTAGGCTAGATTAAGGCCTAATAATGTGTATTTTGTGCATGGGTTGATTAGGGAACCTAATTGGGACTTATTATGGTTGTTTAATGGTGGTTTGGAGATTGAATGATGGCTGTTTTGGTGTGGTCCTCATTGGATCCGAATTTGCACAATTTACCCCAATTGAGCATTAAATGACCTAGTGAGTAATGGCTTGGAATTTGCCATTTTGAAGATCAATTAGGACTAATGGGAACCTTATGGGATGATGCCATGTTCAAGGTTTAATGATTGAGATTAATTGGTAGTGACAAGACCTAAGCGGACCCGGATTTTGAAATGTTAAATTGTGCATTAAGCGCCGAATGTAAATGGATTGGAATGAAATGAATTTAACAGGTTGATAATGTGCTGTATGATTGGAAATTGTGATTCAATGCGCTTGGCACATCGAGGCATGGCCTTCGGGTCGATTTAATTGTGAATGACCATTGGGTCATGGCCTTCGGGTCGATTTAATTATTGATGACCATTGGGTCATGGCCTTCGGGTCGATTTAATTGTTGATGACCATTGGGTCATGGCCTTCGGGTCGATTTAATTGTGGATGACCATTGGGTCATGGCCTTCGGGTCGATTTAATTATTGATGACCATTGGGTCATGGCCTTCGGGTCGATTTAACTGTTGATGACCTTTGCGTCATGGCCTTCGGGTCGATATCCTGTTTATGAGTTGTAATGATATTGAAAGCCTAACCTGCAGGGCTGGAGTAGCAAAATTAGGGCTGAGGGCCCGAATGACTTTATAATGATCAATTTACTGGTTCAGTGATTCATGCATTTTATTTACCTTCTGGAGGTGCACGTTAGCCTAGTTTAGGATTAGGAATCTTTACTTGCTGAGTTTATCTCACGGTTGTGGTAAAATCGATTTTTCAGACCCACGTCCGTAAGATGCCGAGGAAAGCCCCTCTTTTTGGATGTCCACAGCGGATTCAGCGATCTTCTAGTGTGCATCCCTGTGGAGATGGATCAGCGTATATTAGATACCATTCTGTTGTAATTGTAAATGTGGGAGAGGATTATAGCGACACTCAGGAGTACGTAGCCTAGTGTTATAGGGGAGCAGATGGTGTGACGGGACCCCCGATCAGAACTTTTGACGTTCCAGTGGACGTAAACAGCGTCATGATACCTCAGATGGCGAGTGGAGAAGTATCGAACCCTCCGGCCTCCCTCAGTGTGAGTAGCCAGGATGAGACCGTGGATGGACCGGCGGTTAGGGATGAGGAGGAGGTAGAGCAGCAAGTTATAGCTGTGGATGTAAATCCCGTGGATGACGAAGATTTTGATCCTATAGCCATGGACGTGAATATCGAGGCAGCCGGCGAAGTGGCTGAAGTTGGATCCGACGAAGAGATAAGATCCGAGGAGGACTCTTCTGAGGAATCTTTAGTGCCATCCGATCCAGACGGGGAGCCCTAGACTAGGTCCTAATGTGAGCAGTAGAGGCTAACCCCTTTTTGACCATAGCCTCTCCCCGATAGATAGTCATTAACCCTAGGCCACCGATCCCTTTTTGTGTCGTGGCCCCTTGATGTATCTTTTTGATTGTAAATGGTTAATGTATATATAAGTTGTAAAGAATGTACATTTTGGTTCAGTCTATTGCAAAGTATTTTCTCTTGCTACACATGGTTACGTTTTAAATTGTCCGGGTGTATATATATATATATATATATATATATATATATATATACGTTGTTTCCGCATGTGGTGTGTTTTCTCTGATTTGAGGTTTTCGGGTCGGTGATGCAATCCTGGGAGCGTCGCACCTCTTTTCGACCTATATGCGGATGTTCAGGCTTCGTGGGGTACGGGGCGTGACATCTTTAGTTCTGCTAAGTTGATGTCCAATTTAACGAGAGTCTGTGTATTAAACACCAGAAAGCATTGAATATTATGGTGAATACAGACTTCCTTTCACTCTCTCTTTTTCCTTACATGAATGTAAATTTCCCATCATACTTCGAAACATAGAGAGCGGTTCGATGAAGGAAATCTACGTGTACCTAAAGAAATCAGTTTCCTCCGTCTCATGACTCATGACTCATCCCCACATGGTGACTATTAACACTATCAAGGTGTCTTAAACATTCAGGATCATTCCATTTGTTAGAACAAAACTACATGCTTTTATCCGATTTGCCGATTTGGAAGCAGGTATTAGCCAAGCAATTCTGAAGTTCTGTTCTCACCAAAAGTGAGCTAAAGCGATGCTTCCTCTGCCATCCCCTATTGCGTAGGATTTTTTACCTACTTCTGGTCAAGTGGTTTTGAAGATGGATACTTTGAGCACGATGTTGTCCCTTCTAATCGGGCTTGAACGTGCACAAGCCTCCCGCCTTCAAAGAAGTTCCTCTCGTGAATGCGGCCCAATCGACGGATAACTTTCCATAATGTTCGTGGCTGACAAGCTTCACTGGCCATGACTTGTCTTGAAAGATGAGAACCAGGGTCTGCGGGCTTTTCTTGATGTGCGTCTTTGGAAATGAATCGGAGACTCTCTGCTCAAGTGCACGTTTTGCAATTATATCATCAGAAAAAAGAAAACAGCCAATGATTTCTGACGAAGACGGTACGAGGATCCTTTTCAAAGCATGTCTAGGATAAAAACAGAAATTATTGACATGATGCACGGTTAACCTAGAGCTAACATAGTCTAGCGACTCCATGTGATTTAAATCCGAGAGTTGTCATTGTCGTGAGGATCTTACCACATTGCTTTTCTTCAAATATATTCATCTCACCGCAATCTGGTTGGGAATTGCTGGCCGGTTTGAGAGCTCTGCTCAAGCCTGGCTCTTTGCGTAAAAATATTTTACTATGATATTTTTGGCCCTTAATTTGAATAATATAATTAGTCAAGAAAAATACAGGGGAGTTAAAACTTGCACGATGAAGATCACAACCATAATGTGAGTTATGAGATTTCTCAACAAGATCCTCGCCCTCGAGTTTGGCACGTGAAAATCCTCAACAGCTTCAATGGACACATCGGCTTCAATTAACCGAATTTTTAGGGTCAACATGGCTGGGCCTTAGTCTCTAATCGAGCCACTATGCTGCCAGAGTCGAGATTAACTCAACTCCCGTACTCTTGAAGTACTACACTTCATGTTGGATCTTGACTCGAATTAAAAGCTGCGAGTGTGTGTGTGTGTGTGGCTAGGGTTGTCTATGTCTAATTTTACAACAATTAATTTTTTTTGAATTAGGCACACAAACATGCTGAGCCAAGTATTGGCGACCTCAAGTTTCAGTTTGACAAGATACTCGATGTTACGACCCTCCCTCACGGGGAAGCGGGTTTAGCAGTATGGCGAACAGGAATGGGCTATCTCTCTACTCAAGGTGCTCGCTCTCATTCGGGGTCTACCACGCGCGATGTTGGGAAAATTCGATTCAATCAGACGATGAAATTTTATCTATTTGGAGTTACTACTAACCTATTGGGATCGGCTAGGAGTTAAGTGAAACGTGGGACAACATTCCACTTCCTACAAACTAGAAATCTAAGTTTGGAGACTTGGTTATGCTGATGTCTAATTAGCGCCATTTTGGTATCTAAAATTGTTTTATTTTGAAAATGTGAATCACGTGGTCTTGTTCATTTTAAGTATCTAAGTACATCCTACTAATTGTCCATGCATGGTTATTTGCAAAAGTACACCTCAATCAAACATATCGGATAAGGATCCTATCAAATTACGAAAATGAAAGCCACATATCAAAGCGATATAAAGCACAAAAGCAAAGATAATAACATAAAAGTGCGAGAAAGTAAACTCGATACAAATTGGGTAATAGATATATATATATATATATATATATATATATATATATATATGACCTCAGTATTGTGCCTCGAGACATGAGTCTCGTGAGATCATTCAAAATTGAATCTAAATGTGACTCTGAGGAGACCTATCTACCACATGCAAGCCTAGAGGAAAACTAATCATGTAATTCAGTTAGATTGTGGGCATTCCAAAAGCTATTCAATAAGTGAGTGAAATCGTTTAGATATCCGCATGGCATTAGCTATTTTATTTAATGACATAAGCCTAGATAGACATATAGGTCCTAAAGTACTACCCCCTCTTCATTCAATTCCTACTCCACGATAATTGCAGTGCCTCTCACTGTCAAGAAAAAGAATGATGATGACTCTCAACATAATAAGAAATTCCTTTTTATCTTTTCCTGGTGTTGCTTGCACTATTTACCATCGTTTGAATCTACCAAATCTGATGAGCATTCATTCCATGAACTACATGATATCCAGCAGCGAAATTAACAAACAATGGCTGCACTTACAGAACACTAATTCCTCCTAGCAAGTCAAATCTATTTTATCAGCAAATGCCACAAAGTAGCCAACTAAGGAATACTCTTTTCTAAATATATATGATGAAATATTGTTCGATTTAATCCAGGGCAAAGATCAAGTTCATTCGAACCACTATTTCAAACACAGAATTCTGATATAAAAAAAAAACCGAGTCTGATGAAATTGTTGACAACAAGCAACGTTTGCGAAACATGTTGAGAAATGAATCAAGAAGATCGTATCACATCGCCAGGTACACAAATTACAATGATGACTCATCTACTGAAAGTGGACGATAACATGCGCCAAAGTTATTTGCAGAAAGAAGTATTAATCAACCAAAGAAGTCCGCGGTACTGGTTACCAGAAAGAGAGCAGAGCAAATACCAAACATTCAAAAGAGAAATGAAGATACCATATGTTCATAAAGATAATCCAGAAATCTGCATCATTACCCAAGAGATTCCTCTGTTGGTAACATTTCATCGTTACTTAAAAAGTGAAAAATCATCAATAACCACCACTCTTCACCTCTCTCCGCTTTCTAAATGTAATTAGTTAATTGTCGAACAAAAGCAATAAAAAGGTAATGGCATCTTTTTATCGAGGGACTATCTATCATTTTAAAATTTTTAATAGATGTCAGTAACCGAATCTAACGGAAATGGCACTCGCAACGTGCGTTGGGTCTAGTTATCTCTACGAGAGTGGTTTTAGAATTAAGACTTTGAGAGTTTGGTCTTATGTTTATGAATGTACAAGTTTAGGTCATTGAATCTAATTTAAAGTAATAATTTACGAAAACAGAAAATAGCAAAAACAACAACAACAAAAAGAGCGAAAAAAAATAGATAAAATAAATATATAATAAACTAATTAGAAAAATGATAGGTCTTTAAAAATTTCGTATTAAGTCTATCAAAGCCAATCAATTAGGCCGTAGAAGCTGCAGCCCCACTCCTCCACCCCCACCCCCACCCCCCACCCCCACCCTATATGCTAAACATCCGCTTGAAATCTTGGGAATCCCGTCATTTCTGACGCCATTCTTCGTTGTACGCCCATCAACCGGAAATCACATTGGGTTAAATTTTCCGATACGAGGCAATTCAAATAGAAATTTCAAATCGAAAGGCCTATGGAAAATTAAAAAATATTTCTTCAGAGTTAAGGTCGTGAGAAATAAAAATGAAATTTTCCTTTCACAGATGACATTAAACGATGTTCATTCGAGAGAGAATAGATAGTGAATAGCAGGTGCACGCAATTTATGAAAGCAAATTTTGAGCCGCGAATTCAACAAATGATCGGTCAATCCAGAGACAAAAGTGCCTTCCCTAATAGTAATAGGGAAATGAACACATAAGGAGCAACAACAATAAGAGACGAATGAATCGAGATCAAGTCGGATTCAAGATTGATACTCAACAAGCGAAACCTCAACACAAATTAAATAGCATGGGAATGGCTAAGCATGACATTAGAAGGCATGGCGACGCGGTCATCTCATCCAATCGTGTATCACTAAAACCAATCCAACTCCTAGAATGATTGGGAATACTACCTCAAATCGGCCTCCACGCTGAGGACATCTGGGAGGGATCGGGCAACGCGAGCCCCGTGGTGGCTCGACGGCGGCCGGTAGATGGCAAGTGGATGGAGTTGCTTCCGCGAGAGAAATTGGTGTGTTCCCCCAACTATTGATGGAGTTGGGAAAAAAAATAGAGAGGAAAAAACTAGAAAAAATCTGAAATTTTGGAGATGTGTCGCACATGTTACGGGTTTTGGATTTTTTGATGTAAAAAGAAAAAGTTTGTTACGGTGAACACAATTTTAGATTTTAAAAAGTCGAGTAAATTTATCATAATGAATATAATTCGAAATTTTTGGTGTTTTTTTTAAAAAAGAAGATAATTTGTGAGTCGTTGGATGAATCTTCCTTTTTTCTTATTCTCGTCGTTTTCTCTTCAAGCTCCTCGCCGCCGCCGCCGCCTGTCTTCACGCTCCGCCCTATCGTCTCGGGCGATGACGACTCTCGATTTGGCCTCGGATTCCGTCATCGCCGGTTGATGAGGCGGCGCCGGACCCGTGGGAGTGGCCACCGGTCAATCGGATGAAGCTCTTGTGAGCACCAGCCCACATCCCCACCCCCGACTTTGCACGAGGCTTAGACAGGGCGAAACGATGGACGCAAAGCTAACGGCGGCGGTGGAATCTGAAGGGCGGCGAACAAGACGAAAACCAACCGAAAGGTTCGATCGCACACGAAACGACCTGATGGTACAGCAGCGGCGGTAGCGGCGAGAGAGAGAGAGAGGAGAACAAAAAAATGAAAATGGAGGAAGACTTGGTGGAAAATGAGGATGGGCGGAGAGAAATGGAGAGAGATGGCTCGACTCCGATGGAATGAAGGGGGAGATCGATCCCTCTAGCTGACGATGATTCACTGCAACCTCCGATGGGAAGCACCGCCCAGCCATTCGTCCAGATCGAGCTCTCTGCCGTTCGTTGCTTCCAGCACCCACCCAATGCACGAAAATCGTCGGTTCCGGTTCGAAGAAGTCACTCGCCTCGCCACTGTGGCGAGATGACGGGCTTCCATTGGCGCTGCTCCGCACTCCCCGTTGCGACCTGTCACCCGTCGCGGTTCACCTTCCCATCGCATGGCCTATCTCCCAAGGGATCGTGATTCATTATTATGTAGCCACCACGACAGTCGAAGTTGACCACCGGAGTTTCCAGGTCGTTGAATGTACTGCGTCCTCTGAGCAGAAGGCGTTCGGTGAATTGCGCTGCAGAGAAACAGAGGGTGAGACGATTCCGAAACAACAAACAGAGGAAGATACGCCTAGAGAAATCTCCACGGACGGCCGGTTCCTCGTGACGATCAGGCGATGATGAAATCGTCAATGAAGAGTCAGGTCGTTTCATCTCCGATTGAAGTCTAGAAATATTTTAGATTCATCCCAAATTTGTCTGTTGATTTCTATTTCGGCTTTTGTTTTCTCCCATTCTCTCGCTGTATTCCGAATTTCCATTGCCGTCGGTTGCACTACGGAGCAGGAATCGAGTTCGCAAGGAAGGTGTTCGATGGAATGACGAAGCTGGACTCTGTTCTGAAGAATACCTTATCAAGAGAGAGAGAGAGAGAGAATCAGCGAGCTTTATCTGGCGGCGAGAGCAAAGTTCAAGTTCGAGAGCGCAAGGTGTCAATTCTCAGACAAAAGCCAGAGGCTCGGATGCTGTGTAGTGTTGAGAGAGGTTGCGGAAGGGTTGTGCTGCAGCGACGCGGTTACAGAGTTATGCTACTGCGGTGAAAGAGATGACTGTGAGAGAGGCTCTGAATACAGCGCTTGATAAGGAAATGCCTGCCGATCCTAGTCTCTTTCTAATGGGTGGTGAGGAGGTCGGAGAATAGCAAGGAGCCTTTCAAGGTGTCTTAAAGGTTCTTTTGCAGGAGTATGGACCTGAGAGGGTTGTTGATGCTCCTATCCCAGAGGCTGGTTTCACTGGAGTTGAAGTCGAGCCTACAAGGTGTCTTTAGTTTCAAGAGGAGCTGCAGCAGGAGTTGGTGCCCTACACTCCCAAGCCCTGCGAGGACGTCGCCATCCCACCTGGAGGAAGCTTTACCGGATCCGGCCTCATTAAATCACTCATCACCCTCAGTATTTACCGGACGTGAGAATCGTCCATGGCGTACGAAATGAGAGTTGCTCATGAACTGTGTAGCATCTCTGGTATATTCCTCCAACCAAAGTTCTTCCTCATCCTCTTGCTTTTCAGATTTGTGGTCACTAATTTCTAATGCAGTGGTTAGTTGCTTTATCTGAATGCGTTGTTGTCAGGGAGTGGATAGTTGGCATGGTCGCAAAATTTATTGGTGTTTACTCAAGTCTCCTTTTCAGTTGCCATCATTACGGAATCAACATAAGCACAGAAAGATGAGGTATACATAATAACGTGGCCGCAGGATGGGACCATTGTTATTACTCTGATTAACTCAGCTTGTAATGTTTGGTATTAGCCTCAGAAAGCTTCACGTCTCCTTCGTCCTTTTCCTGCCTTCTTTTGTTCGAAAGGGTAAGCAATCATTCGCAAATTCCGGACATGCTCGTCTTGATATGAAGTAGTAATTGCTTTTGCTATTCAATGACACTCTTCGCCCTCATAAACTTTGATTGTTGACCTATTGTTGCGTAGCTTAACCGCTATTCTCTAAATTGTTGATCCATTTGGTAACGAGGGTAATAGGTCAATGATTCAGTCTTGTTGAATTCGATCTGTTAATCGTGTGCTCTGCTGTTCTAGCGTTTGAATGAATTTTTATTTGGACCTGCTTTGCTTCATGGTTATTGGTATCAACCTTATGTGTTGTTTCATTCTGCAATAGTGCAGTGTAGGAAAATGGTGAACTCCTGAAGCTCACTCCTAGGCAACATCGTTGATTATGGGCCATTTGCTGCATTTTCTTCTCTTGTACACATGTATTTAGTGACAGCAGATTAGAGCATGAAGACTCTCTAGAAATACAAATCATGGAGATATGAGGAAGTGTCTTTGTGGATATTTCTCCCATTCCCTCACTGTCCTCCGAATTTCCATTGCCGTCGTTGCACTGTGGATTCGAGAGAGAGAATCAGCGAGCTTTATCTGGCGGTGAGAGCAAGTTCAAGTTCGAGAGCGCAAGATGTTGTCAATTGTAAGACGAAAAAGCCACTGCCGGAGTAGGCTCGGATGCCGTGTTATTGACAGAGAGGTTGCGGATGAGTTGTGCAGTAGCGGTGTGAAAGTTTCTTTAATTGACTAACCTACGAAAAGATGTAGCATAGATTTGAAATTCAGTTAATTTGACAAAATAAATGCCGAATGCTCCTTCATACGAGAATAAACTAATAAGAGTTAATACCACGAAAAATCTCAAATTGATATATTTGCGATAAATTTACTTCAAACTAATTTTTTGAACATTAAAAACTCCAAACTGATATACCTATGATAATTTTATCATTTGTTAGTTTTTATTAAATTTTACTATCAAATTTTTGAATTAAATGACACGTGACAGTTGACGGGTATACCCGTTTGGGGTTTTACCCTCCGTTTGTTACAGGTATACCTTTTTGTGATTTTTCGTGGTATTAATCCAATTTAACGGAGGGTAAATTTGTTACAAATGAAGCAATTTGGGATTTTTGGTGGCCAAAATTAGTTTGGGGTAAAATTATCATAGGTGTATTAGTTTGTGATTTTTTATGGTAACAAAATTAATTTGGGGTAATTTTATCATAGGTATATCAGTTTGAGGTTTTTCGTGGTATTAACCTAACTAATAAACTTCAATTTGCACCCACGCGCAAAAAGAAACGATGAAAAGAATCTGTGGTAAGTTCACCGGAGCTTTTAAACCCATGGGTTGCGCCTTGAAATTCCAAGCCGGTATATGGCTCAAGGGAGGTGTATTCGGACATTACTAATCTCTACAGTTCTGAGGGTCAGGTCGAGCCACGGGAAACCTTAAAGAAGCACCTAATTTGAGAGAGTTTTTCCAGAGATGGAAGTTAGAGAATCGACATTAGCAGTCAGCTTCCTTCGAACTCATGACTCCTGCCCACATGGTGATTATTAAGCCTAGGATCAAGGAAAGGTATCATACATGTTCAGGACCATTCCATTCATTAGAACAAAACTCATGCTTTTATCCGTTTTGCCGGTTCCGGTTCGAAGACTTCGCTCGCCCGCTTCGCCACTGTGGCGAGATGAAGGGCTTCCATTGGCGCTGCTCCGCACTCCCCGTCGCAACCCATCGCGGATCACCTTCCCATCGCATCGCCTGTCTTTCCAGGGATCGTTATTCATTGTTCAGCTGCCACGACGGTCGAACTTGACCACTGGAGTTTCCAGGTCGTTGAATGTGCTGCGTCCTCTGAGCAGAAGGCGTTCGGTGAATGGCGCAAGAGAGAAACAGAGAGCGGGACGATTCCAAAACAACAAAGAGAGGAAGATACGGCCTAGAGAAATCTCCACAGACAGCCGGTTCCTCGTGACAATCAGGCGATGACGAAATTCGTCAATGAACAGTCAGGTCGTTTCGTCTCTGATTGAACTCTAGAATTACTTTCGATTCATTCCAAATATGTCTGTTGCTTTCTGTTTCGGCTTTTGTTTTCTCCCATTTCCTCACTCTCCTCCGAATTTCCATTGCCATCGTTGCACTGTGGATTCGAGATCCAGATCGAGAGAGAGAATAAGCAAGCTTTATCTGGCGGCGAGAGCAAGTTCAAGTTCGAGAGCGCAAGATGTCGTCAATTGTATGACGAAAAAGCCACTGCCGGAGTAGGCTCGGATGCCGTGCTATCGAGAGAGAGGTTGCGGAAGAGTCGTGCAGCAGCGGCGTGAAAGTTTTTTTAATTGACTAACCTATGAGAAGATGTAGCATAGATTTGAAACTCAGTTAATTTGACAAAATAAGTTCCGAATGCTCTTTCACGTGAGAAGAAACTAATAAACTTCAATTTGCCCCCCGCATGTGAAAAGAGACAATGAAAAGAATCTGATGTAAGTTCACCGGAGCTTGTAAAACCATGGGTTGCGCCTTGAAATTCTGAGTCATGTATATGGCTTAAGGTAAGTGTATTCGACGTAGAGCCGAAGCACCTAATTTGACAGTGTTTCCGGTGATGGAAGTTAGAGAATCGACATTAGCAGTCAGCTTCAATCGACTCATGACTCCTGCCCACATGGTGATTATTAAGCCTAGGATCAAGGAAAGGTATCACACACGTTCGGGACCATTCCATTCATTAGAACAAAACTCATGCTTTTATCCGTTTTGCCGAATCGGGAGCAGAATTTAGCCCAGCAATTCTATAAGTTCTGTCCTCACCAAAAGTGAGCTAAAGCGATCCTTCCTCTGCTGTATCGTATCACCCAAGTCTTATCAATGGTTCAGAAGATATGGATACTCCAAACACACATGCCTAGCCATGGTCTGCGGGCTTTTCTTAACGTGCGTCTTTGGGAATGAATTGGGAACTCTCTGCTGAAGTAGACATTTCTCAATTTTGTCATCAGAAAGAAGAAAACAACCAATGATTTCTAAGGAAGACAGTATGAGGATGCTTTTCAAAGCATGTGAAAAATAACAACAGAAACTATTGACACGATGCATGATTAACCCACAAAATCGAAGTCTTGCTCATAGTAGTACTTTCGCACTATCTTTGTATCGTAAGAACTGACCCGGATGTGACTTTTTTGGACAAGGCATGCAATGGAGAGCAGTACTGCGATTGGGACGATTATGCGGTGGCATTGTACAACCGTCCTGCGCTTATCTAAGGTCCACCCCTGCGGAAAAGGCGTTTGTTCGACTACTACACCCATGCTTCTTTCCACCATGTCGAGCGCTTAGGCCATGGTGCGTGCACTGGTGTGCTGACGCACGCCAATTGTACTAGCTGCACGGATTTCACCTACAATGAAGTCCAGATAGTGTGCACCCATTGTGTTGACGCGTAGCTTCGGCTTCGCGATTGTGGACTTAAGTACGAGCAGTATTCATTTGCGGAATAACCTAAGCTTTTATTGGAAAATATCCAATATTATGATGCGTACCATCAAAGGAAATGTATAATTCAATGAGATTTCAATTAAATAGAGAACAATTAAATATGGAACGAGTGACATTGTTGACGCCCTTGATGTTTGTATATATCTGAGCTAATTAATCGTCTATAGGTATGGATCAGTTTGATCTGACAATGTTTGGGCTTGACCCCCACACGAAATTGGCAGTTTTAGATCTTAACACGTACAGAGTTATCTCAATTAGATAGACGATAATTAAGTTCAAAGAGGAAGGATTTCAATCTTAAACTTTCATTAGGAAATTTCATGAAATGCTAGTGTTTATCATTAAAATGTACTATAGGAATACGGAATAATAAAATGGGCGAAATCATAACTTAAAAAATCAAGATGATCGTTAATTAATCGCCTAAATATATGGAAAAATAGAGAATACCTGATCAATATAAAAATAATAATTTGCCCAAGCCGTCTGATGTGTCATTGATTTAAGAATTATAACTGTCCAGTCTCTCAAATCAATGATCAATCGGTTGTTTGCGTAAAATTCCTTTTCACAGAAGTCAATAATCACATCTAAAATTTTACTATTTAAAGTAAAATAAGAAGTCTGACAAAAAAAAGTAAATTAAACGGATGTATATATAAATAGTAGTGTATCCAGATGATCTCAACCTGAGCTTTGGCAATCGGATGAGCTCTTGTCAAATACCAGGCGACATCCATCCCCTCTGCGCGCGGCGGAGACGGGCGAAACGAAGGACGCAAGCGAGAGCGACGGCATAATGGAATTCGAAAGGCAGCGATGAAGTGGAAGAGGTCAGAACAAAGCAAAAAATCAACGAACATGTTTGGAACGACCTTGATGGTTCAGCAGCCACGGCGGCGTGAGCTCGAGATGGCCCGGGGACAGATGAATCTGGTCCAGACGTGTGCGAAGGACAGGGAGAGGGGAAGATTTCGAATCAGAGAGGAATTAGTGACGGGGGGATGGCGTCGATGCGACTCGAACTATCTTCGAAAGGATCGTCGTTCATTGTTTAGACGCCACCACGACGGTCGAACTCGACCACGGGAGTTTCCCGGTCGTTGAACGTGCTGCGTCTTCTGAGCAGAAGCTGTTCGGTGAATTGCGCAAGAGAGGAACAGAGAGTGAGGCGATTCTGAAACAACAAGCTGAGGAAGATGTGCCTGGAGAAATCTCCACTGACAGCCGGTTCCTCGCGACATTTGGGCGATAACGGAGTTCATCAATCAAAACTCGCACTTACCGGGTCGTTTCCATCTCCGATTGAACTCTAGAATTACTTTCGATTCATTCCAGATTTGTCTGTTGACTTCTGTTTCGTTTTGTTTTCTCCCGTCCTCTCGCCGTCTTCCGACATTCCATTGCCGTCGGTTGCAATGTAGGGGAGGAATTGCAAGGAAGGTGTTTGATGGAATGACGAAGCCGGACTCTCTTTTGAAGAAAACCTGTTCAAGAGAGAGAATCAGCGAGCTTTATCTGGTGGTGAGAGCAAGTTCAAGTTCGAGAGAGCAAGATGTTGTCGATTCTAAGATGAAAAGCCACTGCCGGAGGGCTCGGATGCTGTGTTGTTGGGAGAGAGGTTGGGGAAGAGTTGTGCCGCGGCAACGTGGTTCGTTACAGGGTTATGCTGCCGCGCCGAAAGAGATGACTGTGAGAGAGGCTCTGAATGCTGTGCTTGATGAGGAAATGTCTGCAGATGCTAGAGTCTTTCTA
This sequence comes from Syzygium jambos, assembly GCA_031216235.1. Taxonomy (NCBI): domain Eukaryota; kingdom Viridiplantae; phylum Streptophyta; class Magnoliopsida; order Myrtales; family Myrtaceae; genus Syzygium; species Syzygium jambos. The sequence goes on along the minus strand of CM062226.1, from coordinate 6,076,082 downwards.
ATGGGTGAGGAGGTCGGAGAATACCAAAGAGCCTTACAATCACAGAGGCTGGTTTCACTGGAGTTGATGTCGGCGCTGCTTTCTATGGTCTCATGCCTTGTCGCGGAGTTTCTGACTTCCAATTCCGCTATGCAGGCAATTGACCACATTATAAATTCTACTGCTGCAAAGATGAACTACATGTCTGGCTGGCAACATATCAGTCCCTATAGTTTCCAGAGGAGCTGCAGCAGGAGTTGGTGCCCAATACTTCCAAGCCCTGCGAAGACATTGCCATCCCACCTAGAGGATCGTCCATGGCATACAAAATAAGAGTTGCTCATGAACTGTGTAACATCTCTGATATGTTCCTCCAACCAAAGTTCTTCCTCATTCTCTGCTTTTTTCAGATTTGCAGTCACTAGTTTTTAATGCAGTGGGTTAGTTGCATTATTCAAATGCGTTGTCGTCAAGGAGTGGATAGTTTGCGTGGTTGCAAATTTCATTGGTGTTTACTCAAGTTTCCTTTTCAGTTGCTATTATTACGTTATCGACATAAGCACAGAAAGATGAGATATACATGACACATATGCTCAATATAATAACGTTGGTGCAGGATGGGAACATTGTTATTACTGATTAACTCAGCTTGTAATGTTTGGTATTTAGCCTCAGAAAGCTTCACGTGTCCTTCGTCCTTTTCCTGCCTTCTTTTGTTTGAAAGGGTAAGCAATCATTCGCAAATTCTGGACATGCTCCTCTTGTTTCGAAGTAGTAATTGCTTTTGCTATTCAATGACTCTTTACTCTCATAAACTTTGATCAGTGACCTATCGTTGCATAGCTTAACCCCTGTTCTCAAAATTATTATTCCATTTGGTAACAAGGGTAATTAGTTGATGATTCAGTCATGTTGAATTCAATTTGTTAATTTTGTACTTTGGTGTTCTAGGAGTTGAATAAAGTTTTATGTGGATCTGCTTTGCTTCACGGTTATTAGTATCAATAGTATGTGCTGTTTCATTCTGTTACAGTACAGTGTAGGAAATTGGTGAGCTCCTAAAGCTCACTCCTACGCAACGTTGTCATTGATTATTAGGCCATTTGCTGCATTTGTTTCTCTTGTATACATGTATCTTGTGATGGCAGATTAGCATAAAGACTCTCTGGAAAGACAAATCATGGAGATGTGAAGAAGTATCTTTGTGGATTTTTTGATGCTACATGGGGCGAAAAAGCACATGGTCATGTAGAGATATCCGAGTCACGAGTAAATGATAAGCCATCAAAGGTCTTATTTGTGATCGATGTCTATCAAGAAGCTGTGACTAACGCCTTTCTCTCGTGAATGCCGGCCAACTGGCAGAGAAGCTACGTCCCTCTGGCCTGTCCATGGCTCCTAATGAGCTTCACTGGCCACGATTTGTACAAATACCGAAGAGTTGATATTTGTTTGTTTTCTATTGCTAGGCGAATCCAACCAGAGCACCCTGGACGTGTACATATTTTGAACGGCCAATGCATGAAAATTGTTAAATTGAACATGAGAAATGTGTGATGATTTAAGCTCCAGATCTTAGCAGGCTATTGGTATGACATCAAGGGATCACTAGGTTGAGAAAGGGATGCTCCAAATCAATGTCGCTGGCCAATTCAGGAGAAGTGAGAGGCCTTGAAAGTGTAGGACCATGCAAATCCGGCTTAGAATGGCTCCCTCTGCATGTAGAATGTTCGATCCCACCTGTAGTGAAACATGAGAACTAAAATTGTTCAAAAAGTCTAGCTGGCTTCACATGGTGCCTAACTGAGACTCACATGGTGCCTAGTTGGCATCACATTATCGCTATAACATCTCCAATTAGACATGTAAGATACTGCGTCGATATAACATGCAAAAATTGTTCAAAACGTCTTCATAATGTATTGATTGCAAAATAATGTTAGTGCATCGGGCGGTCAAAATCAAAATTTAGTGACTTAATTGTACAAAATGACTACATATGAAATTTACCAACTTATGGAAAAATCTCATTTGTACACCAATTTGGTAGACCGATTGTTTATACCAAGCACTTTTCATACCATCAACCACATTGACCATCAGGTACAATGCAACTCTAAGATATTCCCACATATAGTAGGAGGGATTTTTACATTCTAGATGGATTCCATATTGAACGTGAAACTAGCTTAGCACAGAAAATATAGAGACAAACTGAAGTTATTTGAGGAATTGCAAAACTTATGTCCCGAGGTTTCCTCAAGTGGAGATTTTTGTCTCTTGGAGTCCTTGAGTGAAAAGAAAAGAAAATAATAATGGTTCAATAGGATCAAAACAAAAACTTGAGTCTTCAAGCAAACGTCAATAGACGTGAGATTAGCAAAGAAATCCATGACACTAAACGCTATATAATTTACGTTGCTGAATGTGCGTCCAAGCGATATATGAAAGAAAGACAGAGATACGAAATCTATATTCTCATTACTAACTTCACAGAGTATCAAAGTCTTTGTCCTAGGCTTCTTATCTACTTGCTATGCCGTTGGAGGTGATCCAGATACAACCATGACCAACAAAATCTGCAATAATGATGAGTACATGCCATGGGATGGTTTCGCGAATGCCCGACGTAATGTCCGGATTGAACTAAGTGCCAAAATGGCAAATAACTGGATATAGTTACTACAGCACATCCAAGGACCGCAAGGAGTCATGTCATGGCCACAGAGCTTGCAATGGGGCATTGAGCAATCCGGATGGTATTGCATGCATGAGCAAAGCACGGAATCAAATAAAAAACGAATGCGGATAGAGCACCGCAGCCCATGTCCAACTCCAGGATTGTAGAATTAGGCACGAGAAACACTTATTTTCATAATGATGGGAGTGTTTCCTGTGAAGAATAGTCGGAGCCTTGGACAAAAGCATATATTTTTATGAAGCCTAGCTGATTAGCTGTTTCCTTCCTTGATATGGAAGGACCACGCGACTGGTGATTGGTGAGTACGCATTTCATATGTCAACAAACATATAATAAAATCCGTAGGACTAATTAAGGCAAATAATCGTTTAATGTGTTTTTGTATACTTTATAAACAATATAAAGGTATAAAGCACATTTATCTGAGACCTTGTCTAAATTAGGATTTAAGTAATTAATTGTTGATTACTCCTTGTTTGCTTTAAGAAGAGGAAATTCATTTATCTTGATGTTAATTTCTGTCGATGACATTTTGATAGCCAAAAATGACATTGGTTAATTTTCTAATTAGAGGAAATTTAAATTGGAATCTCAAATTGAAAGGCCTAGGGAAAATTTAAAATATTGCTATGGGAATTAAAGTTGCAAGAAATAAAAGAGGAAGTTTCCTCTCACAAATGAAATCAAACACTATTCATTGAAGCGAGAACAGACCGCAGACAACAAGCAAACCCACATGATTTACAAAAGCGAATTTAAAGCCACGAATTCAATGTATGAGCAATCTAAAGACAGAAGTGCCTTCCCAATAGTAATAGGGACAGGAACAAATCACATAATCAACGCCAATCAATATGAGCAACAACAATAAGAGATGAATGAATCAAGATCGAGTCGGATTCAAGAAAAATGCTCTCGCCCGTATCCTTACGTGTCCCACCCAAGACTCAAAAAGTGAAACCTCAACTTGAACTAATAGCATGGGAATGGCTAAGCATGACATTAGAAGGCATGACAAAGCGATCATCTTATCCAATCATGTATCAATAGAAGTAATCCTACTCCTAGAATGACTAGGAATACTACCTCAAATCGGGCTCCATGCCAAGGTAATCTAGGAGGGTAGGGCGACGGGAGCCCAGTGGTGGCTCGATTGTGGCCAGTAGACGGCAAGCGGATGGACTTGCTTCCGCGAGAGAGATCGACATATTATCAATTGTGAGTTGTGATCGATTATTGATGGAGCAGAGGAAAAAAAAATCACTAAAAATCCCGAACTATACTCATCATGACACATTTATCATAAACTTTTTTTTTATGATTGATCTCCAATTTGGAGAGTTTGCTTTTACATGGAAAAGAACAAAATATGGGATAGAGAAGAAAAATAGGACACAAAAAATCTCAAACTTGTACATGTATGACACATTTACCCCTCCGTCATTATTCCGTTAATGAGCACATTGAAAATCTGCATATATGGACGAGGGAAGGAAAACAGTGTTGACATGGCATCCACGTGACTTAAGTGAAATCAAAACATCTATTTAATTAGAAAATCATATAATAGAATTTTGATGGATAATTTTTGGGATTCTTGATGTCCAAAAGAAAAAATTCTAGAATAAATATATCGTACTAGATATAATTTTGAATTTTTGATGATACAAAAAAGTTTAGAATAAATATATCATAATGAATATAATGAGGAGTTTTTTGATGACTTAAAAAATATCGATAATGACGAAGAGTTGGTGGAAGAATCTTCCTCTCAACGAATGCCATCTTTTGTGCAAAAGTCTTCCTTTGACCAACTTCTTGTGAGCTTTCTGCTTTCTTTTGCGTCTGCCTTTTTTTCTATTTCTTTTTTTACTTTTATGTTAACACTTTTACTTCCATCCCATCCAACAACAGTCACCACAGGTTCAACCCCAAAAACCCGAATGAATCTCCACCGCCTCGCTTTCTCCTCTTCACTCTCCTCCGCCTATTCTCGTCTCCGACGATGACGACTCTCAGATTGGCCTCGGCTGCCGCCGTCGATTGATGACGATGATGATCCGTCCCACCTCAGCCTTGGCAATCGGATGAAGCTCTTGTCAACACCAGCCCGCATCCCCCCTTTGCGCGCGGCGGAGACGGGGCGGCGAAACGAAGGACGCAAGCGGCGGCGGCGGCGGCGGCGGCGGCGATGGAATCCGAAAGACGGGGATGGAGTGGAAGAGAACAGGACGAGGCCAGAATCGACCGACGCATTTGGAATGAATCGAAAATAAAACTCGGAAGTTCAATCGCATATGGAAAACGACCTGACGTGATGACGGTTCAGCAGCGATGGGGCGGCGTGAGCTCGAGATGGCACGGCGGCAGATGAATCTGGTCCAGACATGTGCGAAGGACAAGGAGAGGGGAAAGACTTTGAATCAGAAAGAGCTTGACGATAGTGATGGTGGAGACGGTGAGCTTGAGAGAGAAAATAATAATGGAGGAAGACATTGTTGAAAAACTGAAGATGGACGGAGAGAGAATGGAGAGAGATGACTCCGGTTGAATGAAGGGGGATTGATCTCTAGCTGATGATGATTCACTGCAACCGCGAATGGAGCACCACCGGTGCGAAGATGTGGCTTGCCTCGTCACTGTGACGAGATGAAGGGCTTCAATTGGCGCTACTCCGCACTTCCTGTCGCTACCCGTCACCAATCGCAGATCACCTTCCCATCGCACTGCCTATCTTCAAAGGGATCGTTATTCATTGTTTAGCCACCACGACAGTCGAAGTTGACCTCTGAGCAGCAGGTGTTCGGTGAATTGCGCAAGAGAGAAACTGAGAGCGAGACGATTCTGAAACAACAAACAGAGGAAGATGCGCCTAGACAAATCTCCACACCCAGCCGGTTCCCGTTGACATTCAGGCGATAATGGGATTCGTCAATCAACACTCGGCAGTCGAACTTACCAGGACGATTCATCTCCTATTCAACTTTCGATTCAATCCAACTCTGTCTGTTGATTTCTGTTTCACTTTCGTGTCGTCCTATTCTCTCGCTGGTTTCCAAATTTCCATAGCCTTTGGTTGCGCACTGTGGAGCAGGAATCGAGTCCGCAAGGAAGGTGTTCGATGGAAAGATGAAGCCAGGCTCTGTTTCGAAGAATACCCGTTCAAGATCGAGAGAGAGAGAGAAAGAATCGGCGAGCTTTATCCGGCAGCAAGAGCTAGTTCAAGATCGAGAGCGCGGGATGTTGCCGATCCTAATACGAAAAGCCACCACCCGAGGAGGCGCGGATGCTGCTGTTTTGTGGAGAGAAAGATCGCAGAAGAGTTGTGCAGCAGCGACGCGCTTAACAGAGTTATGCCACTGCGGGGAAAGAGATGACTCTGAGAGTGGCATGGCCGAGTGGTTAGGCGGGAGACTAGAAATCCTTTTTCCCCCTTTAAACAATGAGGAATTTAGTAGACATTGGTATGAAAATTTCTTTAATTTTTTTTTTTTGGTCGAGGAAAATTTCTTTAATTGACTAACCTTCAAAAGATGTAGCATAGATATAAAATTGCTTTGCCACGCATATCATGATTTAATTTAACAGAATAAATTATGAATGCTCTTCCCTTGAGAAGAAACTAATAAATTCCAATTTGCACCCGCATGCGAAAAAAACTTAAATCGTAAAATCTTCAAGAACTCGAAAAGAATCTGATGTAAGTGCACCGGAGCTTCTAAAACCATGGGTTGCACCTTGAAATTCTGAGTCAGGTATATGGCTTAAGGGAAGTTTATTCGTACGTTACCACACATTACATCAACGTCAGCAATCAGCTTCGTCCGTCTCATGATTCATGCCCACACGGTGACTGCTAACGCTAGGATCAAGGAAAGGTATCATACACATCCAAGACCATTCCATTCATAAGAACAGAACTCCACGCTTTGATCCGATTTGCCAAATCACAAGTACATTTTAGCCTAGCAATTCTGAAGTTATCTTCTCCCCCAATGTGAACTAAAGGATGCTTCCTTTGCTGTGTCCTTTTGCATAGTATTATTCACCCAAGTCGTATCAGTGGTTCGGAAGATAGATACTCCGAATACGATATCGTCCCTTCTAATGAGCTTGCATGTCTTCCCCCTTTCAGAGAAGTTTCTCTCGTGAATGTGGCCCGACTGGCAGATAACTTTCCATAATGTTCTTCATCGGCCAAGATTTGTCTTGAAATATGAGAGCCATGGGCTGCGGACTTTTCTTGATGTGCGTCTTTGAAAATGAACCAGGAACTCTCTGCTCAAGTGGACGTTTCGCAATTTTTGTCATCCGAAAAAAGAAAACCAATGATTTCTAAGGAAGACAGTACATATGAAGGATAAATACATAAACTATTGACACACCTAGAGCTAGCATAGTCCAGCAACTATATGTGATTTAAATCCAAGAGTTAGTCATTGTCATGAGGATCTTACCACATTGCTTTTCTTCAGATATATCCACCTCACTGCAATTTGGAAGAAAGGATACTCAGGTTTAAATGTGCTGGCCGGTTCGAGAGCTTTGCACAAACCCATCTCTTTCAGCTTTACCTGCAACAGTCACAAACAGAACATGAAGAAAGCTTTAGCTCTCTAGCAATATACTATTCTTGTTATGTGAAACTCATATCTACCAACATAGCAACGCTAAATCAATAGATCCGAATCTTCCTAATGGTCTAGCTTCCAAGGCCTATTTGCACACCAAATTCATTTTCAGCACAATCAACATTGATATGACCGGTTTCATTTGTTTCCTTCGGCTTGACATTTACGAGATCCCCCAACACATGCATATGCACACATGGGAGAGCTAGAGACAGAGAAACACCGCGAGGATGAATTAGCTCTAACACATTCACTCTTAGTCTAACAACATGGAGAGTTCCTGTACGAAATTCAAATCAAACATGAGAACAACACAATCAAGGGGAGAATTAGCAACTAGATTAAGATTCACACATTGAAAATCTCATGATGAGCAGTTCAAACTTCCGTCTCTCCCCAAACCCCATGCTGATGATTGTACACAGTAACGACCATGAACTTTGCAAACCTGATGAGATTACTTGCCTTACAAAGTTGAGGACACTTGGGTGAATGCAATTTACTTTCTGCGAGACAAATCCACAATTGTCGAGGCCTGGTTCCTCATATCAGCATTTGTTGGCAGATATTCTATCTCAGATGTGCAATAATCAATGATTACATGGAAAATGGAGTGCCCTTCAGATTTGAAGACCAAAAATTGGCCCCCGCAGATAGAGTAATGCTCTAGAAATTCATTCCAACCCTTTGATAGCCAAACCATTTCATCACGTTCTTCCAATTCCACAGGCCAAATAATTGCACCATCCTCTCAGAAGCAAGTTTTTGAGAGATTCTCACCATATTTTCTCACTAACCTCTTTGGTATTCCCTATGGGAAAAACAAAACCCATAATCTTAATAAGCCTATGAGACTTAATTTCAAATTAAAAATGAAGAAGAACATAACAAGAATGCATAAACCAAAAAGGACATGTTGAAGCACATCCCTTTCGATTCATTCAGATTTGGAATGTGGCATTAATGAGTGTGCATCTGGATTATTATCAACCTCATAAAGCCAGTAGGCATAGAGGTACACTTCCTTGATTCATCAAGACTATAAAGGAGTTATTACTGGGAATACTGAATTCATTTTGGACCAGCCAGAGTGACAATTCCAGAGTTCATCCTGATCAATGTAAATCAAGTCCTAACCAGCACTATTGAATACGTAGACTCTGAACACAACATCCCTATCAATGAGTTTCTACATGCAGATGTGACTTTCTCTTGCAAATGTGGGCCAACCAGCAGAAAAGAAACCCACCCCCATACACATCGCATCCATAGCTCCTTAGCTTCACCGTCCATGACCTGTCTGATTACCTAAGAGCCGCAATTTGCTTGATTTCCCGAATATGTTGCATGATGAATTGAACAGAAGCAGACTGCCCTTGTACATGGTTGAAAAACCAACATATGGTGAAAAACAGACCCAAACATAAATAAGCATACCCTAATGAGAGAATCAAATCATGCGCAGTGTGAGTTTAAGGCATTACTTGCTAGTTTCGGGAGTTTTAATAGACAGTAAACCATATGATGAAAGTCATCAATCCAAGTCAAATGTCAAAATCTATGCTCCTAGAGTGCAATATGGTGCACACTCAAAAGAAGCCTTCCATGTCCTATATATATATTTAAAACACATTAATTTCAGCCACACAGACTACAAGAGCAGGGGAAAAAGCAAATACGCCGATGACCGGAAAATGGATAGAATTGAAAATTAAAACTTAAGCTGTTCGATTCTTTCAAGCGTTGCTCAAATAAGGTTTTATCAAACTACTGGTTCAATTTGAAAGAGTAAAATTGTCTCTTTTTTCCCCAAATCTGATTAATATAACAAAATGCAACAGCATCTCTTATTTGACAATAAAATTATCAGTCATTAGATCTACAATGAAATTTCAGAATCATAACAAGCCACCCCCCTTATCTTTTAGGCCTTTCTCTTAAGTTATACGGAGGCAGCAACATTTTTTGCAATTTGCCTGTCCATATCAACATATAGCCTCCTTGTGCGATTTACATATATATTCGACTTCCACGACATTGAATAGCATTGTCAAAGAGGGACGCCCAATGTCCATCACAGATGCTTTGAACACGATATCATCTCCATCCATGAGCTCCAACACGCAAGAAATCTCCTACGCAGACGTGTTTCTATCACAAATGCTTGCCAACCGGCAGAGGAGAACGCCACATGCTCGTGCTTTTAGACTCGAATGTGGAACGAATTTGAAAGACAGAACCCCTAGCTGAAGAAGACAACGATTGAGACCCGAAAATCGGAAGAAATTTTGGGAGACCGGAGAATATGATGGGGGGAAGGGAGAAGCGTGAACTTACGAGCTAGCCGGATTCAAGTTCGTCCAGGCTCGGCGGTGCGATCTCCGGCGTCGCACTTTCGTCTTCTCTCCGGCGGCGACGACGACGAGAAACCATGGTGATCTTCTTCAGGGAATGGTGGGAGGGAGCGGCGCACTGTTGAGCTTTGTCGCAAGAGAAAAATTGTTTCTTTTTTGGGATAAATGTTTCAGTGCGGTGATGGAGGAGGGGAGATCGATGGGGGTTGATGATGCTGATCACACGTGGCTGCCATTTTACCTTTCTCTCTCTCTCCATTTGCGCCACCTGCCCTCCCCTTCATCAGTGACAAGAAAGTTGAAAAGATAATAAAATGTAAAAACTTATGGTGCTGCAAAAATAATAATAATGATGATGACGGAGGAGAATGACATTAATTGGATCTTACTAATTACATGTGCATTTGTCTATGCTGATAACTTTTGTATGGTTGCATTGAGATCACGCCCCTCCCAATCCCCATCCCACTTGTATTTGAACAGTGACGCATATTTTAGTTTTGGCGTGCTTAGCGTACCCTTAGAAAATATTTTCATTTTCGGGCACTCTTCCACTTCAATCTCCTCCAATGATGGGAACCTGAAGCCACAACTTGTGGCGGAGGAGAAGCATTCTAGGCTCGGCAGATTTTGGAGTGTCAATCTTTCTAGCTTCCCAAGAGAAATCACTTTTCCTTCTCCATTTTCATCGTTCAACGCTACTTCTTTCATTCTTTCACATCCTATTATAGTCATGTCGGTGAGATGCACCAAATTTGTCACCGCTGAAAGTGTTACCAGATGTACCAATCCAGAGGAATTCTTCACCATTAACTTCCTCAAATTGTGAAAGGATGTCATGGCTGGAAATAATGTTGTCAAACAGGAACAATCCCAAACCTCAAATTTTTCGATACCTTGAAGAATTTTCTCCATTAAGCAGTCTTCTCTCCACACAAGTTGTAGGGTATGCAGCTTGCTTAACTTAAGCTTTCTTAGATTTTCAAGCACTAGATGTTTTCCCTCGTCAACAAGCCCTTCGTCAGGGAATATATCTTTAAAGGAGCAACAAAAGATCTCAAGGCTTCGTAAATTCTGAAATTTCTCTAGGAGGAATCTAGAAGGAAAGATGGCACTTTCATCATGAAAGCATGCCAATGTTAGCGCTTTTGGCTTGCCAAAGATATCATTGGGAAATTGTCCATCCCGTATCATTTGAACATCTTTATCGACTAATAAAAGTCTCTTTAAGTTGGGAAAGTCCTGTCAAATTGAATACAACAAGAGAAGTAAATTCAGCGAAGGTTGGGCCATAAATCATTTGTTGTAAGATGTAAACCTAATTCGATGATTCACAGGGAAGTTGGCCATCTTCTTACATTTCGTCAAATCAAAAGATCCCTACATACAATCTCAAGCTTTTAAAAGCCTCAAGTAGAGGTTGGTATGGTTATGTTAGTAGAGTGAATCTAAATTCAAGAGCCCTTCAACTGGCCAAATTTATCTTTTATTAGAAATATCTTATCTTGTCAACAAAAATTTGTCATCTTTGGAATTTTATGTAATGGGATGCACTCAAAATGTTAGTAAAATGTTTTGGGTCCACAGACTTAAAAGTGTGCTTAAGATATAAGACATATCTTATGTTGTCTTCAAACTCATAGGTAAGGGGTTTCAGGTTTTCTATAGTACTATAATATGACGACTATGCAGTGGACAGGAGAATTAACGAAAACAATAGAAAATAGGGCATTAAGGTACTAAAATTATTTTTGTTTTGAAAATTTTGTTTGAATTGATTTTTTAGAGTTCGTAGAAGATGAATTAGAGAAGAAACACATGTCAACACAAATCTGTAAATATTTTTGTAATTCTAGGTAATGGAATATCTTATGGGTGTCCGCAAATGAAAAGTATACTTAAGATATTAATAATATCTTAATGTTGTCGACAAACTAATAAGCAAGGGAGATCATATTTTCTATAGCATTATAACGTGTGACGTGATTATGCAGTGGATATAAGATTAGTGAGCGATTTAAAGAACAAAGTAGAAACTGAGGGAGAGCAGCTGTAAACATACCCTCTCAAATGAAGACTCTGCTTCTTGGTATGAAAGGTCCTGTTGATCATCTCTTTGAGCCCAATTGTTCATGGATGTTGCAAAGGACAACATGTTCAGTTTGTCACAGTGAGTCACTCGCAATTCCTCCATGAATCGCCAATTCAAAGTGGGGAAATTAGGGCAAAAGCTCTTGAGCCGTGACATATCGTGTAACACTAGAGAGGTTAGTTTCGGGAAAAGAACTTGAGCAATATTGGAGTGTGGAGTGTCATCTCCACTAGCGACTATTTCCTCGATCCCACAACACTCCACTCGAAGTTTCTTAAGTTGGGTAAGACTTGTAGCCACCCAATGTGGAAACAAATTTTCAAGGCTCTTACAATTTTGAACCTCCACTTCCCCTAAATAGTCAAAAGTGCGAGTTTTTTGAGGACCGTCAGTCCATATTTTGCTTAAATTGTCCATGTGGGAGAGAACCATCGACTCAAGTTGAGGAAATTGTACCTGCCATATTGAAAAAAATGACACAATGAATGTGATTACATCAAGTTATGACCTCAAAGAAGGAATTTTCAAAACTTCCATCGATCTCACAAATCATGAGAATGCAAGAGCTTCTTAGTGATATAAACAGGGAGGGGCTAATTGATACTTTCATTTCATTCAGTTGATTGATGAATAAGGCCAAGTATATTGCATTGCAACAAGCACGAAATGATAAATGCATTTATAATCAATAGTACATTGAGCATTAGCTTTTAAGTGGCTTGATTGACATTTAATACTAGCAATGCCTTATCATCAGTTATCCCTTTAATTCTCGGAAAGTTGCCATGATGACTTCTCGGAGTCTCGAACTTTCATGTTTGCCAATCACAAATAGAAGAAGGCCATTTTACTTGAGTGCTTAGGTGAATATTAAGAAATAGAAAGGTGCTTGCACGGATCATTATCAAAGTTTAGAGCACTCCTAGATGAACATCCAATTTGTCAGATTTGTTTGCAGTGGTCATTATTAAAGTTGCTTGAACTAATCTCTTGATAATGCAACATTAGATAAGGTGAGAATCTATTAGATTTATTTGCTTCAAGGTGAACATGCATCACAAATTGAGAAAAAGCAAGGGCATGGTGATGACGAGCCATGAATAACGTGTGCAGAGAATTTAAGCAGCATATATACTGATAAAGGAATGGATGAAACCGAGGCATGGCTCCACATTATTTCCTCTATTTACTGTCAGCACGTTACTTATTCAACACTAATACTAATTGCAAACATTACTTAAAAATCTTCTAATGAGTAAGTTCACTAATGAGAAGCGTTATGAAAAATTGATGGCAAACAAGAGTAAAAAGAAAAGTAACTTCAATTGTTTACCAGTTTTTTCTTCATTATGTACAGTATTTTTGTATTGAAAGAAAATAAATTCGTAACAGGCACGGACAACCTAATGACTTCAATAAATAATGTATGTTAAGATCTCAGGAAAAGCAAATTGGGTCAAATTTACTAGTTCTACGTTGGACAATTAATGACTTGCTTGAAATAATATTTATTAACTTTTGAGGTGGAAAAATGAAAACAGAATCTTGCGGTGGGCCAGTGATCCAACCGCTGGCAAAAAGTGTGTGTAATTGGTAACCAATTTGCGTGGAGGCAAAACCAACATAAGAAAAGAAAAAAAAAACAAAAGTGGATGACCATATTATGTTTGGTTGGAATTAACCAACTGTGCTTTTTTTCTGACCCAAAAAAAAACTGTACTTCTTTTTACCGTTTTATGGCCTCGACGAATTGTCCATTGAGAAGCAAGTATTGATATTTTTCATTTGGTTACAATAAAATTAACACAGTTACGATTTGTCACAACGAAAAACCAGAATGACTTTCCACACTTCCCTAAATCTATTAATATTCTTAATTGAGGATTTTGATGAGTTTTTGAAATTAGCTAACCATATGGGAGATGTCTATTATTACATGACGGCTCATATTTGACACAAAAACGAAATTAACGCTATCACAACTTGTCACGACCAAAAAATCAGACAGCTATTTTCATACTTTCCCAAATTCATTAGTATTCTTGATTGATTGTTATGGTGACTTATTGAAATATCCTCAGAATGTGGGGATGCCTATTATTACATGACAACTCATACATATAGATGACATTAGAAGTAAATAAATAATCAGTGATAACTGTTACGATTAAGAAGAAAAAATGCGTGCACATTCTACTTGCAAGTAACAATAGAAAAAATTGCGCAAAAGCATTAGAATAACAAAAACACACAAGCATTTTCAGAAGAGAAAGCAATAATCGAAATTTGTAAGGAATCTGTTACGAAAAAGTCCAAAAAGCCGGGGGGTGGGGGGGGGGGGGGGGCGCTCACTTGATCAGTTGGTATGTGTTATTTGCCTTTTTAAGAAGTGTTGTAAACTAAAATAAATTTGGTAAAGATATAAGCTTGTAATTCACTTAATCAATCAAAATGAATTTGAAAATTGATTTTTATTCTTCAAAAAATTAGACGATGGTGGCTACTAGTATATTCCTTATTATTCTACTTTCACAATAACCTCTCCTAAATTCTGTCGAATGGATAAATTAATCATAAGATTTTAAAATTGTATTTGTTTGTATTTTATAAAAAAAATTATCATACAATATATTTAACAAGTGTCTCGATTAACAATCCTTATTAACAACCTAGGTTAATGCCATGCGTTTCAGGTGCTTGAGCAGTCGTCATTTATTGCGTTTAGTTTTCGCGAGACGGAATGGTAGTGTTGATTGGATAATTTATTCCTTTTTTTTATGTAGCTAGGACGTTGACCAAATATTGTTACCGAGTTATGAAGTATGACTTGCAATGTCGGCAACCGCCCACTGAATGTCTACTATATATTGTCCAGCTGTCATTTTCTCTCTTTTATTTTTTTCCTTTTTTTGCCTTTTACTTTTCTGGAAAAAGTAATCTACCTTTTCTCTTCCCAAACATAGATTGTCCGCATTATCACACTAATTATCACTAAATACAATAATCCAGAATTACTAATTATTGTAAAACACAGGTCCGTAATCTGATAGGCTATTGGAGTACAGTGATTCAAGTATGATTTACGAATGAAAAAGACGAACCTCTTCATGTATATCAACCTTTTTTATTTTTTTTATTTTATTTATCAAGACCCGGTCAAGCATGGGTGAATATTAAGAAATAAAAAGTTGATTGCGTTGATCATTATCGAAGTCTAAAGCACTCCAATTAAAAAGAGCTACTCTCTCTAATTTCTTCAATTTCATTGATTGGGAAGATGATTATGGTACAATGAGCAGTAATAGCTAAGCAATTTGTGAAACTGGGTTTTTACAATTATGACGCTTTCTTTTCCCCCTTTCTTCATGTTCCATAGAATGACGCAAGTTTGCTTCTTCGCAAGAAAATATGAAGTGGCAATGCGGACATCTTTTTTTGCCATTTTTAGATGCTATTCTATGTTCAGTGCTTCATGGTTCAAATTGTAAAACGTAAAAGTTTTTATGTGGTTATTGTGATAACTTTTTAAGAACCTCGTTAATTAATTCTAGAGTATTGCGCACGATATGATTTTATGAGCCGACACAAGACTAACACTTCTAAAAAGATATGGAGATGTACAATTAATAGTTATATTTGCTAAGGATCAGAGAATTGTTGATCTATGTACTAAAGATTTAAAGATTATGTACATAAATCCGTAGTAAGCACGGGAATGCTGCTAGTTATTAGACATTTACTTATAATTAGATTATTTTGAATCCGTAGATATGTACCAATGTCTGAATTGTTTTGCATTAAAAATTTACGGATGTGATCATGGACTCCTGTGGGAAGGCAAATATTCTATACATCTTTGTTCAAGTATGAAACACGACTCCCGACTAAATTCGAGCAAAGCACCAATGACTAATATTACGAACATTTATATCTAGCATTTTTGTCCAATTCTATGAGAATATTTTACATACGAAATGCCAAAAATGCATTAGCTTGAAAAAACTGACCTGTGGAGTGAAAAGCGAAGGGGTGCCGTGGTCAATGTCCATCAAAGATTGCCAAGTCAAACTTTTGATCTTGGGGCAGTGGGCAATGGTCAACTTTTCCAATTTGGGACATTCCAGCGTATGATTCTTTCCCAAGAGGAAACTACTCAAATTGGGCAAGCATTCCAGCTTCAAGTGATTTAGATGTGGGAATGTAATCTTCTCCATCTCGCTTCCCTGCCCTTCTTCGTCTGCGATCACTCCGTCCATCTGACCACACTCCTTTATTTCAATCCGCCGTAGATTGGCAAGGCACCGGGCCATCGATGGAGTGAAAGCATGTCCCAAGTTGCTGCAATTATAAATCTTGAGAACACGTAGAGAATCGAAGCGCAACGATTCTTGAAGATCTTTGTTCCATAGTCGCCTCAACTTTGGTAGATTGACCAAGTTCAATTCCCATAGCCAAGGCAGCACCCGAGTGCTTTCCACAGCCTCTAGCCCTTCTAAATAGAATATTTCTTCTAGTGACTCGCAATCGTGCACTTGCAATGTCTCCATATTGCGTAAAACAAGCATCAATTTGGATGAAATTGCTTTAATAAATGATGGACATTTATCCACCGTCAATGATTCTAATTGCCAAGATGACTTGCTGGGATTAAGTTCGTTATGCCATTTTCCAATCAAATCGGGGAGCTCAGATAGCAGCATTTTCTTTACTCCAGCAAACATACCCTGTCAAAAATTGCATCATTAAACATAAACTTTTAGTTAGCAAAAAGAGATTATTCTATTCATTGTCAAAACCATCCAATTGCACAGAATTTGGTAAGTGATGCGTACCATCTCTTCAAACATATTTTGGATGGTGATGTTGAGGTCTTCCTTCCAAAACCACGCTGCTGCTTCATCTCTAGATACTCGTACTCTCTTTAGCTTTGGCGCCTCTATTGGTCCTTTAGAAAAGAAATTCATGTTGAGACATCCGGTCACAATGACATCTTCCAGGAGAGGGAACATCAAAGTATATCCACCTGAGCTGAAACATCTCAACCTTGTCAACCCCTTAAGCTCCATATACTTCAATTGATTGAAAGCCACTACATGCCCCTCCCTACCTCCCTAATCACTAATGACTTCAGTAAACATTCTACATTTTCTTATCCTCAATTTTGTGAGTGCCACCAAATTTGTAGCTATTGTCGGTGTGAAAAAATTTGATAACCCATCGTAATATGACACATCGAGGGTTTTCAGATGTTGAAAATAACTTGTCAAGGGAAATATTATTTTTGGCTCATGAATTGTTCCTTCTATGGCTTCCACATTGATGCTCAGCTCTTCTGGTCCATCCTTCTCGATGATTTCCACAATGCTACATTTTTTTATCTTCAACTCCTCAAATTGCATTAGATCTCTGGCTATTGAGGCTGGAAACAGAGAGGTGAGGCTCTCACAATTTTCAACGCTAACAGAATGTAGACATTGGAATTTGACTTGATAGTGGAGTTCCTTATCCCATACACACTTTAGCTTTGGTAAGTCAATTAACTTAAGCTCTTTTAATGGAGAACGAGCAATAGGAGGCCCATCTAGAGGATTTAGTGGCTGAAATTTGAAAACGACTTTAAGCGAACCACATGATCGTGCCTCCAAACTTTCCAAGCTCAAGATCTGCCCTAGAATGGAAGAAGTAACAACGTTCACAAGCCTATTGCATTCATCCACACAAAGGGATTTTAGCTTGGGGAAAGAATCCGCGGCAACTTGATCGTCCCATATTATCACGATGTTATCCAAGCCAGTGACCTGTAATGTCTCCAATCTAGGAAAAACAACCTGCAGTATTCACTCACGGAATTGGTGATCCAGTTGAATTACGAATTCATGAACTTCCAAGATGTAAATATAGATGAGTGCCAAGATGTAAATTACAAAGTCACGGAATTGGTGAATTCTATCTTAAGTTGCACAATTGGGAAAAAAGAATAAAATGAAAAAAGTTCGTGAAAAAAAATCTCCCTACTATTGTCAATGACTCCAAGACGAGAAGGTTATTGGAATTACTGGAGACAAAACAAAAAGAGTAGTACTCTCTTTAGCTTTGGCACCTCTATTAGTCCTTTAGAAAAGAAATTCATGTTGAGACATCCGGTCACAACGACATCTTCCAGGAGAGGGAACATCAAAGTATATCCACCTGAGCTGAAACATCTCCTTACCAAAAAAAAAAAAAAAACAAAAAGAGTAGGAGTCCCGACTGGATTCTGTTGAGAATGGGGCAAAATGGTAACTTGGACGTGCTCATTTAACAATCATCTAATCACAATTGTGTCTCATAGATCCCAAACTCAACAAAATCTCTCCCTTTCTGCCTTTTTGTCTAGTCCAAGAATGAAATAGCTACCTTACGTGGCAATTGTAAAATCACTTAGAGACGGCTATTTAAGTTACACAATGTGGATGAAATTCTTCGGTGAAATTGCACCATTTCGTAAATTAATTAAGAACGAGGAAGAATTTATTTAAAGAAACAAGAAGCACGTCAAACAAACGGGTAATCAACGTTAGAAAGAAGAAGTCGCTGAATTGATGTAGTAAAAGAAGAATGCAGCTGGGGGATCGCTTGAGGAAGAATATTAGCCATGAGAAAGAAAATGGCGGAGAGATTGAGATTAAAAAAGCAACCAATCAACCATCAAATGGTGCACTACAGTAGGATGTATGATTTTATCTAACACCGAATGCCTCAAGTCAATATTATATCACTCTACAGCAATTACATAGTTAGGCTAAGAGAAAGCAATTAAAAAAGGAATTGCTTTGGTCAAACGAACAAATCTTACTTACATCTTTCCCCACTTGAAAGAACTAAATATACTTAATCGATTGAATTTTCCTTTTAAAATGCATTGATCTTTTATCAGTGCCGGAGGAACTAATAGTTAGATACCAATGACAAATCATACATATACTCAACTCAAATAGTTGAAGATTTTCCTGAAGATCTCATTATAGATAATTAAACTTATCTTAAAAAGTCAACGTATTAATCTTGTGGGAGGGCCCATTCACAGCCTATTTGGCTGCATAAACAACATTTTAGGTGAACGGCCTATATTGCTTTTAGTTTAGTCAAAGTGGACCCGCCTGTACATTACTCTATTTCATTTTCCACTGTAACGTTCTTCTGCTATCCACTCGACAATTTAGATGACTCAACTGAAATGGCTGATTTGCGAAATGTATTTTATTTCTTTAACAAGAGTTTCATAAGAATGGTCTTGCAGTTCATGTAAAAACTAAAAGGAGTAATTTCTGAATTGCAATCATTAAGAATTAGCACTCAATCCTGTTACTAATGACAATCAATTTATGCATGAAATATCTATCTAATTGTCAAATTATATCGATTAGATGGAGATATAGACAGCTTATGTCCCATTAATCTCGGCAAGATCGGGCCTTCTATATATCATCTTGTTATGAGCCCAACTCAAAAATTAAACCTTGGGCAAACGACGGTATATGAATAAGAGTTACGGCCATAGGGCATTGATAACTGGACATGACATCGTTCCTCATCCATCTAGCTCAAGAGGACTTGTCACACATTGACATTGTCTGCTTCCCGATAAAAATCCTACCAAACGGGCATTTCTTTGTTTTTTCCTTCTTATATGTCTTCAATTTCTCTCAATTTATTAGGCAAAATGGGACTAATTTCCCCGCAAAATAACATGAAATTGGACACATCAGCAGTTGGGATATCGCAATAACAGAGTAGTCACTAGTCATCGTCACCGGTTGAGATCCCCACTTTCCTTGAAAAATAATAAATTTCTTGAGATTATTTGGAGTTCTTTTTTCCAATTATTAGTAAATTACCTCAAGAGTTCCTTTCAATTCAGAGGCGTTAGTAGCCTATCCTAATTAATCTTCTTTGTTGTCGTAATTTCCTTAAGAGTGAGCGTAAATTCGCAGCCTAAATGTCTTAAACCATGACATTTGAGGTGAAGGGTTCCAAATGGCCTTGATGACAATGGAAAGCTTTATTTTCTTTTTTATCATCTTTTTTTTTTATAAAGAGGAATTAGTCTTTTCCAAAAGTTCATTGCTATAGCTCTAGAAAAGCCTTCATCTGCAAAGTTGCTCATAATCTCGTGTCTATCTCACCATCACCCGTCGCTCCCATCTATACAACCAAGTTTCACTTTTTTGTGTTTCGTTCATAAGACTATTGTCATCCCCGATAAGCCAACCTTAGACTACTACTTTGGTTGGCTGCCACCGCCTTATAATGTTGGAGGAGATTTATTACAGTTTTAAGAAACATTTCTTTATAAACCCCTGGATCTTTGCATATCTAGGTTTTGCACAAAAAATTTTAAAAAAAAGTACTTTGGCAAGAGTAATTCTTTAATGAAGATTTAGATTCCTAGAAAGTTAAAAGCCCCAAAGATTACGGAGAAAGGAAAAAAAAAAAAAAAGCAAAGCCACATAGGCTCTTTGCAAAATTTCCACCACTCTTTATCGACGAGGAAATTAACGTATTGCATGATCCTTGGGCCTGCGCCACTATAAAAAAGTAATCTTGTCTAGTCAAATAAATCCCTCTATTTGCAACAGTTTTCCCCCATATAAAAATGGAAAAATTCCAAATAAGGGCGTAAAGTGGACATTGTATCAAATAAGGGCCTGAAGTGCCTTCATTTTCTCAACATAAGGTGGCTATAATAGTTTCAAATAAAGGCTTAACCCCATAGGCTCGCTGGTCGGCCAAATTTTCCGGTTGGTCAAGGCATTTTTGTCCAAAAATAATTTTAACATAAATTTTAGTAAAATTAGAATAAAAATTAAAATAAATTTAAAAAAGAAAAGAAAAAACAAGCGGGAAGGTCCCCTTGACAAAACTTTAGAAAATGAAAAAATGAGAGCACTTCGGACCATTATTTGGAATTTTCCCTATTAAAAATAGCTGTGAGCTTTCCATAATTGGGCAATTGTTTATCCTTAGTTTACTAATTCTCTTTCATGTTAGTAAATTACTATCAATCAATTTAACAAGTGGAAAATTTTCTGTTTTAAATTTAATGGCTGATGTTGGATCCGGGACTGGTCACGTAGAAGTGAAGACAAGGCCATAAAATTTATCTACAATGGCGAAACATCATTTTCATTGATCATAACAAATAACGAAGTATTTTTCACTTGCAATTGCTCCCCTTTTTGAACTTGAATGATTTGTCATCTTCTTTAAACTTGTTGTAAAGAATATACCAAAAGGATCTCCTATTGACTGTTATCACTAAAGCTACTTAGACAGTTAACTACGTTTGCACCTACTAGTCTAGAATTGAATATACTATAAATAATCGCCCTCAATTTCAATTGAATGCCATTAATTGATGTTGTGATGATCTAATTTATCAACTTTGTATTCAAAAGTTTTCCAATTACATAGTGCTTGAGACTCTTCTCTAAGTCGGATTTCGAGGTGACAAAGGTTTATTATACAAAATGATTAATCATTCACATTATGAATGTTACGATCTATTGTATCTTGATTGCCATTTCATACACTATAGTCTCGACTGCATCTTTGTATGATGCTTCTAACTATGGGTTGAGATTTTGCTAAGGGCTCCAAGCATTCGCCTGAAAATTGTTTCATTTTAGTCTTTCATAGAATTGGTGATTCTGTTAAATTACAAATTCATGAACCTCCAAGATGCAAATATTGATGAGTGCCGAGATGTAAATTATGATTTCACGGAATTGGTGTTTTTGTCTTAAGTTGCATTAAAGGAAATAAAAAGAATAAAATAGGAAAAGTTAGTAAAAAAAATCTCCATACTTATGTCGATGACTCTAGGACGAGAAAGCTATTGGTATTACTAGAGACAAAATAAAAAGTAGGAACTGTGACCTGATTCTGTTGACAATGGGCCAAATGGTAATTTGGATATGCTCAAATAACAATTTTATAATCACCACATTAGTCTCTCATTGTTCCCAAACGTAAATAAAATCTCTCCCCCTCTTCAATTTAGTTAATTTCTAAAATAATCAAGTCACATTTTGTGCTTTTTTTGCCAGCCCAAGAATCAAATAGCTAGCAAATTGATTAAGAAAAGTGCAGCTAAGAGAAAGAAAATGATGGAGTGATTGAGGTTAAAGAGAGGCAACCCAATCAACCGTCAAATGGTCCACTACAGAAGGAGGCGTGATTTTATCTACTACCGAGGACCTCAAATCAATATTATATCACTCTAAAGCAATTAATAAGTTAGGCTAACAGAAAGCACTTAAAAAGGGAATTGCCCGGGTCAAATGAACAATTCTTATTTACATCATTCCACACTTGAAAGAATTGAATATACTTAAATTAATGAAATGTTCTTTTTAAGATTCATTAATTTTTTTGTAAGAGTGCCCGATGAACCAATTGTTCAATTTAAAAACCATAAATCATACATTTACTCGAGCCAAATTGTCAAAGATAGTCCTCAATATCTCATTAAATAGTCGACCAATTCATGTAAAAACTAAAAAGGGTGATTTCCGAAACCCCTGACTCTAGAGATCTAGCTCAGTTTGGTAATGGAGAGGGCTCGGATTGCTTTTGCTGGTGCAATTAAGAGACAGCAAAGCTTCCTTCGATCAGGAAAAAAGAGAGATCTTGTAAGTGCAAATTAAGTTAGATGCGCGTCTTAAAAGGCCCTTCATCTCCAGCCTCTTGAACCTTACTGCTCACTTTCCTCTCAATTGTTTTTTTCATTCTCTTTCAATCTACATGCGTGCAATGTCTTGAGCCGGACATGTGAGGTTGCTGAGAGTTTTAAATTTCTTGTGAAAATCGGAAAGCTTTTATAAATCCTCTTCCGCAGTTGTATTGCCCGTTCATGCTTCATGCAGGTACCATAAGAGATGTTCAACCATCTTTTATGGAAACTATTTCCAGAGAAATTAAAAGTAAAAAATTGCAACTCGTGCATGTAGGCAACTATGAACACTTATTTTCTTTTAAGATATTTCATCCAAAGTATACTTCGTAAGTGATTTAGTTAGTTTTTATTTTGGCTATGTTTAATATTTTGACGCAATGTTAATCATGTACCTCTCGATTGAAGAGTGCAGTGGAGCGTGATTTGATGCCGTTCTGACTCGGAGCTTCTCGGTAACCTGTCATCGATTTTTCATTGGATGAAAAAAATGTCACCATTCGTATTGCAGGGATGAATCTGTCTACAATGAGAACTTCAGTGATGAAAACAAAAAATCAATCTTACAATTTTCGCGAGAGAAGCACGTCAGACTCTCCAACAGTTGTAATTTTAAATCGGTTAACATCGGGAATGCCAAAGTTCCTGATGTTTCCATTCCCAACCCTTCTTCCTCCGTAATGATCGCCTCCATTTTCTCGCAGTACCATACACTTAGTTGTTTTAGTTGTGCAAAAGATTTAACCGTGGACGGGGAAAACATAAACCTGAGATTATCCAAGCCAGTGATTTCTAATGTCTCCAATCTCGGAAAGGCAACCTGCGGAATTCGCTCACGAAATTGGTGATTTGGTTAAATCTCGAATCCACAAACTTTCAAGATGTAAATATAGATGAGCGCGAAGGGGAGAGGGGGATTATTAAGTTGCACAAAAGGAAAAAAAAAAAAAGGAGTTAAAAAATCTCCATACTAATACCGTTTCTAATTTCCTACGTTATTTTTTATAGAATAACAAAAAGTTATCTAAAGTAATCACTAAAACAAAGATAAGGAATCTTTCTCCAGTCTTTTCTTGGGCAAATAATTTTGAATTGCAAAGCTTAATCTAATTAGTGAGCCAGCCAATTTGAAGATTTTCTCCTTCAGAAATGGGCTAGCAAGTAGTGCATTACTTATCTCTCTCTGTATATAATAAAGCAAAC
The DNA here is from genome assembly GCA_031216235.1 of Syzygium jambos. Lineage (NCBI taxonomy): Eukaryota > Viridiplantae > Streptophyta > Magnoliopsida > Myrtales > Myrtaceae > Syzygium > Syzygium jambos. Next base: position 6,052,408 of record CM062226.1, on the reverse strand, counting down.
CCAACAATACTTTTCAACCTTAACTTTTTAGGCCCAAAAGTTCAAATAATATGCAAAAGTTAAAAAAGCCCCAAAGATTGGGAAGAGAAACAGACATACTCAGACTCACTACCACGTGGGACCCACAACTTATGGTCCACGATCCCTTGACTGACGGGGAAACTGAGACATTGCATGCGTCTTGGGCCCTACCATGAACTTAAGTGACAATTCCCACATATGAAGGGCAATCTTGTATGATCAACGAAATAGCCGCGGCAATTTTTGTTGGACAAAATAGCCGTGCCCTATCCTTAAGTGCCCAATCTCTGTTGATGCTTTGTGTAGCTACCATGACAGATTTTCAACTATCTTTATGGAAACTATTTATGAAGAAATTAAAAGTAAGAAATTGCGACTCATACATGTCAACAACTCTAAAACATTTATGCTTGCATGCCACTCATTTTCTTCTAAAAAATTTTAAGCAAACTATACTGTATAATTAATTTGGTCCGTTTTTATTTTGGCTATGTTTTGTCTCCGTTGTATTTAATAATTTGACATTTCACGTACCTCTCGATTGAAGAGTACAGTGGAGCATGATTGGACGCGATCCTGACTCCGAGCTTCTCGTGAACCTATTATCATTTTGTCATTGGATGAAAAGAATGTCACCATTTGTATTGTAGGGGTGATTTCTATTTACACAAAAATTTTCACTTATAAAAACAAAAAATCAATCTTACACTTTCCGCGAGAGAAGCTTGTCAGACTCTCCAACCATTCTAAGCTTAAATCGGTTAACATCGGGAATAACAAAGTTTCTGATGTTTTCATTCCCAACTCTTCTTCCTCCGTGATGACCGCCTCCATCTTCTCACAGGACTGTACACTTAGTTTTTTTAGTTGTTCGAGAGATTTAACCGTGGATGGGAAAAACATAAACCCGAGATTATCCAACTGAGTGATTTCTAATGTCTCCAATCTCGGAAAGGCAACCTGCGGAATTCGCCCACGGAATCGGTGATTTGGTTAAATCTCGAATCCACGAACTTTCAAGATGTAAATATAGATGAGTGCGAAGGGGAGAGGGGGATTATTAAGTTGCACAAAAGGAAAAAAAAGGAGTTAAAAAATCGCCATACTAATACCGTTTCTAATTTCCTACGTTATTTTTTATAGAATAACATAAAGTTATCTAAAGTAATCACTAAAACAAAGATAAGGAATCTTTCTCCAGCCTTTTGTTGGGCAAATAACTTTGAATTGCAAAGCTTAATCTAATTAGTGAGCCAGCCAATCTGAAGATTTTCTCCTTTAAAAATGCGTTAGCAAGTGGTGCATTACTTATCTTTCTCTATATATAATAAAGCAAACCCAATAATAGTTTCAACCTTAACTTTTTGGGCCAAAGACTGGGAAGAGGAACAGACGTACTCAGACTCACTACCTCGTGGGACCAACAACTTATGCTCCCTTGACTAACGGGGAAACTAAGATGTTCCATGCGTCTTGGCCCCACCATGAACTTCAGTGACAATCGCGTCATTATAGAAGGGCAATTTTGTCAGGTCAACGAAATAGCTGCGGCAATTTTTGCTGGACAAAATAGCCATGCGCTTTTCATGACTGGTCAATTTTGATTCATGCTTTGTGCAAGTACCATAAGAGATGTTCGATCATATTTGTGCAAACTATTACTAGAGAAATTAAAAGCAAGAAATTGCAACTCATGCATGCTGGCAACTCTGAACGCTAATGCATTGTACACTGCTCAATTTCTTTTAAAGTTTTTTAACCAAAGTATACTCTCTAAGTAATTTGGGTAGTTTTTATTTTGGCTATGCTTTATCTCTGTTATATTTAATATTTTGACATTTCATGTACCTCTCGATGGAAGAGTATAGTGGAGTGTGATTGGACGCGATCCTGACTCCGAGCTTCTCCTGAACCTGTCATAAGTTTGTCATTGGATGAAAAGAATGTCACAATTTGTATTGCAGGGATGATTTCTATCTACACGAAGATCTTCATTGATGAAAATAAAAAATCAATCTTACACTTTCCGCGAGAGAAGCACATCAGACTTTTCAACCTTTTTAAGCATAAATTGGTTAACATCGGGAATGCCAAAGTTTCTGATATTTCCATTCCAGACCCTTCTTCCTCTGTGATGATCGCCTCCATAGTTTCGCAATCCCGTACCGTTAGATCTCTCAATTGTGGGAGAGTTTTAATCATGGATGGGAAAAACATAAATCCGAGGTTGTCACAGTGATCCACCTCTAGCTCCTTTAAATCATGGAAAGTCACTATTCCACAAGGATTCTTGTTCCATATGAGCCTCAGGTCGCGCAATTGTGATAAAGAGATGGTGGTAAGCTTAGAGAGAGTCTCATCATTTCCACTACCGCTTGGTCTGTCGAGGTCAAAAATTTCTTGCACCGAAATACAATCTTTGATAGTTAAAGTTTGTAACTTGTTTAATTTTAACAACGACGTGGAGCTGATAACTTTTGAGAGAGATTTGCACCGCACCAATTCGAGAGATTGGAGATTGCTCGACTCCAATGGAGATTCATTGCTCCATATCTCTTTAAGATTGGGAAGTCCTTCCATTGTCAAGGAATCCAAGGATGGGAGTGAAACCTGACATACAGACCATCAACGATAGAATTTACAATTTTACAAAGGACGAGCAGGAAATTTACGTGCTATAGCATGTTATTATAAATGGTCACCGTAGGAAAATTTACAAGCAATACGATTTACAACCTTTAGGATAATTTTTGCATTCACAAAAATTTATGATAAACAAAAGCTAATTTACATACGAAGAGGAATTATATAAGCCCAAAAGACAACTAATGAACTTTACCATTTATTTACAATACAACAAGAAATGTACCGATTAGATTTTGTTTGCAATTTCCGAACAATAAGGGAAATTATTGTCATCAAGAATTAGCAATCATTCAGTTTACTAATGACAACAAAAATTAGTTACCCATAAAGCAAAAAGTACTTTCAAGCTGAATTACTTCCTATTAGGTAAGCTCTTACAACCTATCTCAATTAATCGCCCTTGTTGTCGTAATTTCCTTAAGGGCGAGTCTAAATCCGCAGTCTACATGTCTGGAACCATAACATTTTAGGTAAAAAGACCCAATTGTCCCTGATTACAATGGAAAACTTTAGTTTTCATTTTTTATATATATTTTTTGTAAAGAGTCGATAGCTTTTGCCAAAATTTCATTCCTACAACTCTTAAGAAAATCCTTTATCTGCAAAGTTGATCACCCATCGACCTCGCCATCACCCATCGTTGCCATCCATACAACAAGTTTTAACTTTTTTGTATTTCATTCATTGGACTATTGTCATCCCCAACAAGATTACGACAAAAAAAAAAAGAATGTAAAGCTGCAAAGGCTCTTTGCAAAATTTCCCCAATCTAGTTCTATTATCTTTGGAAGCGAGCCACAACTGGGAAGAAGAACGTCATCCTTAAGACACATTAAACTTCTGCGACCCACAACTTATATGTCGACGACCCTTTATTGAATGATGGAGAAACTACCATATTGCAGGAGTCTTGAGACCCACCGTCAACTTTAGTGATAATCACGCCATGTAAAAGGACAATCTTGTCTAGTCAACGAAATAGCTGCGGCAATTTTTGCTGGACAAAATAGCCGTGCTCTTTCCTTAACTGCGCAATTGTTTACCTATAGTTTACAAACTTCTCTTTAATGTTAGTAAATCACTCTCAATAACCAATTTAACAGGATATTAAACACAACTTTGTGAATTTTGTGTTTGTGACACCAAAAGTACATACAAATATATCTGTACATACTATATGGGTGCCCGAACATGCACACAACTATGTACTGTTATAATTATGAGGCATTTGCAATTACTAAGTGCTTATTTAAGCATGATACACAAAAACGTGCATCAATTAGATTAGCATAGTTGATTTTATTTCAAAACCCGGTCGTCCTTCCCATTTTTGGCATTGGTTTTTAGGAAAGTCACCTATATTGCACATTTTGGGGATAATAACTAAGTTTCATAACTAAATTCAATGGAATCCATTTCAAAAGATTAGAAATAACTTTACTTATGACATTACTTTAATGCCAAAAAATTCCCTTCAATTTTGCTTTATGAAGCCCTATCAATATAGATATACTTGCAGAATGTAAATTTAAAGTAGCTCGGAACCTATCACAAAATAAATTTACAAGGATTTCATACAATTAGTTGGATTTCTACTCAATTAGCAGAAACAGGAGATTGCTTCTTTTAATTACAGGGAAGGCATGAACGGACCAGGCAACGAGGAAGAAAATAAACAGAAAATAACAAATTGAATAAGCATCATAATTTGTGTTACATCCAATTAGCAAAGGAAATAAATAATTAATTGTAACATCCTGAATTTTGAACCGTTATCGGGACCAATAAAGTGTATATTGATTCTCGTGTAATTTTAGTAAGTCTCGCCCGGACTTGATCAATCACGGGATACTAACCAAATGGGAAAGGCTAAATAGGATTAGGTACGTGGACCGAGAACCCGATCGTGATGGAGTGCCGATTTCGATGGACGTCGAGGAAATATTTTGAACCAATATAGGCCAATCTTAGGAAAATGACAGGTTGATATTGTCAGCGATGCACGATCGGATCGCGAGTGATTTCGCATGACCGAACGTGCGCCTGACAAAGGAAACCCGATTCTGATCCAAACGATCGTGACCTCAGGTGCTAGTGATAATTCCTCTCGTTCTCTCGAAATTGAGACTATCATGACTTGTACAATCTTAGGTCGATACGCGTAACGCCTAAACAGCCGCCTGTTAGTGAGAGACCCTAAAACTGCAAAACGAGTGAATTAGATCGCGATATTGGACCCGAACTTCGATATCAAAATTTTAAGGGTAATTATGACTATTTTGCAAGACGGACGTCAAATTGGAGTGGCCATTCATGTTTGGGATTAATATGGTTGGAAACTGAAAATTTGACAGAAATTGAGAAAAGGACCGTTTTGCCCCTGTGGACACCGAGGCCAAATTCGGAGGCCGTTTGAGGATATTTTTCGCGGCCGAGGTCATTTTGGGACAGCCACGCATATTTAAAGTGGTTTTGGACAAAAAGTGAAATTTCGACAAAAATTGGAAAATAATATTATTTTATTCCCAGAAACTTTGCGGACGATTTTCGAGGGCTTAGAAAGTGAATTTCGCGATTCCGACTCCGGATTATGTCTCCCATGAATATTTAGGATCGGTATGGGCAAAAATTGAAATTTCGGTTCGGGATCGAAAAATGACGGAAATGCCCCTAGCCTATTTTTGTTTAATTCCGAATTTTGGGGCAATTTTGGGATTTAACTAGGGTTGGTTAAGGCTAACTAGACTTGGTTAACTATGGTTAAAGAATTTTGACCATTTTGCCCTTGTATTGTTGGATAAGAAGTATTTTAGACCCTTGGATGAGGGGTATTTTGGTCCAAAGGCTTGGATTGTTGACATGTGGACCCCACTAGGGATTTTGTTGACTACCCCTTGACCATTCTCTCTCCTCAGACCTCTCTCTCTCTCTCGGCGCCTATCTCTCTCTCCCCCGATCTTCTCTCTCAGCTGCTTCCTTCCACGCCGGTTTGCTTCGCCGGCCACTGTTCACGCCGGAACAGCTGGTCGCCGGAGCTGCTGGCGCTGAGCCGCCGTGCGCCGTCCCCTGGCACCGTCCCAGCCTCCGTCGACCGCCCTTACCCCTGTTCTGCCGCCCCTCAGTCGCTGTTCCAGCCGAGACGAGAGGGAACGTCGCCGGTCTTGCCCCGCCGGTGCCGCGCCGTCGTCTGCCGCCGTGTGCCGTCCCAGTCGACCAGCCTAGCCCTCACCGTCTTTCTTTCCGTCACCCTCAGCCACCGACCAGCCCTCCCTTGTTTTGGCCGTGAGCCACGCCGGGTGCCGAGGTGCCGCCGTGACCGCCGGCTTGCCACCGGAGCGCCGCCGTCGATTTGTACCGCTCGTCGGTAATCGGCCGTTCGCTCCCGTCGCCTCGTGTCGATATTAGGCGAGTAAAATCCCTAATCCATGAATTAGTCTAATTGTGCAAATTAAGGGTAATTAGGGGTTGATTAGGCTAAATTATGGCTTAATTGAGTGTGTTTTGTGCATAGGTGGATTAGGGGATTTAAGTGGGGCTTAATGGAATGAATTAATGGTGAATTAGAGCCCATATGATGGCTGTTTGCAGATGGTCCATTTTAGATCCGAATTTGTATTAATTTGCCTAATGTGATCATTAAATGGATTGCTAATTAACTACTTGGAATTAGGCAATTTGGAGGTTAATTAGGACTTATTGGAGTCCTAGGGGTGATGCCTTGTGTAAAGAGTGTATGGCAAGGTTGGTTGGACACGTCGAGCCCTAAATGGATTGGAGTTTATAATGTTAAATTGTGTATTAAGTGCCGGGTATAAATGGACTAAAATGACACGAATTAAATGTGCCGACAATACGTCGATTGAGTGAGAAATTGTGATTCAGTGTGCTTGGCACATCGGAGCATGGTAATTGGTGTGAATTCCATGATATGTGAATTTTCATATTTGGTTTTGATATGGTTGAGATTGAAATATGACCATTGGGTCATGGCCTTCGGGTCGATTTAATTGTGGATGACCATTGGGTCATGGCCTTCGGGTCGATTTAATTGTGGATGACCATTGGGTCATGGCCTTCGGGTCGATTTAATTGTTGATGACCTTTGCGTCATGGCCTTCGGGTCGATATCCTGTTTATGAGTTATAATAATATTGGAAGCCTAACCTGCAGGGCTGGAGTAGTAAAATTGGGCTGTGAGCCATGTGAACTTATATCGATTGATTTACTGGTTAAGTGATTCATGCATTTTATTTATTTTCTGGAGGTGCACGTTAGCCTAGTTTAGGATTAGAGATTATTACTTGCTGAGTATATCTCACGATTGTGGTAAAACCGATTTTTCAGACCCACGTCCGTAGGATGCCGAGGAAAGCCGCTCTTTTTTGGATTTCCGCAGCGGATTCAGCGGTCGTCTAGTGTGCATCCCTGTGGAGATGGATCAGCGTATATTAGATACCATTCTGTTGTGATTGTAAATGTGGGAGAGGATTATAGCGACACTCAGGAGTACGTAGCCTGGTGTTATAGGGGAGCGGATGGTGTGACGGGACCCCCTATCAGGACTTTTGATGTGCCGGTGGACGTAAATGGAGTGATGATTCCTCAAATGGTGAGTGGTGAAATCTCGGATCCTCCAGCCTCCCTTAGCGTTAGTAGTCAAGGTGAAACGGTGAATGGACCAGTGGCCATGGACGAGGAGGAAGGAGAACAGCAGGTTATAGCTGTCGATGTAAACCTGGAGGAAGACGAAGAATTAAATCTGGAAGTAATAGGTGAGAATGTCAATGCAGACGGAGAAGTGGCTGACGTTGGGATGGACAAAGAAATAGAATCTGGGGAAGGCTCTTCCGAGGAATCTGCAGCATCATCCAACCCAGATTGGGAGCCTTAGAGTAAATCCCAGTGTTAGGAGTTTAGGCTAACCCTCTTTTTGAATGTAACCCTCTCCCAGATAGTTAGCTGTTATCCCTAGGCCACCGATCCTTTTTTGTGTCGTGGCCCCTTGATGTATCTTTTTGGTTGTAAATGGTTAATGTATATATATAAGTTGTAAAGAATGTAAATTTGGTTCAGTCTATTGTAAAGTATTTTCTCTTGCTACACATGGTTACGTTTAAAATTGTCCGGGTGTATATATATTATATATATATGGTGTATTTTCTCTGATTTGGGTCTTCGGGTCGGTGACGTAATCCTGGGAGCGTCACAACCAAAATCGACCTTTACGCGGATGTTCAGGCTAAGTTTGGAATACCGGGCGTGACATTAATACTCTTTTAATAGAAAGTTACTTCTTGTCCATTGAAAAATGCAATTTGAGTGGCAACTTGGTCGTCTGATGTACTACTCGACGGAGCCAACCCAGTCGTGAAAAAATTCTTGAGTCACGCAATTTCAATACATTGTTACTCCTAAACTTTACTTATTAAATAAATTCCTTAAACTTCGATTTTATTGTGGATGTCAACCCTTTGTGCATTTTACCATGGGTATGTGCTTTACATGTGATTTTTAACCGGTAAAGTTGCAATTCTTCTGCATTTGTATTAGTCAAATCATGCTTTGGCCTCCGAATGCACTTAATTAATTAAAGTCCAAAATATATACAGAAAAATAAGGTAAAAGAAAAGCAACAATCTTAAAAAAATTAAGACAAATTTATAATAATATGGTTGACTTCATGAAGAGCTAAAATTTTAGTAGGCTTTCAAATATATCCCAAGCATTTAAAACTATCATAGAAATGTCAAAATATTGTATATCATTTAGCATATGGCCTCCACAATTAGCTATTTAAAAGGACCAGGGATGATAAAACCACATAGCTATGCTCTCTCATAATCTTCCACAACAAGTACCATAATTTATCTAAACGGAAAAGAAATTTTAAAAAAAGAAGAGTTAAGAAAAAACTAAATAATTAAATGAGGGCTTAAGTAACTAGATAACGGGAAATCACAAAAAAAATCAAATTGGGCTTTTATTCAATTAAGAAGAAAATAATTTACATAACATGGATAAATCAAACCACAAGTTACTAAGGCAAGCAACACCCACTTTGCCAGGGGCAGTGGGGCATTTTCAATAAAAAATGCGAAACAAGATAAACGGCTCTATTAAAGCAAACTAATTATACTCAACGAAAAAATAGAAAATAAAAGAAGGATTGCTATTTTTTTGCTATTTTTTTGTCATCATACTATTCTTTTCCTAGAATTTAAAAGATGTAATGATCTAAAAAATAGTATGATGACAAGAAATAATAATTAAATAATGATGATGATAGTCGTTGTAGTAGTTACTATGTTAAAAAGTACTCCTAGGGCACCGCGTAACTCAATAATTCAGTTTTTAAGGCACAAATTTTACATAACATGAAGACGATTAATTGATTGGAAACTGCAAATTTTTCTTAATTAGTTTCTCAACAAGTGCCTCAAGTTGGGGGCGAAAGAGTAATTTCCTTTTGAACCCAGTAAAAGAGACATCTAAAAAATAGAAAAAATTACAATTTTACCCTTGAAAAATCACATAATGGGCACTCGCAAACGGAAAAATTGACGAAGGGTTGATGGCTCAAGGGTTTTTTGTGAAGGTTGAAAGTCCAAGAGTAAATGTGTACCGCTCTAAAACTTCCATGGGGGATTTTGTGTAATTTTTCCAAAAAGTTGCTCACTAATGCCTACAACCACGAGATATTAAACATAAATTGGGGGCGCTTGTGATGCCAAAAGTGTGCACAAATATACCTATATGTATTGTACACGTGCATGAACATGCACAAAATTATGCACTCTTATAATTATGGGACCTATACAATGATTAAGTGCTTATTTAAACACGACGCATGAAAGACGCGCATCAATTAGGTTGATATAGTTGCTTTTATCTATAGACCCAGTCCTCCTTCCCATTCTTCATATTGGTTTTTACGAGAGTCACCTATAGTATATACTTGATGGATAATAACAAAGTTCAATGACTAAATTCAATGGAATCCATTTCACAAGATTAGAAATTACTTTATTACGGAATTACTTTAATGCCAAAATTCCCTTTAATGTTGCTTTATCCAACCCTATTAATACAAAGTATACTTGCAGCATGTAAGTTGAAAATAACTCAGAACCTATCACAATCTAAATTTGCATGGATTTCATGCAATTAGTTGGAATTCTACACAATTAAGAGAAACGGAAGATTGCTTCACATGATCGCAGAGAAGGCATCATCGGATAAGGTACTTAGGAGGAAAATGAACCGAAAATAAAGAAATGATTAAGCATTATAATCCATGTCACATCTAATTAGCAAAAGAAGGAAAGATAATTATAATTTCTTTTGATAGAAAGTTACCTGTTGCCTATTGAAGAATGCAACTTGAGTGCCAACTCGGTCGTCCGATGTACTACTCGAAGGAGCTGTCCCGACAGCAACAAAGTTCTTGATACTTGGCAAGTCACGCAATTTCAATACATGCAAATTAGGCAACTCAACTTGACCACAATCATCATCTTTTACAATCCCCTTCATTGCCTTGCAACCGACAACTTCAATCTCTTTTAACAGTGGAAGTTCTCTTAGTAATGAAAGGGGAAACAGATATTCCATCTTGTCACAGCTATCAACTCGTAGGACTTTTAATGCACTGAAGGACTTGGAGGAGATATCGTTGTGGCATAACTTCTCCAAGTTGATGAGATTCCCTAGAAATAAAAACTTCAAGGTCTTAAAAGTGGGAAGGGAAGACCGTTTGAGGATGTAACGGATGGAAGGACTTTCCTGAACATGTAAACGCTTTAATTGTGGAAAACCTTCTGGGGATAACTGGCAAATGCTTTGCTCTATTCCGTTCAACCCATCCAACCACAAATCGTCAGTTCTGTCTAAAGTAGTTCGTATGCATCCTTTTTGAAGAATATCACTTGTTGGATTCGACTTGAGCTCCAACGTCCTTGATCCTTCGTACTCGCTTAACCAGCGCCAGTAATTGGAGTCATAAAGATGACCTATTTTGAGTTTGTACTTGGTCAATTTCTCGAAATTTAGATCCCCTGGGAGCACACTCTGGTCGGGAATGGAAACATGCAAAGTGCAGAGATTCTTCATGTGATTCAACTCGATCAGACTGGCATTAGTTCGTGGAGTTTGATCCACGGCATTCCATCGATCAAAGCTATTCTCCATGTACAACTCCTCCAATCTGATCAAGCTTCCAAGCACACCTGGTTCAATTATCCGGAGTTTTGAACAATAGTTCAAGTCCAACAACCTCAGCTCTACCAGTTGCCCAATCTCTTTTGGCAATCGTTGAATTTTGGAGTTCACAAAGCTGAGAATTTGTAACTGTTTTAGCTTGCCAAGAATGGCCACATCCTCTAGCGAACAACCATGAAGGCTCAGAGTATGTAAGTTCTCCAAGAACTGAAATGGCGTTGGCGAACGAGTGAGACGTATGCTAGTGAGATTTAAGACCGCAAGTCTCTCCATAGAGTTGAAAGTTGAATCAGGAACCTCAAGAGATTCATTGTTGTTGAAAAGCAAAAAGATGCGCAATTCGGGGCAATCGGGGCAATCTAATTCTTCAGGAAGCTCCTTCATGTCAATATAGGGAAAGCATATCGCTGTACAACTTTTGAGCCTCTCCTTCTGCAATTGTGTCGCCAACATATTTTCATCCTTCAACAAGAGAAGAGGGCTATCTCTTAAAACAAACTGGGCAACAAAGTCACGAACCAAGTCATGTATCTTGAAACCATCTGCGCCTCCGTTGTCCAACAGAAGGGAGGAGGCTTGAAGAGTGCGGATGAGTGTGCTCAACCCATCTCTTGCTTCTGTCATGCTGCTATCTTTTGGAAATATCCCCAAACCATAGCCATACCTCACCAAGTTTTCAACATAGGGATCAGAGACGCCATAAGCAACACAGAGATGTAACAAACTTTTCGCCTCCTCGCTTTCTAAATGATCATAACTTAATCGCAACATATCATTTATCACTGCACCTATTCCTTTGTGTGTAGACCGCCTAATTTGATTTAAAGCAACCTTCCATTCAGGTAGAGTAGCATATTTGAAATGTTTCGCCATTGTGACAATTAACAAAGGCAAACCTGCACATTTGCCGAGTGCTTCATCCACCAGGGGTCTGAACTCGTTATCATGAACTTTTTCTCCCACCATTTTCTCAAACAAACCTCTTGCCTCTTCCTCCTGCAGCCCACCAAGGAGGAAGTCCCTGTCGCTGCCCATTTCCCTTTGCAAAATATTTCGATCTCTCGACGTCAACAACAACTTGCATCCCATGACTTTGTTGTCATATCCGCAAGGAATGCCGACTGATTTCAAGTCGAGCCCCTCCCACAGGTTATCTAGTATTATGAGGACCTTCTTTTTGTCTGTCTCCTCTTTTTTCAACCTCTTGTGAATAAGTTCCGCGCGCCCGCTGAGAGTCTCTTCTTTCGTTATGTCGGTAAGTCTCAAGCCCTTCGCAATCTCTGCTTGAATTTTCTTGATTTCTGGAATTTTCGACACGTTGGCCTTAGCGACCCAATCAAACAACTTCTCTTCGCCTAGTATCCTTTTGACTTCATCCAAAAGGGTAGACTTGCCGACCCCGCCCATCCCGTAAACCCCAACCACACTATTGCTGTCATTGGCAAGTGCGTCCATGATGTTCTGTATCATGGAAGCTCTGGATTCGAAGACGCCATCGTCCCTAAGCTTAATCGACAACGAGGCAGAAAAAACGGAGTCCGTCGCGGGGGTCGACTGGACGGCATCTATGCCTTCTCTCTTGGCCGGAGTCGGAGATTCGATGGAGCAGATGTCGTCCAATGCCCTGAATCTGATGCAGTTTTGAGCGAGATCTCCAATGACCTTGATCTCGGCCTCGGCCTTCGTGCTGAACTGATAGCGACAATAGGGGTCGGGAAGAGTCCCGTAGCAGCAAGTCTTGCTCGCCTTATCGAAGGCTTCCAACAGGTTTCGCGCCTCCTCCAAGGCTTTGTCGGCACCTTGCTTCCACTCCTTGAAGCAATCATTCAAAATCCGAAGATTGTTGTCAGCCACTTGCGCCAAATCGTGGACCCTCCGAGCCTCGTTCTCCAGATTCCGGACTTCCTCCCGAAGACGGTCGGCGAAGCTCTTGGAGGACATCGCGTATTTCACTGGACGCTTGATCAAAATAACTGCCCCCTTCAAGAGATCACATACAGTAGGAAGGCCCCACTCAATCGACATTTCTTTTTTATTTTCTTTTTCCGAGAAACAAAGAGCGAGAAAACAGAGAGACAGAGAGAGAGAGTGAATGATGAAAAAGAGCAGCAGATACTGAAGAAGAAGAAGAGGAGGAATGGGTGTGCCGAGGAGAAGAAAGAGCGTAACAGAGCGAGAGACGAACAAGGCGAAGAGATTTGGGCGCAAATAAAAGGATGAAGGAAGTGGAGCGTCGAATAGCAATGAATGGAGAAAGAAAAGAGATGATTTTCAGCTCTTGAAAGTAGTAAGCAAATGATTCTGACTTATAAAACATCGTCCTCGGACCATGTCATTTATAGAGAGTGTCACCACCCTTACAGTAAAGGCTAAATATCATAAAACACCTTAAACTGATACACATATTATTAAATTTATTTTAAATTAATTTTTAATCATCAAAAATATTAATTTAATATATTTATAATAAATTTACCCTTTATTAATTTTCATTAAATTAAATTAATATCACAAATTAAAATGCCTATAACAAACGGAGAGCCAACTGTCACGTGCCATCTAACTCAATAATTTGACTATAAAATTTAAATAAAAATAATCAATGGTAAATTTATCACAGATGTATCAGTTTGAAATTTTTTATGATTAAAAAATTAGTTTGAGAGAAATTTATTATATATATTATTTTAAGATTTTTTTATGATATTAATTTTATAATAAAAAGTAATAAATAAAGAGAACGAATGGACAAAGACTGGCCACACCCATGTGACATTGTCAAATATCGTGATTTCTTTTGGATTTAATTTTCCAAAATTGGTGACAATCGACAGATCATTCGCACAGTGCTGTTTGACGAAGAGAGCACGCGAGAGAACTTTACAGAGTCTACTATCAACTCAATCTTTAACGGGGACCACAGGCCAAGGCAGAAAAGCACAAGTGGACCCTTGGAACTCCCCGATTACTTCAGGAAATACATGGAAAGGCATCTTTATTCTTTCTCATAATATTAACATTTTTCATCCATATTCGCACGTGCTTGCTAGCGTGAATTTTAAATTTGAATTTAATTTTGAAATGTATATAGCATCCACAATGACTGATTGTAATACCTAGTTGATTAGACAAGAAAGCATTCGGCAATAGAAGTTTTTATTTGGTGCCAATGATGGTACCATAACTTGGTTCAAGCTAAGGTTCATATTGGTGCCAACGCTGGCCTTTAGATGAGGTCCAATTCTGATTCAGCATTAACCGATCTCGCTCTGCACAAATTCTCCTAAATTCTTATCAAAATAATTGCCCCCTTCAAGAGATCACATACAGTAGAAAGGCCCCACTCAATCGACATTTCTCTTTGGTTTTTTTTTTTCCGAGAAACAAAGAGCGAGAAAACAGAGAGAGAGAGAGAGAGAGAGAGAGAGAGAGAGAGAGAGAGAGAATGATGAAAAAGAGTAGCAGATACTGAAGAAGAAGAGGAAGAACGGGCATGCCGAGAAAAAGAAAGAGCAAAACAGAGCGAGAGACGGACAAGGCGAAGAGATTTGAGAGCGAAAAAAGGATGGAGGAAAGGGTAGCGTCGAATAGCAATGAATGGAGGAAGAAAGCGATGATTATCGGCTCTTAGAAGTAGTCAGCAAATGATTCTGACTTATAAACCATCCATCACCCTCGGAATATTGACTTTACATAGTGAGTCCGCACCGATAATAAAAGTTAAAGAATAAAGAGAATGAATGGAGAAGGAGTGGGCCACACCCGTGTTCGCACAATGTTGTTTGACAAAGAGAACACGTGACATTTAACTTTACAGAGTCTGCCATCAACTCAATTTTTAACGTGGACTATAAAACCAACGCAGAGAGGACAAAGCGGAACCTTGGAACTCCCAGAGTACTTCTGAAAAATACATGAAAAAGGCATCTTTATTCTTTCTCGCAATATTAACATTTTCATCCATATTTGCATGTGCTCGCTTGCTTGAATTTGGAATTTGAATTTGAATTTGAATTTGAAATGTGTATAATTGTAGTACCTGGTTGATTAGGCAAGAAAGCACTCGGCAATAGAAGTTATTATTTGGTGCCAATGATGGTACAACTTGGGTCAAACAAAGGTTTAGATTGACCTCTAGATAAGGTCAAGTTCTGACTCAGCATTATTCGATCTCGCTCTGCACAAGTTCTTTCGAACTCTTGTTTCGCGCGACGTTAGGAAATTCAAATTCAATTTATCTAGAGATGGGAATCCATCCTATAATACTGTGTTTAGTCGTCTGGATTTCTAGTCAAGATAAGACTGGATATGATAAAATATGAGATTCAATAGATTTGTTATATTTTATCTATTGTTCGGTGAATTACAGTAATGAATGCAGATATTTTCAAATCTTACCATGTCCATTATTTACTATGAATATTATATTAGTGTAAATGAACCTAAAAATTGCACAAATGAAGATGATAAAATCTCGCACGACCCTCTTACTTACTTCATTTTTTTTTTGCTTATTTTTTTATTATTTTCCCTCTTTTTTTTAATTCTTTTCTTTTTAATTCTTTTTTCTGCTTCCATAATATAAAATTTTATTAAATAGTAAAATATACTAATATACCTAAAATATGTAATAAATATACATAATAAATGTATTTATTTGTATATATGAAATTTATATCATAAGATAGAAAAAAATTGAATATATAAATAAAAATAAGAACAAAAAATGAAATTATTTTTATTTATTTTTTTATTTTGAATTTTATATATTAAAATTGAAATAATATTTATTTTGAAATATTATTTTAATTTTATTAATATAACAAGTTTGTTATTCAAGAAAATTATTATGGATATTAAAAATCCTATTCAACTTTATCTCACCTCCCCCATGGGATAATTTTAACCGGGCTATATCCTTCCTATATCCGACTTTATCTTGTCTTGGGCAAGCACCAAACACAAAATATGATCAAATTCATCATATCCTGAATTTTATCCTGACTACCAAATGTAACCTAAGAGACTAGTCACCAATCTATTGGGGTTGGTTAGGAGCTAAGTTGAATGTGAGAGAATCTTCTATTTTCTATGAAATAGAGACTCTAAGTTCAAAAACTTGATTGCACTATATATCTAATTCGTGCCCTTCTGGTACCTAAACTCAATTTATTTGCCTATAATTCATGTGGTCTTGTCAAAATATGGAATCTTAAGGTTCTTTCCACAAACTGTTCATAAATTGAGTTGTTTCTAAAGTGGGTCATAATCGTCAAAAGAAGCTAAAGAAATCGAAACGTAAAAACCATATTATGAATTCAAAAAAATATATCAAAAAGGTAACAAAAGACAAGTAAGAGTAAAGTACAGAAAGTAAACCCGATAAGAGTTAGGTAAAGATTATTATTACATGGCATTGTTATTAAGCCCTGAGAAGGGAACCCCCATAAGCTAAAATTAAAACCTCTTGTCACTTAAACATGATAAAAGATGGGGGTGATCGGTTCCCGATTCCCAATTTGGGAACTGAGAACCGGACCACCGATCCAGTCCAGTCCAATGAAACCGTTCACTTACGGTTTAATTCATATTTTACTAATTTTTATTAATAAATTTATGTCAATGAAGTGTATTTAGGGTTTAGCTCACAATTTACTAATTTTTATCAATGAATTTATGTCATTAAAGTTCATTTAGAATTTAGTTGACATTTTACTAATATTTTTGAAGAAATAAAAATAAAAAATAAAAATGTATATGTAGTCGATCTTGTTTCCCTTTGGAATCGGGAATAGGGAACCAAACTGCCTGGATACCAGTTTCACTTTTAGGAACCATGAGCCGGACCGACACTCCTGAAACTAGACCCAACCAGCCGGTTTGGTCCAATCTGGGCGATTCCTAGTTTGGGCGGTTCATTTTGCATACCTAATAAAAGAACAACACAATATAAAATGCAGTAAAGTAATCCGATATGAGACCAGCAAAAAATATACACTACCTTGTTATTAAGCCTCGGGACATGAATCTCTTGTGAGCTACAAAATCAAAGCCAAAGTCTAATTTTGGCTAAAGAGAATTACTTACTAAAAAAATCTCTAACGATATTAAAGACGAAAACATCCATCAAAATAATCCCAAAAAGTAATCCTAATATAAACGCAAATGATTTTTTTTATCTTTTTCTTTTTATTTTTTTAATCCTTTTATCTGTTTTGTCTAAAAGAAAACACAATTTAAAAGCAATTTGATTCTGATAGTCACTTTAGCAAATCCCCAATTCTAAAGCATATATTGTTTATATATGCTATTTTGCACTTTAGCATATCTCTTATTCTTAAGCATATATTGTTTATTTGTATGACGATTGTATTTTGCACTTTAGCAAATCAGTTTTGAAGATCACTTTAACATATCTCTATAGATTGTTCTTGAAAGAGCTTAATAATGGATGTGAAAATTGTCCACTCAGTCCTCGGATGCCAATTTAATCCTGAAGTTTTCAATTTTGTCAATTTATTCTTAAATCTTTGCTCGAAATTTTAATGTAGTCCTTCTGGCCAACTTTCATTAGAAATCACTGATGTGGCAATGTGCCGCGGATGATGGCTAAAAATGATGGACCACCACATCAGCGATTTCTGTCGAAAATCGACCGAAAAGGCTACAATGGAATTTCAAGCAAATATTGTAAACTAAATTGGTAAAATTAAAAAGTTTGTGGCTAAATTGGTATTTGTACAAAAATTGTAAAACTTATTAGGTAACCATCCCCAATGCATGGATACTCGTCATCAAAAAAGTAAATATAGGGTATATATATATATATATATATTTTAACTAAGTGTGTAATAACTTATGAATTTTATGATTAAATAATTATGTGGTTACTCATTATGACAAAATATTTTGTTGTATTTTACAAGTAAATTGTTAACATTCAATAGAGAAAATACATAACGTGATGGCCCATATTTAACAAATTTATGATATTAATATTTATCAAATCTCTGATAAATAAGATGCTTGATGTAGAAATATCTTTTATGACATAATTATCTATATTTGACAAATAAATGATATTAGAGAATTAAAAAAGTATCCATCATCATAAAAATAAAATTATGGTGTATGCTTTACGAATAAATAAATAAATATTTAAAAGTAAAAGAAACAATTGATAGCAAATCGATAGGAGAAGAAACTATCCATTATTACAAAATTTCTAAGAACAAAAATAATAGACTTTCAAAGGGTTATATTGCACGTTATGCATGTATTACAAGTAAATATGACTAAATGCATAATTGTTGATGACACCATACTCATGGGATAGAAGTCAAGTAGCATCACGGAATGCAATGCATGACAGGTCTACAACCTTCCATGACGAGAGTTTAGCCTACATCGATACATCCTGCACCATAGTTGTTAGAATAAAATATCACTACAAAAAAACTGTAATTTAGCTACAACATATTTGCGACGACAACAGTATCGTCGCTAATTAGCGACAACAAAAGGCAAATAGTCGCTACGTGGCGACGAAATTAGCGACCAAGTTAATTTCGTCGCCAATTACCGAAAATAGCGACGGCAACAGACAATTAGTCGCTAATTCGTCGCTAAATAGCCACGAGATAAAGATGTCGTCGCCAATTTGTGACGATCACGCTTTTCTGTCGCTAAATAGCGACTACATTCAGCGACGGCATTTTTATCATAGCTAAGTAGCTACGAAAATACTAGGTAGTCGCAAAAACACAGTTTAGCGACGCATCGTAATTACTTCGTCGCTAATGTGATCTAATGTTACATTTTACGTTTCTTGATCTCTGGACAGTTTAGCGACTAAGTTGTCGCAATCTCGTCTCAAATTAGCGACGAGTCAGTTTGTCGCTAATTAGCGACGAATTGGCATATGTTTCGTCGCTAATTTGGCCGAGAGCTTTACAATTTGCATTCGGGGACATCATTAGCGACGGATCACATATCTTCGTCGCTAATTGGTGACGGGGAGCGCATGTCGTCGCTAAAAGTGGCCATGAGTAATCATAATATTTGAAATTGTAGCGACGATGCTGTCGCTGATTGGTCGCCAAATGTGGCCGAGTTATGGATTTGATTCAGGCGTTTTAGCGACTACTTGGTCGCTATACCGTCGCAATTAGCGACGGAGGTTTTAATTGGTAGCCAATTAGCGACGATTCGTGGCTATGCCGTCGCTGAATCACGATAACCTAAGTTCGAAATCGATTTTGCCCAGTCTGTCTCTCTCTATCTCTCCTCTACTCTCGCTCTCCCTGTGACCTCCGACGTCGCTCGATCGCCCGCCGCCGCTCGTCTGGCCTCTCGCCGCCGCTCGTCCGCCCGCTCCCCGCCGCTCGTCCACCCGCTCGGCTGCCCGCTCCCCGCCGCCCGCTCCTCCGCCCGCCACCGACGACCGCTGTAAGTTCTCGGCCCGAACAATCGGTTTTTGATCGGTTCCCCTCCGCACCGCCGGTGTGCAAGTCCTCTCCCTCCGGCTTCAATGGCCACCGCAGGAGCTCTGGCGTCTCGCTCTTGCTGAACAACATGGCCTCCCTCTCACGCGCTCTCTCTCTCTCTCTCTCTCTCTCTCTCTCTCTCTCTCTCTCTCTCTCTCTCTCTCTCTCTCTCTCTCTCTCTCTCGTGGTTGGGTTGTGCACTTTGTTCGATGGTTTTTGGCTTTTTTGCTGATCTGGGTTGCCCTTTCCTTGTGTTTCTTGAACGTTGGAGTGATAAAGCTACACGCTTGCTTTAAAAGTGATTTTCGGTTGTGAATGTTAGTGCAATCTGCCTGGGAAGTGGATCGAGAATGTTGGACTTGTTGTGAGCGAGCAAGCGAGCGATTGCTTCGTTCAGTGTTCAGTTGAATGTAGTGCGAGGGAAGTGAAAAAAAACGGTTCGCCTGATTGAATGCTTAACCACCTCTGCTCTGCCTGCTTAATTTGCAATGCGTACGTGTTTTGCGGGGCCATGCGCTTCCTTTAGCTCGAAGCTTTTTTTATCCTCGACGGTTTTTGGATCCTCAGCTGTGCAAGTAATTTTTGTATCACTGGTTGGTCAATGTCTCTTTCTGTCCTTAGTGCCGAGTGGCGTGCCTTTGTTCGGATTTTTGTATGTTACTACTTTAAAAAATATCACACTGTTCTTTCGTTTCATAGTCATTGTCAGAGAGCTTAGCGTATGGGTAGTTTTATTCGAATCTTTAACTTGGCTCAAGTCATCTTTCCTGGATTCTTTAGATACAATTTTAGAGTTCGACGTCCTACATTTACTTGACCACAGTCTGCGGACGT
The DNA here is from genome assembly GCA_031216235.1 of Syzygium jambos. Lineage (NCBI taxonomy): Eukaryota > Viridiplantae > Streptophyta > Magnoliopsida > Myrtales > Myrtaceae > Syzygium > Syzygium jambos. The sequence goes on along the minus strand of CM062226.1, from coordinate 6,032,204 downwards.
GGACTCATTGTCTCCGCATATTGGGAATGGAAGTGATGGAACATGATTCTTTGTAAGTCCATTGGTTGTGGTCTGAAATGAAAGATAAAAAGTTAGGCCAAAGAATATAATTAGAAAAAGTCAAGCTAGACAACTAAGATGGCATGCTAGAGCTTCCTCATGATATGTGGATACTGATAGTTATAACGATGAAGATTCTTGAGTCTAGTTCCCTAGCAATGTTCCTTCTTTACCCTATGGGGCCTGTATTCATGGACTAGTCATTTGTGAAGGCTGATTTTCTTATCAGGAGCACTACTGTTTCCCAAAGATAGTTGTCCATCTATGAGTGATGACTGGTTTCCTTATCTTACATGTGAAGTTAACCTGGTGCCTATTTGTAGGGAAGATATTCGCCGGAAAGTCTTCTTAGGATTCTGACACCTCATCCATATCCATAGCTGCATCTGAGAGAGTCCTTGTTCCTGGTGGCTACAGTGATGTCCCTACTTCCTCAATAGATCAAGTGGAAACTTCAGAAGCAGTTACTGATTCCCAGGTTCGTGATCAACATGCTAGTCCATTTTGAACGTACTGAGTAATCGGAACCTCGTTAGAATGCTTTTTTTTTGCCATGCATCTTAATGCATATGGATGTTAGAAATTTGTCGAAACAAATGAGAGGTGTGCACTTGAGAATTCTGAATTGATTAAGAATGCCCTCTGCCATTTCAAAGTTAAAAATCATAATATCTTACTCAAAGTTACCATTTACATCTCTCTGTATGAACTGAGTTTTTGTCATGCATAGTGACTTGCTGTCACTCCTGCAAGCCGTACGTGTCTTGGTGCAGGTTTGCGTCTATGGGCGTAGGTGGGTGCATGTGGACGGGCGTAGTTGCGTAGATGTGGTAGTGTTCATTCTCTCATGTTGTTGCCTGAGCAGGATCGTGTGTCTGTCGTCCATCTATGGGCGTGTCTCCTCTTTGGTTTTGTGTATGTGTCTGTGTGTTGGAGGTGGGCGTGGGGGGTTAGGTTGGGCTCATTTCTCTCTCTTTTTTTCTTTGTTTGGGGAGTGGGGGTATGTGGGCACATTGCATTTTTTAAAAGCTGCAACATACTATGCTGTTTAGGGAGAACTGATATAATGGTTTTTTAGAGTTTTTACCTGTTGCGATTGGTAATGAAGGCTGATCCTTAAATATGTTCTTTCGCTAGAATAATATTACTTTAACCGGTTTATGATATGGATGTAATGTCAGTTGTCATTATACAAAAGAAAAACCAAGCTTTTCCCATCAGGTTGATTTTATGGACTTTATATCTACATGTTCTATGTTCCGTGTGAAATTTTCGGCAAGCTCCTAAACTCAAGATCTTTCCTTTTACTTTCCTTTTAACATCCTTGTAGGCTATTCTTAACCTCCTTTAAACCACATCTCCATCCTAGAGTCGCATCTTTTCATAACAACAGCCGAAGGCTGCCATTCCACTTGTCAGATTGCACTGCAAGAAAAATGGTAAGTTTTTAATTGGGTTATAAATCATTTCTAGTTGGTAAATAAATTGTTCTAACTAGTTTGTTTTTCCAATATGCACCAGCGTCCAAATCAGAAAAATAACAACAAGGGTAAGGGTAAGGCTGCTGATCAACAGGCGGTCTATACACGTGGACGGGCCAGAGGAGGGCGTTCAATGGCAGTCGTGATCAGGCCGGTCGACGAGCCTAGTCCCCCTCGACGGACCTTCGTGCCCACGCCCACTTGGGTCGAAACGCCCCCCACAGAACCGCAGCCTCAACAGTTGGAAGACGAAGGAACGGAGGAGACTCAATCTGAGGGCGAGCCTTTGATCACGGCACGATCATCGGTAGGCCAAGCGTCGACACCGCCAAGCGCCGAAGATGCGGATGATAATTGGGTCATCGATGATGAAGGGAGGAGGCGGATAGAACCGTTAGGAGACTCGTAAGTACAATTTGATGAAAGTGCATAATTTTTTGTTATTAACTGTATAGGCTAGATTTTCTTTGGAATTTGAGATGTTTTATGTATTTTTTATGTTTAACAAATGCAGCTTCTACAGAGCGACGGTAGTCCTGCGGGACTGGTATCGTATGATCAACAATTTTTGGCGTGGGCCATATACATGCATTACGCAAGCGCCGGAGGAACATAGGAGAGTATGGTGGCGAGAGTTTGAGGTAAGTGTAAGATCGGTTTGTTAGTGACATTTCTAAAATGTATTGGTAAATTGAATTAGCGTTTTTTTTTTTTGCAGCGCAAGTACTATTGGGACAGATCTATGGATAGCGAGGTTAGAAGAATTTTAAACAAGAAGGCCGGCGATCACATGCGAAATGTGATGAGCAAGGCGAAAACCACTCAGAGGCAGCCGGCTTGGATGGACGATCAGTCATGGAGGGAAATCCATAGAAAGTGGGCTAGTGAGGAGCATAAGCGCGCCAGCGAGAGGAATAAAATTAATCGAACTTCCAGTTCCAGAGAATCTGGGATTGGGACGTATGCCGGCGGCTCCATCACAGTTGCGGAGCACAAAAGGAAGATGGTAAGTATATTGTCAGATTGTCAATTTATTCCGTTAATAGATTGTATGACTAATTGGAAGTCCGTTGTGTATGTTAGGCGAAGGTGTTGGGAACGCCGCCCAGCTTCTCACAAACATATGAGCGGACCTTCATGAGAAAGGACAAATCATTCGTCAGTAGCACGGCGAAGGCCGTTAAGGTATGTTCGAACTTGATGATTTTATAGCAGATTAGTTGATTGTAATGCATGCCTAGTAACTTTTAAAGTGTGTACGTAGGAAAAATTTGATGAAATGCTTGCATCTACAGCGGGTGTCGGGGGTAGTGGCAGCGACGAGGGTACAGAAGGGACGTCGCCCGCGATTGAAATGTCGCAGGCCGAGCAGGAGAAGCTGTGGTGGCAGGCATCTGCAGCAGTGAAGAAAGGGAAGGTGTACGGGTTGGGGTCGTTAGCCCGGGACAGCATGAAGTCGGTAGGCACATCTTCTGCTGGAACGAGTTCAAGGCGCAGCGCAAGAGAGAGTGAGCTGGAAAAAAAAGTGGAAAACCTCGAGAATCTACTTGCAGAGAAAGACGAAAAAATGAAGAAGATGGAGGAGAGACTAGATGCCATAGATGCCAGAGATGAGGCAATGCGCATCATGCAACAACAATTGAGTATGCTAATGAGACAACAGCATGGTCAGCATTCGCAGCAAGACGATGAGGATGAAGCAGCCGAGCAGACTGGACTTCCACCGGCACCCCCACCCGATGAAGACCATGAAGAGTAGATACATTTGCTGAACATTTTTGATATGTGCGAATGATAATTGTTTAGATACATTTGCTGAACATAATTGCAATATATACATTTTAATTTTTTTGATATGGGTACTTTTCTTAGATATTTACTTGTTGCTTCTATATTTCGTTTTGCGTTGAATGTTATGACTTATCAGGTAGAACTGAACAAAACACAAAAAATACATATTAATCGTTCAAACAGCTTTAGCGACGCTACGATATACTATCGTCGCTATTCTGGACGATTTAGCGACGAACAGTTGCGTTTGTCGCTAAATGGCGACGAATCGGCGACTACCTTGTCGCTAAAAGTGGCCGAGTGATACCCATTTTGCATTCGGGACAACGTTAGCGACGGACAATCTAATCGTCGCTAATTAGTGACGGAAGAACACATTGTCGTCGCCAAAAGTGGCCGAGACCTATTAAATTTACATTCGGGGACACTTTTAGCGACGGAAGAAAACATACCCGTCGCCAAAAGTGGCCGTGATCTATCTATATAAATGCGGGACATCGTTAGCGACGGCCACTGTAAGCGTCGCTAATTAGTGACGGTAGATCACAGTGTCGTCGCTAAAAGCGGCCGAGTGATACCCATTTTGCATTCGGGACAACGTTAGCGACGGACGATCTAATCGTCGCTAATTAGTGACGGTAGATGACAGTGTCGTCGCTAAAAGTGGCCGAGAGCTATAATATATATGCATTCGGGACGTCATTAGCGACGGGGGATAGAGTTATCGCTAATTGGTGATGGCAGTAGACATTGTTGTCGCTAAATATGCGAGACTGAGTTCCATGCATTCTGGACATTTTTGCGACTACAAGAAAAATATCGTCGCAAAAATTTGCGACAATCATACTCTTGTAGTAGCTAAAATATTGGCGACGCCATGTGTAGTTCGTCGCTAAATGGCGACTAATGGTGTGTCTAGTCGCTAAGTTGCGATATCTGATTTCAGCGACAGATGTGTTAGCGACGAGTCAGTTTGTCGCTAATTAGCGACGAATTGCCATATGTTTCGTCGCTAATTTAGCGACATGGTTTTTCGCAACGAAATTTTGTTCGTCGCAAAAGTCGTCGCTAAAAAATTTTAGCGACGAAAATTTGCGGTTGTTCGTCGCTAATTGTCGTCGCTAAAATGCAGTTTTTTTGTAGTGTATTGTATTTTAATCACATTATAGTTGCTTAATTATAGAATACGATTTTGTTTAGCCAAATGTATAATTGTTTACACTGAAAAATGATCAAATCTTTGTAAATGGCATAATGTCAATTTAAGTGGGTATAGAGTTTGTGACAATTGATATGGTTTTTGGTAAGTTAATAATATTAGAAGCGCTTATCGATGACCATGAACAGTGATAATAGATGAATGAGAGATACAGCTGTCAATGCACGACGACTATTTATCGAAGGCTATCAACTACCAAATTTGGCTAAGTTTTGGACAAAGGGAAGAGAGGAAGGGAGATAGTGAAGATGTCGACTGAAGACAAGGGCACCAAACAACGGTTAACCCAATGGCAGTTTAAAAGTTGTAACAACTTGTGGATAAGATCGATGTGTGGATAGGAGGCCTAAAATCTCGAGAATGCAGTTACATAGAAAAGTTAAGTCTTAATAAGCGGTTACGATTAGTGGAGTATAAAACGGTGCCGTGTAATTATTACAAAGGTTCATCATGATTATTTATTTTTTTCCCTATGTACTTTCATCAGTTTTAATGTTATGCTTTCCCTTTAAATTCGTTGTTCATCTTCGTCGTTACGCTGATTGCAACTCCTATTTAAGATTGCCACTGAACCCTTTCATAAAATTCAAAGATATGTCCTTTGGTGAAAGATAGTTCATTACTTGGGTCAAAATCCATTTCGAGTTAAACAATAATATAAATTGTGGATGATGGTTTCTAACATAATTTGATGATATTGGTAGTAGACTAATCCCAGGACGTGCGGTTCATTTATAGAATTGATTTTTAAAGAAATATATGAAGCTGCAAAAGTCATCGCTCGTTGTATCAACAAAAAATGAGAGTTCATATATCATTTTGTGCATTAATATTTTACTGGGAAGGAAAACCCAACTCGCAAGGCTCATGCATGGTCCTCTAGTCATGTGGGCATTGGACTATGAATCTTAGTAAAACCTGACCTTAGTTAGGGCCTTAACAAAACACCGATCAATTTCTTGGGAAGCCGAAAACTTGGCAACACATTCCTCCAAGTCATCACAAACAAACAAAGACCATTGTCGGTCGCCTCAAGACAATAATCGTGGACTTAAATTGACTTCTTTACGTTATTTAAAGGGATAATACCCAAAAAAATACAAAATTGATACGTTTCTGACAAATTTACCTTAAATTAATTTTTTGATCATAAAAAATCGCAAACTAATATACCTATGACAAATTTATCCTATTTTAGTTTACGTTAAATTTTATCATCAAATTGCTAAATTGGATGACACGTGGCAGTTGATGGGTATACCGATTTGAAGTTTCAGTTTGAGATTTTTTGTGGTATTAATTAAATTTAACAGAAACTAACGAAGGGTAGATTTGTCACATGTGTACTAGTAGTTTGTGGGTTTTTTATGGTAAAAAAATTAGTTTCGAATAAACTTGTTAAAGGTGTACCAGTTTAGAGTTTTTTATGATCAAAAAATTAATTTGAGGTAAATTTATCACAGACATACCAGTTTGTGATTTTTCGTAGTATTAATCCTTATTTAAATTGCACACGCATCAAGTGAATTAAAAAAATAAAATACAAGTGATTACAGGCTGTTAAACTAATAAAATGATTCGACTTGAATTATATGAATACTTTAACAAAATGCAATTAATAAAGAGAACAAATGGAAAGATAGGCGACACCCACGTGATAAAGGACAGGCCACACCCACTCACCCAAGCACGTGATAAGTATGCATCTTCAATTTTTGGATTAATACTACGAAAAATCCCAAACTGATACATTTATAATAATTTTACTCCGAACTATTTTTTTGATCACAAAAAATCACAAATTGGTACACCTGTGATAAATTTACCATAAATTATTTTTTTGACCACAAAAAATCCAAACTAGTACACCTATGATAATTTTACCCATATCTATTTTTTTGACCACCAAAAACTCCACACTAGTACGCTTGTGATAATTTTATCCCCAAACTAACTTTTTGACAACTAAAAACCCCAAACTGGTACATTTGTGACAAATTTACCCTCCGTTAATGTCCGTTAAATTGGATTAATATCACGAAAATTCACAAATTGATAAACTTGTAACAAACAGAGAGGGTAAAATCCAAAATCGGTGCACTTATCAATTACCACGTATCATTAAACTTAGCAATTTGAAAGTAAAATTTTACGGAAACTAACATAGGGTAAATTTGTCACAGGTGTATCAATTTGGAGTTTTTTGTGGTCAAAAAATTAGTTTGGGGGTAAATTTGTCACAGGTGTACCGGTTTAGGATTTTTTGTGGTAAAAAAAATAGTTTAGGGTAAATTTGTTACATGTGTACCAGTTTGAGGTTTTTTGTTATACTAACCCTTAATCTTTTTCATAATATTAATATCTTCATTGATATTTGTATGTGGGCACTTGTGTGAATCAACACGGAGTGACGATTTAAATCTTAAACGTATATAACACCTTCAATCAAAACGCAATTATTAAAATGATTTGACCTATATCATCGCTTATGTAATAAGTACCTTGTATAGTTTGTCATTCTTCGATATAACAAATGTAATTAATAAAAAGAACAAAAGGACGTGGATAGATCTGACCCACGTGACATGTGGTTCTATCCGGATGTGGCAATATGTGTCAAAAACCCATTTTCAACTCAAGTTTAATGTGACGGGGTGTATATAAGACATTTATAATTTTTAAACCAGTTGAAACGAGATTAAAAGAGCATAGCTAATTCCATGCGAGTCTACGTGGGTTTGCACAAAACTCATTTTCAACCCATCGTGAGTCTAGCAAAATGAGCAAATAAATTATTACTACTATCGTGGGGGAGATCTCCTTTCGGTGTCCCCCAATACTTTTAACTAAGAGTTTACATGGTAATAGAAATGGTTTTCTTGATTCTTTACTTGACCGGTCACCATCACCAATGTGTAGAGTGCTATGTATTAAACCTTAAAGGCAACTCTTAAGGAAAAGGCTGTTTTCATGTAATTGTGTAGATAGAGATTCTCACATTAACTGGGTGTCTAAAATGGGTGCATAATTTTGTTTCAACAAGTATAATTTATCAAAAGGAAAATTCACACCCAACAAACACAATGATAAGCATAGTTTAATTCAGAGCGCTTTATATACAGAGAGATTATGTAGGTAATAACAAAAAAATAAAGGAAACAAGAAAGTTATGCAATCTAACAATGTGAAATGTAGGAAGAAAACCATACGAGATGTGTAGTTTAGCATTCTGTCTTTTTTTCTTCGCTTAAGGAAATATTTCCTAGGGACAGATTTGGAACAACCCCAACAAAGTTTCACGTATAAAATTCAACTTTCTCGTGGCATCCAGAAAAAGCAAGGTCCCTTTATGATTGGTCTCTACCTCCTCATGAATTTTTTTTGTATATTTCAAGAAGGGCTTCTATTCTCAAGTGACCTAGCAATAAGAAAAGATTTGTTGATGTTTAACAAATAATCTGTACCATTCAATTTTTAACCTATTCATAAGATTGCACATTACTCCTAATATTTCGAGGAAATGTATCTATCATAGTGTAAACGGATTTCATGGTAAGATATTTCATATGTTGTAAACTCTCATAAGTAGTAGCATGTTTCATCAGTGTAATATCAACAAAATTACAATAAACCGAATCAAATAATGGCTAATAAAAAGAAAAGCTAAAAAAAGGATAAATAAAAATATTGTAGGATAAAAAGATATTTTGGGACATGGGGCAGTTTTTACGGTAAAAAATGAAGGTAGATTGTGCTTAAATTCCAATTCTCAGCAATTTAAATTCCAAAAAAGAGTACTTTTCTTTTTACCCAAAAAAAATTCAAAAAAAGAATACAATTGAGATTCAAGAACTTTTAGTGAAGTTTATGCCAGGTGGGGAGAGTACAATAGTATGGCCTTTGATCTATGTGTCCCAAGATCTCTCTATTATATACTATGGTTTAAGTTAGCAAATATCTATCTACTCTTTCGAGCTCCACACAAATCTTTTATTTATATTACTGTACAGTGTACACGAGATCTCTTCTTCGGAACTTGCATACAATGATTTTCCTTGACAGCTGCCCTTTTTGCAAGATAAAAAGTTGATTTCATTTTGATTGACAAATTTGATCTCTCTCTCTCTCTCTCTACACAAACACACACGAGCGAAATGCTGCTCAGCTTGAATCATATCGAGTTAATACCACGAAAAACTCCAAATTAGTATATTTATAATAAATTTACTCTAAATTAATTTTTTAATAATAAAAAATCTCAAATCGATACACTTATGATAACTTTATCCCAAACTATTATTTTGATTATCAAAAACCCCATACTGGTACACTTGTGAAAATTTTATCCCGAACAAATTTTTTAACCACAAAAAACCCCAAACTGGTATACCTGTGATAATTTTACCCAAGACTAATTTTTTGACCACTAAAAATCCAAAACTAGTACATTCCCTCCGTTAGTGTCTATTAAATTAAATTAATATCACAAAATATTACAAATTGATAAATTTGTGACTAACAGAGGGGTAAAATACAAAATTTGTACACTTGTCAACTATCACGTATTATCAAATTTAGCAATTTGACATTAGAATTTAACGGAAACCAATGGAGGGTAAATTTGTCACAAGTGTACAAGTTTGGGATTTTTAGTGGTCAAAAAATTAGTTCAAGGTAAAATTGTCATAGATGTACTAGTTAGGGGTTTATGGTGATCAAAAAATTAGTTCGGGATAAAATTATCATAAGTATATAAGTTTGAGATTTTTTATAATTAAAAACATTTTTGAGTAAATTTATTATATATTTATCAATTTGAAGTTTTTTATGGTATTAATCCAATCATATTTTTTTCAAAATCAAAGTCTAGTAGTGGTAAGGGAAGCTGGACCTGGACGCACCGATACGAAGTGTAACTTGGCTCTTGGTGTGAGATACCAGTTGCATTAGTGGTGACTTGAAGTCTCCTTCACGCTCTCCCTCTGCGGTACGTATTAATGGTGGGACAGTACTGTGACTTTTTTCTGAACACCGAGCCTCTGCTAAGTGGTCTAGTTCCAGATTTATTAGAGTAAAGGGGCTATAATAATATTTGTTATTTTTAATGGAGGGTGATAGAGAGCGACATGTGATGAGTCTTTTCTTTATACTTAAGCGTTACTTTTTCTTTTTCCATTCGGTCGGATTTTGGTCCTTTTTCTTTGTGGTCGGATTTTTTTTTTTTGGTCCTCAACTGGCCTATAATCTTCAGATTCTGGTGATAGGAACACCGCTACTTTTTTGCTGATATATGTGATTGTCGACGGCCGAGATTCGATAATTTAGAACCTCCACAAAGACCCACATCACGAGAAAGAAAGAGGAAAAGGGCATGGACTCTGCACATCGGTAGCCTCACCTTAGTTAAGGCCTTGATAAAGCACTAGTCAAATCCTTGGGAAGCTGAAAACTTGATAGCACACTGCTCTAAGTCCTCACTGATCTAACATAGAAATAAAAAATGACCGCTCCCGATCTTCTCAATCAACTGGGGACTTAAATTGATTTTCTTTGTTCGATTTCTTCGTATTATAAAAATTAAAATTAATATTACAAAAAATTTTAAATTAATATACATAAAATAAATTTATTAAAACTTAATTTTTTTACCATAAAAAATTCTAAATTGATACATCTATGATAATTTTATCCTAAACTAATTTTTTACCACAAAAAACTCCAAACTTGTACAAATTTACCCTCCATTAGTTTCCGTTAAATTTTATTGTCAAATTGCTTTGTTAAATGACATGCAACGATTGATGGATGTACCATTTTTGGGTTATCATATTTGTGATTTTTTGTGGTATTAATTAAATTGAACGGAAACTAAATGAAGGTAAATTTATCATAAATATACCAGTTTGAAATTTTGGTGGTGAAAAAATTAGTTTGGACTAAATTTGTTCCAGATATACCAGTTTAAGGTTATCAGTTGTCAAAAAATTAATTTGAGATAAATTTATTATAATTACATCAGTTTGAAATTTTTTGATATTAACCCTTACTCTTCCTAGCTCTACACAACTTTATATATATATATATATATATATTTCTGTACAGTGTTCACGAGGTCTCTTCTTCGGAACTTGCATACATTGATTTCCCTTGACAGCTGCCCTTTTTGCAAGATAAAAAGTTGATTTCATTTTGAGGGACAGCTTTCATATCTCTCTCTCTCTCTCTGCACGCGCTTGCGCACACGCCCGAGAGAGAAATGCTGGTTAGCTTGAATCATGTTTTTAGGGAGTCGAAGTCTGGTAGCGGTGAGTGCAGATGGACACACTGATACGAAGTGTAACTTGGCTCTTGGTGGGAGATGCCAATTTCATTGGCGGTGACTTCAAGTCTTTTTCACGCCCTTCCTCCGCAGTGAATATTAATGGTGGGATAGTACTGTGACACCTTTCTGAACACCAAGCCTCTACTAAGGCTACAATAATATTTGTTATTTTTAATCGAGGGTGATAGAGAGAGGTACGTGATGAGTCTTTATACATAAGCATTACTTCTTCCTTTTCCATTCAGTCGGATTTTGGTCCTTGACGGGTCGATAATCTTCAGATTCTGGTGATAGGTAGGAATACAGCAACTTTTTGCTGACATATGTGATTATCGACGGCCGAGATTCAATGATTTAGAACCTTCACAAAGACCTACATCACGAGAAAAGAAGAGGAAAGGGGTATGGACTATGCACATCGATAGTATCACCTTAATTAATTGAGGCCTTAACAAAGCTCTAGCCAAATCCTTAGGAAGCTGAAAACTTGATAGCACACTGCTCCAAGTCCTCACTGATCTAACATAGAAATAAAAAAATGACCGCTCTCGATCTTCTCAATCAATTGGGGACTTAAATTGATTTTCTTTGTTTGATTTCTTCGTATTATAAAAATTAAGATTAATATTACGAAAAATTTTAAATTAATATACATATGATAAAATTTATCAAAAATTAATTTTTTGATCATCAAAAATTTCAAATTGATACAACTGTGATAGTTTTATCACAAACTAATTTTTTACCGCAAAAAATCTCAAACTTGTACATTTATGATAAAATTACCCTCGGTTAAATTGAATTAATACCACAAAAAATCACAAACTGATACACCTATGATAAACAGAAAGTAAAACCCCAAAGTGATACACCCATTAACTGCCACGAGTCATCTAACTCAGAAATTTGACGGTAAAATTTAACGAAAACTAACGGTGGGTAACATTATTACAGGTATACCAGTTTGAGGTTTTTCGTAGTCAAAAAATTAGTTTTTGGTGAATTTATCATATATGTATCAGTTTGAGATTTTTCATAATATTAACCCTAAAAATTAAGCTGCAGGTCCATCAAGTGGGTTAAAAAAAATCAAAAACAAATTATTACCAGCTGCTATTGTAAGAAAGTGGCTCAACTTGGATTAGCTTGTTTAATAAGGACTTATTGTAGTCTGTCATTGTCTGTGTAACAAATTATAATTAATAGAAGAAATGGACGAGCACAGGCCACACCCACACACGCACGTTGCAAGTAGCATCTTTAATCCTTCTAATTATATTAATATTTTCATCGATATTTGTATGTGGGGGCTTGTGTGAATCAAGATCTAATGAATAAAATGATTCGTTTAAATCATCCCTGTTGTAATAAGTACCTTATACAGTCTGTCATCATCAACATAACAAATGCAATTAATAAAGAAAACAAACGGTCAAGGATAATTCAAATCCATGTGACACAGAGTTCTAATTAGAGGTGGCAATATGTGTCATAATTCAATCTTTAACTCAATTTTAGTGTACCAAGTGGTTATAGGACACTACATATTTTAACAACAGATCGAAATGGGACTAAAAAATCAAAGCCAACTCCATGTGGGTTTGCACCAGACTCATATCCAACCAAATTATAAGGTAAAATGAGCAAATAATCTATTACTACTATCGTGATGGAAGAGATCTCCTTTCGATGTATCCCCATACTTTTTAATTAAAAGTTGAACTTGGTAATAATAATATGCTTCGCTAGATTATATAGAGATGGTTTTATTGTTTCTTTACTTGACTAGGCACCATCACCAATGTCCAAGTCTCGACATCCTTACCTCCACCACTAATGGACAAATATTGATTAGGTAGTAGTCCTAAACCCGCTGCTTGTGTGGGTCAATGAAACCATATTAAAAATATATAAGTAACATTATAATTAACCTAATTGAACGAGAAAAAGATTGAAGTTTAATTTTCGAAATGGTATATAGTTTGAAACATCTCTAAAACAAAAAATGGCTGTGTTTTTTATTTGTATATTGAATAGCAATTGTTGATAATGTTTTACTTATCGATGGCCAAGATTTAGTATTAGAGCTCCAACGATTCAAAATCTTAAATGAAGATTCAAACCACTAGAAAGGAGGAGATGGGTATCGACTATGGAACTTATCGATTACATCTCTAAATCTTAAATCGATGATCCTTATCGATTACATTGTCGTCTTGGTCACCCATCAGCAGACGTACTCCGACGGTTTCCTTTTGTGTCTAATTCAGGTCTTCAGTTTAATTGTGAAACGTGTCAGTTAGGTAAACACCATCGTGAGTCTTTCTCTCCTCGTGTTTTGAGTCGTGCGTCACATCCATTTGAGTTAATTCACTCAGATGTGTGGGGTCCTAGTCGAGAGTCTTCATTTGGTTTTCGGTATTTTGTCACTTTCATTGATGATTGTACTCGTACAACTTGGTTATATTTAATAAAAGATCGTACTGAAGTTTTTCATTCTTTCTGCCAGTTTTATCATGAAGTACGTACGCAGTATGATTGTTCTATTAAATGTTTACGTACTGACAATGCTCGTGAGTACTTTTCTTCATCTACCTTTATTCCGTTTCTCAAATCTCATGGCATTTTACATTAGAGTTCTTGTGCTCACACTCCGCAACAAAATGGAGTTGCTGAACGCAAGAACCGTCATTTGTTGGATGTTGCTCGTTGTCTTCTTCTTCACACTCATATACCTAAAGCATTCTGGAGCTATGCTCTACTTACAGCGTGTCATCTTATTAATCGTCTTCCGTCCTCTGTGCTGAAAGGAGCTATTCCTTATGCTCTTCTTCATCCTGATCGTCCTTTATGGTCTGTTCGCCCTCGTATCTTTGGATGTGTTTGTTTTGTTCATTCTTTGTCTCCTGGATTAGACAAATTATCACCTCGTGCTGAAAAATGTATATTCGTTGGTTACTCCCGTACTCAAAAGGGATATGTGTGTTATAATCCTACTCGTCGTCGGGAGTATGTTTCTGCTGATGTGACTTTCTTTGAGGATAAAGCATTCTTTGGCGATGATCGTTCTCCAGCACCATTAACCCTGGACCTTCTGCCACCCTCTGCACCTACTTCTCAGCCGGAGCCACCATTTGTTACTTCTGATGCTGCTCCACCAGATCCAGGCTCACCAGCACCAACCCCTCTTCAGGTCTATACACGTGGTCCTCGTCCTGTTTGGGATAATACATCTACACCAGCAAGTATTCCACCACCACCACCAACTTCGGTCCAGGCTTCCGATCCTCTTCCACCGTCTCCTGACAATTCTCCTATTGCTCACCGTACTCGATCTCGGTATCCTCTTTCTAATTTTGTGTCTTATCATAACTTAAGCCCTCAGATGTCTGCCTTTGTGTCGTCTCTTGCTTCTGTGTCTGTGCCTAGTAGTGTCCAGGAGGCTTTGGCCCATCTAGGGTGGGCTCGTGCTATGGAGGAGGAGATGACTGCTTTACATCATAATAAGACTTGGGAGCTCGTTCCATTGCCGGCTCATAAACAATTGGTAGGTTGTCGCTGGGTGTTTGTTGTCAAACACCATCCAGATGGTTCAGTTGAGCGCTTAAAGGCGCGTCCGTAATGTAACCTTAGTTAAGTTAGAACTAAGCACTATCAAATCCTTGGGAAGCTGAAAACTTGGTTGCACACTTTTCAAGTTTGTCATTGGCCAAAAATAAGAATAGAAAATGACCGCTCTCGGTCTTCTCAATCGAGACAAAATTTGTGAACTTTAATTGATTTCTCCGCTTTATAAAATCTAAATGGCAGTTCCATCAAGTGGCCTAAAAAAACAAAAAAAAAATGATTACCAGATGTTAAAGTAAGAAGATGATTCTGCTAGGATTATCGCTTGTTTATAGTCCGGCATTATCGATATAACAAAATGTAATTAATAAAAGAGACAAATGGACAAGGACAGGCCACACACCCCACACACACGTGATAGGTAGAATCATTAATCTTTTTCACAAAGTTAATATTTTCATCGATATGTGCATGTGGGGGCTCGCGGGAATCAACATAAGGTGACAGATTAGGATTTCAAATGTATTTAATACCTTCAATTAAAAATGTAAATAATTAACTTGAAGTATAAACAAAGGCAACATAGGTTCAAACCGACATTTAGAATAATACATGAAAAATATAGTTTTAGACCCCATGCAATGAACGGACAAGAGTAATGAGTGTGGCCTTGGGTCTCCCAAATAGTTAAGAAGTTGCGGTTCCACTACTACTATTAACTTGAGCAAGTGCGTGGTCCCCAATGATATTGCTCTTCACGTGATTTCATTTGTCATTAACCGTGAAATGCAGATCTATTTAGTAGCGCATTAACTTTTTACTTAAACTTTATGTTGTTTGTCGAGCCCTGCTTCGATCTCTGTTTCTTTGTGCCTTTTAAGGCTTCTTTTGTTTATTAAACTCTGCTTTGGAAATCATGATAATTATAATCAAATGAAAGATTCCCCTTTTGCACCTTAGTTTATCCGACTCGAAGGCTCTTGTTTGAAAGCGAAGAGTGACCGCACTTAATTTTCTCAGAGTTCCAAGTGGGCCAGAAACCTAAATGAAAAAGCAAAAAGGAGTCACATAAGGATACCTTACGACTAAAGTTGGACCGTCATCTCAATTAAGTGTCCAGAATAAGCCTAGATTCATTTTTTTAGGACTTTTGTAATGTTTGTCGGCCCAACACATTAGGTCAACGTATTCAGAATTGATCTTAAATTTGAGATGGAGTTTATAATTTAGCTGGAAATGCGCTATCCATATTAATTTTAGTAACTTTCTCGATTTTTATTAGGCCCACCGTCAATCTAAAATATAATTTCCACATTCATTATTGGATGGGTGACATGTGGAAGAATTCAATGGCCAAATTAACTCCAAATACACACGTGACTTATCCAAGCATAATAAAATTTACTGACCATATAATATTTATTCAAAAAATTTACTAAGCATCTTGAAAGTTATTTCGATGTATAAGAAAATCACTAATCACAAGCGAATACTACAAATAAATGAAAAGTTACCACATCACATAAGTTACGTTTCAAAAGGCCTCTCGCCATTTAGATTGATCTAGCCTACTACACAGAAAGGAACAATTGTCTGAATTTTCATCATTCATTTAGCATGAAAACATCAAAGATGTTGTTTGTATATCAAAATAACTAAACATTTACCTGTCCCTCAAATCAGAAGTAACTAACTAACAACAATTTGCAACTCCCGAATCATCATGTCATCAACCAACATCCAAAAGGCCTATCATGAAATTGCCACGAATTGGAATAGAGATTGCCCCAAAAAAAAAATAAATAATAACAACTAAAAAAACACGAGAAGCACCGATGTTGAGAGAACCATTTCAAAAGTATAAAATATAAAAGAAAGAAAGATAAAAAAAAAAGAACGAATAAATTGAAACTAGCTCAAAAAGGAAGAAAACAAAAGTCGAAAGACTTGCACTTTTCATCGTTCATCACAACTGCATAACGGAGGCATAGCTCGGAAGCTACCTCAAGGTAGGCAAAGGTGCACCTTGGATTAAGCTGAAAACTCTGAAGAAAAAACGTCACATGCTTTCCTACACAAACCAAATCAACTTAGCAAGACCACTCAGAATACGAGGCAGTATAAATAGCATCAACATTGCAATTTGAGATATGCCAATTGCCAGGGATGGATTAAGCTCTGGATCTTTCTCTATTTTTCTATTTTTCTGTTCCCGAAAATCGGTTTGTAACAAAAATCCGTTTGGTAATACAATTTCATTTTTTTTTATTTTTGGAACAAATTTTTAGTTCAAAAATAAGTTTGTAACAGAAATGAGAAGTAAAATTTTTTTACTTTTCTATTTTTGGAACAAAAAGAGAAATAAAAACTCTTTTCATCGCTCGCCCTCGTCTCCGGCCGCCAACCCCCCTGGCTGGCTGCCAATTGCTGCCACCCCTTGTGGCCACCTGCCGCTCGTTGCTCGCCTCCCCTCGTTGGTTGTCAGCCGACCACTCCCCCCCTTGCCAGCCGCTCGACGCCTCCCACTGGCTGACTGCCATTGCCACCCCCCGCCGGTCACTTGCTGATCGCCATCGCCCGCCAACCATCGTCACCCCCCACCGGCCACCGCCACCCCCCGTTGCACGCCGCCCGCAACCTCCCACCACCCGTTGATGAATGGAAAAGGGCTTATAAAGAGAAATTTTGTGTCGTTATCAAACGAATTTCAGTATGTGTCGTTGTCAAATGCTATCTCTGTTAAAAAACTCATCCACGGAATAGAAATAAAAAAATCTATTTCTGGAACATAATAGTTATCATTCGCGTCCAAAATGCGAGAACACATGGATGTATATTTCATGGCATTTGGCAGTATTTGCCAGTTTCAAGAGTTATAATCAGCAAGTGAACAATCTGAAAGTCATCACTCTTAACCCGTCGAAATTTGTGCTCTTAGACTATGCATAGGGTACGTAATATAATCTGAAGTCTTTAGCCACAGGTGTCAGTGAAAAAGCAAGCAAATGGAAAGCTCGAACATCAACTGAATCAAGAATTCCACCGTTTGATCATGCCTGTAGATGAAAGCTTTAATGGACCACGGTATATATGTCCCATTAGTTGACTTAGCATAAATGATTTAGCATAGATTGGTAATTAGTATTACCATGGAGAATCAGAAAAAGATTGATGAAATGAATTTACATCCCCTCCACATTAGAGCTAGGTACTGAACAAATTAACCACAATCTGCACCGCAGAAATATTACGGTATCAACCAACATACGAAAAGCTCGTTGAAAAGCATTAATGAATTTGGAAGGGACAAAGAAAAGATAGTAATAAATGCAGAAACATGACTACATGAGACTACAAATCATACCATCAAATTCTGAGCGAGGGATGAGGAGCTTGGATAATTGGCTTGTACAGGGTAAAAGTGATTGATCCCTCGTTTTTGACATGGCGCGAAGCTCTCTAAATCTTCAAGTTCGACAAATGTCTACCCCTTTCACATGAGAGAAATCGATCCTAGGGGCTTGGTATTTTGCCAATGCTCAAGGAATAATCTACCTCAGGAGCACTTTCATCGAATGCATCACCTGAAAAATAGAGTCGCCTCCATATTTGAAAAGGTTGAGATGACCCCGACCAATGGAGTAACGCTCCATAGATTTCCACAAACCGAACCTCCTCGTTGTTACTCTTTTCTAGTTCTACTGCCCAGGTCGAACCGTCTGGGACCTTGAGAAGCATCGACTTGGAGAGATTATTTCCATATCTCCTTCAAGAACCTTTTCGGAGTTCCCTATTAAGAACCCAACTCAAAGTCAGTTCAGGGCACTCATTCATCACAGCTAGATCCATAGTGCCGAAGCACAAAAAAGGCATATAATTAAGAACTTTTACATTTTACGCAGTCATTTGAAGAATAGGCTCCAAAAGGTGGTTCCGTGCAAGTGCAGATTTGAATGTGAATAACCGTTGCTCGTTTTCATAAGAGTAATGCGTTTGGAAATGATTGACAAAATGATGTGATAGTCTTACCCGCAATTTTGTATAGCAATTCTATGAATTAACTCTTTTAGTTGCAGTGTTACTCTTACTTGATAATATTCATACGACATGTGTGTAAAAAATTGAAAACTTTTACCTTGATTGGTGCCTGACCAGACGCAACCTTACTCTAAAGGCTAGATCGAGAAGACGTTACACTTTGAAAAATAGGATTACTTGAAAAATATGAGCTATTTCGACTCAAACAATTGTAAAGATAAGAAGAATAGAAAAGATCGACTTGAACTCGACCATACCATGGCTTAGAAAAATCCATCACGCATGCTGTGAAGGATGTTCCTTGTTGCCATCAGAGCCAAATTTTGAAGAAACAAAGAGGCTTTTTTATTGCAATGACCTGGTTTGCATGAACCCAAATGCTCTCACTCATTATATAACGTGATTTTCAGATGAGACCCAAAAGATATGTGTTGAACCCAAATATCGCTAAAAAAAAAGAGAGGCAAAAATAAGGAATGGTGCAATTGGTACTCTGGGTCCATCATGGCTACTTGTGTGGGACTTACCATACAAAGTACTTGCATGTTTGGGCTTGGATTTACACTTTACGAGATTGGGTCCGTTATAAACTCAGGTAAGTTTCACGTGTGTCACATATAGGCTTAGACAATCAACGACCGACCTGGACTCAGCTTGATGGACCCAGTGCAAGCAAGAAATTCCCCAATGCATCAATTGTTAAGACCGATCGAGTCTATAGTGGACCAAGTTTACACAAAAATATACCCATTGCCAACGGGTTTGCATCCTAGGCTTCTGCATCTTTTACCACAAAAAAAAGTAAGGAAAATAGACTACTCAGCGCTAGTGTAAAGAAAATTTTACAGTGATAGCTTCCGCCCTAAATTTGTATATTGCAATTACTCAATCTTTGGCTACTCGGTTCCTCCCAAAGGGGGCAAAATAATGAAGAGGAGACTCCTTCATCCTTACACAAAATCAGCAGAGGAGAGAGAGAGAGAGAGAGAAACGTGAAGAGTGAACTTACAAGTAAAGATCAGAATGAAGCCTCGATATTTTGTTGTCCCAAGTTGATATGGTTTGGATCGGAAACTATATGACGTCAATTTTTCTCAATGTGCCCATGGGGGAATCCTAATGACTAAGTAACGTGAAACCAGTGTTGACACCTAAATTTTGCTCAAATCATTTAGGGTTTTATTGCAAAAAAAAATAAAAAAAAATAAAAAATAAAAGTTAGGGTTTAATTCTTTAATCCCTAAACAAAAAAATATTTTTTTTAAATTGCATGGTATGTAGACATTAGGTGCATTTGCATTAATAGTGCCTATCTTATTTTATTTTATTTTGTTTTATTTTATTTTATTTATTTTGTTTTATTTTTCTTTTTTTCCTCCCTCCTCTCTTTTCTTTTTCTTTTCCCGCGAGGGCCGGCCTTCTTCCCCTGGCCCGGCCCACGCCGGCTCATCTTCTCCCCCCCAGTCAACATGTCTGAGGGGACGGGGGGGGGGGGGAAAGAAGACCGGAACAGAGGGAACCGAGAGAGAGGGAGCGAGAGGAGACGGTTCCAGAGAGAGATCGAGGGAGAGGGCGAGCGACAGAGAGGGAGGGAGTCCGACAGAGACGGAGAGAGAACCAAGAGAGAGACTCGGGGCCAACCGGACTCCCATCGGCGACCGTCGCACCTCAACCGCGGCCGGCGACACCTCGACACATTCCTCTTCTCATGGTAGGTCTCAACCCGAGTTCGTCGGGTTTTGTTTAGTTGGGATCGTGGTAAAATTCCCGAGGATCCCGGCTCGGAGGCGCGCGAGGCAACCGGACATAACCCGATCTGTCGAGTTCGCCACCATTCGCCGCCGCCGAGTCGGGTAGGGACCAGACCACCGACCCTCTTGTTTCGATTTTTTTTTCCTTGAGTCTTCGCCGGCAAGGGAGTAGGGCCGAGGCTTGTTTGTTTTTTTGTCGAGTTCGCCACCATTGGCTGCGTTTTACTGCATTGTTGGGGGCGTCGGTCGGTCCCGGCGTGCCGCCGGTCGCCACGGCGATCCGGGCGTGGCCACGAGGGAAGCGAACAGCCAGCCCTCGGTCGGGATCTGGCTGGTTCGCGTTGGACAAAGCCCCCGACCGCGGAGGTCGGGGTGTGTCACCCGACGGCCGAGCAAGGGCTCGGCCGCCGGGACCGGGGACCCCCAGCCACAGAGGCTGAGGGGGGAGGAAAGACCGGCGTTCCGGTCGGTCGGCGTCGGCCGCGGAGGCCGGCGCTCGGAGGAGGCCCGTCGCGGCTGCTCGGCAGCCAAGGTGGAGCCCTAGGCGCGGTCTGGCGGCCGCGAGTCGGGTCGGCTGCCGGTAACCGGGTCGGCGAGTCGGGTCGCGAACCGGGTAGGGTTTCGCGCAAATCGGGTCACGCGAGGCGGGTCGGCGGCCGCAAACCGGGTCGGGCGAACGGGTTGAAAGCCGGGTAGGGTTTTTATTCTAGGGTTTTGTTTAATTGGGCCTTTCGCGGGTCTAACCGGGTGTTGGGCCTTCGCGGTTGGGCCGGAGTGAGAATTTGGTGGGTTGGGCTTTTCTTTAAAAAAAAAAAAATTTCAAAAATTCTAACCGGGCTCAACAAAAGAGCCCGGTCTGTCTTTGGACCCGGGCCGGCGTGCTCGGGTCGGATGTTCGGATCCGATTTCCTTTATTTTAATATTTTGATATTTTAATATTTTAATATTTTTTTTAAAAAAAGAAAAACTCGAATTTCATTTTATTTTATTTTTTTTTGAAAAAAAAATTTCAAAAAAAAATTTCAAAAAAATTTCAAGAAAATTTCGAAAAATTTAAAAAAAAGAAATTTAAAAAAAATTTAAAAATATAAATTAATTTTTTTAAAAAAAAAATTTAAAAAAATTAAAAATTCAAAAAAATCAAAAAATCAGAATTTTCATTTGGGGTCTCGGAATTGGGTTTTCTTGTCCTATTGTGTGATTAATGTCATATTTTATTGCACGTCACCTGGTTTACACACTTTGAATTGTGCATTTAAATTAACCTCGCATGCGGTTAATTGGGTGCGTTTAGGCTTAGATATTGACTGTCGCTTCTCTTAGCTTAGTTAGGAACAGAATTTTGAGACTTCCGATTAGCGAGAACACGTTAGGTGGTAAATTGAACAAGATTAGGTACCGAAAGGGCACTAATTAGCCGATTAGTGTAATCAAGTCCCCGTACCCGTTGAATCTCTGGTTCGTAGAAGTGAAGCTCTTCTCCCGTGCTTTACTTTGGTGTCTAATCGACCTACCAAAAACCGATTAGTGGCGACTCCTAAATGAAATTGATTTGCATATTAACAACTTAAACTTCAGTCGCGAATTGGTATGGGCTTGGGAGAGCTCGAGCTAGGTTTAACTTAGTAATCCATTAGCCAAACCCCTCAGGCCTCGGGGCCGGTTCGGGGAGGTCGCGACAGCTTGGCGACTCCACTGGGGATTTGATAAAACTCTTAGTGGACTTAGGCCGTTTATCTTGTTCAATTATGTCCTTAATGTGAATGTTCTTGCAGTTGGATGAATGATTGTTAACCCCTCATTTTGCAGGTTCGGGGTTTTGGAATGAATGTTTATTTTGCATTTTTGAAGTGGTGATTATATTTGAACTGTTGTGTATGTCTTTATTGCGTTAGCACTACACCGTGACACACACAACCCGCCGTCGGTCCTGGGCTGCACTAGGAATGTTTAGGATGGTATTTGGTTGGATACGACTTCGACCGCGAGGCCGCGTAGTAGAGGTTGCCCAACTCAATCCCGAAAGCTTCTTTCTTGGTGTCGAGAATGTTTACCTTTGCTCGCGAGGCCGCGTCGCATCGAGGTATCATTCCTGACTGAGCCGGAGTCGCGAGGACTTGACTTAGTATGCGAGGCTGCGACTAGTCATCCCACCCTCGTAGCTCCAATTTGTTAAGCCGTTTAGAATAGAAATCGAGCCACACGTTACATTCGCATGTTTATGTGATTGAAAGTTCGTCATCCACTGTAAGTATGGTTTCTTTTTTTTACTTGTTCACTTTTGGTTGAAACTTTCATTTTTGAAATTCGTGGAAATCAATCGAATGCCCTGGGTGATCTAGGCTTATAATTGAAAATTTGAGGCAATCACCCTGGACTGTAAACCTTGAGCATAAATCTCAAAATACCTTTGATTTAGCCCTACCAAAACAAATGGTTTTGCCTAAACTTTCAGTTGTAGGCTTAAAATCGCTTTTTTTGTGCAGAAATTCTTTCAAGTCAAGATTGCATCTTGGGGCATAAAATTGAAATCACATTCTCAATAAAATTCTTTTTTGTTCACATTTCGGAATCAAAATTCAAATCACTTTTTGTGTATTATTTTTTTAAAATAGGAATCACCTCATTTTTGCAAAAGTGAAATCGCAAATCAGTCCTTCAAAATTGATGCCTCATTTTGCGATGAAACTTTTGGAATAAAAAGGGCGCTCGATTGATAGCCGCGATTTGATCTTTTAATGATGTCTCCACTTACGATGAAATCTTGGTGAAATATTAAATGCCAACAAATATGAACCATGGGGGCATATATTATTGCCTCGCTTTCGTCATAAGAGGCGGCATCAGTAAAAGATCACTTTTTCATTCACATACTAACGTTGTCTTCCTTTCACAGGTTATGCGTAACAGTCATCCCTTGGAATTCCCTTGCTTAATCATGCAAGGAACTGGAGTTTAGAGTTAGAACGTAAAGGGTCGAAGGGTGAAGGCCGCTTGGGAACAAGTTGAAAACGTGCCACCGAGTCCCTTGAAAATAGGGAGTCTCCACTTGTGGACTCACTTGTACAAAAGATGATTTACGAGGCATACGCAAATCGAAACAAAATAACGATGTCAGATGATCACCCACTTGACAAAAGGATGATTCAAGAATAGCTAACTCACAAATAAGAGTGAGAGGGGCACCAGTGTATCCGCGGAGGATGAAGATGAGGATCGCATGATAGACCCATTGGCGCACCAAGAGATGCGTAATCAAGAGATAAACTGGGGGCACAGAATGTCAAAGCCGTCCAATTCAGTGAAAAAGGGTGTATTTTGTTCTCAAAGTTCATTCACTTTAATATAGAAATGATACTTCCTTTTCTTTTTACCTAGGGTGGATTTGAATGAAAGACCCGACAAGAGCTCGGCGAACCAACGTACATGAAAATTATCTTACTAAGACACGAAGTGCATGTGATCAAGAAGCCAACGTCCCCACTAATGACGTGCGAGAAAACATTTGACTCGGCATGGAGCGCGATGAACTCCCCCTCATCCCCGCCAAGGAAGCATTAGAGACAAAATTATCAACTTCGTCATGAAAGGGTGTATGCAGTTCCTAAATTCAGTTCAATTGAGAATGAGAGTAACATGTTTTATCTCATTTTCGCAGGTGACGAATGAGGCAAGTCACCCAAGGGGTAGCCATTGCCTATGAAGTACAATAAAATGGAGTCGACTGGTTCAACACAAAATAAAGAATGTGCTTGACCATAGCAATAATGCTTCCAGCTAGAAAGACATGACGAGGCCAAACCGTCCATTCCATTGTGACAATTGAAAAGTCGCGTCATGATGGGGCAAAATAGTGCATTTGAAGAACTTCTGTCCATCAAACTAGGGACATGTGAAAAACAGTCGGGGGCACGAATAGTCAAGATGATCAAAAGTGAAAAACCCGAGCAAAGGACCATGAAGATTAAACAAGTGTCTGTAAGAAGGCATGAAGGAGTATTGAACATACTGAAGTCTCCGGAAGAGAAAGCATCTGGCTGGGGCAAATAGCTTTAGTATAATCAAGCCTGTAAACAAAACGATGTGTTTGATCAAGGCGACAACACCTTCGTCCAAGAAAGCACGATGAAGACGAATCATCCATGAAAAGGGAAAGCACCCATCGGACAATGCCCCAAACGTTGAAATAAGAAGTGCAAAAAAGTCAAAGGTTGACGAAAGCGGATGAAGGGAGTTGTCAAATACCCAGGAAGGAAAATTCAAATGAGAGCAAATGGTATCGCTTCCAATTGTCCATTTTAATACCATTTTTGCCATGATCCTTTTTTTCCTTTGATAGGAAGCATCAAAGACTCGAAGGACAAATGCAAGTGAAGGGTAATGATGTGTCGTTTCCAATCTTTTGATATATAAAGATTCACGCACTAACTTTTTCTTTCTAATTCTTTACAGGGTTGCCAAGTGCCATGCTGCAGGTAAGTACCCTTCTTCCAAAATTCAAATAAAAATCGAATGAAAATTTTCTTCATGAACAAATGGGGGAGTTTATGATGTATTTGAGAAATAGTACAAAATAGAATTGTGAAAGCAAACTTTTCACAAAAATTTCGAATATCGTCTTTATCCAAAAATTGCTTTGGTGTTTGACGGATCATTCATTTTGAATCAAAATTTCCTGTGGAGATTAATCTATCCGTGATGATCTCGACAAAATGAAAGGGAGATGTTAATCATGCCAAGTAAGAAGTACTTAGAATGAGGAAAGGCAAACTATTTCCAAACACGTCCCATAAACACTTTGAGAGTTGAGCGAAAAAGAAAACATGTGTTGTCTAAGGGCAAGAAATTCATTCGCAAGTAGTACATAGATCAAAGTGAAAAGAGGCATTTCTTTCCTCTATCCTATACACTACAGGTGACCATAGTAAAGCCCATTTGAGCCTTTACATATGGATGATTTGTACAAAATACCCCTGTCAAGAACCACCCCACAACGGGGCAAATCTGGAGGTTTTGGTTGACATTCTTTGGAGAAAAAGATGAGAAAGACTCATTTGCCCTTACTTGCATTAATCTTTTTGTGATAACTTCAGGTGAGTCCTTATGGAAGCTTGAAACATCTCAAAATGAAGAAGAGCATTCATTTCTCTACCCAAACACTCATACCCTTTGTTCAGCCAAGTTGAGCCTGAACATTCATTTCTAAAACCCAAGTGGTGATTGTCTCCCTGCACTGGGGCAAGGCACATGGTTTACCAAAGCAACTGGTGCTCGTGGGACAACGCGCGGAAAAATCTCGAAAGCCCTAGAAGCTCAAAAAAATGAAAAGAGCAAAATTCAAATGAAAACTAGGGGGCATGAAAAAGCAGTGTGCCTGGTAAAAGCAAGGCCAATGCCCATTATAAAAAAGAGCAAAAAAAAGTTGCATCAAGAGAAAAATTCTCATAAAAAAAAGAAAAAAAAAGAAAAAAAAAGGGGAATGTCAGAAGCAAAATGCTCGCAAAAAAAAAAAATTATTGCAAATGCAAAAGTCATTAGAGAAAAGAGCAAAGCTCTTGCATTAAAATGATTAGTCAATGGGCTTTCGAGATAAGTTAGACCTCAAAAGTCGAGTGCCTTCAAAAAGATTGACTGATATGGTAATGATGCCATGGTGATCACCAACTTTTGAATCCCATTTGAGAATTTCTGAGCCTTTCGAGACTTTCACCGAACCAATACTACAACCATTTCCCAAAGTCTCTTCTGATTGGGATGATTCAAGTGAAAATAAGAACTTTATAAAGAAGCTGTCGCTTGAAGAAGTGGAGGCAAGGCTGTCTTGTCTTATCTAAAGGATTCTTGACTTGTAAACCTGGCGAAAATGATGATCAATAATTATTTCATTTCTTAGCCATCAATGTTTATCCGTTGTTGAAACCATGACCAAGCCCGCATTATAGTCCTTACAAAAGACATCTTGGATTGGTCAATGTGTGCTTATTGCGAATGATTCTCGAAGCCTCCGACACTAATAGTGTGAGGTATACAGAGAGATCAGATTTACTTCCCACATTAATGGATGGGATCAAACAGCCTTTCTGAGAGTATGTGAGAAGTCCTTTCAGACTAAGGAATTCTTGTTTGGCATGCTTAATGGGCTCTCTTCATGAGTTAAGATCATTTTGACAAAAGACTTTCTCCTAAGGGAATTTGATGATTAATGACGTCTTTCAAGCCTAAAGGCAATTTTGTGATATTGAAGGATGTTAAATGCTCTCCAAACAATTGAATCTATCCTGAATTGCTCATACGATCAATATTTTCTCATTGGTGATACCCTTTTGATATTGTCTCTCATGACATGCAATCAAATGACATTGATCTCGCCTGGTATGCCTTCATTACCAGAGCATTTGGTATAACACATTCCATTAAATGTGCAGTATCCATTCTGGAATCATTTGATCAACATGTACGGCAAGCTCTGATAGCCCGAAACTATTTTTACATGAGAAGTCTTCCCCACGTGAGATCGTGCTTTCTGAAGGTTTGGGCGTTTGCCCTAAAACCACGCAATGCAAAGGGTTTTAGTCCCTAAATGTCAATCCAGAGCCTGTTTCTTTGCACGCCTAGAGTCTTCTTCCGTGCACAGTGAGCCTTTGCAACCTGGAGTTTCCTTTATTTTTCTTGTAAACATCAGGTAAGTGTTTTTACCCTCTTTAAAAATAAAAAAGAAGAGAAGAAGAAAAAGAAAAAGAAAAATGAGGCCTTCACAGGTATGTCCCTGAGCCATGCTCCTTATGTCATATCCTTTGTGAGAAACTTAAGCACCTCAAGCCCTTCGTGAGAAACTTAGGCGCAATTTATCAAATCCTCGGGTGAGGAACCCCAAGTGCTCATTCATTGAATCATTTCAAGCCTCGTTGGCAAAGAGCCTCTGAGCAATCCAATCCAACCTACAGGTATGTAAACCTAGGTACTCTTTCAAAAAGGTTTGTGGTCCAACCTTAAACCACTCTTTTCAAAAAGGTTTGTGGTCCAACCTTAAACCACGCATCAAAGGTTTGTGGTCCAACCTTAAACCACGCATCAAAGGTTTGTGGTCCAACCTTAAACCACTCTTTCAAAAGGTTTGTGGTCCAACCTTAAACCACTCTTTTCAAAAAGGTTTGTGGTCCAACCTTAAACCACGCATCAAAGGTTTGTGGTCCAACCTTAAACCACGCATCAAAGGTTTGTGGTCCAACCTTAAACCACTCTTTCAAAAGGTTTGTGGTCCAACCTTAAACCACTCTTTTCAAAAAGGTTTGTGGTCCAACCTTAAACCACGCATCAAAGGTTTGTGGTCCAACCTTAAACCACGCATCAAAGGTTTGTGGTCCAACCTTAAACCACTCTTTCAAAAGGTTTGTGGTCCAACCTTAAACCACGCATCAAAGGTTTGTGGTCCAACCTTAAACCACGCATCAAAGGTTTGTGGTCCAACCTTAAACCACTCTTTCAAAAGGTTTGTGGTCCAACCTTAAACCACTCTTTTCAAAAAGGTTTGTGGTCCAACCTTAAACCACGCATCAAAGGTTTGTGGTCCAACCTTAAACCACTCTTTCAAAAGGTTTGTGGTCTAACCTTAAACCACTCTTTTCAAAAAGGTTTGTGGTCCAACCTTAAACCACGCATCAAAGGTTTGTGGTCCAACCTTAAACCACGCATCAAAGGTTTGTGGTCCAACCTTAAACCGCTCTTTCAAAAGGTTTGTGGTCCAACCTTAAACCACTCTTTCAAAAGGTTTGTGGTCTAACCTTAAACCACGCTTTTCAAAAAGGTTTGTGGTCCAACCTTGAACCACGCCTCAAAGGTTTGTGGTCCAACCTTAAACCACGCTTCAAAGGTTTGTGGTCCAACCTTAAACCACGCATCAAAGGTTTGTGGTCCAACCTTAAACCACGCATCAAAGGTTTGTGGTCTCTCCTCCCTTTTGCATTGCATCATCCCGTGCCCTCCGTCAGCAAAATTTAGGCGTCTCTTATCTTTGAAAGGAACCTCTTCGAGCTCCCCTTCAAAGAGGGGCAGCTGTTGACACCTAAATTTTGCCCAAATCATTTAGGATTTTATTGCAAAAAAAAAAATAAAAATAAAATAAAAAAAAATAAAAAATAAAAGTTAGGGTTTAATTCTTTAATCCCTAAACAAAAAAATATTTTTTTTAAATTGCATGGTATGTAGACATTAGGTGCATTTGCATTAATAGTGCCTATCTTATTTTATTTTATTTTGTTTTATTTTATTTTATTTTATTTTGTTTTATTTTTCTTTTTTTCCTCCCTCCTCTCTTTTCTTTTTCTTTTCCCGCGAGGGCCGGCCTTCTTCCCCTGGCCCGGCCCACGCCGGCTCATCTTCTCCCCCCCAGTCAACATGTCTGAGGGGACGGGGGGGGGGGGGAAGAAAACCGGAACAGAGGGAACCGGGAACCGAGAGAAAGGGAGCGAGAGGAGAGGGTTCCAGAGAGAGATCGAGGGAGAGGGCGAGCGACAGAGAGGGAGGGAGTCCGACAGAGACGGAGAGAGAACCAAGAGAGAGACTCGGGGCCAACTGGACTCCCATCGGTGACCGTCGCACCTCAACCGCGGCCGGCGACACCTCGACACATTCCTCTTCTCACGGTAGGTCTCAACCCGAGTTCGTCGGGTTTTGTTTAGTTGGGATCGTGGTAAAATTCCCGAGGATCCCGGCTCGGAGGCGCGCGAGGCAACCGGACATAACCTGATCTGTCGAGTTCGCCACCATTCGCCGCCGCCGAGCCGGGTAGGGACCAGACCACCGACCCTCTTGTTTCGATTTTTTTTTCCTTGAGTCTTCGCCGGCAAGGGAGTAGGGCCGAGGCTCGTTTGTTTTTTTGTCGAGTTCGCCACCATTGGCTGCGTTTTACTGCATTGTTGGGGGCGTCGGTCGGTCCCGGCGTGCCGCCGGTCGCCACGGCGATCCGGGCGTGGCCACGAGGGAAGCGAACAGCCAGCCCTCGGTCGGGATCTGGCTGGTTCGCGTTGGACAAAGCCCCCGACCGCGGAGGTCGGGGTGTGTCACCCGACGGCCGAGCAAGGGCTCGGCCGCCGGGACCGGGGACCCCCAGCCACAGAGGCTGAGGGGGGAGGAAAGACCGGCGTTCCGGTCGGTCGGCGTCGGCCGCGGAGGCCGGCGCTCGGAGGAGGCCCGTCGCGGCTGCTCGGCAGCCAAGGTGGAGCCCTAGGCGCGGTCTGGCGGCCGCGAGTCGGGTCGGCTGCCGGTAACCGGGTCGGCGAGTCGGGTCGCGAACCGGGTAGGGTTTCGTGCAAATCGGGTCACGCGAGGCGGGTCGGCGGCCGCAAACTGGGTCGGGCGAACGGGTTGAAAGCCGGGTAGGGTTTTTATTCTAGGGTTTTGTTTAATTGGGCCTTTCGCGGGTCTAACCGGGTGTTGGGCCTTCGCGGTTGGGCCGGAGTGAGAATTTGGTGGGTTGGGCTTTTCTTTAAAAAAAAAAAAATTTCAAAAATTCTAACCGGGCTCAACAAAAGAGCCCGGTCTGTCTTTGGACCCGGGCCGGCGTGCCCGGGTCGGTCCCGGTCCGGGTCGGATGTGGAGATCCGACCCGGATCCGATTTCCTTTATTTTAATATTTTGATATTTTAATATTTTAATTTTTTTTTAAAAAAAGAAAAACTCGAATTTCATTTTATTTTATTTTTTTTTGAAAAAAAAATTTCAAAAAAATTTCAAGAAAATTTCGAAAAATTTAAAAAAAAGAAATTTAAAAAAAATTTAAAAATCTAAATTAATTTTTTTAAAAAAAAAAATTTAAAAAAATTAAAAATTCAAAAAAATCAAAAAATCAGAATTTTCATTTGGGGTCTCGGAATTGGGTTTTCTTGCCCTATTGTGTGATTAATGTCATATTTTATTGCACGTCACCTGGTTTACACACTTTGAATTGTGCATTTAAACTAACCTCGCATGCGGTTAATTGGGTGCGTCTAGGCTTAGATATTGATTGTCACTTCTCTTAGCTTAGTTAGGAACAGAATTTTGAGACTTCCGATTAGCGAGAACACGTTAGGTGGTAAATTGAACAAGATTAGGTACCGAAAGGGCACTAATTAGCCGATTAGTGTAATCAAGTCCCCGTACCCGTTGAATCTCTGGTTCGTAGAAGTGAAGCTCTTCTCCTTTGCTTTACTTAGGTGTCTAATCGACCTACCAAAAACCGATTAGTGGCGACTCCTAAATGAAATTGATTTGCATATTAACAACTTAAACTTCAGTCGCGAATTGGTATGGGCTTGGGAGAGCTCGAGCTAGGTTTAACTTAGTAATCCATTAGCCAAACCCCTCAGGCCTCGGGGCCGGTTCGGGGAGGTCGCGACAACCAGGAAAAGAAGAAGTAAATGCAGTTGCTCGAGTGTTCTCCCCAAGCCCAAGTGAGAGGATGGACAATCACATTAATGGTAAACTAACTGAATATAGCCATTAATGGACAATTTACTTCCTGAAGAATGCTTTAGATTGCTGGTTAATTGACTTTCATGAGCCTCTTAACGCTGTTGATTAAAACTACTGAATTTAGCAAGTTAGCAGGAATAATGACATTAAAAGTGCCAAAAGTTATGTATGGTACTCAATTTAGTGCCAAGAATTTTTGTCGGCTCACTTAAGTGCCAAATCGGAAAACAAAAAAAAGATTGCTTAAATGTCATCGACGAGAAATTTCGACCAAATTAATTATATGACTTTTATAATTAAAATTTTAACCTAAGTTGACTTTTTTTAATAAAAACAATCAGTTCGCGCGTCATTTCCACGTATATATTTGTTTCTTCTCTCCCTCCACGTCCACCCTCCTTCCAAACTCCAAATTCTACCTTCCCACTTCCGTTTCCATGGAACCCTAGCCCTCCGCAATCACTTTCCGACCCTCCGACGCCGGTGACTTCCTCTCATGGGCCAGCGACGACAGAGTCACCCTCTACCTCCGCTGGGACTCCGTCGCCTCCCTGGAGACTACCGAGTCGTATCTCCGGGCCGTCACCATTCCCCACCAATGGCGTCGCTCCATCTACATCGGCGACCGCTCCATGAGCTACGTCTCCGTCAAGCTCGGGTCCGGCGACAAGCGGTGCCGCGCCCGCGTCGGCTACGTCGTCGGGGCCGAGTTCTGGGGGCGGGGGTTTGTGAAAGTGGCACTGAGGATGGCCGCCCGCCGCGTGTTCGACAAAATGCCTGAGTTCTTCCTGTCTGCACATTCTCTCTGCGAGCGTCCATTTCCAGATCGGAATCCAACACACTCCCCCTTCCTTCTTCCTCCTTCTTCCTTCATCCTCTTCTTCTTCACGTTCAGAGAGCCTCTCTGCTTTCCCACAAAATGAGAGGCGTTCACCACCACAATCACCACAACGACATCAACAACCACGACAACAACAGCACCGACACTGTAAACGCCGCCGCTACTGCGATCGTTGCCGCCGAGGCTCGCGCCCAGCCCACCGCCATTCAGGTACATCTCTGCCGAGCTGTACCCGCGTGCTTGCTTGCGGACGCGTATGTCCCACGGGTGCGAGTTGATTTGGATCTTGCGTATTTTCCTCTTTGATTTTGAGCTCGAGGTTGGTGTGGGAGGAGGAGTCAAGACATGATTTGTCCATTTCTACGCATTCACGGCCTTGCGTTTGTTTATTTAAATTTGCGTTTTCTCTTTGATTCTGAGCTTCCGGTTGGCGTCGAGCGCCTTATCACGTGAATCGAATCATTAGGCGTGCCTTGATTGTCTTGTTTTGTGAGATTTTTTTGGACAAACTGTGTTCAGAGATTTCACATCTGTTTAGATCGGAGCTACGAAGTGAAGTCGTGAATCGGGAAAGTAAATGGCGGCAGTGTTGTGATTTATCAACACCAAAGGCAGAGGCTTTCTTCTTTCTTAGGTCCTGTTTTGCCGCCGAGAAGATTGATCTAGATTTGTAAAGAGACAAAGGGTCATGTGGTCAGGCCAATCTTTTATAAGGTGGATCCTTCTGATTGCGAAAGCAAACTGGCAAAACAGGGGATTATCTAGCCAAACATGAGGACAGGTTTGGGAAAGATTCTGACAGGGTCATGCAATGGAGGGAATCTTTTGAGGATTTGGCTAATTTGGTTGGGTGGCACTTCTCAAAAGGCTACCACTACTTCCTCCCTCTTTAAGTTTGACAGAGAAGGTTGGATACACTTTTTCCTATGCTTGGGGTTTTCTAAGTATTTCAGTGTTGAAATATACATATACAGTGACTCCTTTTGAAGTTATCTCCTTGTACTGAAGATTATAATGATTCTCTATCACTACTACATAACCTACTCATGTACAGATTGATGGTGATGTCAATATGACAAGTATATTGACGTAGCAATAAGCTGCAGTTGAATCTTCATTATAAATTTATTTCATGTCTCTTGCCGAAACTTGAAACTAACTAGTTTTCTGTTCTTGGTACAGTGGGACCTTTTCCTTTTCTTCTTCTGAGCCGATGCAATGGAACTTTGCAGGGTTGAATCAAAGCTCATTCAGACAATCGTTGAAGAAGTCTCGAGTAAATTAAATCGGAATTGGCCTTGACGATGTTCGTATGATTGGCTTCTATGGAATTGGAGGCATACGCAAATCCACCGTTGCCAAGGCCATTTAAAATTAATGTTGGATCGGATTTCCTTTTCCTAGTAATTTTCGAGAACTACTCTAAATGTTGTTGACTGTCCCTGATGCCAAATTGATTTCCTAGGTTCAACCGAATTTTGACGGTCGGTGCTCCAACAAGAGCAAAAAATATAGCCACAAAGCGACAGACAAATTTATATGTATGCAAAAACACTAGTAATAGAGCTACGGAGCAGAAAAAAAAAACCAATACCTGAATGCTACTGCCATGGCATCCGCAACACAGTTTTCCTTCCACAAAAGACAAGCACTCAACGTATTTGTTTTGATTCAATAATTTAGAGCCCCCGTTTTATGAATGAACCTGATAGAGAAAAATTAAAAGAACAATTACAAGCCAAGGTGATGGATCAAGAGTGAGACAACATTAATGTCATACTTGTGTTGCTGTGTGCTTGGCACTGAAATGATCACTTTTTAACAACAACCGGCACTGAAGTGATCGATTTAAAAAAAAAATTTACACTCAAACGATCACTAATTATGACTTTTAGACGACGTCGTTTAGGGGTTATGTGCTGGCTGGGCACGCCGGCGAGCCATGTAGGATTGAGAAATTAATAAAATATGGTCACGTTGGATTTCTGACGATCAAAACCGGAGTTGGTACTTAACTGATTTTTTTTTTAAAGTTGACACTTAAATGATCCGAAAAAAAAACTTTTGCCACTAAAGTGAGCGCCGTTGACAACTTTTGGCACTTCTAGTATCCTCCTTGTTTCCAAGTTAGTGGGTCAGGGAGTATGATCCTGAAGAAGTGAAGAAGTGAGGACTACTACTTGGAGGAGTCTCCTGCTCAGCAACAACTTTGTCCTGTCTACGGCGACGAGGTGGAGCTTTCAAATGAAGCATACATTTGCTTGCCTCTTGCTCTTGAAATTGAATCGATCCAGAGATCGAGGAAGCCAAAAGCAGTGAGCACAAATTAGGAGCTATTTTTACATGTGGCTTTTTGAAAAGTGCCCATTTGGTTAAAAAAAAAAGAAGCCAAGAATTGGTATATGCGCAATTTGGATACTTATGTGAAATAAGCATTTATTGTTTTGGTTGTAATTCCAAAATCTACTAATGAGATCACAAAATGAAAAAAATGAAATTGCAATGGATTCATCGGAATATTTTAAATGGAGTCAGCTGGAGAATGAACTCATTGATAACTCTAACGAGATAGTTTTTTAACATTCATATTTGAGAATTGCGCTTCTACTACCACGAAAAACAAAAGCAAGAGTTTGTTACTTTAAAATTCCAAATTGTTCAAATATGATTAAGTGAATTATAGAAAATATCACTTTATAATTGATGAAGATGATTCATATCTCTCTAAATTGGCGAGAAAATACTTTGAATTGAGAATTATAGTAAGTTCTTGAATGAGCTTTTCAAGGAGTTTCAGCATTATATGGATCCGATAGGTCCTGAAGAATTTCTCATAATAAAGTAGACTTTAGTTAGAACATATTTTACAAATGAATGAAAAGTATAAATTGAAAAAAAAATTAATATAATATCAACGAAAACGAGAGTTACTTACGATTTCAAAAAATTTATAAAGAAAAATATGTAGGCATTGTTTCACCATCGAAAACTTAATATAATTTATTTTGACCTTTTTTTTGGCTAATTTCTCAGTTAAGCGTCACATGGTGCCCATCTGGTGCCATATTATCGCTGTAACATCATCAATTAGAAATGTAAAGCACCGTATTAGTGTCACGTCAAAAAATTAGTCGAAAAATCGCCATAGTGGATTGATTGCAAAAAAAAAAAACACAATCGAAGTTAGTGCATCGAGCATTGAAATTAAAATTTAGTGACCTAATTGTAAAAAACGACTCCATATGAAATATTACCCACTTATGTAAAAAATTACTTGCTTTTCTTTATTACGTCATTTGCATACCAATTTGATAGACGAATTGCAATATACTCTCTTCTCAAAAATACTCCTACTTCCATCAATAACCATCAAACACATGGACCATCGAGTACAATGCAATCGTAAAATAATCCCACCAATAGTAGGAGAGATTATTATGAATTTATGATGTTCTACATGGATACCATATTGCATACTGAATGCGTAACTAGCTTAGCACAGGAAATATCGAGACATATTGAAGTTACTTGACGAAGTGCAAAACTGATGTTCCGAGGTTTCCTCGAGTGGAGATTTTTGGTCTCTCGAAGTCCTTGGGTGAAAATAAAATAAAATAAAAAATAATATTGTTCAATGGGATCAAAACAAAAACCGAATCTTCGAGCAAACGTCATCGGACGTGAGATTAGCAAAGAAATCCACAACGCTCAAACTCTATATAATTTGCGTTGCTGAATGTGATTGCAAGCAATAAATCAAAGAAAGACAGAAATACAAAATCTATATTCTCTCGACTACTTCACAGGGTATCCAAGTCTTTGTCCTAGGGTTCTTATGTACTGCTATGTCGTTGGAGGTGATCCAGATACAACCATGACCAACAAAATTTGCAATGACGATGGGTACATGCCATGGGATGATTTTATGACCACCTGACGCAACGTCCTGAATGACCTGAGTGCCAAAACGACGAATAACCGATATAGTTACTACACTAAATCGAAAGACCGCATGGAAGCCCATGATAGCCATGGAGCGTGCAATGGGGCATTGAGCAATTCGGATTGTACTTGCGTGCATGAGTAACGCTCGGGATCGAATAAAAAATGGATGCAGACACAGTGTCGGGGGCCCAAATCCAACTCCAAGATTGTCGAATTAGGTACAAGAAAAACTTATTTTCATAATGATGAGGTGTTTCCCGCGAAGAATATCTGGACCCTTGGACAAGAACATATATCTATGAAGCCTAGCTAACTAGCTGTTTTCCTTCCTTGATATAGAAGGAACATGTGACCAGTGTGAGTACTAGGCAAAATAGTCCTTTAATGTGTTATTGTTTACATTATAAACAATATAAAGGTGTAAAGCACATTTACTAAAACATTGTCTAAATTAGGATTTAAGCAATCAATTGCCGTTACTCCCTGTTTACTTTTAAGGAGAGGAGATTCATTTATCGCAATGTTAATTTATGTCGATGACGTCTTGGCAACCGGAAATGACATTAGGTTAATTATCCAAATTAAAGGAAATTTAAATAGAAATCTCAAATGGAGAGACCCGGGAAAATGATGATGCTTCTACTGAATCGAAGTTGCGACAAATAAAAGTGGAAATTTCCTTTTCGCAAATGACATCAAGCACTGCTCATTCAAGCAAGGACAGACCAATGAACAACAAGCGCACGTGATTTACAAAAGCGAATTCCCAGCCAAGAATTCGTTCTTTTTTCTTACGGGCTCTCTATTTTCTTTTTTCTCTTTTTTCTCTTTTTTTTTTCTTTCACACTCGCTTGACCTTTTTGCCCTCCCATTTTCCCAAAAATTCCACACAAAATCCGAACTGAATTCTCCTTGTTTTCTCTTCAAGCTCGCCGCCGCCGATCTTCGCGCTCCGCCTATCTCGTCTCCGACGATGACCCCCTCAGACTGGCCTCGGTCGGATGCCGTCGCCGGTCGATGAAGCGGCGCCGGACCCGGTGGGAGTGGCCGAGAGCGAAACCGGGAAAATCTCGCCCTTCGAATCACGGCGGATCGTATCGTATCGTAATCCAGATGATGATGAGGATGATCCATCCCACCTCAGCCTTGGCAATCGGATGAAGCTCTTGTCGACACCAGCCCGCATCGCCCTACTTTGCGCGCGGCGTCGGTGGGGCGAAAGGAAGGACGCCAGGTGATGGCGGCAATGGAATCCGAAAGGCGGCGATGAAGTGGAAGGGAGCAGAGCAGGGCAGAAATCGATGAGCATGTTTTGGAATGAGTCGAAAATTAACTGGGAAGTTCAATCGGATATGAAACGACGCGAGAGAGAAAAAGAAATGGAGGAAGACTTGGTGGAAAACAACGATGGACGAAGAGAAATGGAGGGAGAGAGATGACTCGACTCCAGTGGACTGAAGGGGGGGGATTGATCCCTCTAGCTGATGACGATTCACTGCAACCGCGAATGGAGCACCACCTAGCGATTCATCGAGACCGCACTCTCTCTGACGATTGTTGCTTCCAGCACCCATCCAAGCACAAAAGCCGTCGCTACCGGTTCGAAGATGTTTACCCAGCACGACGTTCGAACTTGACCACAGAGTTTCCTGGTCGCTGAATGTGTCGCGTCCTCTGAGGAGTAGGTGTTCGGTGAATTGCGCTGGAGAGAAACAGAGAGCGAAATGATTCCGAAACAACAAACAGAGAGGAAGATACGACCTAGAGAAATCTCCACGGACAGCCGGTTCCTCTCGACATTCAGGCGATGACGGAATTGTCAATGAACAGTCGGGTTGTTTCCATCTCCGATTGAACTCTGGAATTAATTTCAATATATTCCAACTTTGTCTGTTGATTCCTGTTTCGTTTTGTTTTCTCCTATTCTCTCGCCGTCTTATTCCGAAATTCCATTGCCGTTGGTTGCACTGTGGAGGAGGAATTGAGTTTGTGTGGTAGGTGTTTGATGGAATGACGAAGCCAGACTCTGTTTCGAAGAATACCTGTTCGAGAGAGAGAGAGAGAGAGAGAGAGAGAGAGAGAGAGAATCAGCGCGCATTATCTGGTGGCAAGAGCAAGTTCAAGTCCGAGAGCGCAAGTTGTTGTCGATTTCTAAGATGAAAAGCCACTGCCGGAGACTCGAATGCTGTGTTGTTGGGCGGGAGGTTGCAGAGCAGTTGTGCCGCAGCGACGCCAGTTCGTTACAGGGTTATGCTACTGCGGCAAAAGAGATGACCGTGAGAGAGGCTCCAAAATACCACGCTTGATGAGGAATTGTCTTCCGATCCTAAGAGTCTTTCCTAATGGGTGGTGAGGAGGTGGGAGAATACCAAGGGGCCTACAAGGTGTCTTAAAGGTTTCCTGTGGTTTTTATGCAGTGCGTTAGTTGCATTACTTGAATGCGTTGTTGTCAAGGAGTGGATAGTTTGCATGGTCACAAATCTAATTGGTGTTTGCTCAAGTCTCCTATTCAGTTGATATCATGACGGTATCAACCTGAGCACAGAAAAATGAGGTATACATGACACATATGCTCCAGTATAATATCGTAGGTGCGGGATGGGACCATTGTTACTACTTTGATTAACTCAGCTTGTAATGTTTGGTATTAGCCGCAGAAAGCTTCACCGTCTCCTTCGTCGTTTTCCTGCCTTCTATTGTATGAAAGGGTAAGCAATCGTTCATAGATTCTGGGCATGCTCGTCTTGTTCCGAAGCGGTAATTGCTTTTGCTATTCAATGACTCTTCGCCCCCATAAACTTCGATTGGTGACCTATTGTTGCATGGCTTAGCCTTAGCCGCTGTTCTCTAACTTGTTGTTCCATTTGGTGACGAGGGTAATTAGTCGATGATTTAGTCTTGTCGAGTTCGATTTGTTAATTACGTGCTATGGTGTTCTAGGGGTTGAATGAATTTCTTATTTGGATATGCTTTGCTTCATGGTTATTTGTATCGATATTATGAGTTGTTTCATTCTGTTATAATGCGGTGTAGGAAATTGGTGAGCTCCTAAAGCTCAATCCTGGGCAATGTCGTCGTTTCTTATAGGCCATTTGCTGCATTTGTTTCTCTTGTATACATGTATTTAGTGACAGCAGATTAGCATAAAGACTCTCGAAATACAAATCATGGAGATGTGAGGAAGTATCTTTGTGGATATTTTGACACTACATAATGTAGAGATATCCGAGTCACAAGTAGTCGATAAGGCATTAGAGGTATTATTTGTGACTGATGTGTGACTATCTTTGTCGAGCCTAGGTACGGACCTCTCCCGAAAAAAAGTCATGCGTTCAATCAGTCCCATTCATTCATTCATTCAAGGGGATCCAAAGGTAGAGTTTGGTTTAGTTGTCTCGACTCTGACTTGAATAAATGGCTCGTCCATTTTGATGTTATTCTACTCATATATTTGTTATGAACTTATAATAAGACGTGTAGTTTGTGTATTCTTTTCGATCCCCATAGCTAGTTAATTGCATATTAACCGTTATTGTGTATCATAACAAGGAAAATACTCTTTATTATCAACAAAAAATGACAAAAAAATGATAAATGAGAAAATGACCAAAAATGGAAGTTGCATTCAGATTTAAAATTGAGTATTACGTTTCACCGCGCATCCTGTTTTTATTAGTGTCCCATTGTCATTGTTTAAGGTAGAAAATTTTCATGTTTAGATTCAAACTTAGCTCACGTGGTTCTTACATCAGGGTTTAATAACAAGGTGATGTATATATTCCTTGCCCGAAAGTGTGTGGGGTTTTACTATCCCGCACTTTAACTTTCATAGCCTCTACTTTCATACTCTTATCTCGATTTGATGTTTCTCTTATCTTACTCTGATGCGTCAATTACCTTATGTGTTTGGATTAATGTTGCTCGATTGTGCAACCATTGGTGCAGGGTCACTTAGTGAAGCACGCTTTTGAAATAATGATAGACAAATACGGCATGATTCACATCTTCGAAATAAAATAAAATAAGAATAGGAACCGAAAAGGTGCTAATGTTAGCGTAACTAAGTCCATGATAGGTCTCTGGTTTGTGTTCACTTGGTCTAACCGGCCACGATAAGTCAGTGGCAACTCCAGAAGATACTGCCCGCGCAATAGAGATTTCCACCGTGAAACAACTTCCAACCCATGTGAGGCGTTCCGAAGAGGATCCCATCCCTGAAATGCTTCGATAAACAGAGTATAATTCAGCTGTTTCTTCTGGAGTTCTGCCTCGGCTTGCAACTTCTCTTTTTCCTCTTGCAAGCTCAGAGCTGTCTCCTTCTCATTCCTCAGATCCCTATCGATCTTCTGAATATCCAACTTGGCCGGGTCCACAATGTACCTTACATCGTGCCGGAGCTCGGGCATCGGAACGCCGCTCTCCCTCGCCTTCTCTTCCGCATTCAGATTCTCCAAGTTTGCTAATACCCTAACCTGAGGTCCGCGCATGTCGAGTACCTTTTCCACAACTTCAACACCCCCCTGTTCCTGCTTCTTCGCCAACAGCTCTTCTGCTGTAACATATTTCGCTTTGTTTTTCAGTGTCGCCCTCTTCGCTTGCTCAGACCAAAGCCTCTCCTTACTGCCGGGCACAACACGTAATGTCTTCTTTTCCTCTGGCTCCAGCGAGGCAACAGGTGCCTTTGCAGGAGTTTCTTTGTAGTCGT
This sequence comes from Syzygium jambos, assembly GCA_031216235.1. Lineage (NCBI taxonomy): Eukaryota > Viridiplantae > Streptophyta > Magnoliopsida > Myrtales > Myrtaceae > Syzygium > Syzygium jambos. The sequence goes on along the minus strand of CM062226.1, from coordinate 5,992,032 downwards.
TGAAACCCATACCCATATTCTTAGGACGCAACTTCGCGTCAATGGGTGTCACAATCCCCTGCCGGTTCTTCCCAAGACCGCCCCCTTTGTAACCCATTTTCTCGAGCAACTTCATTCCAATTCCCTCGGTGTGTACTTCTCGAAGCCGCCGCCCACATTCCCCGAATCATAAAGAATCCCTCTTAGCACCCCCCCCTCCTTGATGCGCTTTCTTCTCCAATTTGGATTGCTCTCTCCTCCTCTCCGCTCCCTCCTTGATCTTCCGCCCAAATGCGGTCGGCAAGAAACTCTCCTCCCCCTCACTGTTCTCATCGAAACCATCCTCTCCGCTTCTTAAACCCCAAACCCACACCAGCGCCAACCCCCAAGCCCGGCCTATCCTCGTCCATGGCAGCAGACTCGTCATCCTCATTCTCCCTCTTCGAGTTCTCATCGATCTCTCTGTTCGGCATGACCGTGCCGGTGGACACGAAATTCACGGGTTTCGACAGATCGGCCTTACCTAGGAGGTCCTTGTTCTTCCTCCGCTTCCTCTTGGAAGAGTCGTCGTAGTCCGAATCGGAGTCCCCCGACGCGAAGACGCCGTAGAGCACGTCCTCCTTGGTCTGCGCCCGCTTCTCCCTCCGCCGCCGGTAGTAGAACTCCCCGTCGATCCACTGCCCGTCGTCGTAATCGTTGTCCATCCCAAACCTCTCCATCTCCTGGTCCTCCTCCATCTTCCACAATCCCGGTTAAACCGAACCGAAGCAAGGAGCCTAGGGTTCCGGGGGCGGCGCTGATTGCCGGATGCCGAGGCAACCGGCGGCGCGGATGCGGCGGCGGTCGGAGGCGGAGATGGGCGGTGCGGCTCGGCTCGAGGGTGGAGAGAGAGATCGAGAAGAAGCAAAAGTGACCGATGCAAGAAGAACCACTGAGAAATGGAAAACCCAACGGATCTTCTTCTTCTTCTTCGTCTTCCGTTTTTAATTTCTCAGATGTTAACAATTATTCTTGATTTTTCTGATAATTCCCTATTTTGCTTTATGGAGAGGAAATTTCATTTATCACAATTTTTCTTTAATTTATGTTGGTGACATATTGATAATCGGGAATGGAATTGGGTAAAGTATTCAATTATAGACCTACGGAGATTGAAATAATATTTCTTAGGAATTTAAGTTACGGGAAATAAAACGGAACTTTCCTTTAATGATAGAAAATATATGTTGGATATTATATAGGACGAGGGAGTGACACGGCACAAGCATAATAATCTTCCCAATTTAGCTCAAAACTTGAAATTATCAAGAATTTTTTTCTGTGTGCGCTTCGAGTTAATCTATGAAAAAGCCAAAAGTATCATCAGATAGCGATTTCAAATTAAAAAGTACATCGCAACAAAAATTGCAGCAAAAACCCCTCTGTCAGCAAACGTACCAAATATTAGTAGCTTTCTCATTGAAATTTGAAGTGTTCCGAATCTATATAATGAGCAAGGCAAGAATGCCATGAAGTTAGTGTAGGGCTAGAACTAGACCTGTCAAAATGGGTCATAAACCCATTTCTTAACCCGTTTATTAGTAAATGGGTCATAAATGGGTTAGTTATATTTAGTAAATGGGTCATAAATGGGTAGAAGTCTTAAATTAGTGTTAAATGGGTCATAAATGGGTCGTAAATGGGTCCTAAATGAGTTTACAACTGATTTAAACTCAACGCATTTCTCTCACCCTCACTCAATCTTGCACTCACTCATTCTGTACTCTCATTTCAGCTTGGGTATGAATTTTTCTATATTTAATTAAATATGGAAGTATTTTATCAATATGGGTCTAATCGGGTATGGGTTGGGTATGGGTCGGGTCGGGCATGGGTCAACAAAATTGCATTGGGCATAAATGGGTCATAAACGGGTTAATGGGTCAATTTGGGTCGAACCATTTATAACCCGACCCAAATCCGACCCGACCCACCCATTTGACAGGTCTAGCTAGAACTAACAGCTAAACAACCAAACCAGAGAAAGCAAGAACAGGTCTAGGGTGGAATCCTTGTCGCGGCCCAAGGTCTGGAGGAAGGGTCAAATCATGACCACCCTTCATGTAACATCGGCACTTTCCTCGGACCACAGGCATCAAAGTGAGGGTCCGAGACAGGTATACTACGGACAGTCGGGGAACGTGTGAGGAGCTTCCAGTGTCGCTTCGATGGAGGATGTTTAGGACCGAGAGTCATCTGAGGCATACCGCGGTTGACCGAAGTCCAACGGATGGAAAGGGTACGTCCGTACGATTGGGGAGTCAAACCCAGCAATGTCAGTTGAAGGCCAAACAATTTGCCTTTTATGGTCACTCTAAGAAATCTCTAAACCTAGCAAATCTTTGATTCCGCATCTCTAATTCTTATGCATATTTTCACAATAAATCTCTTTTCCGTGTACCAAAGATAATACGATTATGTGACGAGTATATTATTAACATAGTTGTCATGTCGATAAAATGCGGACTCCACATGGATGCTTGCATGTCCAAATTATCGGCGTCATCTTTCATGTCAGTTAACATCTTTCGAATTTTCTAACGGACATATCACATTAGATTCAATATGTCAAGTGAGCTTGAGCTTGAGACGGATGTGGTTCTTCGAACCAGGTTCCGTTTAGTTCCAAGACCAGTAGTGATAGGGATCAATTCAATTAACCCACTTCCCATTACTATAAATAGAAATAGCAGAGCCACTCCTTCCACGCCGGGGAACCTTCTTTATCTATATATCCTGCGATAATCATATCAGTTGAGGGCATGGCCGAGGGTAAGGTGGGTGACTCGAAATCCTTTTTGCACAGTTGAACAATGAGAGAATTTAGTAGTCATTGGTGTAGAACTTTCTTTAATTGACTAACCATGACAAGATGTAGCATAGATTGGAAATCGCTTTGCCATTCATATCATGATTCAGTTAATTTGACACACAGAATTCTGAATGGTCTTCGCATGAGAAGAAACTAATAAACTTCAATGTGCAGCCCACAAGCGAAAAGACTATCACAAAATCTTCAAGAATTCGAAAAGAGACGCTGAAAAGAATCTGAGGTAAGTTCCTTGGAGCTTGTAAAACCATGGGTAGTGCCTTGAAATGCAGAGTTGGTATACAGCTTAAGGGAAGTGTATTCAACATTACTACACTTTACAGTTCTAAAGGTCTTCTAAAGGTCAGGTTGAGCAACCAGAAACCTTAAAGAAGCACCTAACTCGAGAGTTTGTTTCCCGAAACGGAAGTTGTAGAATCGACATTAGTAATCACATTCCTCTGACTTATGACTCCTGCCCAGTGCCCACATAGTGATTATTAAGTCTAGGATCAAGGAAAGGTATCTTACACATTCAGGACCACTGCATTCATTAGAACAAAACTCATGCTTTTATCCATTTTGCCTAATCGAAAGCAGAATTCAGCCTAGCAATTCTGTAAGTTCTGTTCTCACCAAAAGTGAGCTAAAGTGAAGCTTCCTCTGCTGTATCGTATTGCATAGTATATTATTCACCCAAGTCTTATCAGTGATTCTGAAGATGGATGCTCTGAACACAATATCGCCCCTTTTAATAAAGCTCGAACACACACGTCTTCCACTTCAGAGAAGTTTCTCTCATGAATGCGGCCCAACAGGCAGATAACTTTCCATAATGTTCGTGGATGATGAGCTTCAATGGCCATGACTTGTCTTGAAATATGAGAGCCACGGTTTGTGGGCTTTTCTTAATGTGTGTCTTTGGGAATGAACCGGGAACTCTCTGCTCAAGTAGACATTTCACGATTTTGTCATCAGAAAGAAGATAACAACCAATGATTTCTGAGGAAGACAGTATGAGGATCCATTTCAAAGCATGTGAAGGATAACAGAAACTATTGATGCGATGCACATTTAACCTAGAGCTAACATAGTCTAGCGACGCTACGCAATTTAAATCCAAGAGTTGTCATTGTCATGAGGATCTTACCACATTGTTTTTCTTCAGATGTATTCACCTCACCGCAATTTTGGAGAAAGGATACTCGGGGTTTATATTTGCTGGCAGGCTCAAGAGCATTGCACAAGCTTGGCTCTTTCAGCTTACCTGCACTAGTCGCAAAAGAACATGAAGAAAGCTTTTGCTTTCCAGGCATATTCTATTCTTGTATGTGAAACTCAAATCTACAGACATAGCAACCCTAAATCAATAGATCTGAGTATTACTAATGGTCTAGATTCCTGAGGCCTTTACACACACCAATACAATTCTCATCACAATCAAATCCAATATGACCAGTAAGACTTGTTTCCATTGGCTTGACATTTATGAGATCCCACAACACATACATATGCACACATGGGAGGACTAGAGACAGAGAAACACAACGAGAATGAATTAGCTCTAACACAGTTTCTCTTAGCCTGACATCGTGGAGAGTTCCTGTAAGGAATTCAAATCAAACACAAGAACAACACAGTCAAGGGGAGAATTAGTTAATGTATTAAGATTCACACCTGGAAAATCTAATGATGAGCAATTTGAACTACTGTCCCTTCCCAAACTCTGTGCTGATGAATGTGCATAGGAACTGCCATGCACTTCGCAAACCTGATCAAATTCCCTTGCCATACAAAGCCAAGGACACTTGGCTGAATGCAATTCATCCCTCAAGACTTAAAGCTCGACCGAAACATTACGGCAATCTCCAGCATCTTCCACTTTCAGCAAGGCAATTCCACAATCGCCGAGGCTCGGTTACTCACATCAGCATTGATTGGCGGATATTCTATCTCAAACGTGCTTTTATCAAATATGATTACATGGAAAATGGAGTCCTCTTCAGATTTAAAGACCAAAAATTGGCCCTCACAGACAGAGTAACGCTCTGCAAATTAATTCCAACCCTTTGATAGCCAAACCATCTCACCACATTTTTCCAATTCCACAGGCCAAATAATTGCACCATTCTCTTAGAAGCATCCTTTCGAGAGTTCTCACCATATTTTCTCATGAACCCTTTTGAGAGATTCTCACCATATTTTCTCGCGAACCTCTTTGGCATTCCCTGTAGGAAAAATAAAACCCATAATCTTAATAAGCCTATGAGACTTGCTTCCAAATTCAAAAAGAACAACATATAAGAATGCGTAAACCAAAACGAACATCTTGAAGCACATCCTTTTTGGTTCATTCAGATTTGGAATGTGGCATTAATGAGTGTTCATCTGGATTATTATCAACCTCATAAACCCAATCGGCATAGAAGTACACTTCCTTGATTCATCAAGACTATATAAAGGAGTTATCATTTGGAATATTGAATTCCTTTTTGGACCAGCCAAAGTGACACTTCTAGAGTTCATATTGATTAGGGGTGAGCGGTTCCAGGTTCCGGGTAGGTTCCGCCCGGAACCTGGAACCTACCCTCGGGTACAGGTTCCTCAAAATGAGGAACCTGGAACCTACCCTGTCACAGGTTCTAGGGTCGGTTCCAGGGTCCAACAGGTTCCTTTTTTTTATTTCATTTTTAGTTAAACAAAACGAAAAATGAATGCAATAATACCAAATAAGAGAGAATACAAAACAAACAAAATTAAGTTTTAAGTTCTCTTCTCGGAAGTCACCTGACTAATTGAAGATAGATCGATATTCACTCGATTCCAAGAGCAATTCGTACAGATAAAAACTCACCTTGATAAACAAAATGCAAAAGCCAGTACAAACCCAACAAAAAAGACGAGAACTTTTAAGGCTAGGATCGGGGGCTTCACCTGGATCGGGGAGGCCCAAGAGACGGAGAAGGACCAAGACCCACCTCTGGAACGCGGCAACGCTCCGGCTTGGGGGGTGTGCGTGTGTAAGAGTGAGTGAGTCTGTGGATGGGTTTGGGGGGTGTGCATGTGTGGCGAAACGAATGCTTTGGAACTTCAAAGGTGTGATTCAAGAAGAGAAGGGAGCATTTGGAAATTATTGAAGTAGGGTTTCTACCGGTTCCAGGTTCCGGTTCCAGGTTCCAGGTTCCAGTTCCGGTTCCAGGGTCCGGTTCCAGGTTCCGGTTCCAGGGGTCCGGTTCCAGTTCCTATAGGAACCGGGAACCGGAACCGGAACAACCGGTTCCTAAAAATGGGGAACCGGGAACCGGACCCTCTATCCATGGAACCTGGAACCGAACCGGATCCACCGGGTCCGGTTCTCCGGTTCCCGGTTCTACCCTGGAACCGCGCTCACCCCTAATATTGATCAATGTAAATTGAGTCCTAACCAGAACTAGTGAATATGTAGACTTTGAACACAACATCATCCTTATCAATCAGTATTCACATGCAGATGTAGATGACTTCATCTTGCAAATGTGGGCCAACCAGCAGAAAAGAAACCAACCCACAAACACGCCCCCAACCCCCCCCACCCCACCCCACCCCACCCACAAAACCAAACCGAAACAACTAAATTCCCAAGGGTAGCAATTTGCTTGATTTCTTGAATATGTTGCATGATGAATTGAACAGGAGCAGACTGCCCATGTACATGGTTAAAAAACCAATATATAGTGAAATCAAATCACACAAAGTGTGAGTTTAAGGCAGTATTTGCTAGTTTCAAGAGTTTTGATAGACAGTAAACCATGTAATGGAAGTCATCAATCCAAAGTCAAAATGTCAGAATCGATGCTCCTAGAGTGCAATAGGGTACACATTCAGTAGAAGCCTTCCATGTCTTCTATATATTTAAAACATATGAATTTCAGCCACACAGAACATAATCACAGGGGAAAAAGCAAAAACATCAAAGACTGGAACAGGGATGGAATTGAAAATTTAAGTTTAAGCTATTCAGTTGGTTTTATCAAACTATTCGTTCAATTTGACAAAGTAAAATCATCTTTTTTTCCCCAAATCTGATTAATATAATAGAATACAACAGTATCTCCTATTTGACAATAAAATTATGAGTCATTAGATCTGCAATGAAATTTCAGAATCATGACAAGCCACCCCCTTATCTTTTAGGTCTTTCTCTTTAGTTATGGAGAAAGCAAGATTCTTCGTAATTTGTTGGTCCATATCAAAATAGTCTCCTTGTGCGATTCACATATTTATTCTACTTCCACGACCTTGAATAGCATTGTCCAATTTCTCCATATAAGAGGGCTTGGATTCTAATTCTTAAGACGCCTCAGCAATTGCTTTTCCAACACATCTATCCACAAAAATAGAAGACGATTGTTATCTTTTCGAACCTCAGACCACCAGCTTATGTCCCAACAACTGTCCTTTCATTCTTTTCCCTGCTTCAATTACTCTATTGTTAAGATCTGTTTTAAACATATACCCATGAATACTTCGAGAAAAATAACATGTCTCGTGGTATTACTACACAATGAAGTAAACTTGGAAATACTCTAGTGTATAATTAAAGTTATAAATAGCATTAATAAGTTTGATTTTCAGACATGCTAATCTGAGAAAATAAGCTTGGGATCTTACCAAGCCATACTTAACATAAGAGGGCATCATCACCACCTTGAAAAAGGGATGCTCCGTTTGAAATTTGTTGGCCAATTTAAGAGCAGTGAGAAGCCTTGGGTGCGTGGGGCCAAAAAAACCAGGTCAGGGTGCCTCAATCTGCTAACTGTTTGGTCCTCTCTACACTTGAAAAATGACAACCTTAGTGACAGTTCATGTAAACTCCATTAATTCGACTTGCTATGAGAAAATTTCAACATAGATTGGAAGTTAATATTATCCCCACAATCATAACAAAATCAATCAAGATTAAAAACAAGGGCTTCTGAAAAACTACTCTAGAATTTGAACAGAACAGCGGAGAGAGAGTTGTGGAAGCAGAAACAAGACATGTTAAACCGCAAGTCACCCCTCCAAATCCTCATGAGGATGAGCAGTCTGGAGTTTATCGAGAACCAAGGCGTAAAAGTGACTCCTCATATTTCGACTAGGCATGTATTTTCTCTGACTTTTCAAGTTCCATGATTTATTCCCTCTTTCAATAATAATAGAAATTTACCCTTGATGTTTGTTGAGAGACATCTATCCCTAAAGCAATCTTATCAGATATTTTTACACAAAACGGAGCCCTAATCACAACTTCTTAGTATTCATGAATATGTTTCAAACTACTAGATGAAGCCGCAAGGAGTACTCTGCCAATGCACGTTTTCAAACACGGATAAGACTCGAATGCAGAACGAATTTAAAAGGCAGAGCCCCTAGTTGAAGAAGACGACGATCGAGGAAGGTTCGCCAAAATCGGGAGAAACTCGCGCGCAATAAGAGGCGAAAATCGGAAGAAATGATGTGTGAAGAAGCGTGAACTCACAAATTTGCCGGATACAAATGCGGGAGAGAGAGAGAGAGAGAGAGCATGATCTTCTCTGATGAAGTGGGGAGGACTGCCCAGGCTCGGCGGTGCCATCTCCGGCGTCGCACTTTCGTCTTCTCTCCGGCGACGACGACGACGACGACGACGACCAGAAACCATGATGATCTTCAGGGAATGGTGGGAGGCCGCACTGTTCAGCTTCTCGCGCTAGACAAAATCACTTTCTTCTTTTTGGATAAGCACTTCAGTGATGGAGGCGAGATCGACGAGCCCCATCAGCTCCCACGGGGGCTGGGCTCCCATTTTACTCTTCTCTCTCTCTCTCTCTTTCTTCATTTGCACCGCTTGCCCTGCCCTTTATCAGTGGCTAGGAAAGTTAAAAAAAAAAAGATGGAAAGTTTTAGGGGTCGAGCAATTTGAGAAGCAAGAGGTGAGCGAAAAAGCAAAAAGACGCGCGAAAAAAAACAGACATTAGTTGGATCTTACCAATTTCATTTGCATATTTGTTCATGCCGATAACTTTTGTATGGCTGTATTGAGATCATCACCCTCCCAATTCCATTCCCACCTGTATCTGAACAGGCTCACATCATTTAGCCGTGGTGTGCTTAGCACACCCTTGGAAAAGATCTTCATTTGCGGGCACTCTTCCACTTTAATCCGAAACAAGGATGGAAACGTGAAGATGCAACTTGTGGTGGAGGAGAAGCATTCTAGGCTTGGCAGATTTTGGAGTGTCAAACTATGTAACTTACCAAGAGAAATCACTTTTCTTTCTCCGTTACCATCATTTGCCGCTACTTCTTTCATTCTTTCACATCCTATTATAGCCATCCGAGTAAGATGCACCAAATTCGTGATCGCTGAAGCTGTTACCAAATGTACTAATATGGAGGAATTCTTCACCACTAATTTCGTCAAATTCTGGAAGGATGTCGCGGTAGGAAATATTGTTGTCAGACAGGGACAATCCCAAACCTCAAATCTTTCGATACCTTGAAGAATTTTCGCCATTGAGTAGTCTTCTCTCCATACACGTTGTAGGTTATGTAGCTTGTTTAACTTGAGTTCTCTTAGATTTTCAAGCACCGGATGTTTTCCCTCGTCAAGAAGCCCTTCGTCAGGGAATATATCTTCAAAGGAACTACAGAAGACCTCAAGGCTTTGTAAATTCTGAAATCTCTCTAGGAGGAATTTGGAAGGAAAGATAGCATTTTCATCATGAAAGCATGTCAATGTTAGTGCTTTCGGCTTGCTAAAATTGTCATCAGGAAGTTTTCCATCCTGGATCATTTCAACATCTTTATTGACTAATAAAAGTCTCTCTAAGTTGGGAAAGTCCTGTCAAATTGAAAACAACGAGAGAAGTAAATTCAGCAAAGGTTGGGCCATAAATCATTTGTTGTAAAATGCAAACCTAATTCAGATGATTCGCATGGAAGGTGGCCATCTTCTTACATTTCATCAAATCAAAAGATCCCTACATACAATCTCAAGCTTTTAAAAGCCTCAAGTAGAGGTTGGTATGGTTATGTTGGTAGAGTGAATCTAAATTCAAGAGCCCTTCAACTCACCAAATTTATCTTTGATTATAAATATCTTATCTTGTCAACAAAAATTTGTCATATGTGGAACTTTATGTAACGAGATGCACTCATAATGTTTCTAAAACATATAGGGTCCATAAACTGAAAAATGTGCTTAAGATATAAGAGATATCTTATGTCATCCACAAACTTATAGATAAGGGGTTTCGGGATTTCTATAGTATTATAAGGTGATGTGATTTTGCAGCGGAGATGAAATATAATGGGAGAATTAAAGAATAAAGTAGAATAAAGTGAATTAAGGTTCTGATGTTATTTAAAAACAAATTGTTTGTGTTTATTTTTTTAGAGTCTGTAGAAAATATATAGAAAAGAAAAATTCAAATGTGCGACGTGTGTCAACAATGGAGAGGATCTCGTGTCAAATCCTCATTGACTTCCCTAAGGAGCACCATTAGATTAGATTAGATTAGATTAGATTATGAATATATTGGGTTGTCAACAAAAATTTGTAACTTTTTTTTTGTAATTTTAGGTAATGGAACATCTTATGGATGTCCACAAATGAAAAGTATACTTGAGATATTAGAAATATCTTATGTTGTTGACAAACTGATAGGCAAGGGATATCATTTTTTCTATAGTATCATAATGTGACGTGATTATGCAGTGGACATGTGATTAGCGGGTGCACTAAAGAATGAAGTAGAAACTCAGAAAGAGCAATTTTAATCATACCCTCTCAATTGAAGAGTGTGCTTCTTGATTCGAAAGGTTCTGTTGATCGTCTCTCTGAATCCACTTGTTCATGGATGCCGCAACAGACAAGATGTCTAGTTTGTCACAATGAGTGACTCGCAATTCCTTTAAGAATGGCCAGTTCAAATTGGGCAAGTTAGGGCAGAAGCTCTTGAGTCGTGGCATATCATGTAACACCAAAGAGGTTAGTTTCGGGAAAAGAACTTGAGTAGCATTGGAGTGTGGAGTGTCATCTCTACTGGCGACTATTTCCTTGATCGCACAACACTCCACTTGAAGGTTTTCAAGTTGGGTTAGACTCGTAGCCACCCAATGCGGAAACAAATTTTCAAGGCTCTTACAATTCTGAGCCTTCACTTTTCGTAAATAGTCAAAAGTGAGAGTTTCTTGAGGACCTTCGGTCCATATTTTGCTTAAATTGTCCATGTGGGAGAGAGCCATCGACTTAAGCTGAGGAAATTGTACCTGCCATAGTGAAAAAAATGACATAAGGAACGTGATTACATTGAGTTATGAACTCAATGAGGGAATTTCCAAAACTTCCATCGATCTCACAAATCATGAGAATGCAAGAGCTAGTTAGTGACATAAATAGGGGAGAGCTGATTGATGCTTTCATTTCATTTCAGTTGACTGATGACTAAGGCCAAGTATATTGCATTGCAACAAGCATGAAATGATAAATGCATTTATATTCAATAGTACATTGAGCATCGGATTTTAAGAAATAGAATTTAGAAGCATGAGTTTTGTCAGATTTTTTTGCACTGATCATTATCAAAGTTGCCTGCACTTATCTTTTGATAATGCAACATTAGACAAAGTAAAAATTTCTTAGATTTGTTTGCTTCAAGGAATGAATGAAGCTGAAGCACGGTTCGAAGCAGCTTTGACGCACGTGCTTCAATCCGTTCGGGATATATATGTATATTTCCATGTATACATATTCTTCTCTCTTCCTAATGTTGGCTCCAATGCCATGCTGGTGAGTGCAAGATTACGACGCTCCAGCGATAGGTATAAGCCAGTTCTACATATCTTTCTTGTCAATTGAAAGAAATTAACTGCCCATTTTCATCCCTAATAGATTTAGAAAAATCCAAAAATTATGAGCAAAAGCGAATCAATAACATTTTCTTAGTATTATATGAGTACGGAGGTAAAATTACTCTTGTACTGTGATGTTTATTTGCTTGTTATAGCACGGACTTGGAAGATGATTATATAACCATGTCCATGTATATATGGAAAGATGGAGATCCACTACCCCCGTTTCTTCGCCGTATGGTGCCTCGATCATCATCAATCATTGATGCATTGAGTGATCAATTCCAGAACTAACTTTTTTTTATAGATCAATGGCCGAGATCAACAAGCCACGGAACGGGAGCACAAATGAGAGTTGAGCATCTTCACTTATAATTAATTTGCAACTCGAGTCTGACGCTATTCAACGTGTCTTCTCTCGATAGAGATTGTTTGCTCTATTAACTATGAGCACAGCTACTTATTCAACACTAATACTAATTGCAAGTATTACTTATGAAACTTCAAATTAGTAAAGTTTACTAATGAGAAGCGTCATGATAATTTGATGCCAAACAAGATAAAAAAAAATAACTTTGATTGTTTACTAGTTTTTTCTTTATTATGTACAGAAATTTTTGTATTGAAAAAAAATAAATTCGTAACAGGCACGAGCAACACAACGACTTCAATAAATAACGTATGCTCTGATCTCAGGAAAAGCAAATTGGGTCAATTTACTAGTTCTACATTGAAAAGATTCGGCTCCAAATCAAGATCCGGTGGGATATTAATAACTTGCTTGAATAATATTTATTACCTTTCGAGGTGCGCCAGTGATCCAACTGCTGGCAAAAATTGGGTGCGTAAGAGGAAACCAATTTCTTATCCTTGATTGATGCCGTGTTTTGAGGATTTCGTATTTGTCCAAAATAAAAAAAAACAAAAGTGGATGTTGAATTGCACTGAAACTAAAATTATTTCGCGTGACGCGTACAAAGCACCATTCTATTTCCTATTTTCAATTACTGGCATTTCATTCATTTGACAAGATGATTTCTCTAAAAAAAAAAAACAAAATCTTCGGATTAAGAAAAAAGAAGACTAACCTGTGGAGTGAAAAGCGAAGGAGTGCCATGGTCAATATCCATCGAAGACTGCCAAGTCAAACTTCTCATCTCAGGGCAGTGGGCAATGGTCAGATAATGCATTTCGGGACAATCCAACGTATGACTCTTCCCCGATAGGAAAGTAGTCAAATTGGGCAAGCATTCCAATTTCATCAACCGGAGCTTCGGGAATGTAATCTTTTCCACCGTGCTTCCCTGCCCTTCTTCCTCTACAATCACTCCTTCCATTTGACCACACTCCTTTATTTTCATCCGTACAAGATTGGCAAGGCACCGAGCCATCGATGGAGTGAAAGCAAGTCTCAAGTTGCTGCATTTATAAAGGGTCAAATTACTTAGAGAATCAAAGCACATCTTTCCTTGAAGATATTTGTTCCATAGTTGCCTCAACTTTGGTAGGTTGGCCAAGTCCAAATTATTCAAGCGAGGCAGCACCCGAGTGCTTTCCATAGCTTCAAGCCCTTCAAGATCGAATATTTCTTCCATAGACTCGCAATCGCGCACGTGCAAGCTTGTCATTTTCTCTAAAATAAGCATCAATTTGGATGGAATAGCATTAATAAATGATGGACATTTATCCATTGCTAGTGTTTTTAATTGCCAAGATGACTTGATGGGATTAAGGTTGCTGTGCCAGTTTCCAATTAGCTTGGGGAACTCAAATAGCCGCACAAACTTAGCCCCAACAACTGTAGCCTATAAAAAATGCAACATCACACGTAAAATTCTAGTAAGCAAAAAAGCAATTACTTTGTTGGTGATAAAAAACATCCAATTGCATAGAATTTAGTAATTGATGCATACCATTTCTTCAAACATATTTTGGATGGTGATGTTGAGGTTGCCCTTCCAAAAATGCTGGTAATTTGTTGGTCCAGACAATCCCTTCAAACTTACTTGTACTCTCTCCAGCTTTGGCGCCTCTATTGGTCCCTCCGAGAAAAACTTCATGTTGGGACATCGGTTCACAATGACATCTTCTAAGAGAGGAAACATCAAAATGTATCCACTTGAGCTGAAACATCTCAATTCTATCAACCCATCAAGCTCCATATACTTCAATTGATTGAAAGCCACTACATACCCCTGCTCACCTTCCTCATCACCAAGGACTTCTGTCAATATTCTACAATTACTTATCCTCAATTTTGTGAGTGCCACCAAATTTTTAGCTATTGTTGGTGTGAAAATATTTGATAACGCTTCACAATGTGACACATCCAAAGTTTGCATATGTCGAATATATCTTGAAAAGGGTAATATTACTTTTAGCTCACGACTTGTGCCTTCTATGGCGTCCTCATTTCTGTTTGGGTCTTCTAGATAAGAGTCACATACAACTAGCTCTTCCAAGTTGGTTAAACTCTCAATAAAACGACATGTGGATATTGAAGACTCCTGGGAGAGATGATGAAGCTTAAGAAATCTAAGCTTGCAGAAGAATTCTTCATCATGAAAATGCCCATGCCATATCTCCATCCGTTCCGATAAATCAAGTTTTAACTCTTGGAGATTAGGGAATACGCCCTGAGAAAATAGTCAAATCAGAACTTAAAGCCATCTTAGTTAAAAGAGTATTCATGTATTATGATTTTAGTCTTGCATATCGCACAAAATAACTGCATTTTAAAATGTTGAGTCTCATTTGATTCAACGGAAGGAAATGTTCCCACATAAAATAAACAGTATAGGTTTGTATCGACATTGAACTTAAGTAACTTCTCACATTCATGTTTCTAAAGATATATCCGTTGTGAAAATAACTTCAGCATCAATTACAGTCACAATTGCACAAATTTCAGTGATTTTAATGTCAACAATAATGTCCCATCTTTCCGTTTTTAGCATAACATCGGTGATCTTGATAGGGTTCAAATTAGACAACACACTTGTGCCATGGTAAGATCACACGACATGCCATGTGTTTTCAATCTTTGTGGCACTTAGGAGAGAGCTAAACCATCGGAATTAGCCTAAATCTTTTTTAAAAGGGGATCAACGAAAACGCATTTGATACATCAGACATTGACAAGAATGTTCAGTCAATACTTGAAGAACGTGTGATGTTTCAATGTTGAAATATTTCGATGGACTCAAGGGGAGTCGTGCAGTTTACATCTCCATATGTAGAGCTACTTGTATGAGATGTTTGGCTGTGGCCTTAATGATCACTTCAAATATTCACCGTCGAAGCAAAACAAGTAATCTTGGGTCGTACCTTTTCTATCAAGAAGAGAGGTTGTTTATGACATGGCATCTCATTCTCAATTTGGGAAGCAAATATCTCCACTTTGTTGCAGCCGTCCACCTCCAAGGTCTTCAATGCCGGCCAATGGGAAGTATGTGTTCCGGTGTAGAGGCACTTCAACTTTGTCAGATGCTTAAGCTTGAGGGAGGTTAAACTTGGGAATACAAACCTGGGAACTAGTCCTTCTTTCTTCTCGATGAGTTCCGCAATGTCACATTCATCAATCTTCAACTCCTCAAGTTGCTTTAGATCTCCAGTTACTGAGACTGGAAATAGAGAGGTGAGGCTCTTGCATCTGCAAACGTGAATAGAACGTGGACACTGAAATTTAACTTGACGGTGGAGTTCCTTATCCCATATACACTTTAGCTTATTGCATTCGTGCACACAAAGGTATTTTAGATTGGGGAAAGAATCTGCAGCGACTTGATTGTCCCATATCATTTCGATGTTGTCCATGGATTTGATATCTAATGTCTCCAAGTTAGGAAATACAACCTGCGGTATTTGATCATTGAATTAGTCATTTCTGTTAAATTACGAATTCATGAACTTCCAAGATGCAAATATTGATGGGTGCCAAGATGTAAATTATGAATACACATAATTGGTGATTCTGCCTTAAGTTGCACAAAAAGAATAAAAAAATAAATTAAAAATAATAAAAAAAATCTCCATACTAATGTTGATGACTCTAGGACGAGAAGGCCAGTGGAATTATCGGAGACAAAATAAAAGTAGGAATTTTTACAAGATTCTGTTAACAATGGGCAAAATGGTAATTTGGATATCTCATATAACAATCCTATTATCACTTCTTTTTTTTTTTTTTTTGATAATCGAGGTGTCCGCGCTACCGGCAAGCGATGACTCAGCTATAAACCGGCGGTGATGTACGACTAGTCCTCGAGTGACGCTAGCGTAGGACCCACCACCACGGCGTCACACTTAAGAATCCCTAACGACTAGGCTGGGGTTTGAACTCTGATCCCTTCGTGGGGGGACTAGAGCGCAAGCCAACGCAGCCGTTGCGGGCGGTGGTAAATAAAATGTCTATTATCACATTAGTCTCTCATGAATCCCAAACTTAAATAAAATGTCTCCCTCTCTTCCATTTAGTTAATTTCCTACAATAATCATATCACACTTTGCGCTTTTTTTGCTAGCCCAAGAATGAAATAACTAGAACACGTAGCAATTGTTAAATCACTTAGAGACGGTTATTTAAGTTACAAGATGGATGAAATTCCTCAATGAAATTGCAGTACACTTAGAGAAGTCACTGAATTGATCACTTTGGTCTCGCAATTCATGTAAAAACTAAATGGGGTGATTTCCAAAGCCCTGGACCCTAGAGATCTTGCTTAGTTTAGCGACGGAGAGGGCTCAAATTCCTTTTGCTGGTGCAATTAAGAGAGAGCAAAGCTTTCTTCGGTCAGGAAAATAAATGAGATCTTGCAAGTACAAACGAAGTCAAGTGAGCGTCTTAAAAGGCCCTTCATCCCCAGCCTCTTGAACGTTACTGCTCAGTTTCCTCTCAATTGTTTTTTCAATTGCTTTCAATGTACATGCGTGCAATGTCCAAGCAGTACATGTGAGGTTGCTGAGAGTTTTAAGTTTTTTGTGAAAATCGGAACGCTTTTACAGATCTTGTTTGGCAGTTTGTACTTTGTATTACCTGTTCATTTTTTGTACAGGTATCACAAGAGATTTTCAACCATCTTTATGGAAACTATCTCCAAAGAAATAGAAAGTACGAAATTTCAACTCAAACATGTTGGCAACTCTGAACACTTATGCCTGCACGCTACTCATTTTCTCTTAATTTACGAATTCAAGAACTTTCTAGATGTAAATATAGATGAGTGCCAAAGGGAGAGGGAGATTATTATGTTGCGCAAAGGGAAATAAAAAAATAAAATAAAATAAAAAATAGGAGTAAAAAAATCTCCATACTAATGTCGTTCCTTATTTCCTTGAGTATTTCATATAAATAACAAAAAAATTTTTTGTTAAACTACAAACTCACAAACTTCCAAGATGTAAATATAGATGAGTGCCAAGATGTAAATAATGAATTCACAGAATTGGTGATTCTGTCTTAAGTTGCACAGAGGGAAAAAAAACAATAAAATAATAAAAAGTTAGTAAAAAAATCTCCATACTAATGTGGATGACTCTAGGGCGAGAAAGCTGTTGCAATTACTGGAGACGAAACAGAAAGTAGGAATTCTGATCAGATTCTATTGACAATGGGCAAAATGGTAATTTTAATATGCTCATCCAACAATCATATAAATATAATCACAATTGCGTCTCATAAATTGGTTAAGAATGAGGAAGGATATATTTAAAGAAACAAGAAGCACGTCAAAAGGGTAATCAACGTTAGAACTTAGAAGTCACTGAATTGATGTAGTAAAAGAAAAATGCAGCCGAGGAAAGCTTCAGGAAGGATATTAGCAATTAGAGAGAAAATGACGGAGAGATTGAGATTAAAAAGCCAACCAATCATCCATCAAAAGGTGCAATACAGTAGGAGGTGTGATTTTATTGGATACTGAATGCCTCAAATCAATATTATATCACTCTAAAGCAATTAAAAAGTTAGGCTAAGAAAAAAGCAATTAAAAAAGGAATTGCTCGGGTTAAACGAGCAAATCATACTTACATCAATCCCCACGTGAAAGAGCTAACTATACTTAATCGACTAAATTTTCGTTTTAAAATTCATTGATCTCTTATCAGTGCTGGAGGATCCAATAGTTAGATACCAACCACAAATCAATAGATCATACATATACTCAAGTCAAATAGTTGAAGATTTTCCTGAATATCTCTTTATAGAAGATTAAAATGATGTAAGAAAGTCGACGCATTAATCTTGTGGGAGGGCCCATTTTCACAGCCTATTTGGCTGCATGAACAACATTTTAGGTGACTGACCTATATTGCCTTTAGTTTAGTCAAAGTGGAACCATATAAATTACACTTTCATTTTCCACTGAAGCGTTCTTCCGCTATGCACTTGACACGGTAGATGACTCAACTGAAATAGCTGATCTGCAAAATGTATTTTATTTCTATAGCAAAAGTTTCATAAGAATGGTGATGCAGTTCATGTAAAAACTAAAAGGGGTGATTTTCGAAGCCTGGACCCTAGAGATCTTGCTCAGTTTGGTGGAGAGGGCTCAGATTCCTTTTGTTGGTGCAATTAAGAGGAACTAATGCTTCATCCAATCAAGAAAAAAAAGTGAGATCTTATAAGTGCAAATGAAGTCGAGTGAGCGTCTTAAAGGCCCTTCATCTCCAGCCTCTTGAACCTTACTACTCACTTTCCTCATAATTGTTTTTTCATTTACCTTCAATGTACATGCGTGCAATGTCTAAGCCGTACATGTGAGGTTGCTGAGAGCTTTAAATTTCTTATAAAAATCAGAAAGCTTTTAGAGATCTTGTTCGACAGTTGCATTATCGGTACATGCTTTGTGCAAGTACCATAAGAGATGTTCAATCATCTTTATGGAAACTATTTCTAGAGAAATTGAAAGTAAGAAATTGCAACTCATACATTTCGACAACTCTCGACGCAAATGCTAGTTTGCTACTCATTATCTTTTAATTTTTTTAGCCAAAGTACGCTTTGTAAGTAATTTAAATAGTTTTTATTTTGGCTAGGCTTTGTCTCCGGTATATTTAATATTTTGGCGTCACATTAATCACGTACCTCTCGACTGAAGAGTGCAGTGAAGCGTGATATGATGTAGTCCTGACTCTGACTTTCTTGTGAACCTATCATCAGTTTTTCATTGAATGAAAAGAATGTCACTATTTGTATCACAGGGATGAATATATTTACAAGATCTTCAATGATGAAAACAAAAAAATCAATCTCACACTTTCCGCGAGAGAAGCACGTCAGACTTTTCAACCTATCCACGCACAAATTGGTTAACATCGGGAATACTAGAGTTTCCGATGTTTCAATCCCCAGCCCTTCTTCCTCCGTGATGATCGCCTCCATCTTCTTGCAGTCCCATATGCTTAGTTTCTTCAGTTGCGCAAGAGATTTAACCATGGATGGAAAAAACATAAACCCGAGGTTATCCAAGCCACTGATTTCTAATGTCTCCAATCTCGGAAAGGCAACCTGCGAAATTCGCTCACGGAATTGATGATTACGTTATATCTCGAATTCGTGAACTTCCAAGATGTAATTATAGATGAGTGCCAAGGGGAGAGGGGGATTATTAAGTCTCACAAAGGGAAAAAAAAAAAGAAGAACAAATTCGACAAAAAAGGAGTAAAAAAATCTCCATGCTAGTGTGGTTTCTAATTTCCAGTCTTTCCTGGGGAAAAGAACTTTGCATTGCAGAGCTCATTTTGATTAGCCAGCCAGTTTTATTCCATATGAAGAATTTCTCCCTCAACGATACTTTCAACCTCAAATTTTGGCCCAAAGTTCAAATAATACACGCGGCCAGTATCTAATGAGAACTCTGGTGAAAGTCAAAAGCCCCAAAGACTAGGGGTGATTAAGAAAGAGCAAAGCCGCAAAGGATCTTTCCAAAACTGGGAAGAGGAACAGGCTACTCAGACACACTACCACATGGGACCCACAACTTATGGTCCACGAACCTTTTACTGACGGGGAAATTATGATATTGAATGCGTCTTGGGCCCCATCCCGAACTTTAGTGACAATAGTCACGGCATATAAAAGGACAAGATAACCATGCGCTTTCCTTAACTGGCCAATTTTGATTCATGCTTTGTCTAAGTACCATACATGTCAGCAAATTAAAAGTAAGAAAAGGCAACTCATACAAGTCGGGCGACTCTGAACGTTTATGGTTGCACGCTGCATGTTCTCTTTTAAAATTTCTTAACCAAAGCATACTTTGTAAGTAATTTAGTTAGTTTTCATTTTGGCTACGATTTGTCTCCGGTGTATTTAATATGTAGACTCTTCATGTACCTCTCGATTGAAGAGTGCAGTGGAGCGTGATTGGGCGCGGTCCTGACTTCGAGCCTCTCCTGAACCTGTCATTGGTTTGTCATTGGACGAAAAGAATGTCATCATTTGTATTGCATGGATGAATCCATCTACATGAAGATCTTCAGTGACGAAAACAAAAAAAAAATCAATCTTACACTTTCCACGAGAGAAGCACGTGAGACTTTTCAACTGATACAAGTGTAAATTGGTTAACATCGGGAATTCTAGAGTTTCTAATGTTTCCATCCCCAACCCTTCTTCCTCCGTGATGATCGCCTCCATCTTCTTGCAATTCCATATGTTTAGGTTTTTCAGTTGCGTGAAAGATTTAACCGAGGATGGGGAAAACATAAATCCGAGATTATCCAATTGAGTGATTTCTAATGTCTCCAATCTCGGAAAGGCAACCTGCAGAACTCACAGAATTGATCTTTCAATTAAATCTCGAATTCATGAACTTTCAAGATGTAAATATAGACAAGTGCCAAGGGAAGAGGGTGAGTCTAAATCCGCAAGAAAGCTTTATTTTCTGTTTTTCTTTTAGTTTTCTTTTTGTAAAGAGTAACTCGTTTTCTCCAAAAGTTCATTGCTATAACTCTAGAAAATCCTTCATCTGCAAAGTTGCTTAGAATCTCCCATCTTCCTCGCCATTACCATTTGCTCCCATCCATATAACAAGTATAACTTTTTTGTGTTTCAGGATTATTGTTATCTCCGACAAGAATATGACGAAAGAAAAAAAGCGGTGAAGGCTCTTTGCAAAAGTCCGCCCATCTATTTCCATTATATTTGAAAGAGAGATCTCTCTACATGGAAGCTCAAAGTATGGGAAGAAGATAAGTCATACTCAAACACACTAGCATGTGGGACAAACTAGATAGTCAAAAAAATAGCCGCCGCGATTTTTGCCAGACCAAATAGTGGTGCGCTTTCCTTAATTGGGCAATTGTTTGTCCTCGGTTTACTAACTTCTCTTAAATGTTAGTAAATCACTATCAATTACCAATTTAACAGGATATCAAAATTGTATGACTTAGTCATTGCATAGGTCCCATAGTTATAATAGTACATAACTTTGTGCAAGGTCATGCACGCATATAGCATGGATAGACGTATTTGGATGCAAAGATTAGAAATAAATTTACTTATGGAATTGCTTGAATGCCAAAAAAGTCCGTTCAATTTTGCTTTATAAAACCCTCTTAATATAGATATACTTGCATCATGTAAGTTGAAAGTAGCTCAGAACCTATCACAAACTAAATTTACATGGATTTCATACAATTAGTTGGATTTCTATACAATGAAGAGAAACGGAAGATTGCTTTATCTAATTGCAGAGAAGGCATGAATAGGAAGAAAATGAACTGAAAATAACAAATTGAATAAGCATCATAATCTGTGTTACATCTAATTAGCAAAGAAAGGAAAAATTAATAAATAATTAATACTCTTTTAATAGAAAGTTACTTGTTGTCCATTGAAGAATGCAATTTAAAGGGAGGCTAAGAGAAAGAAATTAAAAAAGGAATTGCTTGGGTCAAACGAACAAATCTTACTTACATCTTTCCCCACTTGAAAGACCTAAATATACTTAATCGAATGAATTGTCCTTTTAAAATTCATTGATCTTTTGTCAGTGCTGGAGGAACCAATAGTTAGATACCAACGACAGATCATACATATACTCAAGTCAAATAGTTGAAGATTTTCTTGAATATCTCATTATAGAAGATCGATATTATCTAAAAAAGTCGACGTATTAATCTTGTAAGAGGCACCCATTTTCACAGCCTATTTGACTGCATAAACAACATTTTAGGTGAATAGCCTATATTGCTTTTAGTTAGTCAAATAGACCTGCCTGTACATTACTCTATTTTATTTTTCACTGAAACGTTCTTCCGCTATCCACTTGACAATTTAGATGACTCAACTGAAATGGCTGATTTGCGAAACGTATTTTGTTTCTTTAACAAGAGTTTCACAAGAATGGTCATGCAGGTCATGTAAAAACTAAAAGGGGTGATTTCTAAATTGCAATCATCAAGAATTAGCACTCAATCCGATTCCTGATGACAATCAATTTATGCATGCACTATCTATCTAATTGTCAAATTATATCGATTAGATGGAGTATATACAGCTTTATGTCCCATTAGTCTTGGCAAGATCGGGCCTTCTATTTATCATCTTGTTATGAGCCCAACTCAAAAATTAAACCTTGGGCAAACGATGGGAATATGAATAAGACTTTATGGCCATAGGGAGTTGATAGTGGACAAGACATCATTCCTCATCCAGGTGGGTCCACAGGACTTGTGACACACCGAAACGGACATTTATGTCTTTTCCTTCTCATATGTCTTCAATTTCTCCTAATATATTAGGCAAAATGGCACTAATTTCCCCGCAAAATAACATAAAATTAGACACATCAGCAGTTGGGATATCGCAATAACTAAGTAGTCACTAGTCATCGTCACCAGTTGAGATCCCAACTTTCCTCGAAAAATAATAAATTACTTGAGATTATTTGGAGTTTTTTTTTCCTATCCTTCGTAAATTACCTCGAGAGTTCCTTTAAATTCAGAGGCGTATGTAGTCTATCCTAATTAATAATCCTCATTGTTGTAATTTGCTTAAGGGTGAGTGTAAATCCACAGCCTAAATGTCTTAAACCATAACATTTGAGGTGAAGGGATCCTATTGTCCCTGATGACAATGGAAAGCCTTATTTTCCTTCTGTTCTTTTTTTTTTTTAAGAGTAACCAGTCTTTTCCAAAAGTTCATCTGCAAAGTTGCTCACAATCCCATCTATCTCGCCATCACCCCTCGCTCCCATCTATACAACAAGTTTCACTTTTTTGTGTTTCGTTCATAAGACTATTGTCATCCCCGACGAGCCAACCTTAGACTACTACTTTGGTTGGTTGCCACCGCTTTATAATGTTGGAGGAGATTTATCACAGTTTTAAGAAACATTTCATTATAAACCCATGGATCTTTTGCATATCTAGGTTTTACACAAAAAATAACAATAAAAAAAATATACCAAGGCAAGAGTAATTCTTCAATGAAGATTTAGAATCCTAGAAAGTTAAAAGCTCCAAACACTACGGTGAAAAAATAATAAAAAAGAAGCAAAGCCGCAAAGGCTCTTTGTAAAATTTCCCGATCTAGTTCCATTATTTTTTAAAGCAAACTCTCTCCATGGAAGCTCAAAGCATGGGTTGAAGAAAAGTCGTACTCAGGTACACAACCTTGTGGGATCCACAGCTTATATTTCTACGACTCTTTATTAACAGGGAAACTAGCATATTGCATGAGCCTTGGGCCCTCGCCACTATAAAAAAGCAATCTTGTCTAGTCAAATAAAACCCTCTGCTTGCAGCAGTTTGCCCCCATATAAAATATAACCGTGAGCTTTCCTTTATTGGGCAATTGTTTATCCATGTTAGTAAATTACTATTAATGACCATTTTAACAAGGGGGAATTTTCTGTTTTAAATCCAATGGCTGATGTTGGATACGGAAATGGTCCCGTAGAAGTGCAGATAGGGCCATAAAATTTACCTACAGCGGCGTAGCATCATTTTCATTGACAAAAACAAATAACAAAGCATTTTTCACCTGTAATTGCTCCCCTTTTTGAACTTGCATGATTTGTCATCTTCTTTAAACTTGGTGTAAAGATTATACCTAAAGGATCTCCCATGAAATGTTATCTTCTTTAAACTTGGTGGAACTTGATTTGTATTATTTCGAAAATGTTGAGGACTCACCAAAATAAAATATTCAGAACTAAAAACTACTTACGACCAAAATGTTAGGACTCCTATGACACTTTCCCCCAAGTATCTGTCTTTGCAATAATTAATTATATCGATACGTATAATTAAAGGTGTTGTCATGGAGCGATCTTAGAGCTTCACCGCTACTTTTGGCCATTTTGCCTATTCGGCAATGTGAGAACTCCTCTCTCAATAATCCACTGGTTATTTTTTGCCTGTCCCATGCTCTCTTTCTTCATTGTAACTTTCTCATATTTGTCTCATTCTTCAATGATGCTAATTTGTATCAATATCACATTCATCTACTTATAAAAAAATTAAAGGAAAATTACACAAAACCACTTATGAACTTTGAGAGCGGTACACTGTTACTCCTAAACTTTTACTTATTACATAAATTCCTTAAACTTTGATTTTATTGTGGATGTCAACCCTTTGTGCATTTTACCATTGGTATGCGCTGTACATGTGATTTTTAACCGGTAAAGTTGCAATTCTTCTGTATTTGTATTAGTCAAATCATGCTTTGGCCTCCGAATACGCTTAATTAATTAAAGTCCAAAATATATACAGAAAAATAAGGTAAAACAAAAGCAACAATCTTAAAAAAATTAAGACAAAAATTTATAATAATATGGTTGACTTCATGAAGAGCTAAAATTTTAGTAGGCTTTCAAATATATCCCAAGCATTTAAAACTATCATAGAAATGTCAAAATATTGTATTTCATTTTGCATATGGCCTCCACAATTAGCTATTTAAAAGGACCATGGATGATAAAACCACATAGCTATCGTAATCTTCAACAACAAGTACCATAATTTATCTAAACGGAAAAGAAAATTTTAAAAAAGATGAGTTAAGAAAAAACTAAATAATTAAATGAGGGCTTAAGTAACTAGAAAACGGGAAATCACAAAAAAAATCAAATTGGGCTTTTATTCAATTAAGAAGAAAATAATTTACATAACATGGATAAATCAAACCACAAGTTACTAAGGCAAGCAACACCCACTTTGCCAGGGGCAGTGGGGCATTTTCAATAAAAAATGCGAAACAAGATAAACAGCTCCATTAAAGGAAACTAATTAAACTCAACGAAAAAATAGAAAATAAAAGAAGGATTGCTATTTTTTTTTCATCATGCTATTCTTTTCCTAGAATTGAAAAGATGTAATGATCTAAAAAATAGTATGATGACAAGAAATAATAATTAAATAATGATGATGATGATGATGATGATGATAGTCATAGTAGTAGTTATTATGTTAAAAAGTACTCCTAGGGCACCGCGTAACTGAATAATTCAGTTTTCAAGGCGCGAATTTTGCATAACATGAAGACAATTTAATTGATTGGAAACTATAAATTTTTCTTAATGAGTTTCTCAACAAGTGCCTCAAGTTGGGGGCGAAAGAGTAATTTCCATTTGAACCCAGCAAAAGAGTCATATAAAAAATAGAAAAAATTACAATTTTACCCTTGAAAAATCACATAATGGGCACTTGCAAACAGAAAAATTAATGAAGGGTTGATGGCTCAAGGGATTTTTTGTGAAGGTTGAAAGTCCAAGAGTAAATGTGTACCGCTCTAAAACTTCCATGGGGGATTTCGTGTAATTTTTCCTAAAAGTTGCTCACTAATGCCTACAACTACGAGATATTAAACATAAATTGGGGGCGCTTGTGATGCCAAAAGTGCGCACAAATATACCTATATGTATTGTACGCGTGCATGAACATGCACAAAATTCTGCACTCTTATAATTATGGGGCCTATACAATGATTAAGTGCTTAATTAAACACAACGCATGAAAGACGCGCATCAATTAGGTTGATATAGTCCTCCTTCCCATTCTTCATATTGGTTTTTACGAGAGTCACATATAGTATATACTTGATGGATAATAACAAAGTTCAATGACTAAATTCAATGGAATCCATTTCACAAAATTAGAAATTACTTTATTACGGAATTACTTTAATGCCAAAATTCCCTTTAATGTTGCTTTATCGAACCCTATTAATATAAAATATACTTGCAGCATGTAAGTTGAAAATAACTCAGAACCTATCACAATCTAAATTTGCATGGATTTCATACAATTAGTTGGAATTCTACAAAATTAAGAGAAACGGAAGATTGCTTCACATGATCGCAGAGAAGGCATCATCGGATAAGTTACTTAGGAAGAAAATGAACCGAAAATAAAGAAATGATTAAGCATTATAATCCACGTCACATCTAATTAGCAAAAGAAGGAAAGATAATTACAATTTCTTTTGATAGAAGGTTACCTGTTGCCTATTGAAGAATGCAAGTTGAGTGCCAACTTGGTCGTCCGATGTACTGCTCAAAGGAGCTGTCCCGACAGCAACAAAGTTCTTGATACTTGGCAAGTCACGCAATTTCAATACGTGCAAATTACGCAGCTCAACTTGACCACAATCATCATCTTTTACAATCCCCTTCATTACCTTGCAACTGACAACTTCAATCTCTTTTAGCTGTGGAAGTTCTCTTAGTAATGAAAGGGGAAACAGATGTTCCATCTTGTCACAGCTACCAACTCGCAGGACTTTTAATGCACTGAAGGACTTGGAGGAGATACCGTTGTGGCATAACTTCTCCAAGTTGATCAGATTCCTTAGAAATAAAAACTCCAAGGTCTTAAAAGTGGGAAGGGAAGACCGTTTGAGGATGTAATGGATGGATGGACTTTCCTGAACATATAAACGTTTTAATTGTGGAAAACCTTCTAGGGATAACTGGCAAATACTTTGCTCGGTTCCGTTCAACCCGTCCAACCACAAATCTTCAGTTCTGTCTAAAGTAGTTTGTATGCATCCTTTTTGAAGAGTATTACTAGTTGGATTCAACTTGAGCTCCAATGTCATTGATCCTTCGTACTTGTTTAACCAGCGCCAGTAACTGGAGTCATAAAGATGACCTATTTTGAGTTTGTACTTGGTCAATTTCTCGATATTTAGATCCCCTGGGAGCACACTCTGGTCGGGAATGGAAGCATGCAAAGTGCAGAGATTCTTCATGTGATTCAACTCAATCAGACTGGCATTAGTTCGTGGAGTTTGATCCACGGCATTCCATCGATCAAAGCTTTTCTCCATGTACAACTCCTCCAATTTGATCAAGCTTCCAAGCACACCTGGTTCAATTATCCGGAGTTCTGAACAATAGTTCAAGTCCAACAACCTCAGCTCTACCAGTTGCCCAATTTCTTTTGGCAATCGTTGAATTTTGGAGTTCACAAAGCTGAGAATTTGTAACTGTTTTAGCTTGCCAAGAATGGCCACATCCTCCAGCGAACACCCATGAAGACTCAGAGTATGTAAGTTCTCCAAGAGCTGAAATGGCGTTGGCGAACGAGTGAGACGTATGCCAGTGAGATTTAAGACCGCAAGTTTCCCCATAGAGTTGAAAGTTGAATCTGGAACCTCAAGAGATTCATTGTTGTTGAAAAGCAAAAAGATACGCAATTCGGGGCAATCAGGGCAATCCAATTCTTCGGGAAGCTCCTTCATGTCAATATAGGGAAAGCATATCGCCGTATAACTTTTGAGCCTCTCCTTCTGCAATTGTGTCGCCAACATATTTTCATCCTTCAACAAGAGGAGAGGGCTACCTCTTAAAACAAACTGGGCAACAAAGTCACGAACCAAGTCATGTATCTTGAAACCATCTGCGCCTCCATTGTCCAACAGAAGGGAGGAGGCTTGAAGAGTGCGGATGAGTGTGCTCAACCCATCTCTGGCTTCTTTCATGCTGCTATCTTTTGGAAATATCCCCAAACCATAGCTGTACCTCACCAAGTTTTCAACAGAGGGATTAGAGATGCCATAAGCAACACAGAGTTGTAACAAACTTTTTGCCTCGTCGCTTTCTAAATGATCATAACTTAATTGCAACATCTTATTTATCACTGCACTTATTCCTTTGTTTGTACACCGCCCAATTTGATTTAAAGCATCCCTCCATTCAGGTGGAGGAGCGCATTTGAAATGTTTCGCCATTGAGACAATAAGCAAAGGCAAACCTTCACATTTGCGGAGTGCTTCATCCACCAAGGCTCTGAACTCAGCATTATGAACTTTGTCTCCCACCATCCTCTCAAACAAACCTCTTGCCTCATCCTCCTGCAGCCCACCAAGGAGGAACTTCCTGTCGCAGCCCATTTCCCTTTGTAAAACATTTCGATCTCTCGACGTCAACAACAACTTGCATCCTTTGACTTTGTTGTCATGTCCGCAAGGAATGCCCACTAACTTTAAGTCGAGCCCCTTCCATAGGTTGTCCAGTATTATGAGGACCTTCGTTGGCTTCCTCTGCTGATCATTTTCCTGTTTCGCCCTCTCCTCATCATTTTCATGTTTCGCCCTCGCTTCATTTTCCAACCTCCTGCGCAGAAGCTCCGCTCGCACGCTGACATACTCTTCGTTCATTTCAATAAGGCCCAACGCGTGTGCAATCTCTCCTTGAATCCTCTTGATGTCTAGATTTTGGGACACGTCGGCCTTAGCGACCCAGTCAAACGACTTTTCTTCTCTTATTCTCCTTTCGACATCCACCAAAAGGGTGGACTTGCCGACCCCGCCCATCCCGTAAATCCCGATCACGCTATTGCTGTCATCGGCAAGAGCAACCATGATGTCCCTTATGATCGCAGCTCTGGATTCAAAGAGGCCATCGTCCCTAATCCTTGTCGACGTCAAGGCAGAAGAGACAGAGGCCGGTGCAGTGGTCGCCTGGACGACATCTTTGTCTTCTCTCCTGACCGGATTCGGAGCAAAGACACTTCCCGGAGCAGGATCGATGAAGGAGATGTCGTTCAATTCCTTGAATTGATCAATGCATTTTTGAGCCAGTTCCTGAATGACCTTGATCTTGCCCTCGGCCTTCGTGCTGAACTGATAGCGACATTTGGGGTCGGGAAGAGTCCCGTAGCAGCAAGTCTTGCTGGCCTCATCGAAGGCATCCAACAGTTCTTGCGCCTCCCTCGAGTTCTCCTCAGCACTTGCCTTCCAGTCCCTGAAGGTTCTGTGGAGGTTCCGAACATTGTTTCTAGCCCCTATTTCAAGAATGTTGACCCTTTCAACCTCATTCTCCAGATTCCGGACTTCCTCCCGAAGACGGTCGGCGAAGCTCCTGGAGGACATCGCGTATTTCACAGGACGCTTGATCAAAATAACTGCCTCCTTCAAGAGATCCCATACAGCAGGAAAGAGCCACTCAATCGGCATTTCTTTTTGGTTTTTTTTTTCCGAGAAACAAAGAGCGAGAAAACAGAGAGACAGAAAGAGAGAGAATGATGAAAAAGAGCAGCAGATGCTGAAGAAGAGGAGGAGGAGGAGGAGGAGGAGGAATGGGTGTGCCGAGGAGAAGAAAGAGCGTAACAGAGCGAGAGACGAACAAGGCGAAGAGATTTGAGCGCAAAAAAAGGATGGAGGAAGTGGAGCGTCGAATAGCAATGACCGGAGAAAGAAAGAGAGGATTTTTAGCTCTTGAAAGTAGTAAGCAAATGATTCTGACTTATAAACCATCCTCCTCGGACTATGTCATTTATAGAGAGTGTCAACGCCCTTACAGTAAAGGCTAAATATCATAAAAAATTTTAAATTGATATACATATAATTAAATTTATTTTAAATTTATTTTTTATTATAAAAATATTAATTTAGTATATTTGTGATAAATTTAATTTACGTTAGTTTCTGTTAAATTAAATTAATATCACAAACTAAAATGCTTATGACAAACGGCAAGTCAATTGTTACGTGCTATCCAACTTGGTAATTTGATTATAAAATTTAAATAAAAATAACGTATAGTAAATTTATCACAAGTATATTAATTTAAGATTTTTTATAATTAAAAAATTAATTTGAAATAAATTTATTACGTATATATTATTTTAAGATTTTTTTTATGATATTAATTTTATAATAAAAAGTAATAAATAAAGAGAATGAATGGACAAGGACTGGCCACACCCATGTGACATTGTCACTTATCGTGATTTCTTTTGGATTTAATTTTCCAAAATTGGTGACAATCGACAGATCATTCGCACAGTGCTGTTTGACGAAGAGAGCACCTAACAGAACTTTACACGGTCTGCTATCAACTCAATCTTTAACATGGACCGCAGACCAAGGCAGAAAAGCACAAGTGGACCCTTGGAACTCCCCGATTACTTCAGGAAATACATGGAAAGGCATCTTTATTCTTTCTCATAATATTAACATTTTCATCCATATTTGCATGTGCTTGCTTGCGTGAATTTTGAATTTGAATTTGAAATGTGTATAATTGTAATACCTGGCTGATTAGGCAAGAAAGCATTCGGCAATAGAAGTTATTATTTGGTGCCAATGATGGTACAACTTGGGTCAAACTAAGGTTTAGATTGATGCCAACACTGGCCTCTAGATAAGGTCCAGTTCTGATTCAACATTATTCGATCTTGCTCTGCACAAGTTCTTCCGAACTCTTGTTTCGCGTGACGTTAGGAAATTCAAATTCAATTTATCTAGAGATGGGAATCCATCCTATAATGCTGTGTTTGATCGTTTGGATTTCTAGTCAAGATAGGAATAGATAGGATAGAATATGAAATCCAATAGATTTGTTATATCCTATCTATTGTTTGGTGAATTGCAGTAATGAATGTAAATATTTTCAAATCTTACCATGTCCATTATTTGCTATGAACATTATATTAGTGTAAATGAACCTAAAAATTGCACAAATGAAAATGATAAAATCTCGCACGACCCTCTTACTTACTTCATTTTGTTTGCTTATTTTTTTTATTATTTTTCCCTCTTTTTTTTTAATTCTTTTCTTTTTAATTCTTTTTTCTGCTTCCATAATATAAAATTTTATTAAATAGTAAAATATACTAATATACCTAAAATATGTAATAAATATACATAATAAATGTATTTATTTATATATATGAAATTTATATCATAAGATAGAAAAAAATTGAATATATAAATAAAAATAAGAATAAAAATGAAATTATTTTTATTTGTTTGTTATTTTGAATTTTATATATTAAAATTGAAATAATATTTATTTTCAAATATTATTTTAATTTTCTTAATATAACAAGTTTGTTATTCGAGAAAATTATTATGGCTATTAAAAATCCTATTCAACTTTATCCCACCTCCCTCATTGGATAATTTTATCTGAGCTATATCCCTTGTATATCCGATTCTATCCTATCTTGGGCAAACACCAAACATAGGATATGATCAAATTTATCATATCCTGAATTTTATCTTGACTACCAAACGTAACCTAAGAGACTAGTCACCAATCTATTGGGGTTGGTTAGGAGCTAAGTTGAATGTGAGAGAATCTTCTACTTTCTATGAAATAGAGACTCTAAGTTCAAAGACTTGATTGCACTATATATCTAATTCGTGCCCTTCCGGCACCTAAACTCGATTTGTTTGCCTATAATTCATGTAGTCTTGTCAAAATATGGAATCCTAAGGTTCTTTCCACTAACTGTTCACAAATTGAGTTGTTCCTAAAGTGGGTCATAATCGTCAAAAGAAGTTAAAGAAATCGAAATGTAAAAACCATATTATGAATTCAAAACAATATATCAAAAAGGTAACAAAAGACAAGTAAGAGTAAAGTACAGAATGTAAACCTGATACGAGTTAGGTAAAGATTATTATTACATGGCATTGTTATTAAGCCCTGAGAAGGGAACCCCCATAAGCTTAAATTAAAACCTCTTGTCACTTAAGCATGATAAAAGATGGGGGTGATCGGTTCCCGATTCCCAATTTGGGAACCGAGAATCGGACCACTAATCCAGTCCAGTCCAATGAATTTATGTCAATGGAGTGTATTTAGGGTTTAGCTCACAATTTACTGATTTTTATCAATGAATTTATGTCATTAAAGTTCATTTAGAATTTAGTTCACATTTTACTAATATTTTTGAAGAAATAAAAATAAAAACGTATATGTAGTTGGTCTGGTTTCCCCTTGGAATCAGAACAGGGAACCAAACTGCCTGGACACCAGTTTCACTTTTAGAAACCGTGAACCGGACCGACACTCCTGAAAACCGGACCCAACCAGCCGGTTTGGTCCAATCCGGGCGATTCCTGGTTTGGGCGGTCCATTTTGCATACCTAATAAAAGAACAACACAATATAAAATGCAGTAAAGTAACCCGATATGAGTCCAGCAAAAAATATACACTACCTCGTTATTAAGCCTCGGGACATGAATCTCTTGTGAGCTACAAAATCAAAGCCAAAGTCTAATTTTGGCTAAAGAGAATTACTTACTAAAAAAATCTCTAACGATATTAAAGACGAAAACATCCATCAAAATAATCCCAAAAAGTAATCCTAATATAAATGCAAATGATATTTTTTTATCTTTGTCTTTTTATTTTTTTTATCCTTTTATCTATTTTTTCTAAAAGAAAACACAATTTAAAAGCAATTTGATTCTGATAGTCACTTTAGCAAATCCCCAATTCTAAAGCATATATTGTTTATATATGCTATTTTGCACTTTAGCATATCTCTTATTCTTAAGCATATATTGTTTATTTGTATAACAATTGTATTTTGCACTTTAGCAAATTAGTTTTGAAGATCACTTTAACATATCTCTATATATTTCTCTTGAAAGAGCTTAATAATGCATGGGAAAATTGTCCACTCAGTCCTCGGATGACAATTTAATCCTGAACTTTTCAATTTTGTCAATTTAATCTTAAATCTTTGCCCGAAATTTTAATGCAGCCCTTCTTGCCAACTTTCATTAGAAATCACTAATGTTGCAGTGCACCGCGGATGTAACGTCCTAAATTCGCCCACATTTGGGATTAATAAAATAGATGGTTGTTTCTCATTTCGTTTTAGTGAGTCTCGTCCAGAACTGATCATTCTCGGGATACTAACCATTAGGGAATGGCTAACTAGGAAAACGATGCGTGGACCCAAGAACTCGACCGTGAATCGAGTTCGATTCCGAGAAGCGACGAGGGAGTATTTTGTGCCGACATGGGCCGGTCCAAGGGTAGTGACGGATTTGGTTTGATCGACAACGTACGATTGGATAGCCGGTGATCTGCACGACCGAGAGTACGCGCGGCGAACGATCCCAAACCTATTCCGGAAGATCGCGACCCTTGGGACTAGCAATAAATCCTCGTGTTTTCTTGGGAATCGAGACCATCACGACTCGAGTAGCCCTAGGTCGATATGCGTAACCCCTAAACAGCCGTCCGTTAGTGAGAGACGCTAAAACTACAAATTGAGTTAAATCGATCGTGGAATTGAGTTCGAACTTTGGTATCGAATTTCGTGGGCGTACGCGACTATTTTGCAAGGGCGACGTCATTTTTGTGTGACCAATCATATTTGGGATCAATAGATTTGAAAATTGAAAAATTGACTCGGGATTGGAAAATTACTGTTTTGCCCCTAGGCCTAATTTTAGTGTTCCGAATTTTGGGGTTAATTGGGGAATATTTTAGGGTTTTATATTAGTGTATCTCCGCATAATAATGGTGGAATCATTGGTCCATAGTGCCCCTAGATATTTTTATTGGAATTGATCCTAGACTTTGAATTAGGGGTAGAAAGGTCATTATAGCAAAGTTAGTCACCCACTCCCACTAAGCCATGTCCATATACACTCTCTAGTCTCTCTCTCCTCCTCATTTCCACCACCATCTCCACCGGCCATCCTCTCCTCCCTCTCCATCCCGTGAGCTTCCCCTTCCGGCCTCACGCCGCCGCTAGTCGGAGTGCCGCCACCGCTTGCCGGTGCCGCCGCCGGTGACGCCGCCCCTCGCCTCACCACCACCACCATCCAGCCGTCCTCTCCTCCTCCCTTTTCCCCCAGCCGCGTGAGGACCAGCCCCTCCTAGGATCGCCGTCCGCGAGCCGCCTCTGGTGCCGCCGCCATGAAGGCCGCCCATCGCCGCCGCTTGCCCCGCCGCTGTCCAGCCGCCCTCGCCACCCGTTCAGCTTAGTTTAGAGCATAGGAATCCAAGTGAGTTCGACCTTAAACCCTAATTAGGCTATTGTGCGTTTCTAGATGAGTTTTAGGGGTTAAATTAGGGTAATTTGGGGGTTTCATCGTGGCGGATGTTGGTTCTGATCTTGTGGCTATGTTACGGGCTTAGTGCGATAATTTAGTTGAGGTTTAGTGGCCAGTATAGTGCTGTGAGGTGGCTGTGCATAGGCACCTTAAATTAGGCGAAAATGTGAATTTCGCGGTTGTAAATTGAAGACGGAGTGGTGGCTGTTTTCATGGTGAATTTTGTGGCTTAATGTGGCGATTTGGAAGAGAATTAAAGGCCTAAAGTAGACTGTTCATGGTTGATTTAGTGTGGTGTGGATTCAGGCCATATTTGATTAATTATGGC
This sequence comes from Syzygium jambos, assembly GCA_031216235.1. Taxonomy (NCBI): domain Eukaryota; kingdom Viridiplantae; phylum Streptophyta; class Magnoliopsida; order Myrtales; family Myrtaceae; genus Syzygium; species Syzygium jambos. The sequence continues at coordinate 5,957,759 of CM062226.1, read as the reverse complement.
CTTAGTGAAAATCAGCAAGTGTTTTTGTGAGCGGACCTTGAGGAGGTCGAATGGAGCGTGAATTGACGTTAGAGTTTCGATGCCGTGCCGAGTACTTATATGCCGTGACTTGGGGGAAACTTGGGGGTCATGGACTTGTGATTTTTTTTGTTAATTTAGTTTCTTGATTTTTGTGTTTCAAGTTTGTGCTATGGCTGGATTGAGTGATTTTATTAGTTGGGCTTGCGACACATTGAACTGAGCTTGTTGCGTGGTGAATTGAACAAGTGTTGTGGTACAATTGAATGTTCATTGCGAAATTCATGAATGCCCAAGTGTGAATATACAGCCATGAGTGTGCATCTCAAGCATTGGCACAGCGTGTGCATATACGAGTGTGCACGAGTGACATGAGCATGTGATCACCTAAGCTGCCCTGATGCGTTTAACGAGGGATTTAGATAATAACTGGTGTATGTGAACGTGTGATCACATACAGCCCTGATGCGTTTTACGCGGGGTAGTGAACCCGTCCTGATGCGTGTGTGCGCGGGATGATGCCCGGATTACCGGAAGATGACCAGCCTGATGCGTTTTACGCGGGTTGTGTGTCATGAGCCTGATGCGTTTTACGCGGGCCGGAGATCGATCTCAAACTGTTAGACCTGATGCGTTTTACGCGGATCGGTGAAATTGGTAATTACAAGTGTGCAAGAGTGCAAGTGTGCGAAATGCATTGATGAGACTTGAGCATGGGTGTGAGCACGAGCATATGCATGACATGTGTCGTGGCTGAGTGATGTTCGTATATGTGCCGTGGTTGAGTTATGTGTTGTTATTATAAATTTATGAGGTGCCTAACCTGCAGGGTCAAGTAAGTGTTGGATCTGGGCCTGAGGGCCTGAGTCAATTATGTTTTGACTTGTGTGATTGTTTAGTGCTCGTCAGGAGATGCATATTAGTCTAGCTTAGGTTTAGGGAACCTACTCGCCGAGATTTATTCTCAATGTTGTTGAAACCCAATTTTTCAGATCCCCGGCCTTGAGATGTCTACCGTGCCTATTCGTTTTGGGATCCCTTACCGAATAGACAGGGAGGAGACGGTGTACCTCGCAGGGAATGGAGATTTTTAGGTTAGATACATTGCTACAGTTTGGGTTGATGCGGGCGAGGAGTTTGATCAGTCCCACAAATATATAGCGTGGCGTATCAGGGACGGCGCGGGAACCTACGGGCCTTTTCGATCTTTTGAGGTTCCGCTTACCGATGCTGGGGATGTTGACCCTCAATGTCCCGATGGGGAATTGGCGAGCCCTAAGCGTGCGCCGGAGGATGGGAATTCAGACCCGGAGCCGATGGATTCGAAAGACGAGGAGCCTGAGCCCATGGAGCAGGACATGGAGCCGAAGGATGAGGCCGAGCCGATGGATTCGGAGGAGGAGTTAGCTGGGGCCAAGTCCGAGCAGGATTCCCTAGACTCTGATGTCGAGCTGTCTGATAGCTCTTCCGAGTCATCGGGATCTGACTCGGACTGGGTTCCGTAGACCTAGTCTTAGTCCTAGATAGATCGGGTCAGTAACTTTTTGACCGGATCCCCTTCTAATTTTAGTAACCCTGACCGCCCGGGCCACTTACCCCTTTTTGTCAGTAGTGGCCATTGACACGCTTTTGATTTTTGAGCGCAAGCTGTAAATGGATGATGTATATGGTTTCCAGTGTCAATGCAAGTGTATATTTTTGTTCATGTTGTTGGTTGTGTGGCTATCCTTGGTTATATAGTTTTAAACTGTTCGGGTGTCGTATTGCTTCCGCATGTGCCCCGTACTCTAATTGGGCGTTAGGTCGGCGACGCGTCTGTTGACACCTAAATTTTGGCGCATCATTTAGTGTTAATTACATAGAAAATTAGGGATTAAATTTTTAACCCCTGAACAAAAATATTAAAATTGCATATCATATAGTTTAGGTTCATATAGATTAATTGCATTTTGCATCGGATCGACGATGGTAAGCGAGCTTAAAATTCATCATGTAAATCGAGCTCGGGCATCGAACGAGACTCGGCTCACTCGGAAAGCATGGGCCGAAAATCACACGCAAAAGGGCTTGGTTGTCTTAATTTGAGCTTAAATTAGCCCATTATGCTTAATTAAAGAAAAGCCCAAATTAATTCAGCCCACTTAGAATTAAATTAAAGCCTAAACCTAAGCCCATTAGGACTAGAAAGCCCGGCTAATTGACCTAGGTTTACACTATAAATATATATTTATGTCTCATAATGGAGGGGGGCTCTAATAATCTGAAAATTAGAATTTTCAGAGACACGCGAGTCAATCACTTGAGAGAGAGAGAGAGAAAAAGTGAGAAAAAACTACAAGAAGAGGACCTCTCTTTCACGATCGTCCCGGAGGTTCGGTGGCTGTGCTGCTCTGCCTCTTACCTTGTCGCTGCGCCTCCAAATTCCCAACGAATTGATCAAGCTTGGCCAAAATTCAGCAAGCATCCAAGTCACTACAGTTCTCTGCTCCCTGTTGCCGCCTCCAGTGCTGATCGACGAAGCCACGTGACTGCTGCTCTCGGCCTAATCCACCTGATTCTGTTGCTGTCTTGCCGCGACGACTTCAGTCTGACGTCTTTACACGACCATACTGTTTTTGCCATCGAGCTATTTTCCTCATGGTGGGCTGCAATAACGCCAGTTTTTTTATTTAGACGATTCCCTCGAGTTTTGTTGCAAACTTTCAGCTCAATACACACGGAGTCACCGAGGAATTGATAAGTGGAAAATTTGATTGTGGGGCTTTGAGAGTCAGAGTTAAACAATCAAAGAATATCATCGCAAGAGCAACCAGATTGGGTCAAAAGTTGAGTGGTTAGCAAAGCTTATTATTGCTCAAAGTAAAAAGACCAAAGAAAATTTCCTTTGGGAACACTCAGTGGGTTTTCCTTGAAGACGTTGCAAGTGCTCCTTGCGCCGCCGCACCTCATCGACGTCCAGCAAGCTTTGCACTTTTACCGTTATGATTAATCTTTCCATTGCAGATTTCTGTGGAGCTTTTTGTCACTAACCACGCGAGCCGAGCCCCATCGACGGTCCTTGCCTTGCCAAGAAGCGAGCACCACCGCCCTTGGCTTTGCTCAAAGTCCCTTGCCGCTGTTGTCCCTGCTGTCGTGAACCACCGTCGACCACCCGCCGTCGCTCGTCCCGGTCCGCAATCCCGATCCGCAAGTCCAAATTTGAAGATATCCGCAAATTAGGTAAGGTCATTATCTGAATATTTTTTGAAATATTTAATTTCCTAAGTTTTCGGTGTTTGAATATTTTGTGGATACTCTTTGATGAATTGCTAAATCTTAGGATAATATTTGCGATATCCGCAATATTTGAAACACTTAAAATTAGGAATTTTGCCTAATTTAGCAACGTATCTGGACGACTATCCGACCTTATCCCTAAGGTACGATACGCGGCGATACGGAAAATCGTTATCTTGTCCATAATCACTTGGATACGATAATAGATTTTATTTGCTTTCCAAATTTAAACAATCAACTTTCTGTCGATATCTATAACCCTATAGATATGACCGTTAGTTTGATTTCTTTGACTCATCTGAATTTGAAGAATCTTGCGGATTGCGTGAACTAGTTTTTATCGTGGTGATTATCTATCTATTTGATTTATTTCTTTAAAAAAAAAAGAAAATTCCAAAAAAGATTAGTTAGGATTTGAATTGATCTTATTAGAAGATAATGATGCATGTTTAGCATAGGTTTAGAATAACTTCCTTTGAATAAGTCGATAGGATAACTTTTTAATTTAAATTAGAAAATAGAGTAATTTATTTCCTAGTTTAATTTAGATATTATCCTGATCTTGACGGTTTATTTTAGGGTAATTCTTAATTTCGAATTTTCATAAAAATACCAAAAAGAAGTCACTTTAGGATAGATTAAATTATCTTTTCTAGAATAGATTGCATGTTAATTTAGGCATTTTTTAATTCCGAATTTCATTGGAAAATACCAAAAACAAATCATGTTGCCCGACATTAGAAATAGGTCATATTGTCGCATGACATATAGTTTGCATGTTAGGTTGCATTAATCGCATGTTAATTTTTGCATGTCATTACATATAGGTTAGCTTTCATTTAAATAAGTGAAAATCCTAAAAAATATTGAGTGAACTGCTTGTTAATTAGAAATCATATTAGGATTGTTGATGTGATTTTCTAGCTAACAATGCAGATGCTTATGTTGCTTCGAGGTAAGTAATTCTCCCATTCATGCAATTTATTTAATGTTTTGATTATTGGGTGTTACTTTGGTGGTTTGCGCACTCGCATGAACACCTCACATGTTAGTAATTAGGCTATAAAATGGATCCAGACTGCATGCAAGACATTTTTTTTGAAAAGAAAAGGTACCGAAAGGGCGCTAGACTAGATCTAGCGTAATCAAGTCCCCGAACTTAGAATCTCTGGTTCGTAGGAATAAAACATATCTCCCTATGTTTTATTTAGGTTTCTAATCGACCTACCACAAATAGATTAGTGGCGACTCCAAGCATGAAAACATTTGCACGTTAATAACTTAAATCTTAAGTCGCGAATTGGTAGGGCTTGGGAGGGCCCGAGTTAAGCTTAGTCTTAACAACCCATTAGCCTGAGAGAAATTTTAGGTCGCGACAGCTTGGCGACTCCGCTGGGGATTATTGAGTTAAAACTCTTAGTGGACTTAGGCCAGTTTTTCTTTTCAAAAAATATTTTTTGCTTGGCAGCGAGGATCCCAGGTACGTCCTTAACATTTTAGGTGTTAAATGTTTTTGTAGAATGGGAGGTATAAGGGGAGGCGTGATTGTTAACCCTTGTTTTGCAGGGAGGTGTTGGGATGTATGGTTTATTTTATGCACGGAGCGCTGTATGATATAATTTGATGTGCATGCCTTGCATTTACACTACACCGCACACACTACCCGCTGCCGGACCCGGGCGGCACAGGTTTAGGATGGTACTAAGACAGCGGACACCCCGACCACACCCGCGTGGTATGGGTCGCCCTCCTTAGTCCCGAAAGTTTTTTTTCACGGTGTCATTGAGTTCCCACCACGGTTGCACCCTTTGCAACCCGGGTCGGCTCCTTGACTAAGCCGGAGTCAAGGGAACCCCGGCCTAACCACAACCATGACTGGTTTAGCCCGGTAATCCTCGCGTCTCCATTTTGCAAGCCAGAGTCTAGATAGAAATCGAAACTCACAATTCATGCGCATGTCTTTGTGATTGCCATGGTTCTATTGGGTGAAGTAAGTTTCCTGAACCTTTATCGCAATTTATTTATGTTTTGTATTTTCTTTGGTTAGGTCGGTCGTGAGTCTTGGTCCATATACTATGGGAGGGGCAGACATCCGGATTCTTGATGCTCCTAAGGACGAGCTCCGTGCCTGGTGGAACTTACTCAGTCCGACCAACCGTAAGCTGGTCGAAGGCCACATCGGAAGGCTACTCCCCTTATTGGAAGTCAAAGTCCGTACCGGCCTTGTTCGAGCATTAGCGCACTTCTGGTGTCCCGAGACGTCTACCTTTATATTCGGTAAGCATGAACTCACCCCGACTTTGGAAGAATATGGCGTGATCATTGGAAAACCTTTAGGGTCGGAGTTAGTTACACCACCTCTAGGAATCGATTCCACCTTATTGTTGTCTGAATTTTTGGGTGTAGGAAAAGATGAATTGGGAAAAGTCTTGAAAGCAAATCGGGGGACATGTTCCTTTTCATACCTTAGTCAATGTTTTGATAAAGCCACATCTTTTCAAAAAGGAAGAATATTTTTGTTAGCATTTTTCGGGTTCGTGATTTTTCCCCACTGTAAGAATGCGTGTAGTTCGTCAATTGCATGGTTGGTCTAACAAGTCTGTCTTGGAAAGAATTTTGTCAATACTATTTTAGCCGAGACTTTCATTTCCCTCACTAAATTTAAGCAACATGTTGACAAAACGTTTCATACCCCCCTCGAACTTTTGCAAATTTGGTTTTTGTCTCACATAAAAGGGTGTGGCGATTTACTCACAATATCTGAGCTTAGTGATTCTAGCCATCCAGTCTTGAGGTATAAAGAAAAATAAGGGGATGCACCCAATTATCATTACTCTGAATGGATCATTTTCATGAAAAACGCTAGACCCCAAGGTTTCCAATGGCATGCTAACTGGTTCCAAGTCGAGGAAGCTCGGCTTACGTGTAATGGTATTAGACCGGTTCCACTCTTGGGTTTCATCGGTGCGATCGAATACTACCCCGCCAGAGTGTCTCGTCAGTACCAGATTCTCCAAGGACTCCCTCCAGCGCTACAACCAGAGCTCCTCCAAGTCGACTTCACCAATGGCGATGAAGACCACGAAGGGACGGTAGCTCAGCTCAAGAAGATGTGGAAGAAGTGTCGCCTCTTAAAGATAGCCCAACCCCAAAAAGAACTCAAGGGGGAGCAGAAGTCCTACTTCGCGACGACCGAGTATATTCGACAGCACAAGGTCCCACAGGAACTACTCCCGAAGATACCCAAGGTGCCTCTCAAGCCCGCCACTCGCTCAGAGAACAACCGTCTCAAAAGGAAGGCCGAAGAAGCTCAAGAGAAGGCATCCAAGATAGCTCGAGCTTATGAGCAATTGAAGATGGAAGTCGCCGCCCATATGTCTATGGATCAAGTCAAATAGAATAGCTTGAATTTTTATTCTCTTTTCAGTTCTAGTCTTCAGTCTTGTTTAGGAATTGAGTTTTTTTTGTGTGATTTCAAGTTATAGTCATTGTAAAAAAAAAAATTCATTTCAATAAAGAGGTCATTTCTAATCAAAGCGGTTAGACCAATGTCATGGACCGACTCGTCATTCTTACTCGCTATATTCATTCCATTGTTACTTTTGTAGGTAATTTGCCACGGACCCCCCTCATCCTCATAATACTCGATCGGTGACCAAAAGAAGGATGGCCAATCAAGCTGAGATTGCAGCCATAATTGACGAAAAGCTAAAAGAACACATGAATGCGATCAATGAGCAGATTACGGCCGCCATGTCCAAAATGATGAGTGACCTCATGGCTAAGCAGCAGCAGATCAATGTTGCCTCCCAATCGGAGATTCCACCTCCAACTCGTCAAGGCCTCCGCCTTGACAAATCTCCTACAGTGAACACTAATCCAGCCCCTCAACTGGATGATGCCATTTTGACCAACAATAGTGTTTCTTTGTCGGTCCCTGTTCCTCATTCCCCCCTAATGATGAGAATGTCAAGTTGTTGGCCAAACTCGAACAGAGGTTACGTGAAGTGGAGGGAACTCAAAGTGTTCCGCCCGTTGATTTGTCCATTTTTACTTGGGTCCAAGTGCCCGATAAATTCAAGATACCAGCTTTTGAGAAGTATGACGGCACTTCAAACTCAATTCAGCACATCGAGATGTACCAGGGGCTCATGAACAGATATGTTTCTAATGGACCCTTAATGATCCAAATCTTCCAAGCAAGCTTGAAAGATGCTGCAATGAGGTGGTATACCAACCACCAGATCAACCGGAAAGATTCGTGGGAAGAGGTGGCGAACCTTTTCGTCAAGCACTTTAAGTTCAATCTCGATGTCACCATTACAAGGGAAGACCTGGAGAGAGCTGAGCAGAAAAAGGGGGAGACTCTGAAGGAGTATGCCACTCGTTGGAGGAACATGACAGGACAGATCATGCCTGAACCCTCGGAACGTGACTTAATGAAGTTATTCGTGTCCACTCTACCCCAGCCGGTTCGTTCACGAATGTTGGTAACAGCCGCCCAATCTTTTGGCCAGCTGATAGCCATGGGTGAGGAGATCGAGACAGGGCTCAAGAAAGGATGGTATAGTGAGTCAGGTTCATCAAGCAAGAGATTTACTGGTAAGAAGGACAAAGAGCATGTCCCCGAAGTCAACATGACCTATGTGCAGAAGACGCCAGCTCATGCCCCAAAGCTACAATTTAGCACCCAGCAGACGACCTCTTATGGACGGCAAGGCCAACAGGACCCACGCCAACAGCGCAAACTTCGCCAGTTTACTCCACTTCCTGGGACATTATCTCAGGTACTGGCAGTGCTGAGGAAGAAGAACTTGCTGAATTCAGAGCCACAAAGAGCTAACCCTGCCAGCTTTGCAAAGTATGATCCGTCGAAGAAATGCGATTACCATAGAGGTGAAGTAGGACATTCGACAGATGATTGCCAAGTGCTCAAACATCGAGTACAAGATCTACTTGACACTGGAGCGTTTGCACTACAATCAGCCAGTAAGCCCAATGTGCAGAATAATCCACTCCCTGATCATTCGAGCAGTGCAAATGTTGTCCTTGGCCCGGGAGTCAAGCAGGTTCGAGGCTTCAGAGTCCCTCTCGAAGATATGTTCGATGTTTTAGTCCGAGCTGGTTATGTTTCGACCGGTGAGGTGGTGTCACTCGGCGACATAAGAAAGAAAGTGGATGAGTTGGTGAGAGAGGGGATGATTGGGACAGCAGATGAATTCGGGGTAGTAGCCACTATATCCCAAGTCATCATTGATTGGAATGAAGAACTCGCAAGGATGACCGATGAACAAGTTAAGTTGGATCTTGACATGCCCCCTCTTGAGGATGCCTCTGATGATGACCTCAGGATCATTATACCCGATGCTTCAGAAGTACTGGTCCTAGCATCACTTCAGCCCTACGCTTATGAAAGTGACAAGATGGCTTCATGGTCGTACGACCTTGATCTAAAGCACAAGGTTCAGGACCTCTTAGATACCGGGGCATCAACATTTCGTGCTTCGTGGCTCTGCCAAGGCCGAGATGATCTTCTCATAGTTCCAAACATCCATACCACATCCCTGAGTCCTGCAAGAATGATACATGAAGAGAAGGAGGTGATCAACACCCTGGGGCAACCGAACGGCAAGTTCGACTACTACGTGAAATATTCGGCTCCCCCGAGCTTCTATATTGACCCGCGTGATATCGTCCCCGATGGATGGGGAGGTATGGATGATCTAACACCTCCAGTGACAGAAGATCCTGATGATGCGATGGAGGGAATCACTGCTCTGTTCAATAACATGCTCATTGGAGCTATCGAGGAAGGACCGTTGGATGAAATGGGCACTGGCCCGCGAGAGTAACACCTTTACATGTTTCGCACACTCCCCTGCGTGGGAATTTCTATTGCTTTCTAGGACTTGCCCCGTCTCGGGAGCTGCTTTTTAGGATTTTTCATTTCTATGACTTTATTGTCCCAGTTTCCCTTCCAATAAATGTAATTCATTCGGTGATAATCAATGAAATTATAAATTTTTTGAGGGCATGTTGAGGTACATCAAACCAGCCCGGTGATGATATCCAACCAACAAAAGAAAATATAGTCCAAGGAGAATTCTGAGGCCTGGGCTTCTTCATGTTCCCTCGTGTTAAAATCTTTTTGAAAAGAATTTCAAAAAAAAAGAAATTCCAAAAATTTTAAAAAATCAAAAAAGAGAAAAATTTAAAAAAATGCAATTTTTAGCCCTGTTTGTCCTTCTGAACCTCTACTTTATATTTCATGGGCAATCTTGTGACACGTGAGGGTATGGGAACGGTCCATTCTGATGAATTATGTGCCACCGAGTCTGATCTCGATGACACCGACGAACTCAAAGATTCCTCGGAAATGCTGCGTGGCCTAGAACGACGTGAAATGTCCAAAGTTCTTACTTCAGACTGAACCATCACTATTAACCTGAGTGATACGAAGGAACCCAAAGAAGTAAAGATAAGAGCAAATCTCCCTAAAAGTGAGACGAAACACTTAATCCAGTTGCCGCATGAGAATAGTTGGATCCTTCAACCGAAAGGTATGTCAAGGATACTTCCAGGTAATTGACCTAGTCCTAAGGAAAGTACTGCCAGTCTTTCCTATTCCTGAGGGCAAATTCGCCCGAAACTATAATGGTCCATATGCGGTCAATAAGGTGCTTCCCGGAGGTGCCCTGATTCTCGCAGAAATGGATAGTCGTAAGTTCTCCACTCCTGTTAATTCTGATGCTGTGAAGATGTATCACCCCTGATAAAATCTAACATTTTGCAGCAAAAACTTTCAAGTGTTTAGTTTTATATTCTGAATTGCAAACATTTTACTGATGAATAAATGGTATTAATCAATTTCAAGTTAAGATGTTTGCTTTGGCTTTAAATTCTGCATGGTTGTTTTGTCGGTCTGCATCATCGACTTCAAAAGGGGAATCTATTTGGACAATCTGATAATTCATGTAGAATGAATTGAATATGTTGAATGAGGTACATCGGGATGATGAAAGGCAAGCCCTATCCTATACACAGTCCCATGCACTAATCTTCAGTGAGTTGAGTGAAAAAATTCCATGTCTGCAAGGTAAAGAGTTATCTCGCAAAAGGTACGGCAACCGAAGTGACGAAAGGCAGTTCATTTCTCTATTCTAAACACTACAGGTTATCCATTGTTTCGCCACTTTGAGCCTAAATGTTTGGAGAAATCCTTTCAAATTACCCCTGTCAAGAATCACCCCACATCGGGGCAAACTGGAGGTAAATCAGCATCATAAGGTGAAAAATGAATAGAAATTTTCTTGCTCTCACTTGCATCAATCTTCGAGTGTTGCTTTTTCAGATGAATTCACGCGAAGTTCAAGTGCCTTAGGATGATGAAGAGCATTTCTTTCTCTATCCTATACACATTTTATCCTTTGCTAAGCCCAATTGAGCCTACAATTTTATTTCATATGAACCCAGTTGGTGATCATCTCCCACACTGGGGCAAGGCAACAGTCATCATTGTTCAAGCAGCATATTCGAAGTGCTGATAAAAGATGAAGACCCCTGAGAGTCCAAATGTCGAGTAATTTGGTAAAAACAAACCAAAGTGTGATTGGCCGATGTATGCATTGCAGACAGTGTGTGTCAAAAGTAAAAAAAGGGAAGGGCAAGAAAAGCAGTGTGCCTGGTAAAAGCAAGGCCAATGCCCAAAAAAAAAAGGAGATCTTTAGAAAAAAAATGTCAAGATATGACATGTCAAAGTCATGAATCCCAGTGAAGCAGAAGTTCTACAAGTCTCAAAGGAATCAAGTGACGAATTCTCGAAACCACTGGAACATCTACCGAGAAGACAATCCCTGGTGAAGAAGAAGACTAGTGATAATGCCAAGATGATCACCAACTTATTCACCACAATTATACACATTTTGAGCCTAATGATCCATTCATTTCTCAACCCATGAGCCTAGCCTACATTACGTCCCTTGCAAAGTCTCTTCATATTAGGGCACTTGAACTAACGTAGAGTTTCAGATGTTTATAAGCTTAGCTCGAAGAAGTGCGAGCAAGTCCACTTCTATCTCATTTTGCAGGGTTCTTGACTTGTAAACCCGGAGACAATTGCGGAGTATTTTCTTTCAATAGCCTTGACTCGAAGAGTCCCTTTTGCTAAGCCATTGACCAAGCCCACGTTATAGACCTGACAAAGACCTCTCAGATTGGTAAGGTCATACCGTTTGCGAGAATACTCGGACCCTTGTCCACAGGATGAATGTGAGATAGAGTGATTCCCATAAATTAGCCACTTTTTGATGAGGATGAGAGAAAGCCCTTCCGGACCGGAAGTCCCTCATTTGACATTTTCAAGATATCTGCTTGTGAATCCGGATTATCCTGTCATGATTCTCCCCATTAAAATTTTGTAATACCGACTTGATAAAATCGTCATGCATGAAAACCAGTCGAATTTATAATGCATGAATATATGCATCCTTGATTACCCATGAATGCATATTACTTGTTGTATATAACCGTGTCTAGCAGGAGACACGCCCTCAAGAGTCAGAGATATCACCAGGTAAGTATATCTCTATCCCTTGGATGTCTGTGACTATCCAGGTATCCCTAACCTATTCGAGCAATTGTCAGGTCCTATATTTGATTATCTCTAGATGTCTCTAGCGATATCCAGGCATCTATTGATCAATCCTTTTCAGGTACCTCTGATGATATCCAAGTACTTTGTTAAAAAACCCATGAGCAATCAGGATAGCCCCTGGTTCACCCAATCGTTAAGTGTCCAAGACGATATCCAGAAGATTCCCCCATGACACGCCTATGAGGAAGGCCACTGAAGTCCATCAACGTTCATCAAGCAACATCTTTGGAATCAAGCCCAAGTGATTGTCAGATGGTACAGAATTAGAATCATGCATCGATTTACTTAACCACTCCTACAAGGTAAGTGAATTCATGTACGTCTGCTAATTATTCTTCATTGTTTCTCTCTTCGGAATAGGAGACATGATCTCTCTCATATGTTCACCAAGTGGAACAGGTGGCATATCTCTTTGTGTTTGCCCAGTAGAACAGGTGGCATGGTTTCTCATTTTGTGTTGTCCAGTGGAATAGACAACACACCCCATTTCATGTTAGCCCAGTAGAACAGGAGGCATGGTTTCTCATTTTGTGTTGTCCAGTGGAATAAACAACACACCCCATTTCATGTTAGCCCAGTAGAACAGGCGGCATGGTTTCTCATTTTTGTGTCGTCTAGTGGAATAGACAACACACCCCATTTAATGTTTGCCCAGTAGAACAGACAGCATAGTTTCTTATTCCGTGTTGTCCAGTGGACTAGACAACACACCCCATTAAATGTTTGCCCAGTGGAACAGGCAACATAATTTTTCATTTTGTGTTCACCCAGTGGAATAGGTGGTACAACCAACCTCATGCTCACCCAATGGAAGAGGTGACATGATTCTTTTCGTGATTGCCTAGTGGTATAAGCAACACGTCCTCATTCTTTCTTCATATCATGCGCTATTTCGCATCTGTAGGAAACTACAGGTAACAGATAGGCAATCCAGTACCTCGAGAACCTTACTTCCAGTGGACCAGAAGTTTGGAGATCGAAGGAAGTCAAAGCATTATAAAGGTTTCCATTACTTGGTTGCTTTTTGTGCGATCCGTACGAAAGGCTCTTTCACCGCTCTACACGAAGTGAGAAGCCTTAGCATACGTTCTTTATTGTTTGCATATCATGCATCATTACATTAAAAAAAATCAAAAAAATAAAAAAAATCATTCATCATTTTGCATAGTTTAAATTTAGGTATCAGTCTTTGAGCGAAACCTCTGCGAGCCTCCACTCAAAGAGGGGCAGCTGTTGACATCTAAATTTTGGCGCATCATTTAGTGTTAATTACATAGAAAATTAGGGATTAAATTTTTAACCCCTGAATAAAAATATTAAAATTGCATAGCATATAGTTTAGGTTCATATAGATTAATTGCATTTTGCATCGGATCGACGGCGGTAAGCGAGCTTAAAATTCATCATGTAAATCGAGCTCGGGCATCGAACGAGACTCGGCTCACTCGGAAAGCATGGGCCGAAAATCACACGCAAAAGGGCTTGGTTGTCTTAATTTGAGCTTAAATTAGCCCATTATGCTTAATTAAAGAAAAGCCCAAATTAATTCAGCCCACTTAGAATTAAATTAAAGCCTAAACCTAAGCCCATTAGGACTAGAAAGCCCGGCTAATTGACCTAGGTTTACACTATAAATATATGTTTATGTCTCATAATGGAGGGGGGCTCTAATAATCTGAAAATTAGAATTTTCAGAGACACGCGAGTCAATCACTTGAGAGAGAGAGAGAGAGAGAAAAAGTGAGAAAAAGCTACAAGAAGAGGACCTCTCTTTCACGATCGTCCCGGAGGTTCGGTGGCTGTGCTGCTCTGCCTCTTACCTTGTCGCTGCGCCTCCCAATTCCCAACGAATTGATCAAGCTTGGCCAAAATTCAGCAAGCATCCAAGTCACTACAGTTCTCTGCTCCCTGTTGCCGCCTCCAGTGCTGATCGACGAAGCCACGTGACTGCTGCTCTCGGCCTAATCCACCTGATTCTGTTGCTGTCTTGCCGCGACGACTTCAGTATGACGTCTTTACACGACCAGACTGTTTTTGCCATCGAGCTATTTTCCTCATGGTGGGCTGCAATAACGCCAGTTTTTTTCTTTAGACGATTCCCTCGAGTTTTGTTGCAAACTTTCAGCTCGATACACACGGAGTCACCGAGGAATTGATAAGTGGAAAATTTGATTGTGGGGCTTTGAGAGTCAGAGTTAAACAATCAAAGAATATCATCGCAAGAGCAACCAGATTGGGTCAAAAGTTGAGTGGTTAGCAAAGCTTATTATTGCTCAAAGTAAAAAGACCAAAGAAAATTTCCTTTGGGAACACTCAGTGGGTTTTCCTTGAAGACGTTGCAAGTGCTCCTTGCGCCGCCGCACCTCATCGACGTCCAGCAAGCTTTGCACTTTTACCGTTATGATTAATCTTTCCATTGCAGATTTCTGTGGAGCTTTTTGTCACTAACCACGCGAGCCGAGCCCCATCGACGGTCCTTGCCTTGCCAAGAAGCGAGCACCACCGCCCTTGGCTTTGCTCAAAGTCCCTTGCCGCTGTTGTCCCTGCTGTCGTGAACCACCGTCGACCACCCGCCGTCGCTCGTCCCGGTCCGCAATCCCGATCCGCAAGTCCAAATTTGAAGATATCCGCAAATTAGGTAAGGTCATTATCTGAATATTTTTTGAAATATTTAATTTCCTAAGTTTTCGGTGTTTGAATATTTTGTGGATACTCTTTGATGAATAGCTAAATCTTAGGATAATATTTGCGATATCCGCAATATTTGAAACACTTAAAATTAGGAATTTTGCCTAATTTAGCAACGTATCTGGACGACTATCCGACCTTATCCCTAAGGTACGATACGCGGCGATACGGAAAATCGTTATCTTGTCCATAATCACTTGGATACGATAATAGATTTTATTTGCTTTCCAAATTTAAACAATCAACTTTCTGTCGATATCTATAACCCTATAGATATGACCGTTAGTTTGATTTCTTTGACTCATCTGAATTTGAAGAATCTTGCGGATTGCGTGAACTGGTTTTTATCGTGGTGATTATCTATCTATTTGATTTATTTCTTTTAAAAAAAAGAAAATTCCAAAAAAGATTAGTTAGGATTTGAATTGATCTTATTAGAAGATAATGATGCATGTTTAGCATAGGTTTAGAATAACTTCCTTTGAATAAGTCGATAGGATAACTTTTTAATTTAAATTAGAAAATAGAGTAATTTATTTCCTAGTTTAATTTAGATATTATCCTGATCTTGACGGTTTATTTTAGGGTAATTCTTAATTTCGAATTTTCATAAAAATACCAAAAAGAAGTCACTTTAGGATAGATTAAATTATCTTTTCTAGAATAGATTGCATGTTAATTTAGGCATTTTTTAATTCCGAATTTCATTGGAAAATACCAAAAACAAATCATGTTGCCCGACATTAGAAATAGGTCATATTGTCGCATGACATATAGTTTGCATGTTAGGTTGCATTAATCGTATGTTAATTTTTGCATGTCATTACATATAGGTTAGCTTTCATTTAAATAAGTGAAAATCCTAAAAAATATTGAGTGAACTGCTTGTTAATTAGAAATCATATTAGGATTGTTGATGTGATTTTCTATCTAACAATGCAGATGCTTATGTTGCTTCGAGGTAAGTAATTCTCCCATTCATGCAATTTATTTAATGTTTTGATTATTGGGTGTTACTTTGGTGGTTTGCGCACTCGCATGAACACCTCACATGTTAGTAATTAGGCTATAAAATGGATCCAGACTGCATGCAAGACATTTTTTTTGAAAAGAAAAGGTACCGAAAGGGCGCTAGACTAGATCTAGCGTAATCAAGTCCCTGAACTTAGAATCTCTGGTTCGTAGGAATAAAACATATCTCCCTATGTTTTATTTAGGTTTCTAATCGACCTACCACAAATAGATTAGTGGCGACTCCAAGCATGAAAACATTTGCACGTTAATAACTTAAATCTTAAGTCGCGAATTGGTAGGGCTTGGGAGGGCCCGAGTTAAGCTTAGTCGTAACAACCCATTAGCCTGAGAGAAAATTTAGGTCGCGACAGCGTCCTGGGACGTCGCACTTGTATTCGACCATCGCGAGGGATGTGGCGCGCCGTGGGGTTTGGGGCGTGACATCTCCTTTCGATTTGGTATCAGAGCAAGGTCAGCTCGATCCAATTCGATCGAAGCTTGGAGTGATAAGGAGCGATGACCTTGGGTAGTCAGTAGAGAGACCTCGTGTGCTACGTGTACCTCTTGACTGTTTGTATATTGATTGATGGGTAGTATGAATTGACCTGTAAAGTGCAGGTGCGGCAGGACTCGAGGTCAGTACGCGTATTCTCTTGATTGAAGTCTCATGCTATTTATGCCTAATTGCATGCTGAGTGATTGACTGCTATTGTGTTAAGTTCCCTGCCTAGGACCCTAGACTGGATTAGCTTGGTTTAGGTCTCTAATTCCTGTGCGGGAATTATAGCAGGTAGGTGAGCGTGCGAGTTGGGAGGTTGAGTAGCCAAGGAAGAGGTAGAGGTCGAGAGCGTGGTAGAGGCAGAGGTAGAGGTCGTGAGTAGGACCCTATAAAATCGCAAGTAAGGGTTGCCGAGGATCCGAGGGTAGATGGAATCTTAAGGGCCCTCGAGGAAGCTGGAATTCTAGGATGTAAGCTAACCCAAGAGAGAGCTGCCACTATTGCTGCTGCTGTTGAGGCTGCCGTTGCTGCTGCCAATGGGACCAATGGGAATAATGGGAATCGGGGGAATGTTTAGAACCCAATTCCGAGACCCGTGAATGTGATCAGGCTGATGTCCAAATTGGTAGAGCAGTTCTTGAAATTGAAGCCGCCAAAGTTCAACGGCAAGGGTGACCCTGAGGCCGCACGCCGTTGGGTTGAGGAACTGGCGAAGGCCTTCGAAGTGCTAGGGTGCAACGATGCCGAAAAGGTGACATTGGCGGTATATCAGCTGTAGGACAATGCCAATGATTGATGGAAGGCCACTAAAGGAAGGGTATTTCCCGAAGGAACCGTCCAGACTTGGGCTGTATTTTCTGAGAACTTCCTGGGAAAATTCTTTTCTGAGAGCGCCAGGGAAAGAAAACAGGCAAAATTCATGAGTCTCCGCCAAGGGTCAATGACCGTAGATCCAAATTGAGGCAGAATTTGCGAGATTGTCGAGGTTCGCGCCGAGGATGGTGGAACACCCGGAAGACAAGGCGCGAAGGTTTTGGGATGGACTGAAAGCCGATATTCGCGACCAGCTGATACGGGTGAATTTGAAAACTTATGAGGACTTGTATGAGAGAGCTCAGGCTATTGAGCGGGAACAAGTAGATAGAGCGGCCGCATCTGGATCGCGGTTCGCCCCGGCTAGGGACAACCGCCGTCTTGGGAAGAAACCGATGGCTGGAAACAAGCGATTGTCCTACCGATTAGGAAGAACATCGGAAAGCCGAATTACCAGCAGAATAGATTTGGGGCCTGCTTCAAATGCGGGAGTATGGACCATCAGATCAGGAACTGTCCCAGCAACGCCTCGCGGGATCTCCGATACAACAACAACCTTGAATTGGGAATCAGACTAGGAATCCACCGTCGGCTAATGTGAACAGGCTGCCGGTACAAGGACGGGTGTATGCCATAGCACGGAGAGAAGTTGAGAATGCGCCAAGCGTGGTCACAAGTACGGTTTCTCTGTGCAATCATGTCGCGTATGCATTATTTGATCCGGGGGCATCGCATTCGTTTATATCTGCTCAGTTTGTTAAAATGGCTGGATTAAATCCTATCTTGTTAGAAGTGCAATTATGTGTGACTATGCCGTTAATGGATAAGATATGCATATTGTTAGGATGCCCAAATTGTGAGATAGTAATCGGTGGCGTAGAAAGCAGGATAGACCTAGTGGTTTTGCCAATGTACGATTTTGAATTGATTGTGGGCATGGATTGGCTAGTTAAACAGAATGTTGTGATGGACTGTAATAGCATGGTGATTCAGTTTGGTCCGGCTGGACACCCTAGATTTGAGTTTGTAGGGAGTCAGGGAGAGACCTCGATCCCTTGGGTTTTATCAGTAGAAGCAACTAGGTTGTTGGATGAGGGCTATCAAGGTTATTTAGCAAGTGTGGTTGATTCGACGGCAGGAGAAGTGTGACTTGAGGATATAGCAGTGGTGTGCAACTTTCCCGATGTCTTTCCCCAGGAATTGTCGGGATTGCCACCAGAAAGAGAAATGAAATTTGTTATCGAGTTGGTACCTGGGATTGAGCCAATCTCGAAGCCGCCTTATAGGATGTTATTGTCGGAATTGAAAGAATTAAAGGTTCAGATGCAGGAATTGTTAAACAAAGGTTTTATCCGACCGAGTGCGTCTCCATAGGGAGCACCGGTTCTATTTGTCAGGAAGAAGGATGGGTTGTTGAGGCTGTGTATCGATTACCGTCAGCTGAATCAAGTGACAGTCAAGAATAAGTATCCCCTCCCAAGGATTGACGACCTGTTCGACCAGTTACAGGGAGCCTCGGTATTCTCTAAGATTGATCTGAGGACAGGGTATCGCCAGTTAAGAATCCAAAAGGAGGATATCCCAAAGACGGCTTTCAGGACGAGGTATGGACACTATGAATTCACGGTGATGTCGTTTGGAGTGACTAATGCCCCTGCTGCTTTCATGGACCTAATGAACCGGGTATTCAAGGAATTCTTAGACCAGTTCGTCATTGTCTTTATAGATGATATTCTAGTGTATTCAAAGAGTTCCGAGGAACATGAGGCACACTTGGAAAAGGTTCTACGGACATTAAGAGAGCACGCACTGTATGTTAAGTTTAGCCAGTGCGAGTTTTGGCTGAACCGTGTAGCATTTCTTGGGCATATAATTTCCGGAGAAGGAATCTCCGTGAATCCGACAAAGATTAAGGCAGTAATGGATTGGCCGAGACCGACGACAGTTACTGAGGTTCGGAGTTTCTTAGGACTGGCATGTTACTATCGACGATTTGTAGAGAGGTTCTCAGCGATAGCCACTCCATTGATAAGATTGCTTAAGAAGGAGACTAAGATTGAGTGGACAGGAAAGTGTGAAGAAAGTTTTCAGGAGTTGAAATAGAGATTGACGATGGCACCAGTGTTGATGATTCCCTCAGGACCGGGCGGGTATGAGATTTATAGCAATGCTTCGCTCAAAGGATTGGGATGCGTGCTAATGCAATATGGGAGAGTGGTTGCTTATGCATCGCGATAGTTAAAGCCTCATGAGATGAACTACCCGACTCACGACTTGGAACTGGAAGCAATTATTTTCGCACTTAAGATTTGGAGGTACTACTTATATGAAGAAAGGTTTCAAATCTACACGGACCATCAGAGCTTCAAGTATTTGTTTTCGCAGAAGAAATTGAATATGAGGCAGAGGCGCTGGATGGAACTGTTGAAGGATTATGATTGCGACATATTGTACCACCCTGGAAAGGCCAACGGGGTAGCGGATGCCTTGAGCAAGAAATCGAGTATCGCGCAATTAATAGTTAAAGAATGGATTTTATTGGAAGAAGCGCGAGACTCAGAATTTAAGTTCGAGGTAGGACACCTCTCTAGTCTGATGGCGACATTAAGGATTGAACCGAAAGTGCAAGCCAAGATTAAGGCGTTGCAGTCTACGGACCTTGAGATTCAGAAGATTCTGAAAATGGATGGTACTAAGAGGAAACTGGACTTCCAAGTGTCCGAAGACGGAATTCTTAAGTTTCGAGGATGTTTGTGCGTGCTCGATGATTTGGAACTCAAGGAAGAGATTTTGTCGGAAGCCCATAGGAGCAATTATAGCATTCACCCAAGCAGCACAAAGATGTACCAGAACCTTCGACAGCACTATTGGTGGAACGGAATGAAAGTGGACGTGGCCAAGCATGTGGCTAAGTGTTTGACGTGCCAACAAGTGAAGGCACAGCATTGTAAGCCTGGTGGAATGTTGCAACCGTTGGAAATTCCAAAATGAAAATGGGAGCATATTACAATGGATTTTGTAATGGGACTGCCAAGAAGCCAGAGGGGACACGACTCCATTTGGGTAATAGTAGACAAATTGACCAAGTCAGCGCACTTCCGGGCGGTGCGAAAGGACCTTGAGCTAGAAAGGTTTGCAGAATTATATGTGCGGTAGATTGTTCGTCTTCATGGAGTACCGGTATCAATCACTTCGGACCGTGATCCTTGGTTTACTGCGAATTTTCGGAAAAGTCTGCAATCAGCCATAGGAACAAAGTTGCAATTCAGTACGACCTATCATCCGCAGACGGATGGCCAATCTGAGAGGACCATTCAGACCTTAGAGGATATGTTGAGGGCATGTGTCTTAGATTTTCAGGGCAAGTGGGAAGAACAATTGCATTTTGTGGAATTTACCTATAACAACAGCTTTCGGTAGAGTATCGGAATGACACCGTTTGAGGCACTTTATGGTAGAGCGTGCAGAATACCGTTGTGTTAGGACGAAGTGGGGGAAAGAAGTATAATGGGTCCAGAGTTGGTTTAGCAGTCGGTGGAAACGGTAAAAATTATTCGGGAAAGGTTGAGAACGGCTCAGAGCCATTAGAAAAGTTATGCGGACCGAAGGCGTAGGCCGTTGGAGTTCCAGGTTGGCGACCATATATTTCTTAAGGTCTCACCGATGAGAGGATTGTCTCGGTTTGGCAAGAAAGGAAAGCTGAGTCCAAGGTATACAGGCCCATTCGAGATTTTGGAAAGGATAGGAACGTTGGCCTATCGTCTCGCCTTGCCGCCAAATTTGTCGCAGGTTCATAACGTCTTCCATGTGTCGATGTTAAGGAAATACGAACCGGATCCGACCCACGTGCTGAATCATGAGGTAATAGACGTGGACGACAGGATGTCGTACGTGGAAAAGCCAGTGCGAATCGAGGACGGGAAAGAACAGGTTTTGAGGAACAAGACGATCCCGTTGGTCAAAGTTATCTGGGAACATCACGGGATAGAAGGCGCCACCTAGGAGAGCGAGGAAGTAATGCGACGTCAGCACCCCCATTTGTTTGAGTAGTCGGGTTTGGATTGTAAATTTCGAAGACGAAATTTTCGTAAGGGGGGAAGAGTTGTAATGTTCTGAATTCGCCCACGTCTGGGATTAATAAAATAGATGATTGTTTCTCATTTCGTTTTAGTGAGTCTCACCGGAACTGATTATTCTCGGGATACTAACCATTAGGAAATGGTTAACTAGGAAAACGATGCGTAAACCTAAAAACTTAATCGTGAATCGAGCCCGATTCCGAGAAGCGACGAGGGAGTATTTTCTGCCGACATGGGTTGGTCCAAGGGTAGTGACGGATTTGGTTTGATCGACGATGTACGATTGGATAGCGGGTGGATTCGCACGACCGATAGTACGCACGGCGAACGATCCCGAACCTATTCCGAAAGACCGCGACCCGTGGGACTAGCGATAAATCCTCGCGTTCTCTTGGGAATAGAGACTATCACGACTCGAGTAGTCCTAGGTCGATATGCGTAACCCCTAAACAGCCGCCCGTTAGTGAGAGATGCTAAAACTGCAAATTGAGCTAAATCGATCGTGGAATTGAGTTCGGACTTCGGTGTCAAATTTTGTGGGCGTACGCGACTATTTTGCAAGGGTGACATCATTTTTGTGTGGCCAATCATATTTGGGATCAATAGAGTTGAAAATTGGAAAATTGACTCGGGATTGGAAAATTACCGTTTTGCCCCTAGGCCTAATTTGAGTGTTCCGAATTTTGGGGTTAATTGGGGAATATTTTAGGGTTTTATATTAGTGTATCTCCGCCTAATAATGATGGAATCATTGGTCCATAATGCCCCTAGATATTTTTATTGGAATTGATCCTAGCCTTTGGATTAGGGGTAGAAAGGTCATTATAGCAAAGTTAGTCACCAACTCCCACTAAGCCATGTCCATATACACTCTCTAGTCTTTCTCTCCTCCTCATTTCCACCACCATCTCCACCGGCCATCCTCTCCACCCTCTCCATCCCGTGAGCTTCCCCTTCCGGCCTCACGCCGCCGCTAGTTGGAGTGCCGCCGCCGCTTGCCGGTGCCGCCGCCGGTGACGCCGCCCCTCGCCTCACCACCACCACCATCCAGCCGTCCTCTCCTCCTCCCTTTTCCCCCAGCCGCGTGAGGACCAGCCCCTCCTAGGATCGCCGTCCGCGAGCCGCCTCTGGTGCCGCCGCCATGAAGGCCGCCCGTCGCCGCCGCTTGCCCCGCCGCTGTCCAGCCGTCCTCGCCACCCGTTCAGCTTAGTTTAGAGCATAGGAATCCAAGTGAGTTCGACCTTAAACCCTAATTAGGCTATTGTGCGTTTCTAGATGAGTTTTAGGGGTTAAATTAGGGTAATTTGGGGGTTTCATCGTGGCGGATGTTGGGACTGATCTTGTGGCTATGTTACGAGCTTAGTGCGATAATTTAGTTGAGGTTTAGTGGCCAGTATAGTGCTGTGAGGTGGCTGTGCATAGGCGCCTTAAATTAGGCGAAAATGTGAATTTCGCGGCTGTAAATTGAAGACGGAGTGGTGGCTGTTTTCATGGTGAATTTTGTAGCTTAATGTGGCGATTTGGAAGAGAATTAAAGGCCTAAAGTAAACTGTTCATGGCTGATTTAGTGTGGTGTGGATTCGGGCCATATTTGATTAATTATGGCCTTAGTGGAAATCGGCAAGTGTTTTCGTGAGCGGACCTTGAGGAGGTCGAATGGAGCATGAATTGGCGTTAGAGTTTCGATGCCATGCCGAGTACTTATATGCCATGACTTGGGGGAAACTTGGGGGTCATGGACTTGTGATTTTTTTTGTTAATTTAGTTTCTTGATTTTTGTGTTTCAAGTTTGTGCCATGGCTGGATTGAGTGATTTTATTAGTTGGGCTTGCGACACATTGAACTGAGCTTGTTGCGTGGTGAATTGAACAAGTGTTGTGGTACAATTGAATGTTCATTGCGAAATTCATGAATGCCCAAGTGTGAATATACAGCCATGAGAGTGCATCTCAAGCATTGGCACGGCGTGTGCATATACGAGTGTGCACAAGTGACATGAGCATGTGATCACCTAAGATGCCCTGATGTGTTTAACGCGGGGTTCAGATAATAACTGGTGTATGTGAACGTGTGGTCACATAAAGCCCTGATGCGTTTTACAGGGGGTAGTGAACCCGTCCTGATGCGTGTGTGCGCGGGACGATGCCCGGATTACCGGAAGATGACTAGCCTGATGCGTTTTACGCGGCCCGGAGATCGATCTCAAACTGTTAGACCTAATGCGTTTTACGCGGGTCGATGAAATTGGTAATTGCAAGTGTACAAGAGTGCAAGTGTGCGAAATACATTGATGAGACTTGAGCATGGGTGTGAGCACGAGCATATGCATGACATACGTCGTGGCTGAGTGATGTTCGTATATGTGCCGTGGTTGAGTTCTATGTTGTTATTGTAAATTTATGAGGTGCCTAACCTGCAGAGTCAAGTAAGTGTTGGATCTAGGCCCGAGGGCCTGAGTCAATTATGTTTCGACTTGTGTGATTGTATAGCGCTCGTCAAGAGGTACATGTTAGCTTAGCTTAGGTTTAGGGAACCTACTCGCTGAGATTTATTCTCACTGTTGTTGAAACCCAATTTTTCAGACCCCCGGCCTTGAGATGTCTACCGTGCCTATTCATTTTGGGATCCCTTACCAAACAGACCGGGAGGAGACGGTGTACCCCGCAGGGAATGGGGATTTTTGGGTTAGATACCTTGCTACAGTTTGGGTTGATGCGGGCGAGGAGTTTGGTCAGGCCCACAGATATATAGCGTGGCGTATCAGAGACGGTGCGGGGACGTGCGGGTCTTTTCGATCTTTTGAGGTTCCGCTTATCGATGCTGGGGATATTGACCCTCAGTGTCCGGATGGGGAATTGGCGAGCCCTGAGCATGTGCCGAAGGATGGGAATTCAGACCCGGAGCCGATGGATTCGGAAGACGAGGAGCCTGAGCCCATGGAGCAGGACATAGAGCCGGAGGACGAGGTCGAGCCGATGGATTCCGAGGAGGAGTCAGCTGAGGCCGAGTCCAAGCAGGATTCCCTAGACTCTGATGTCGAGCTGTCTGATAACTCTTCCTAGTCATCGAGATCCGACTCGGACTGGGTTCCGTAGACCTAGTCTTAGTCCTAGATAGATCGGGCCAGTAACTTTTTGATCGGAGCCCCTTCTAATTTTAGTAACCCTGACTGCCTGGGCCACTTATCCCTTTTTGTCAGTAGTGGCCATTGACCCGCTTTTGATTTTTGAGCGCAAGCTGTAAATGGATGATGTATATGGTTCCCAGTGTCAATGCAAGTGTATATTTTTGTTCATGTTGTTGGTTGTGTGGCTATCCTTGGTTATATAGTTTTAAATTGTTCGGGTGTCATATTACTTCCGCGTGTGTCCCGTACTCTGATTGGGCGTTGGGTCGATGACGTGTCTTGGGACGTTGCACTTGTATTCGACCATCGCAAGGGATATGGCACGCCGTGGGGTTTGGGGCGTGACAGAGCCCCTTCTAATTTTAGTAACCCTAACCGCCCGGGCCATTTACCTCTTTTTGTCAGTAGTGGGCATTGACCCGCTTTTGATTTTTGAGCGCAAGCTGTAAATGGATGATGTATATGGTTCCCAGTGTCAATGCAAGTGTATATGTTTGTTCATGTTGTTGGTTGTGTGGCTATCATTGGTTATATAGTTTTAAATTGTTCGGGTGTCGTATTGCTTCCGCGTGTGCCCCGTACTCTGATTGGGCGTTGGGTCGGCGACGCGTCTTGGGACGTCGCACTTGTATTCAACCATCGCGAGGGATGTGGCGTGCCGTGGGGTTTGGGGCGTGACAGCGGATGATGGCTAACAATGATGGACAACCACATCAGCGATATCTGTCGAAAATCGATCGAAAAGACTACAATGGAATTTCGAGCAAATGTTGTAAACTAAATTGGTAAAATTAAAAAGTTTGTTGCTAAATTGGTATTTGTACAAAAAGTCTAAAACTTATTAGGTAACCATCCCCAATGCATGGATACCCGTCATCAAAAAAGTAAATATAGGGTATATCTATATATTAACTAAGTGTGTAATAACTTATGAATTTCATGATTAAATAATTGTGTGGTTACTCATTATGACAAAATATTTTGTTGTATTTTACAAGTAAATTGTTAACATTCAATAGAGAAAAATACATAACGTGATGGCCCATATTTAACAAATTTATGATATTAATATTTATCAAATCTCTGATAAATAAGATGCTTGATGTAGAAATATCTTTTATGACATAATTATCTATATTTGACAAATAAATGATATTAGAGAATTAAAAAAGTATCCATCATCATAAAAATAAAATTATGGTGCATGCTTTACAAATAAATAAATATTTAAAAGTAAAAGAAACAATTGATAGCAAATCGATAGGAGAAAAAACTATCCATTATTACAAAATTTCTAAGAATGAAAATAATAGATTTTTAAAGGGTTATATTGCACGGTTATGCATGTATTACAAGTAAATATGACTAAATGCATAATTGTCGATGACACCATACTCATGGGATAGAAGTCAAGTAGCATCACGGAATGCAATGCATGATAGGTCTACAGCCTTCCATGACGAGAGTTTAGCCTACATAGATACATCCTGCACCATAGTTGTTAGAATAAAATATTGTATTTTAATCACATTATAGTTGCTTAATTATAGAATACGATTTTGTTTAGCCAAATGTATAATTGTTTACACTGAAAAATGATCAAATCTTTGTAAATGGCATAATGTCAATTTAAGTGGATATAGAGTTTGTGACAATTGATATGGTTTTTGGTAAGTTAACAATATTAGAAGCACTTATCGATGACCATGAACAGTGATAATAGATGAATGAGAGATACAGCTGTCAATGCACGATGACTATTTATCGAAGGTTATCAACTACCAAATTTGGCTATGGACAAAGGGAAGAGAGGAAGGGAGATAGTGAAGATGTCGACTGAAGACAAGGGCACCAAACAACGGTTAATCCAATGGCACTTTAAAAGTTGTAACAACTTGTGTATAAAATCGATGTGTGGATAGGAGGCCTAAAATCTCGAGAATGCGGTTACATAGAAAAGTTAAGTCTTAGTAAGCGGTTACGATTAGTGGGGTATAAAACGGTGCCGTGTAATTATTACAAAGGATTATCATGATTATTTATTTTTTCCCTGTATACTTTCATCAGTTTTAATTTCATGTTTTCCCTTTAAATTCGTTGTTCATCTTCATCGTTACACTGATTGCAACTCCTGTTTAAGATTGCTACCGAACCCTTTCATAAAATTCAAAGATATGCCCTTTGGTGAAAGATAGTTCATTACTTGGGTCAAAATCCATTTCGAGTTAAACAATAATATAAATTGTGGATGATGGTTTCTAACATAATTTGATGATATTGGTAGTAGACTAATCCTAGGAAATGCGGTTCATTTATAGAATTGATTTTTAAAGAAATATAAGATGCTGCAAAAGTCATCGCTCGTTGTATCAACAAAAAATGAGAGTTCATATATCATTTTGTGCATTAATTGTTTACTGGGAAGGAAAACCCAACTCGCAAGGCTCATGCATGGTCCTCTAGTCATGTGGGCATTGGACTATGAATCTTAGTAAAACCTGACCTTAGTTAAGGCCTTAACAAAACACCAATCAATTTCTTGGGAAGCCGAAAACTTGGCAACACATTGCTCCAAGTCATCACAAACCAACAAAGACCATTGTCGGTCGCCTCAAGACAATAATCGTGGACTTAAATTGACTTCTTTACGTTATTTAAAGGGATAATACCCCAAAAAATACAAAATTGATACGCTTTTGACAAATTTACCTTAAATTAATTTTTTGATCACAAAAAATAGCAAATTAATATACCTGTGACAAATTTACCCTATTTTAGTTTACGTTAAATTTTATCATTAATTTGCTAAATTGGATGACACGTGGCAGTTAATGGGTATATCGATTTGATGTGTACTAGTTTGTAGGTTTTTTATGGTAAAAAAATTAGTTTGGAATAAACTTGTTAAAGGCGTACTAGTTTGGAGTTTTTTGTGATCAAAAAATTAATTTGAGGTAAATTTATCACAGACATACCAATTTATAGTTTTTTATAGTATTAATCCTTATTTAAATTGCACGCGCATCAAGTGTCTTAAAAAAATAAAATACAAATGATTACAGGCTGTTAAACTAATAAAATGATTCGACTTGAATTATATGAATACTTTAACAAAATGCAATTAATAAAGAGAACAAATGGAAAGACAGGCGACACCCACGTGATAAAGGACAGGCCGCACCCACTCACCCAAGCACGTGATAAGTATGCATCTTCAATTTTTGACTTAATACCACGAAAAATCCCAAACTGATATATTTATAATAATTTTATCCCGAACTATTTTTTTATCACAAAAATCACAAATTGGTATACCTATGATAAATTTACCACAAACTATTTTTTTGACAATAAAAAACCCTAAACTGGTACATCTATGATAATTTTACCCCGAACTATTTTTTTGACCACCAAAAACCCCATACCGGTACGCTTGTGATAATTTTACCCCCAAACTAACTTTTTGACAACAAAAAATCCCAAACTGGTACATTTGCGACAAATTTACCCTCTGTTAATGTTCGTTAAATTAGATTAATATCACGAAAAATCACAAATTGATAAACTTGTAACAAATAGAGGGGGTAAAATCCAAAATCGGTACACCTATCAATTACCACATGTCATTAAACTTAGCAATTTGAAAGTAAAATTTTACGGAAACTAACGTAGGGTAAATTTGTTATAGGTGTACCAATTTGAAGTTTTTTGTAGTAAAAAAATTAGTTCAGTGGTAAATTTATCATAGGTGTACTAGTTTAAGGTTTTTTGTGGTCAAAAAAATAGTTTGGGGTAAAGTTGTTACATGCGTACCAGTTTGAGATTTTTCGTGATATTAACCCCTTAATCTTTTTCATAATATTAATATCTTCATTGATATTTGTATGTGGTCACTTGTGTGAATCAACACGGAGTGACGATTTAAATCTTAAACGTATATAACACCTTCAATCAAAACGCAATTATTAAAACCTATATCATCGCTTATGTAATAAGTACCTTGTATAGTTTGTCATTCTTCGATATAACAAATGTAATTAATAAAAAGAACAAAAGGACGTGGATAGATCTGACCCACGTGACATGTGGTTCTATCCGGATGTGGCAATATGTGTCAAAAACCCATTTTCAACTCAAGTTTAATGTGACGGGGTGTATATAAGACATTTATAATTTTTAAACCAGTTGAAACGAGATTAAAAGAGCATAGCCGATTCCATGTGAGTCTACGTGGGTTTGCACCAAACTCATTTTCAACCCATCGCGAGTCTAGCAAAATGAGCAAATAAATTATTACTACTATCGTGGGGGAGATCTCCTTTCGGTGTCCCCCAATACTTTTAATTAGAAGTTTACATGGTAATAGAAATGGTTTCTTGATTCTTTACTTGAACGGTCACCATGACCAATGTGTAGAGTGCTATGTATTAAACCTTAAAGGCAGCTCTTAAGGAAAAGGTTGTTTTCATGTAAATGTGTAGATAGAGATTCTCACATTAACTGGGTGTCTGAAGTGGGTGCATAATTTTGTTTCAATAAGTATAATTTGTCAAAAGGAAAATTCACACCCAACAAACACAATGATAAGCATAGTTAAATTCAGAGCGCTTTATATACAGAGAGATTATGTAGGTAATAACAGAAAAATAAAGGAGACAAGAAAGGTGATGCAATCTAACAATGTGGAATGTAGGAAGAATTCCATAAGAGATGTGTAGTTTAGCATTTTGTCTTTTTTTCTTCGCTTAAGGAAATATTTCCTAGGGACAGATTTGGAACAACCCCAACAAAGTTTCACGTATAAAATTCAATTTTCTCATGGCATCCAGAAAAAGCAAGGCCCCTTTATGATTGGTCTCTACCTCCTCATGAATTTTTTTTGTATATTTCAAGAAGGGCTTCTATTCTCAAGTGACCTAACAATAAGAAAAGATTTCTTGATGTTTAACAAATAATCTGTACCATTCAATTTTTAACTTGTAACGACCCGGTCCGACGAGGGCGGGGAGTGGTCGCCGGGGCCAGAGGGCCTGGACAAGGAGCGGCTCCTGGCAGGCTTCTAGGATGGCAAGAGGGGCATGTCTCTTGTCCCACATCGCCTAAGGAGGGAGATCCTGATGAGTTTATAAGGCTTAGCCCCTTAATCCTGTGTAACGCGTTTCACAGAGGGTTTGCTTCCGCTGCACTCTGATGAGAACAAAGCCGTGAGGGGCTGGGCCCGGGGAAGGCCGGGGGGAGCCCAAAGCGGACAATATTGGGCTTGGGGAGGAGTGCCTCTGGGATCGGGGAAGGCCGATGGGAGAGGGCTGCCTGCCCCAGGACAACGCGTTTTAAAACCGTGAGGACTTAGTGTCCAAAGCGGACAATATTACACAAGGAGTGGCGCAGCGGAAGCGTGGTGGGGCCGAGGTCCTTACATAACCTATTCATAAGATTGCACATTACTCCTAATATTTCGAGGAAACGTATCTATCATAGTGTAAACGGATTTCATGGTAAGATATTTCATATGTTGTAAACTCTCATAAGTAGTAACATGTTATTTTTAGTAATATCTCCTTTCATTAGTGTAATATCAACAAAATTACAATAAACCGAATCAAATAATGGCTAATAAAAGGATAAATAAAAATATTGTAGGATAAAAAGATATTTTGGGACATGGGGCAGTTTTTACGGTAAAAAATGAAGGTAGATTGTGCTTAAATTCCAATTCTCAGCAATTTAAATTCCAAAAAAGAGTACTTTTCTTTTTACCCAAAAAAAATTCAAAAAAAGAATACAATTGAGATTCAAGAACTTTTAGTGAAGTTTATGCCAGGTGGGGAGAGTACAATAGTATGGCCTTTGATGTATGTGTCCCAAGATCTCTCTATTATATACTATGGTTTAAGTTAGCAAATATCTATCTACTCTTTCGAGCTCCACACAAATTTTTTATTTATATTACTGTACAGTGTACATGAGATCTCTTCTTCGGAACTTGCATACAATGATTTTCCTTGACAGTTGCACTTTTTGCAAGATAAAAAGTTGATTTCATTTTTATTGACAAATTTGATCTCTCTCTCTCTCTACACAAACA
The DNA here is from genome assembly GCA_031216235.1 of Syzygium jambos. Classification (NCBI taxonomy): domain Eukaryota; kingdom Viridiplantae; phylum Streptophyta; class Magnoliopsida; order Myrtales; family Myrtaceae; genus Syzygium; species Syzygium jambos. Next base: position 5,927,507 of record CM062226.1, on the reverse strand, counting down.
CACACTAGCGAAATGCTGGTTAGCTTGAATCATATCGAGTTAATATCATGAAAAACCTCAAATTAGTATATTTATAATAATTTTACTCCAAATTAATTTTTTAATAATAAAAAATCCCAAACCGATACACCTACAATAAATTTATCCCAAACTATTATTTTGATAATCAAAAACCCCACACTGGTACACCTGTGATAATTTTATCCCGAATAAATTTTTTGACCATAAAAAACCCCAAACCGATACACCTGTAATAATTTTACCCAAAACTAATTTTTTGAACACTAAAAATCCAAAACTAGTACATTCCCTCCGTTAGTGTCTATTAAATTAAATTAATATCACAAAAAATTACAAATTGATAAATTTGTGACAAATAGAGGGCTAAAATACAAAATTGGTACATTCGTCAACTATCACGTGTTATTAAATTTTAGCAATTTTACATTAGAATTTAACGGAAACAACGGAGGTAAATTTGTCACAAGTATACCAGTTTGGGGTTTTTAGTGGTCAAAAAATTAGTTCAGGGTAAAATTGTCATAAGTGTACTAGTTAGGAGTTTATGGTGATCAAAAAATTAGTTCGGGATAAAATTATCACAAATGTACCAGTTTGAGATTTTTTATGATTAAATTTTTTTGAGTAAATTTATTATATATGTACTAATTTGAAATTTTTTGTGATATTAATCCAATTATATTTTTACAGAGTCAAAGTCAAGTAGTGGTAAGCCAAGCTGGACGCACTGATACGGAGTGTAACTTGGCTCTCGGTGTGAGATCCCAGTTGCATTAGTGGTGACTTGGAAGCTGGACGCACCGATACGAAGTGTAACTTGGCTCTTGGTGTGAGATCCCAGTTGCATTAGTGGTCACTTGAAGTCTCCTTCACGCTCTTCCTCTGTGGTGCGGGGACAGTACTATGACTTTTTTCTGAACACCGAGCCTCTGCTAAGGGGTCTAATTCCAGATTTATTAGAGTTCTATAATAATATTTGTTATTTTTAATGGAGGGTGATAGAGAGAAACATGTGATGAGTCTTCATACCTAAGAATTACTTTTTCTTTTTCCATTCGGTCGGATTGTGGTCCTTTATTTTTTTGGTCCTTTATTTGTTATTTTTTTGGTCGGATTGAGGCCGATAATCTTCAGATTCTGGTGATAGGAACACAGCTACTTTTTTGCTGATATATGTGATTGTCGACGGCCGAGATTCGATGATTTAGAACCTCCACAAAGACTCACGTCACGAGAAAGAAAGAGGAAATGGGTATGGACTCTGCACATCGGTAGCCTCACCTTAGTTAAGGCCTTAATAAAGCAGTAGTCAAATCCTTGGGAAGCTGAAACTTTATAGGACACTGCTCCAAGTCCTCTCACTGACGTAAAGTAGAAATAAAAAATGACCGATCTCGGTCTTCTCAATCAAGTGGGGACTTAAATTGATTTTCTTTGCTTGATTTCTTTACGAGATAACGAGACAAAAGTTTAAAAATTTTGATTCAATATTTAATATAATTTATAAATTTTTAATTTATTCAATTTAATCTCTAAACTTTAACTTAATATTCAACATGTTTTCTAAACTTTTAACTTGTTCCAAGTAATACATGAATTTTTTATACATGATCAATATAATCCTTGAACTATATAAAAATATTTAATGTAATCTATGAACTTGAATTAATGAAAGGAATACATTGAATATTTTCATATAATTTAAGGACTATATTAAATATGTACCAAAAATTCATAGACAATATTAAACAAATTAAAAGTTCAAAGACTACATTACATATTGGGTTAAAGTTTAGGAATCATATTGAACAAATTAAAAGTCGATGGATCATATTGCACATTGAATTAAAGATCAGAGACTGTTTATGTCATTTTTCTATTTCTTCGCACTATAAAAATTAAGTTGCGGGTCCATCAAGTGGGTTCGAAAAAAAAATCAAAAACAAATGATTACCAGCTGTTTTAGTAAGAAAATGACTCGACTGGATTGTCGCTTGTTTAAAATAAGGACTTTTTACAGTCCATCATTGTCTATATAACAATATGTAATTAAGAGAACAAATGGACAAGCACAGGCAACACCCACACATGCGCGTGCTGTTATTAGCTTCTTTTATTCTTTTTTCATTACATTAATATTTTCATTAATGTTTGTATATGGGGGCTTGTGTGAATCAAGATCTAATGGATAAAATGATACGATTTTAAATCATCCCTAATGTGCTAAATACTTTATACAGTCTGTCATCATCGATATAACAAATGCAATCAATAAAGAGAACAAACAGACAATGATATTTAGACCCGCGTGGCATGGAATTCGATATGGAGGTGGTAATATGTGTCAGAATTCAATTTTTTAATTATATTTCAGTGTAACAAATTGTTCTAAGACGCTAAATATTTTAACAAGCGATCGAAATGAGAATAAAAAATCAAAGCCAGCTCCATGTGAGTTTACGTGGATTTGCATCCGATTCATATTCAACCAAATTATGAGTATAGTAAAATGAGCAAATAATCTATGACTTGTATCATGAGGGAGATCTCCTTTCGATGCCACCCAATACTTTGTAATTAAAAGTTGAATATGGTAACAGTAACATATGAATCGCTAGATTATATAGAGATGATTTTATTGTTTCTTTACTTGACTAGGCACCATCACCAATGTCCAAGTCCCAACATCCTTTCCTCCACCACCAATGGACAAATATTGATTAGGTCGCAGTCCTAAAAGCGCTGCTTGCGCTGGTCAATGAAACCATATTAAAAAATGCAGGAGTAACATCACAATTAACCAAATTCGACCAGAAAAAAAAATTGAAATTTAATTTTCAAAATGGTATATTGATCAGAGCATCTCTAAAACATAAAACGGCCTCGTTATCGATTTGTATATTGAACAGCAATGGTCGATAATGTTCTACTTATCGGTGGCCGAGATTTAGTACCAAAGCTCCAACGATTCAAAATATTAAACGAAGATTCAAACCACTAGAAAGAAGAGATGGGTACCGACTATGGAGATGCGTAACGTAACCTTAGTCAAGTTGACTAAACACTATAAAATCCTAGGGAAGCTGAAAACTTCGTTGCGCACTTTTCAAGTTTTCATTGGACAAAAATAAGAATAAAAAATGACAGCCCTCGGTCTTCTCAATCAAGACAAAATTTGTGAACTTTTAATTGATTTCTTTACAGACCAAAAAAAAATGATTTCTTCGCATTATAAAATTTAATTGCTAATCCATCAAGTGGCCTAAAAAAATAAAATAAACAAATGACCACCAGCTGTAAAAGAAGAAAATTGATTTCTTGTCATTCCTCACCAGCAAAACGTTAAAACCAACGAAAAAGAAAGGCTTGTGGTTTTGCCAATATGATTGATGGAAAAAAAATCTGATCCAAACAGACTTATTTAACTTGTTTTAATCTATTTTCATACAATAAAAATTTAGTAATTCATACCCGATCCAATCTAATTCGCACTCAACCTAACTCCTTTAATAAAATTTAGGATAAACTTATATCCAAACTGAAGTGAGACTATGGAGTGAATGAATGCAAAATCGAATGAGAGTGAGAGAGAATAATAGAGATACGTTGGGTAACTTAGGTTTAAGTAAGTTGTAAATCCATATATGACATATTCAATAAATCTAATTTATCCGTATAATAACTCAATCTATCATCATAGCCAATTTTGACAAGTCTAACTTTAACCATGACCATGCGCGACGTAGATTCGCTTGTGCAAATCCGCTCCCCTCCAAGGCACTCCGAGCACCCCTCGTTTTTTTACATGCGGATCCTGTGCCACGCGGGGAACACGTGAAACAAAAACACACACCTGTATTTTGAATTTTCAAATCTTAGAGCCCCCGTTTTGGTTAGTGCTCTAATCAAAATATGATTAATCGGGCCACGAACGCAGGAAAAAATCTCGGTCGGCCCTCATCCACAAATCCACGATACTACGAGGGGGAAATCAAAACAAAACTACGGCGACGTGGCGGGATTCGGAGAGATCCTAAACTCATTGCCCACAAAACGGAAACAGCTTCCCCCCTCCCTACTTTTATTCACTCACCTGTCTTCTCTCTCTCATCATATTAGAATTTTTTTTTGCCCTAGTGACCATTCTTCCTACTTGAGAAAGGAAAAGTGGGAAGCTCGAATCCCTACCTTCTCCGGGAGAGTTAAGGGTGGGGACGTGTAATTTGATATGTGAATTTCGATTCTCACGCCTTGCAAGAGGCATGGGAAAATTCTGAGAGTGAATTAAGAGTTAGAATAGGACAGACAAAAAAAAATTAGTATTTTCATCTATATTTGCATGTGGGGGCTTGTGTGAATCAACAGACGTAGCGGCAGGCAAGGCTCGCTCTCAACAGTGGCGGAGGGGGCGAGCTTCGCTAGAGGCCAGCGAGGTCGACCTTGTCAGCCCGGGTAGGATAGAAAAAAAAATAAAAAAAGGAAAAAATATATTAAAAAATTGTTACGTCAGCGTTAGCCGGACGACCGGTGGCCATGTCAGCGCCGGCCGGGCAAAATTGACAGGATGGATTGAATCGGCATAAATGTAAAATGTTTATGACTGAATTGGCAAAATCGAAAGGTTTATGACTGAATTGATAAATATGTAATAAGTTTATGATTTTTTGGATAATTTTTCCATGCAAATTCTCCAAGCCCAACTGTTGCCCCTTTAGAACACGTGCACTACAAAGAAAATGAGTCCTCATAGGGGTCTTTCAAGACCACCCTCCATGTTTATGTCTGTTGTGTTTTTAGTGACAGGGAAGATGGACCGAATGAGTACTCTTTCCAACTAAATGCACTACTGTAAATTCTCTACCTGAAAAAAAAAATCTCTTTTCCAAAGTATGGTAAGACCTTTTACTAGGCAAGCTTCTTGCTTGGGACCAAGTAAATCTCATGATTTGATTATTTCGATGTCACGTGAGACCAAAAGGTCGATTGACCTATATATATCAAAAGTCATTTGCTATTGAGCACCCTTATTGTATTTAGATGGTAGACACATTGAGTCATTTAAGTAAATTAATTTAACTAGGAAACCATCTATATATGCTAAAACTCTTTTGAGGTTGAGCCAGCATGCTCGGCATGCGAGCACCCAACAATTTGATTCTGAGGGCCACTTTAACAAACCACTAATCTTAAGCATATATTGTTTATGTGAATTGCACTTTTAGCAAATCTCTTATTTTTAACCATATATTGTTTATTTGAATACCAATTGTATTTTGCACTTGAGCAAATCCGTTTCGGAGATCACTTTCACATGTCCCTATAGATATTTCAAAATTAAGATATACTAAGTGTGTAATAACTTATGAATATTATAATCAAATAATTGTATGGTTACCCATAATGACAAAATATATTGTTGTATTTTGCAAGCAAATCATAAACATTTCAAAAGAAAGAAAAAACATAGTGTGATGGCCCATATTTAACAAATCGATGATATAAAGATTAGTCAAATCTCTAATAAATAAGATGCTTAATGTAGAAATCTTTAATGACATGATTATCTATATTTGACAAATAAATGACATTAGAGAATTCAATAAATTATATCATCATAAAAACAAAATTACGGTACATTCTTTGCAAATAAATAAATATTAAAAGGTAAAAGAAATAACCGATAGCAAATCAATAGGAGGAAAAACTATCCATTATTACAAAAAGTCTATTGAACAAAAATAATAAATTTTGAGATTTTTATATTACATGGTTATGCATCAATTAAATGACTATGACTAAATGCATAATTGTTGATGACAACATACTTATCATGTAGAAGTCAAGTAGCATCACGGGCATGCAATGCCTGACGGGTCTGCAACCTTCCATGACAAGAGTTTAGCCTCCATAAATACGTATGAAGGTAGTTGTTGCGGGATACTGAGCATTTTAGTCATTATAAGTTATAACAGGGAAAGTCAAGTAGCACGCAATACATGATGAGCTCATGACATTGTGCTTTCATGTTGAGAATTTAGCCAATGGATATACTCACGTGAACTTAACTTTCTAAATTGGCAACCATACGAACAAGTAGATAGGGAATACATCATTCGATGTGTAAATCCTAGATGATCGATAGTACATATGATGTGATTTGTTGTACCATAAATGTTAAAACAAAAAATGGTATTTTAATCCCATGATATTTGTTTGTAGAATACAATTTTTTTTGCCAAATGTATAGGACAATTTGTGGATGATAGTTTCTAACACGATTGATGATATTGTATGTAGACTAATCTTAGGAAATACGGTTCATTTATAAAATTAATTTTTAAAGAGATATGAGAAGCTGCAACAGTCATCACTAGTTATAAATGAGATATAATGTATCATTTTGTGAATTAAATTTTTGATGAGAAGGAAAACCCAACTCGCAAGGCTCATGCACGGTCCACTTGTCCTTGGGTAGCTGAAAACTTGGCACACATGCTCCAGGTCGTTGCTTGGCCAAAAATACAAATAAACAAAGACCATTGTCGTTCGCCTCAAGACAACGGCCCTGTTTGGTTCAGCATTTGCAATGCTCATTTGGGCTCTAAAGTCCCTTGGCCAAATGCAAATGGCGTTTGGCAAATTTTTTTACTCACTTTGGGGAGATACAATTGCATTTCCAATGCTCCCCAAGGGACCTTTGGCCAATGCTCCCCAAGGGACCTTTGGCCAATGCTCCTTCGGATGTGCTTTGGGAAGTTGCATTTTCGGAATGTAACTTGCACTGTTCATGAACAGTAGACCGAGGCTCGGCACCCGTCGCCTGAGGGCTAGCCCGACCTCGGCGACCGCCGCCTGGGGTCGCCGGACCTCAGGCGTCGCCTGGGTCGCGCGACCCAGGCCAAGCGTTGCCTGGGTCGCGCGACCCAGGCGACGCCCGAGGTCCGGCGACCCCCGGGCGGCGGTCGCCGGCGACTAGATCTGGTCGTCGGCAGTTGGCCGGCGACCAGATCTGGCCGGCGGTGGTGGCTGCCGTTTTGAGCCTTTTTTTTTTTAATTGGCAAAAGTCCTTTAGCCCAAGTTAATTTTAAAAAACACTTACCAAACACTATTTGCATTTTCAAAAACCCCTTTAGTCCAAAGATATTTGCATTTCCCCAAATGCATTCCCCCAAAGTCGAACCAAACGGGCCAACAACTGGGGACTTAAATTGACTTCTTTGCATTATTTAAATTGCACACGCATCAAGTGGCTTAAAAAAATAATATGCAAATGATTATTTACCGTTAATGATAACAAATTGACGTTTTTGCTCTATTTAAATTGCACGCGCATCAAGTGGCTTAAAAAAATAGTAATATGATTCGGAAGATTATATAAAAATGGTTTTCTAGTTTCTTTAACTTGACCAGTCATTATTCCTCCACTGCTAATGGACATACATTGATTAGGTGCTAGTCTTAAACCCGCTCCTTGTGCGGGTCAATGAAATCGTATTAAAAATATGCAAGTAACATCATATTCAAGCTGATCGAATACAAAAAAAAAAAATTGAAGTTTAATTTTCAAAATGGTATACAAATCGAAATATCTTTAAAACATAAAATGGCTGTGTTTTTTATTTATATATTGAATAGCAATTATTGATAATGTTCTACTTATTGACATACTAAGAATTGGGCTAACTTAGACCCTTATGTCTAATTAATGTTAACCGTTAGTTGAAATAAGTGTTACCTTTATGTACTATCTTTCAAATTTTTACAAGTTTGTTGACAGAAAGCACCTCAAATCATACCTTCAAGTGAAAAAAAAACTTAATTATTAAGGAAAAACATTTCAAATTACTCCTAAACCTGTATATTCATTATGACTAATTTCTAACAGTAAAAATGTTATGACTAAATATCATGAGGGGCGTTCTCTTTGTAATTAGTTGATAAGAATCTTTTGTATGATAATTACCTAGTTTATGATGAATAAGTGCATATCATCCTACAAGCCAAACAAGTTAAGCTCAGGCCTCTGACATGTGTAGGTGGCTCTAACTCAATTTGCATGTAGTTTGTGTGAATTTGACGGGCCAACTTGAGCTCTTGAGCTGGAAATCCCCAAATGACCCATCCTAGGGTTCAAGAATAAGTTTATTTTGCATTACGTATCCTTTCTTAAGAAAAAGACAATGTTAACATAAAATTATCATATTACTAATATTCAATAATTGCAAGATAGAGATGCTAAGTATAATTCTTCTATTGTGAAGAATACGTGTACTTTGCATTTTGCACAATTTCTTAAGAAAAGATGACAGATTTATGGAATATTTAACAATTATTTTGAATCAGAATTTAGAAGGTGGGAGATTCATTGATTACTTATGAATTGTTTTAAATATATGTATAGGTCTTTCATGGAATTTTCTTTCTAAAACTGTGAGGTTGAATTGGTCATTGGTTTTCTTAATTAATAGTATAGATTAATATTCCAAAGCATATCTTTACAGCAACATCAAGTTATAATATACATCGGTGTTTGAGATATGTTTTACCGAAACTTCATTTTTATATTCTAAACAATATCTCATACTCTTTTAATTTTCGTACGAATCTTTCTCACAGGTATGTTAAAGTATGGGCCATCAATATGTCTGTATTTTGACATGAATCTCTATATAACTTCTTAAGTATATCCATATCAATAGAAAAATATATTGACAACTAATCACGATACAACAAAACTAAAACTTGAGAATTTGAGAAAAATAATTAACTTGAAGTATGAATAAAGTCAAAATCTAATAAAATGAACATTTGGAATGAGTGGCCTTGGGACTCTCAAATTATTGACGAACTGTGATTCCACTTCTAATGTGAATGAGTGCGCGGTGCCCAACGATATTGCTCTTCACGCAATTCCATTTACCGTGAATTGCGGATCGTCATAGGCCAAAAATTAAAATAGAAAAAGACCGGTCGCCTCAATCATGGTCACAACGTCGAATTACAAACAATCGGAGTAAGAGAGCTAGGCTGTCTACAGGATTTCTTTGCGTTTTAAAATTTAAAGCATGGTTCCACTACCGAGACCCAAAACTGCTTTCTAGCCAAAAAAATAACAAGACCCAAAACAGCTACTAATGTGAGTGAGTGGGGAACCCAATGATTTTTCCTTTTTTGAACCGTGAAATTTGGAATCTTCTTACTTAGGAGCACACTGCTCCAAGTCGTCACTGGCCAAAAATTAAAATAAAAAATGACCAGTCGACTCAATCAAAACCACAAAGTGGAATTATAAACAATCGGGAAATATTGCACGCGCATCAAGTGGCTTAAAAATATGAAAAAACGAATGACTACCGGCTGTGAAAGTGCCAAAATGATTCGACTTTAATCATTGTCGTGCAATAAGTACTTTATACAATCTATTATCATCAATACAACAAAATGTAAATATTAAAAGAGAACATACAGATAAGGACAGGGCACACCCACGTGACATGTACTTTATACAACATGTCATCAACTCAATTTTAATGTGCCTAGTTCTATTGAGTCACTTAATAATTTATGCGGGACTTTGTGGGTTTGCACTGAACCCATATTCAATTCATTTTGATTATTAGCTCAAGCACGAAATGCAACTACATGAAATGAAATTTCTCTACATAAGATGGCTTAGATTATAATTCTTAAGACTTGCCTCAGCATTATTTCTCTACATAAGATGGCTTAGATTATAATTCTTAAGACTTGCCTCAGCATTTGCTTTTCCAGCAATTCGAGACATTATCTTTTTGACCCTCCGACCAGCAGCTTATCAACAATCGACTAATATCTACACGGCATACAAGCTCTTCGCTTGATTTCTTTGCATTTTTTAACACCGAGTGGCTTAAAGAGAAAATATAAAAAAGATGATTACCAGCTGTTAAAGTACCAAAATGATTTGACTTGAATCATCGCCTGTGTAACAACTACTTTATACAGTCTATCATCGAAATGAGATTACAATTTTAAACTCAATTTTAGCTTGTTGTAAACATCGCTTGTGTAATAATTGTCTCAAAACGTGTTTTAAACTTAATTCTAGTGTGACAGGCTATATATAAGACACTTAAAATTCTAAAAACCAGTCGAAATGAGATCAAATAATCAAAGCCAACTCCATGTCGGTCTATGAGGGTTTGCACCACACATGTTCAATTCATTGTAAGTCTAGTAAAATGAGCAAATAATCTATTACTACTATCATGGGGGGATATCATTTTAGTGACTCCCAATATTTTTTAGTTTACAAGTTGAATATGGTAAAAGTAATATGATTTGCTAGATTATATAGAAATGGCTTTTGTATTTCTTTACTTAGACCAGTCACCATCACCAACCTCCAAGTCTCCACATCCTTTCCTCCACCGCTAATGGACAAACATTGATTAGATACTAATCCTAAACCCACTCCTTGTGCATGTCAATGAAATCATATAAGAAAATATCGAAGTAATATTATAATTAATTAAACTAATTGAACATGAAAAAAATTTGAAGTTTAATTTGCGAAATGATATACAGATCAAAACATTCTAAAACGTAAAATGGCCATGCTATTGATTTACATAATGAATAGCAATTTTTGATTATGTTCTACTTATTGACATCAAGACTTGGGCTAACTTAGACTCTTGTATCTAATTAATTTTAGCCGTTAGTTGAAATAAGTCTTACCTTTCATGTATCATTTTTCAATTTTCACAGGTTTGTTGATAGAAAGCCCCTCAAATAATCCCTTCAAGTGAAAAACAAAAACTCAGTTTATAAGGGGGAAAAATGTCAAATTACTCCCATGACTGTCTATTTATTATGACTATTTGAAAAGGTAATGACTAATTTCTAACAAAAATATGTTATGACTAATTAAGTATCATGGGGGGTGTTCCCTTTATAATTAAGTTAATAAGTATCTTTTGTATAATAAGTACTTAGTTTATGAGGCTTTTGTACATACAATCCTGCAAGTGTCATGAACCGACTAAGTTTAGACTTTGGCATGAGTAGGTGGCTCTACCCCAATTTGCACGTGGTTTGTGTAATTTGAACATGTGACCTCCATCTCCTGAGCTGGAAATCTCGCAATGCCCCAATTTTGGGGTTAAGTAAGCATAAATTTTTTTTTTCTGTAAAGGATATGTTAATTTTGCATTATGTATCCTATCTTAAGAAAATGGCATTTTTAACATAAAATTATCGTATTATTGATATTTAATAATTGCAAGATAGAGATGCTAAGTAAGCCTAATCTTTTTTTTATTGTGAAGAATAAGCGTATCATGCATTCTGCTCGATTTCTTAAGAAAAGATGAGAGATTGATGGAATGATTGACCACTATTTTGAATCAGAATTTAGAATGTAAGAGATTCACTGAATACTTCCAATATTTTTTTAATATATGCACGGGGTTTTTCACGGAATTTTCTTTGTAAAAATGTGATGTTGAAGTGGTCATTCATTTTCTTAACTAATAGTGTAGATTAATATTACAAAGCATATTTTTATGGCAACATCAAGTTCAAAGTATTATCTGCACTAGCCTTCAAGTTCAAATCAAGTTCAAAGTATTATCTGCATTAGCCTTCAAGTTCAAAGGTTCCCAAACTTTAGTCTTTTAAGTTCTCGGTTTTAGCTCAACGCAAAAACGAACGGTCCAAACTCATATTGAATCATTTTGAGCCAGTTTTTTGTGGTCCTATGCCTCCAAAGCCACTCGCCGCTCCTGAATTAGCTAGTGAATTTGATTTGGAGCATCCCTCAAAGTGGTGAAATAGCAATATCATGAGAGTAAAGTGGTAAGATCTCAAGCCTAATCCATCACAGCCATATCTCAAGTTCAAATATCGCAGCTATAAATCATATCTCAAGCAACAATGATGAGAGACGAAGTAGGCGAAGAGATTTGAGTGCAAAAAAGGATAAAGGAAGTGGAGCTTCGAAGAGCAATCAATTTTAGCGTCGAAGAGCCCGGTAATCTAACCTTAGTTAAGGCCTTAACTAAAACACCGGTCAATTCCATGGGTATCTGAAAACTTGGTAGCAAAATGCTCCAAGTCATCATGGGCCAAAATAAAAATTAAAAAAGACCACTCTCAACCGCCTCAATCTAGACAACAATGTGGACACATAAATAATCGAGTAATACAAACATTGGTTAGGTACTAGTCCTAATGTCACCATCACCAATGTATATGTCTCCATCCTTATCCACCGCTAATGACCAAACATTGATTATGTATCCGTTCTTTCCTGCACCGCTCAGAGACAAGCAGTGATTAGACAAACTTTGATTAGGTAAATCATCCTTTCCTCCACGGCTAATGGACAGATATCTATTAAGTCTCCATCCTTCCCTCCACCGCTAATGGACAAACATTGATTCGCTGGCCGTGTTACTGATTTGTGGATGGAATACCAAATTTTGATAACGTTAACCTTGTTGGCATATTAGACATCTGCTGACTGACAATGCACTACTCAGTCTAAATGAGACGCGTTACCTAACTTTGCTATTCAAATGAGTCGATCTCATCCAAAGTGCCAAAAAGATGACAAACTAGAGAAGAGAATGACCCGGCAAAATAAAAGATAAAGAAAAGACCACTCTCGGTCCTCTCAATCAAGACAACAATGGGGGCACATAAACAATCGAGTAATGCAAACATTGGTTAGGTATTAGTCACCACCTTATATACATATAGAGAAGGATAATTCTCTGCAATTTTTGTTGTTCCTGACCAGTCACCATCACCAATGTCCATGTCTCCATCCTTCACTCTACCGCTAATGACCAAACATTGATTAGGTATCCATTCTTTCCTACACCGCTCAGAGACAAACATTGTTCAGACAAACATTAATTAGGTAAACCATCCTTTCCTCCACGGCTAATGAACAAACATTTATTAAGTCTCCATCCCTTCCTTCACCGCCAGTGGACAAATATTGATCAGGTACCCATTCTTTCCTGCACCGCTCAAAGACAAACAATGATTAGACAAATTTTGATTAGGTGAACCATCCTTTCCTCCACGGCTAATGGACAAACATTTATTAAGTCTCCATTCTTTCCTCCACCGCCAATGGACAAACGTTGATTCGCTGGTCTTGTTATTGATTTGTGGAGTGAAAACCAAAATTTGATAATGTTAATTTTATTGACATATTAGACTTGAGTTAACTTAGACCCTTACATCTACTTACTGACAATGCACTACTCATTCTAGATGAGATGCCATTGCCTAATTTTGCTGTTTAAATGAGTCAATTTCATCCAAAGTGCCAAAAAGATGACAAACCTATAGAAGAGAATGACCCGGCAAAATAAAAAATAAAGAAATTTTGACCTCGACCATAACCATGGCTTAGAAAAATCCATCACGCATACACTGAATGACATTCCTTATTGCCATTAGAACCAATTTTGAAGAAACAAAGGCTTTTTTATTGCATGAACCCAGTTCGCATGAACCCAAATGATCTCACTCATTATATTACGTGTTTTTCATTTGAGGCCCAATAGATATATGTTGGACCCAAACATAGCCCAAACAAAAAAGAGCCGAAGATATGGAAAAGCGCAATTGGTACCCTGAGTTCGTCATGACCACATCTGTTGGACTCACAACTCAAAGTACTCGCTTGCTTGAGCTTGGGTTCACTCTTAACCAGATTGGGCCCATTATAATCGTTGCTCATGTGAATCTCATGTGAACATCATAGGCTTAGACAATCAACGACCGACATGGACTTAGTTTAATGGACCCAGTGCAGGTAAGAAATACCCCAATGCATCAATTGTTAAGACTCATCAGGTCCATAGAGGACCAAGTTTACACAAAAATATCCCCATTGTCAACGACTTTGCATATTAGGCTTATGCATCTTTAACCACAAAAAAACAAAAGAAAGGAAAACAGACCATTCAGCGGGAGTGTAAAAAAACTTTTACAATGCTATTTTCTGCCCTTAATTTGTATATCATAATTACACCATGAAATTCGCTTGAGATTTTTTGTCCTTTGCTCATCTACTTCCTTTCACCTTCATTCTTTGCCTGCTCAGCACCTCCCTTAAAAGAGGAGCCTCCTTCAACCTTACATGCCCTCAGCAGAGCAGAGGAGAGAGAGAGAGAGAGTGAGAGACATGAAGAGTGAACTCACAGGTTAGATCAGAACGAGGCCTCGATATTGTGCTTTCCCAAGTTGACTTAGTTCGGATCCGAAACTATCTAACGTGATTTTTCTCAATGTGCCCACGGGGAATCCTAATGACTAAGTAACGCGAAACTAGGAAAAGAAGAACAAGTAAAGACAGTCACTTGAATATTCTCCACAAGCAGCTCTATTCACTTCCTAAGTGGAAGGATGGACAGTCGCTTGGATGGTAAACTAAGCATAGCTATTAATGGACAGTCACTTCTTAAAGAATGCTTTAGATTGCTGGTTAATAAGATCTACGACTCATATAAGCCTCTTAAGGCCGTTGATTAAAACTACTAAGCTAGCGAATTAGGGTGTCAGAGCATATGATCCTGAAGAAGTGAGGGCTACTACTTGGAGGAGTCTCCCGCTCGGCAACAACTTCGTCTTGTCTACAGCGACGACGAGGACAAGGGCGAGGAGGAGCCATAATAGTGAAGGAATTATGAGGAGGACAAAAGACAGTGGCCTTCAAGGGGCTGCAGATGCAATTACAGGAGCTTTCAAAGGAAACATACATTGCTTGCCTCTTGCTCTTGAAATTAAATCGATCCAGAGCTCGAGAAAGCTAAAAGCAATGAGCAGGAATCATGAGCTATTTACACGCGGCTTTTCGAAAAGTGTCTATCTGTAACAAAAAAAAAAAGCAAATTGACCATTATTATCACTTGGTATATGTGTAATTTGGATAATTATGTGAAACAGGCATTTTTTTTTTGTTCTAATTCGAAAATCTACTAATGAGATCATAAAATTAAAAAAAGGAAATCGTAAGGGATTCATCGAAATATTTTTAATTGAGTCAGCTGGAAAATGAACTCGTAGATAACTCTAATGAGATAGTTTTTCAACATTCATATTTGAACAGGTCTACTAGCAAGAAAAACAAAATCAAGGGTCTGTTACTTTAAAATTCCACCTTATTCAGATATGATTAAGTGAATTATCAAAAAAAAATTCCTATCACTTTATAATTGATGAAGATGATTCATATCTCTCTAAATTGGTGAGAAAATACTTTGAATTGAGAATTATATTAAGTTTTTGAATGCACTTTTCAAGGAGTCTCAGCATTATATGGATTTGATATGTCTTGAAGAATTTCTCATAATAAAGTATACTTTAGTTAAAACATATTGTGTTTTATGTATCTATCTGTGTGTGGTTACGGATGTCTATGTCTAATTTTATAACAATTAAATCTTTTGAATTAGGCTCACAAGCTTGATGAGCTGAGTATTAGCGACCTCGAGTTCAAATTCACAAGGTACTCGAGTAGTTCATGCTAGAGCTTGACTAGAAATCAATCCAGCCCTTCCGGAATAATCATCAACCTAAGATCGGACAACTCGTGAGAGCTTTACTTAGTTTCACTCTGAGTTGGTCTTCACATATGCTCATTGTGAGAGGAACATAATATATATATTGGGTGTAGGTAATAATTTTCTCAACCCGTTATCAAACGATCATCACCCCAAGCTCAAACAACTCATGAGATCTCGACTTAGTTTCACTCGTGGTAGGTCTTCATATATGCTCGTTGTGAGAGGAATAGGATATATATTGCGTGTAGGGAAAAGTTCTCCCAACTCGACTGGCCTAACAGGGGATCATACCTTGTGCAAGCCACAAGCTGGCTATTATCCATAAATTCTTACTGTAATATATAAGGATACGAGAGAGTATGGTTTGCCAGGACGTCAACAAACTTGGATTATATAATAAATATGACAAATTAACCGTTTAGATAGAGGAACATAACCCTTCTGATCCAATGAAGATTCAACCAAGATTCTGAAAAATTTGGCATAGTTCCTCCAGATCATGTCTAATATTGATCATAACGACTAAGAAAGACTCCTAAACCTAATGAATTAATGACTGACGACCCTGTGAGAAACGAGCCTGTTCTTATACCCAACTCAGTTTCTTATACTAAACGAAAGAGAAACAGAGGGAAAGACGTTGAACACTACCATCAGAAAATCGTGGTCCTGCTTACCGTACTTTCACATCGTCTTTGTATCATTTGAAGTGGCCCGGACTTGATTTTTATGGACAAGGTATGCATTGGAGAGGAGTAAAGCGAATGGGAAGATTATGCCGAGGAACTGGAAACCGTCCTGATCATCTGAGGTTCCGCAACGCAGATAACGGGTTTGACTAACTACCACACCCATGCTTCTTTCATCCATGCAGAGTGCTTCGGCCACGGTGTGTGCAATGGCGTGCCGACACACAAGCGAACTGTACTAGCTGCATGGATTTAGCCCACAAGGAAGTCAAGAGAGTGTGCCCATATAGTGTCGGCACGCAACTTCAGCTTCGCGATTGTAGACTTAGTCACGAGCAATATGCATTCAAAGAATAACCTGAGCTTTCTGTTGGAAAATATCCAAAATCGTGATGTGTCACCTTTAAGAAAATCGATAATTCAATAAGATCTCATCACAGTGTGATACGAGTAAGGAATGAATAGCATCGTTGGCGACACTGATCTTTGCATTTGTTTGAACTGATGATTAATTGTCTACAAGAATGGATCAATTTGATCTGACAGTGTTTGGGCTTGACCCCACTCGAATTGGCAGTGTTAGATCTCGACAAGTAGAAAGTTATCTCAATTAAATTAAAAAAAATTATATTCGAAGAGGACGGATTTCAATCTCAAGCTTCTGTTAAAAAATTTCACAAAATGTTTATGTCTATCGTTCAAATGGACTATAATAGCATAACAAAATGGACGAAATCGTAACCCTTAAACCAAGATCATTGCCAACTAATTGCATAAATATACGAAAAAATAGAGCATGCACTGTCAATATAAAAAAAAAACTACACAAACGGTCTCGTCTAACCTTGCTTTAAGTATTATCAATACACACTTCCTCAAATGAATGATGTATAAGACGTTTGTGTAAATTCTTTTGACATGGACGGTGTATGCTATGATTTCTCTGAAAATATTAATTTTCGAAATCAATTTAAGTCAGTAAAGCGGATTTGTCTCTCTGATGGAGCCCTTTCCAGATACGCGTTGGCTCAAGAGGAAAAGAAAAACGATATAGACACGCCAGCAGTGAATTTGCCGACAGCAATCACACAAACATGCCTGAGGTCTCTCTTCATGAAGCTAAGAACGAAGAAGAATGATTGTCGTGTTTAGTTTACCCAATGTACGTGTATTCTGATTTCACTCAGGCATATCATCAAACAGGTGGTAAGCACCTCGGCCAAGGGATCTAGATGCAGAAGTAGCACGATGATTCACATCCAAATCATCACAAAGGCAACACAGCAAGTTCAAATCATTAATAGAACCTCGATTACGGACGATTTTCGCATAAGTAGCTAGAGCGCTCGGCCTCTCTTCTTCTTGTACAAAGCAACAGAAACAGAGCATAGGTGATACCTTGAAGAAGAGTGAGAATCGACCACGAAAGATAATCGGATCAGAAAAAGAGGTCGTCGGAGACAACGACGAAGGAGAAACGGACAAGTTCAGAGCACTCCGACCAAACTGACCGTAAAACAAGTTCCAACAGAGCTACGGCCTGCCGGTGGACGATGATCGGAGATGATGCTAGCGGCGCCGGGAGGTCTGTTGGAGGTTGCCAGACGAAGCAAGAAGCCGAGAGAGATAATTTTCTGGACGTTCAGAAATCTCAGAGTCATCCCACCCCGTGTGCTCTCTGTGCTGAGTGCATGAGAGTCGTCGTGGCCGGCGATGGAAGACAAGCCACGGTGGCTACCGGTGGACTCAGGCGCCGGAGAGCGAGTGAAGATGGAGAGGCTTCTGGAAATTGAATATGTGGCGTCGTTGGCGCCACTAATTTTTGTACGTGTTTGAACCAATTAACGCCTACACGTATGGATCAGTCTGATCTGACAATTTGATCTCATCACAGTGTGATAATGAACATTGAATTTGTGGGCTTCTTGTTTGATCTTGACAAGAATAAACTTATCTCGGTTAAATAGAAACTAATTAAATTCAAAGAGGATAGATTTCAATCTTGAACTTTTGTTGAAGAATTTCATGAAATGCCTGTCTTTTGTTAAAATGTAACATAGGAATATGGTATAATAGAAAGAACAAAATCGTGACTTAAAAATCAAGATCAACTAATCATATGAGCATACTGAAAAATAGAGCATACACTACTCTCAAATCAATAGTGTACAAAACATCCGCACAAAATTATTTCTACATAGATAGTATATATTATAACTACGTCGAACATATATTACGTCTCAAAATTCGTCTCTTTAAAAATTTACCCCTCTTCACACCCATTTCAATTCTGTTTCTGCAAGCACCCAGACATGTGTGATCCTTCGCTAGTGTTTTATTTCATCATAATTGAGAGAATTTCATATATTAGTGGTGGATCGCGGGTTATGAACAACTTTAGGTGCTTCTGTCCTTGGAGCACGAAACTCCCGGTCCATTTAAGTTAATAATCACATCTAAAATACTAACATTTTAGAAAGAAATAAAAAGAGAATTCATAATACCTGATATGGAATTGCTAGTTTAGGTCGACGACAATGGCATACATACACAAGGAGGAATGAAGATCATCTGCTACGAACTGTGTGCTACATGAAGATCCTCACTTGGTTTATGGCCGTGCATGAGAAAAGAATATCAGAAATCCTCCCTCTCTCTCTCTCAATCTCTCTCTCTCTCTCTTTCTCTTGTTGCGTGTTTTCTCGCGTGCCTAGCCCAACCACGATAACCTCTAAAACCAGACACCGCCATCAGAGATGGAGAACTCCATCACTCCTTCCCTATCTTGGTTGACCCTCGACCTTCTCTCTCTCTCCCGAACACGCCGACCTTGGACTTGTGGCATTGTCGTGTTTGTGGATCCCGACGGAGATCAAGCTCCGTGTCGCCATTGTCAATGGTGGTGTTGAGAGAGAGAGAGAGAGAGAAGGAGAGAGAACTTAGCAAGCGATAGAGCGAGCTAGACAGAGGCCCGAGCTGATGGTGTGATGTGAACACAAACCGTGGCAAAGGATCTTTATGCCTTAGTGTGCAAATAAAAATTTCTTAGGCTGCATAAAAGTTGCATGAATTTCATGAACATAAAAGTTTCCTTAAAAGGAAAAGAAAATTGATATAACTTGGATGAATCCTGTGTAAGAATTTTCAAATATGGGCTTCATTAATTGAAATTAACTGAATTAGTTTGGTCCAATAAAGGTAAGATATATAAGTTCTTAATTAGTTTAATATGGAGCTGGTTAGTGTGGCCCGAGTATGGCCCGGCCAATAATGAGAGGGCCCGTGGTCGAAAACTATAAATAGCGCTCAAATCCCTCCCCTAACCTGATGATGCACAATCTGACTCACATACGGATCTAGGGAGAACTTTCTTCTCGTGAGTGGCAATCTCATTAGGCCAATGTTCTAACGAAGGGGATAGGGGAGTAGCACTTGAGTTTGTGTTTGGAAACCGCTGCAAATTCCGCGTCAAGTTCGATAGATTCCAAATCAGGTATGCGAATCGATAATTTCTCCATTAACGGGTTTCGGTTTCTGATTATGATGATCTTGGACGTGCCATTTTGGTGGCAAATATCTTGTATCAGAGCTTGCCATAGATTAGAACTGAAACATGCGGAATAGGACCGTTTTTGTTATGTTTGAGACGTTTTTACCCATTGTCGAAATTTTTTGTCGGATGAATGTAACATTTTTTTACATATTTTGAATCTACTTATTGAGATGAGAAGATTGACGGGCGGCATGTCACCGGATGAGGCCGCACGTGCCCTCACAAGCCTACACGCGCCGTGGGCGCGGTGGCACGTGACGGCCAGGCGCGGCCGTGCCTAACCAGTGTGTTTTCCACTGATAACCATCAGTAACCGGCGAATGACGTCAGCAGGGGCCGCGGATCCGGGTTGACCCGGATCCTGACCCGACCCGATCGTTGACCAAATTCGGATCCTGACCCGACCCGACCGTTGACCCAACCAGTCGGACCGGTTCGTTGACCGGTTGGACCGGCTGTTCAGATCGGTTTGACTAGCTGAACACTTGCGCACGCGCCGCGCCTTCCGGCAGAGCGTGAGTGCGCGTCCAACGTCTGTTTGGGATGTTCTTGGTACCGACGCGCTCGTATTGAGATTCTCTACATTATGGTGTATTTATTTTACATGTTTGAAGCTTTTACATATGTGAAAATATGTATAGAACCCTATATAAGCGTATTTTTAGGGTATTTTTGAATATTTTCTTGTATTTCTCAATGGTTTCGAAAATGCATATGGTAGCTCACATGTATATCACCACATAAGGACTGTATAGAGTGTAATTCATTGTCTATCAATGAATGGAATAATATAATTAGCATGACATGTAATTTCAGAGATATACGCCCTTGTCTTTACGTCTAGCATTATATGTATATAGTAAATGTGATACATAAAGTTCATATCTTTAGTATGAGGGATTTTCAAGGATTCAGTTGGGTAGTGACCGCCAAAGTGGCACACTTGATTGGGTTTGAGAAATATCGGTCTCATATTGTGGTGGGATGTCTCTTGTTCTATTGCGTGATCATACTCCCAAAGGAGGTGATCTTGTATTGGCTCGTGGAGTAGTACATGTATAGCATGTGCTTGAGAAATGACTAATCTTAGTAGTTCATACACCCAAAGGTGGTGATTTCACGAAAGATTAAAATATGTTCCCATGGCCGCTGTCCTGTGGAGAGTGTACAACTGCATGTCATATTTTCTGCCCAAAGGTGATTATGTGATGATGTATATAACTCTCTGGATAAGTACTCACATGATGCTGATTGTATTGTTTGTTTGTTTTCTAGTCACCTTTTCTGTAAATGGCAATTCCATTTCCATTGAGGACCTTGCTGGGTTGAACTTTAAGAAATGGAAAGGGGATTTTCTAATTGGAATGGAGCTGGCGGATGTTCACATTACTCTTACAAAGGATAAGCCGGCAGATATCATGGCCACTAGTACTGAAGCTGAGAAAATGGACTATGCTGCCTGGGAAAAGAGCAATCGGATTTACTTATTGACAATGAAGAAATCCATTTAAGAACACTTGAAAAGTGGTTTGCTAGCTGACTGTACTGCTAAAGAAATGATGGCAGCCTTAGAGGATAGAAACCGCATTTCATCTAATATTGAGGTTGGTACACTTCTTCAAAAGCTCTTCAATATGAAATATGATGATACTGCTTGAGTCAGAGATTATGTCCTTAGGATGGTAGACCTAAAGAAGAAACTTCAAGCTCTTAATGTTTCCATTTCTAATGCTTGCATTGTGTATCAAGCCCTGAATATCCTTCCACTTGATTTTGGGATTGTAAAGACAAATTACAATTCCCAAGATGAGACTTGGTCAATGAATGACTTGATAGCAAGGGTGGTGGCAGAGGAAAAGAAACTTAAGAAGGAAAAAGGGCATCTATCCTTGTATGTTTCTGGTTCTCACAAAAGAAAGGATAAGAAGTCCAGAAATCGTACTCATAAAGGTACTCATACACTACCGGTTAATCTGACAATATGGGTCTAAAGAAAACATCTTTCAAAAGGGATGGTGATCGCTGCTTCTTTTGTAAGAAGAAAGATCACATAAAGAAGGAGAGTGAAAAGTTCAAAGCTTGGTTGTCCAAACGTGAGCTTACAGGTAATGATTCTTTGACACTTGTTTGTGAATCCAACCTATCAGAAGCATCATCCAGTTCTTAGTGGCTCGATAGCGGTACAACTAATCAGGTTGTGTTTACCATACATGGATTCATAAATCAAAGGAAGCCAAATTAGGATGAGTCAAGACTCACTGTGGGAAATAACGAGAAAGCTGATGTTGTGTTTGTGGGAGATGTAATCTTAATTCTAGATTCTGGTTTTAGATTAATGTTGAAAGACACTTTTTATGTACTTTCTTTTAGACGGAACTTAGTTTCCGTATCGTGTTTGGACATGTATGGCTACTCTTTTGAAATCAAGAATAATGTTATTTCTTTGTTTCTTAATTCAAATAAGATTGAGTGTTGTAATATGTCAAACGGATTGTATAGATTGTGTTTGTCTCCCAATGACATATACGTCGCTTATACAGCTGAAAAGGTTATTTCCAAGAGACCACTATCTAAAGTTTATGCATTATGGCATAAATGGCTTGGTCATATCTCTAAGAATAGAGTAGAAAGGCTAATAAAGCTAACATCATGCCTGCTCTTAGAGATGACCTAGAGACATGCGTAGACTGTTGTAGAGGTAAAATGACCAAGATAAGGAAGAAAACTGCAGTCCGAAGTTCTGACTTATTGGAGGTCATTCACACTAATATAAGTGGACCATATACGTTAACCTTATGTAGAAATTTTTATTTCATCACATTTATTGATAACTATTCTTGATATGGCTATTTGTACTTGATTAAAGAAAAGTTTGAGTCTCTTGACAAATTCAAGATTTTTCGGACTGAAGTCGAGAAACAGTTGGGAAAGGTCATAAAGGTTGTTAGATCTGATCGAGGTGGAGAGTATTATGGCAAGCATGGCGATGCCGGACAACTTAAGGGGCGATTTGCCAAATACTTAGAGGATTCTGGTGTCACGCCCCGAACCCCACGGCGCGCCACATCCCTCGCCAAGGTTGATTTGACTGCGACATCCCAGGACGCGTCGCCGACCCGACGCACAACACAGAGACTTAAAGCACATGCGGAAGCAAATCAAAATCACCCGAACAATAATATACACATAACCAAGGATAGCCATACAACAACCAGCACGAATAATTACACTGGCAATGATACTAGGCACCAGACACAATATTCAATTGCAGCCCATGCTCATTAATCAAAGGCAGTTAAAGGCCACTACAATCGGTCGGGGGCTCCTTCCAAGAACACTTCGGTACGCCTGCCATCCTCAAGGCTGGGGGTCTGAAAAATTGGGATTTAAACAACAATGAGAATAATCTCAGTGAGTAATTCCCTAAACCTAAACTAGGCTAACGTGCACCTCCTGACAAGCAAATTAAACACACCAAGCAGTGTACCATTAAATCACCATAAAATCATAGGCTCACGGCCCAAATCATATATATCACCGCCCTGTAGGTTAGGCATTTATCAGCAATAAATCGACCCGAAGGCCCGGCCCGAAGGCCACAATTTACTTCGACCCGAAGGCCCGATCCGAAGGCCACAGTTTATAACGACCCGAAGGCCCGACCCGAAGGCCACAGTTTATTCCGACCCGAAGGCCATGACGCAAAGGTCATCAATAATTAAATCGACCCGAAGGCCATGACCCAATAGTCATCAATAATTAAATCGACCCGAAGGCCATGACCCAACGGTCATCAATAATTAAATCGACCCGAAGGCCACAATAATAAAATCACATAAGGTACGTGCATTTCGCACTCGCAATCCCAGCCATATCGAAACATAATATGTGAAATCACATGTAATGGCATCATACAAGTCCCAACGCCAATATGTGCCCATACCTAGCATGCAAAAATGTGTGTCTGCAGTTCCACTCTCAGGCAACACTGCGACTTTTAACAAGCATGCAAATCCACTCAAAGACATGAAATTAAATCATGTCAAGTCATGCTCCAACAATGCCATGACTGGTTCCAGTAGCAATTCAATATATTTAACTTAGTCATGACATACCCTAATAACACAGTTTAAAAGCAATTAAGCTTAAACATACCAATGGCACATAATTCTCGTAAATGACCCATCCAAGTTCACAAATTCGGGTCCACTTTACTACTTCCTTTCTCGGCCCATCAAGGCACGCAACATAACATTCCCACATCCATCACCAATGAGCCCACATATCAGTCACTAAATCAAGTAATCACGACATATTTATAATTTCTTTAATTAAGTCCTAAATAATCCGAATTTAGGCAAATAAATCTCAATAATTCTTACCCATGAACAGCCCACCATAGGATGTTAAACCGCATCAAAATCGGCATCTAAAGCTTCCAATTTATCACATATATCACCACAATTAAGTCAGCCCACCAATCAAATCCTAAACCACTTAATTAGCCTCTAATCATTCGCGCCTCGTCCCGGTTCAGTATCAGCATGGGCAACCCCCACACGGGCCTCTCTAGCCCAATAAATCTCCTCAAAAAGCTCCATTTGTCTCCCCAAAATATCGCCCAAGTTAGCCACCACGAGAACCAAACTAGACGCGCTCTATAATTCACAATTGAACCCGAATTTAACTCGAACTCGGGCCGCTTCAATTCAATGCTACCAGCCATCGCACTGCCCAATCTGAGCCTCTGAACCTCAATTAAAAATTATCACACTAAGCCTCGGAGCAGCCACAAGATCAGCCATCATACGATCCACAATTTTCATCCGCCAAGTCCACAATTTCTATCCGAATCGAAGCACCCAAGCTCAGTCGACCCACAGCATGCTACGGGCCTTTAAATCTCGATTAAATCCTTTCACTAAGCCTCGAGATCAGCCACAATATCCGCCTCTAATAATTATCACAATTTAACCCCTAAAACACCCTAATTACCCCAAAAACCAGTCTAGAAATGCAATTTATCCTAATTAGGGCTTAGGGTCAAACTCACCGGGTGTCCTAAGCTTCAAACCGAGCCGAACACGCGGCGATGACGGCTGGACAGCGGCGACCTCTCGCCGGAATAGTAACGGCAGCGGCGATTCCGGCGAACGGCGCGAGCCTAGGCGATGGTTTAGACGATTCCACGACCTAGAGAAGGAGAGAGAGACACGGTCAGAGAGAGAAAGAGAAATGGGGCAGCTGGACGACTGGGTGAGGTGGCGGATCCGCGCCGGAATAGTAACGGCGGCGGCGGGGCTCCTCCGGCGATGGGCCTCTCACGGCCAAAACAGAGAGGAAGAGAGAGGGAGGAGGCTCACGGGCAGAGAGGAGAGAGGAGGGACTGTCGGCCAAGGAGAGGGGGACGGCGGCCCACGGCGACCTCGCGGCGGCGACGGGGCGGCGCGGCGAGCTGCAACGGCGAGGAGAAGTCCAGAACAGGGGAGGTGCCGGGGAAGAAGAAGAACAGGAGAGGGGAGGTGGTGGCGGCCAAGGGGGCATCAGGGCGGCGGAGGTGGCTGAGGGGAGCGGCTGGGTGGCAGAGGCGAGGCGGCGGCGGCCGGAACGGCGGCACGCGGCGGCGGCGAGGCTAGAAACCCTAAACAGGGGAGGCTTCGGGGGAGAGAGAAACAGGGGGGAAAAGGGTCGCGCGGCGGCCGGGAGTGGCACGACGGCATCTCGGGTGGTCGGAGGACGAGGGGGCCGGTCGGCGGACGGCTGGGCAACGCCGGATCGCGGCGGACGCCGCGGCGAGCTGCTGTTCGCGCGCTCCGCGAGCAGACCGGCGACGGGCGGTCGCGGCGACGGGCGGTCGCGGCGACGGGCGGTCGCGGCGACCGACGGCGACGCGGCTTGGTCGAGGCGACGGTGGCGAGGCTGGGGGCAAGCTAAATCGGCGGTCGGACGGTCCGGCGAGCAGTGGCTGGGGCAGCGGAGGTCGGGCGAGCGAGCAAGCAGAAGCAGAAGCAGCGGCCAAGAGGACCCACGAAGAAGAAGAAGAGAAGAAAGAAAAGAAAAAGAAAAAGAAAAGGGAGGAGAGAGAGAAAAGGCAGGTCTGATGGACAGGTGGTGGTGACGCGCGCAGAGGAGACGTGCACAGAAGGGGGAAGACGCGGCAGAGAGGAGAGAGGAGAGAGAGAGAGAAAGGAATTAAAAAAATTATACTCAATCAAATATTAAACGCACACCGAAGGTCCAAATTCAAAACCTAAAATGGTCTACCGGTCCAAAATAAGCCTCGCACATAAAAAGGGACAAAGGCCAAATTAATTAAACCAAATTTTAACGAGGGAGGTCTACTAGTCCAAATTCGCACCTGGTCAAAACTCCCCCTTTTTCCATTATTCCTGAAAATCTTGATACTGGCCACATTAATATTGACACCGTCCAATTTATTTCGTCCTGAAACTCCCGAAAATCGACTGCCAAGTTCGGGATCTAAATAACGGCCAAAATTGATCGAGTGTGATTCTAGCGAAATCTCTAATTTAAAATGATAACCGGGAGTGATCAGTTCCCGGGCGAGATTTTACTATAAGCACACTGACAAATTACGCGTTTTATAAATCCCAAAAATGGGCCGAAATTCGGGATGTCACATTTGGGATAGTGGATCAGTTTACTATGCTTGGGAGTCTTGAGCAAAATGGTGTAGCCGAAAAGCGCAATCGCACCCTTATGAAAATGGTGAGGAATATGATTAGTGGGACAAATTTACCTGGTTTTCTATGAGGTGAAGCTTTGAAAATAGCTTTGTACGTTCTGAATCGTGTACCTGCTAAAGCTATTCCATTGACTCCTTTTGAGTTATAGACTGGACGTAAGCCTAGCTTAAACCATCTTAAGGTTCGGGGATGTCCTACAGAAGTGAAGTTATATAATCCAACATTAAGTAAGTTGAACTCCAGAACCACTCGGTGTTACTTTGTATCTTACCCGGAACGTTCGAAGGGATGTCGGTTTTATAATCCCAATGGAGGCACAAGAATTATGGAGTCACAGACAGTAAAGTTTCTGGAGTTTGATGTGACTGAAGAAAGTAGCTGCTCACAGACTATTGAGGATAATAGTACCGTGGGTAATGTTGTATCTTTATCTCTTCCTATACAGATAATTGTGGAGACTCCCACATCACAGACTGAACCTATTAAGGCTAAAGATCCTATTGTCGAGACAGCTCCTAATGAAGTTCTTCAAGGCTCTCAGGTGCAGAATGAGGTTGTTGCTGCTCCAGTAAGGAGATTCATTAGGGAGAGACGATCAGCTATACCATCGGACTATTTAGTCTATATAAGAGAGCAAGACTACGATATCGGTTCTATGGCTGATCTAGTGACTTATGCGAAAGATGTTTCTTGTCTTCAGTCGGAATTGTGGTTGGATGCAATGAGAGATGAAATACAGTCTATGAAGTATAATGTCGTTTGAAAACTTGTTGAATTACCCGAAGATCATAGACCCATTGGCTGTAAATGGGTGTATAAGACTAAAAGGGACTCCAAAGGAAAAATTGGAAAGTTTAAAGTAAGACTGGTAGCCAAGGATTTCACTCAAAAAGAATGAGTAGACTATGAAGTAACTTTTTCTCCAGTCTCTTCTAAAGATTCTTTCAGAGTGATCATGGCATTGGTAACTCATTTTGATATGAAGTTACATCATATGGATGTTAAAATTGCCTTTCTCAATGGAGACCTTAATGAAGAAGTCTATATGATGCAACCCGAAGGTTTTGCAATAGATAATTCAAATACGCTTGTATGTAGACTGAAAAAGTCTATTTATGGTCTCAAGCAAGCTTCTAGACAATGGTACTTGAAGTTTCATAATATTGTCGCTTCATTTGGTTTTGTTGAGAATAAAGTAGATCAGTGTATATACTGCAAGCTCAGTAGGAGGAAATTCATTTTCCTTATACTCTATGTGGATGATATCCTGCTTGCGAGCAGTGACCTTGATTTACTGCATGAGACAAAGCGGATGTTGTCAAAGAACTTTGATATGAAGGACCTTGGTGAGGCGTCTTTTGTCCTTGACATTGAGATTCATAGAAATTGTTCTCGTTGACTATTGGGTTTATCTTAAAGGGCATATGTTGATCATATCTTAGAAAGATTTAACATGCAGCAATGCAAGTCAGGAATTACTCCTGTCATTAAGGGTGATAAGTTGAGTCTGTCACAATGTCCTCATTCAGATTTTGAGAAAAGCCCAAATGAAGAATGTACCTTATGCTAGCGTAATTGGGTTATGCTAGCGTAATTGGGAGTATTATGTATGCTCAAGTATGTACAAAACCAGATATTGCTTTTGCAACAGGACTTCTAGGCAGATATCGATCAAATCCAGGATAAGATCATTAGGTTGCTATGTAACATCCTGAATTTCGACCCGTTTTCGGGACTAGTAAAGTGTATATTAATTCTCGTTTAATTTTAGTAAGTCTCGCCCGAAATTGAGCTCTCTCGGGATACTAACATATAAGGAAAGGCTAAATAGGAATAGGTACGTGGACCGGGGACCCGATCGTGAGTTGGGTACCGATTTCGAAAAACGCCGAGGGAATATTTTGGACCAAATATGGGCCAATATTAGGAAGGTGACGGATTCGATTCAGCCGACAAGGTACGATTGGATCGCGGGTGGTTCCGCATGACCGAGAGTACACATGGCGAACGACTATCGAACTAACCTGAGTGATTGAGACCTCCGATACTAGTGGTAATTCCTCGTGTTCTCCCGAAAATCGAGGCCATCACAATGTGGACAACCCTAGATCGATACGCGTAACCGCTAAACAGCCACCAGTTAGTGAGAGGCCCTAAAATTTTAAAATGAGCGAAATTGATTGCGAAATTGGACCCGAACTTCTATGTTGAAATTTTGTAGACGTTACAACTATTTTGCAAGACCAACGTCATTTTGGTGTAGCCATGTATGTTTGGGACCAATCTAGCAAGAAATTGGAATTTCGACCGAAATTGAGAAAAATTACGATTTTGCCCCTGTGGACTCCAATGTCTGATTTCGAGGCCGTATGCGGTTATTTTTCGCGGCCGATGTCATTTTAGGGTGGCCACGCATGTTTGGAGTGCTTACGGGCGAAAAATGGAATTTCGGCCCGAAAGTGAAAAATTGACCCTTTTGCCCCTCAGACTTTGCAGTCGATTTCCGAGGGCTTAAAAAGTGAATTTCGCGAATCCGACGCTATATTATGTTGGCCACACACATATGGAACACGTATGTGTGAAAAATGGAATTTCGACTCGGGACCGAAAAAATAACCATTTTGCCCCTAGGCCAGTATTAATTCCGAATTTTGGGGAAAATTAAGGAAGTAATAAAAAGGGATTATCAGCTCAATTATTGGACCTAAAGACCATTTTACCCCTGCATTATTAGATTTGAACGAATATAAACCGTTGGATTAAGGGTATTTTGGTCAAATGGCCCGGATCGGCGACACGTGTCCCCCACCAGCCCACATATTTGACCAGATTGGACCCTCTCTCTCTCTCTCCTCACCCCTCATTCGGCCACCATCTTCCTCGAACAGCCTCCCCTCCGCCGGTCCTCCTCTTCCGCCGATCGTGAGCAAGCCGCCGGCCGCCGCTCGCCGTCCGCCGGAGCTCGCCGCCGCCCCTCGCCGGAGACCATCTCACCTTCACCCTCTCGACCCCCATCTCTCTCTTGTTCTCTCTCTTTCCCGTTCGGTGAAGGCCACCGAACCGCCGTGAGTCACCGCCGATGCCGTCGCCGTCGTCCACTGCTCTCCCGCCGCCCACGTCGCCGTCTGTCTCACCCTCACCGACCCTCTTTCCCTCTCTTTCCCGTTCGCCCATCCGCCGTACGGTCCGGCCAAGGCATCGTCCGTACCGCCGGCCACCGGGAACCACCGCCATCGCCGCCGTTGGAAACGCCGCCACCGGTTCCACCGTTTACCAATTATCGGCCGCCGTTTCTCGTCGTCGCGAGTTCGACTTAGGTGAGTGTACCTCCTAAACCCTGGTTAGGACTGGCGATGCATTTTTCTAGATTGGTTTGGGTGTTATCGGTGTTCATTAGGAGGAATTAGTGTACCGGTTGGTGAGAATAATTGTTGGTGTGATATTGGGAGATTATTAAGAATTAATTGGGGACGAATATAGGCCGCAAAGTGGCTGGTTCGCGGCTGTCCATTTGGTGGATTAGTGGACTGGATCGGGCTATTGGGAATTTATTAGTGAAATTGCCGAGACGGCTTAGGATAATGGCCTGTCGGTTGTTTTGTGAATTAATTGTGCTAAATTGTGAGATTTGGTAAATGCCATGTTGCGTGCTCGTGTGATCGAATCGTGCGAAGTGTGATTGGCCAATTGATGGCTTGTAGTGAGTGTTGTATTATAAAGTGTGATTTTGGGGCGCACGGTACTAATTGGCCAAGTGAACACGTGTTTTGTGAATTGGACACTGTGGATTGACTTTAATTGAACTGTGTGCCCGTGCCTATGTTATGTGAATGCTCATGTTGCATTGAATTGCATTGTATGGCCACGCATTGTGTATGCCGAGAATGAGGCATGAAATGAAAAGTATGCGAGAATGCATGCCCGACATGAGCGTGTGATCACCTAATTACACTATGCGTACTACACGGGGTTCAGAGAAAAACTGGTTGTGTGTATGTGTGATCACAAATGCCGTCCTCATGCACTTTGTAGCAGGTCGTAATGAATAAAATTGAGCATTGAGCCAGTGTGCGGTGTGAGCCAGTATGACGCATGACATGATGATGACATTGCATGCATAGAGATGCATGGGCCAGTGTGCAAATGTGCAAAACTCGGTGAGTGGCATGTGAAATGAACACTGTTAAGTATGAGCATGCGTATGGCATATGTGTGAGATCGTGTGCCACGTATGTGCCATGATTATATATTGAATTGATTAACCTGTAGGGTCAAACAGGTGAGTAATCTAGGCCAAGGGCCTAGGTCTGGGATTGACTGTGTATATTGTCACCTTGTTGTTTTGTTTTACTGGTCAGGAGATTGCATGTTAGTCTAGCCTAGGTTTAGGGATTATACTCGCTGAGATTCGTCTCACGGTTGTAATAATCCACATTTTCAGACCCCCGTCCCTGCCCATACCGAAGAATTCCACACTTTTTGGGATCCCTACTCAGATCCAACAGTCAACCAGCGTGTTTCCATCGGGTAACGGGGAAGCGTATGTAAGATACTGATCGGTCGTTTTTATGGATGTGGGAGAGTATTTCTACCAGACTCAAGAATACCTAGCTTGGTGTTTGTGGGATGCGAATGGGAATATAGGTCGACCACTTCAGACCTTCGATACCCCGTTGGATGAGAATGGCTTGATGATACCGATAGTTGCTGATAGCGAGGTGATCGACCCTCATAAGGCTCACGACGAGAACGTCCAGGATGAGAATATGAATGGGGAGCCACAAGTGATAGTCGAAGACCCAAATCAAATGGAAGACGACAAGGTTGAACCGGAAGATATGGAGATAGACCCTGAAGAGGACGGAGAAGTAGCTGAGGTAGGAGATGATGTGTAGATAGGAGAGGATGAGGATCTAGGCTGGTGCCTCGATCCTGAATTGGAGCTGGATTCTGAAGAAGAGCGATTAGCAGCCCAACCCATGGAATCGGAGGAATCAGAGGCCAGTGATGATGTCCCAGAGGAGAGTTCAGAGGATCCCACTGAGTCATCAGATCCGGACTAGGAACCTTAACTTAGGTTTTAGGTCCTAGCCAGTAGGGAAGCATGCACCTTTTTTACTATAGTCTTTTCTTTAGATGACCCGTTTACCCTAGCCTCTTGCCCCTTTTTGACCCAGTGGCGGTTGACTATGTTGCTTACTGTGTTGGTTTCTTTTGTCTTGTAAATCGTAATTAGTAAAAAGGTTTTCCTTGTAAATGAAAATGTATATTTATAGTTATGTTCTGGTTTGTTGGTTGCGCTATCCTTGGTCTCGTGTAATTATATTGTACGGATTTATTATTTGTTGCTTCCGCTTGTACTTGATCTCTCTTCGAGGTGTTGGGTCGGCGACGCTTTTTGGGACGTCGCACTAATATCGACCAAGGTAGGGATGTTGCGTGTCGTGGGGTTCGGGGCGTGACATGCTACCAAGAAGGTTTTGATGTACTTAAAGAGGACAAAAGACTATATCCTGATTTACAAACATGTTTAGGACCTACAGCTGGTCGGATATTCGGAGTCCGAATTTGCTGGCTACTAGGATGAAAAGAAGTCGACAACGGGTTACATCTTTAAGTTAGTAGGATGTGTAATATCATGGAAAAGTGAGAAATAGAAATCAATGATATCCTCTACCATGCAAGCGAAGTTTGTAGCATGCTTTTTAACCGCTACTAGGGCAATTTGGCTCCGGAACCTCATTAAGGAGTTGATCGTATTTGATTTTGTGGATAGGTCCGTGCAGTTATATTGTGACAATAACTCTGTAGTGTTGTTTATTAACAATAACAGATGTCTCAAGGAGTCTAAGCATATGGAGGTCAAGTACCTGACTATAAAGGAAAAAGTTTAGAATGGTGACATTGCAGTAGAGCACATTTCGACAGATGATATGATCGCAGATCCACTAACTAAAGGCATTTGCCCTTGTGTATTCGATCAACATGTCATTAACATGGACTTAGGAGTATCATTGGATATTGTTAATTAGTGGGAGCTGTTTAGTTTTATGTTGCTCTTATGAAATTTGTATTTGATTTTGCTACATTTTGTAATATTTGAATATGTATAAACTCTTTTACATTCAATGAGGTATTTGTGAATGTAGATTTATCAAGTTGAGTACACATATTTGATGAAAATCTCGCGGCATTATGTAAACTTTGAGTACAGGCTATGGGGCATTCTTAGTATTAGCCTTAACAATATGTCTTATTACATATAAAGTACAGTTAACTATCAAGGTAAGACATATGAAGGTTCGTTGGAACCATGAAGGATATTCTGTGGTGACACACTAGGTTTTGTGACACTTAAGGAGAGAGAATTTGGACTAATAAAATGGACAACACGTGAAGTATCACTCATTATGAGGTATTGTCCATTTGACACACTACCATATTGAATCCATATTAGTAAAGTTGAAAGCACTCGTGACCATGGAAGGCTCTGCATGAGTACATGCAGTTACCGCCATGATTCGATGTTCGAGACTTTATAGGATCGGATTGACTATTAAGAATAATCTTTAGACCAATATAAGAGTGCGCACATAGTTCTGTTTCAATTAATATCGCCCAAGTGGGAGAATGTAAGAATTTCCTAATGTGGGCTTCATTAATTGAAATTAACTGAATTAGTTTGGTTTAATAAATGTAAGATATATGGGTTCTTAATAAGTCTAATATGAGGCTGGCTAATGTGGGCTGAGTACAGCTCGACCCGTAATGAGAGGGCTCATGGTCGAAGACTCTATAAATAGCGCTCAAGTCCCTCCCCTAATCTGATGATGCACAATTTGACTCACATACAGATTTAGAGAGAATCTTCTTCTCGTCAGTGGCAATCTCATTAGGCTAGTGTTCTAACAAAGGGGATAGGGGAGAAGCACTTAAGTTCGTGTTCGAAAAATCGTTACAAATTCCGCGTCAAGTTCGATAGATTCCAAACCAGGTACGCAAATCGATAATTTTTCCATTCATGGGTTTCGGTTTCTGATTATGGTGATCCTGGGCGTGCCATTTTCGTGGCCAACATCCTGACCAGTCAGGCATCATCTAGAATTTTTTATTATTTAGTAGAGTTTAAATTAGACCACATTTTCACTTTTATTTTTAAAAATGATCCTCCATTTTTCTAACTCCAACTTAAGTTTTTTTCACTGTTGAAGGGTGATTCGGTCCTTTAAGTTAATCTAAGATGCAAATTGGGAATTTCAAACATCGAGCGTGCAAACTGGTGTGTGAACTGGGAACCAATTGTGAGGAGGACATTTAAAATTTTATACAGATTGAATTCATGGTGAAAGAATATTTGATACAATTATACCTTATGTGAATTTCAGTGGATAAGCAAATAGAAAAAAGACATTAATAAAAAAATATATTTTACTTTATACAAGGCAATGAGATGAGGGGTTAGCAAGGACGTCATGAAATTTTGTCTTGTATGACAAATGCCAAATTCGCCTGTTCAAGAAATGGAAGAGGAACAAAACTCGAAACAGTGAAAACAAGGATGATTCACATTAAATCAAGATTCTAACGCTCATTGAGAAACACAAAGCTATTTTTCCATATAACATAGTTATGGCTGGATGATTAGTTGAAATTGCTCCAAAGTTTAATAAAAGATAAAACTTATTTGACGTCATGAATGACTAAGTGATCAGCGACCTAACCTAAAATACAAATAATAAATGATGGAGTGCCTTACGACAGTGAGTCCTTTTCATAGCCAAATCCAATTGTGTTTTTCTCTGTAGTAAATAAAAGTGAATCAAAGAACTACATATATGATGATATCTATATCACATAGAATCACACTTCTGTTCATGGGGATTTAATGTAGTTTGAGGA
The DNA here is from genome assembly GCA_031216235.1 of Syzygium jambos. Taxonomy (NCBI): domain Eukaryota; kingdom Viridiplantae; phylum Streptophyta; class Magnoliopsida; order Myrtales; family Myrtaceae; genus Syzygium; species Syzygium jambos. The sequence goes on along the minus strand of CM062226.1, from coordinate 5,893,069 downwards.
TCATAACAAGTGATCTGAACGTGTCGTTTATCTAAAAGATCTATGATGGAGAAAAGTACCACAAATTGGAAGCTTACGCGAAAGCTTTGGATTATGTCTACCGAAACTAAGGGGTTCAACAACTCTGGCAAAGCCAAGCTTGGCAACGTTGATTGCTTCGGCCATGGAGTGTGCGATGGGGCACTGACCCAATCGGACTGCGCCAGCTTGCCCACATAACGCCAAAGTGCAACTTCAACTTCAAGATTGCAAAATCAAACACAAAGCATACGATTTCACCGAGTATCTCAAGATTTGCAACCAAAGATCAATTCATATTTCAAAGGGGGAAAAAAAGGTTTGGCACTCCCTGGCTTTCTGAGGTTAACCCCTTCTCCTACCTACTCTCTAAACTCTCACTATGTCAAACGCTCATTACAGGTCCACATGTTGGACATGTCAAATTCTGATGCCAACATGGTAATGTCTAAGCAAAATGCTTAATCACTTATTGTACTCGTTGTGGTTATACCCAACATTCATGTTACCTACATGTTTTACTCACTGGATCACATCTATCCATGCAACAACTCCTCCACTTTGTAAGGGCTGGACGGATCCACAAGATAATTGGTACTATAGGATGGCAACATACTGTTCTTGATCACAAAAGCATATGACCTATATAATGCCTAACCAACTATATACTACAAAGCATAGACGAGGATGTTAGTCAATCGAGGACGTTGTAATTTCATGGCTAAGAGTATTCACGAGAGAAGTCGATGGGACAATAGATGGAATATGTGCCACACATTTGCACAAGAGACATAAAAGTAGCGGCCTAATCTACGTAATTGACCCCCATATATAGACAAAACTGGCTAACTCAACTTCAGAGAGATATGTACTAAGAACACAAATAAAGTAGCAGTCTTAAAAATACACCTATATACAGAACACAAACCGTACACATCATTAGCTCTTTTCTATAGTGCATCAAAGTGACCTGACCATGCTGAACATAATCTACAACGGGCAACACTTTGGGTCCATAGGCAAACTACAGTGAGCATCGTCCTAAACGACTTGAGCGTTAAGATGGTGAATCGTGGGTACAATTACTATAATGAGTATAATGATTCCACCTCGGCATGCTGCATGCATGGAGGGTGCGATGGTGCGCTTCAAGACCTAGGTTGTACCGCATGCATTGATTTTGTGATAATTCAACTCAAGCACGGCGCAGCCACGCTATCACACTCAAATTCGACTCAAGGATTGTAGAGTTAGTTACGAGGATTATTCTTTCACCGAATGATGTCGCAATATTGCGAAAATAAGGGATTGTAGTAGAGCTCGATGTGAAGTTATTATTCAGCCAGATGATGGAACATTGCCCCTGTTGACACTTACATTTTTTCCGGCAAGTTGAACATGCATTTTTGTAAAAATAAATAAATTAATTAAAAATAGGTAACAAAAAAATAAAATAACGACAAAAGAAGAAGAAGAAAGTAATGGAAAAAGCTCCAATACAGTCATAATTGAAAGGGCCTGGTCCGGTATGTTGAGCCTGATCCACAATACCAAGCCCATCGGAGCAAACCTCGGCCCGTCAACCCCTTTGCGCTAGACCACATCAAGTACAAGCCCGTATACAATTTCACTCAACGCAGGCGTTCTTGCCATTTTCGCTTGTTATAAAATTTTCACCTGAAATTTTCATGAAAGGCATATGCGTACGGACGTACAGCACAACCACAATGAAATCATGTAAATACATAATATAATATACATACAGAGGCCAGTAAAAAGGACAAAAAGAACAATGAATCCATGATGAATGACCCTTCATCGAGAAGGCCTTCTGTTTCGGATGACTGGCCATTCATGTGAAATTGCATTAACATACTCTGATCGATTAACATTATTCGTTGTCTTTTTTGTCACATTTTTTGTTCTTCAATTACGACGAGAACCCACAAGCTGTGTGAAGTAATCGATTCTTTGGAGTATGGAGATTTTCGAGTAGATAACTGAATCGCTCGTGAGTACGCTTTGTAAGAAAGAAATACAATGATTGGAACTCAAGCGATGTAAAGAAAGAGATGCAAACAGGGAAAAAGATAATGAAAACATTTCGTTCGGATAAAATCGCAAGTTGAATTGCATGATTCCAACATAATTGCATAAAAAAAGAAAAAAGGTTCGAGAGTCCGACTGTACATTTCGCAAGAGTTTTAGCCCATTACTCTCTTTTTTTTTCCCTTCAATTTTATTTAGTTCAAAATGGTCATGAGAGCAAAATCGTTAAATTATCATAAAGGTATTGCAATTCTGATAGTTATGAGGAAACGATTTCATCTTTGGTATATAAAACAAGATGAGTTTATGTGACTAGAAAAGTGACACATATCGAAACGTATTAATATCAACACGCCTTGCGAAAGTTTTAGGGGCTTAAGATCCTATATTAATCTATAACGCGTGAGAGATAAGCAACGCGGGCAAATTGTCTTTCGCGCGATCACGAGATTGATCGAAAGAAAACGTGACGGTGAGATATCGAATTTTACAAAGAGGCCGATCTAAATAGAATGAATATCCGGTAAAAAAGGACCTCGACTCGGATAAACTGAAGCGTGACATGATGGAAATGCCGATCTTGACAATGTTGTTAATCAGATCCATTTAGCCAAACGTAACATGTATGTGCTGTTTAATGTTTGATGGCCCATCTGAAAACGAGTGCCAGTATCTTTACGCGCGCTCGTGGAGGAAGAAGGGAATCGAGGCTCGCGACGAATTCATCTTATGATATCATCATCTCTCTGCACACGTCTCGTATCGGCATTCCATAGGCTTCTTCATCGCTTCTCCTTCTCTATCGTCCTTCAGACACCGTTAGCCGCCACCGTAGCTGCTCCACCATCACCGGTTTCGCAGGATGGGCGTAAGTGAACGATCCTTGGTCGTTCCCCCTTCACCAGCCCCGATCATCGAGGTCGACACCTCCAGGAACTTTTTGTCCGATCCGATCACCGACCAACATCAAAACCTCTCTCACCGAGGTAAATTCCGCACACTCTGTTTCTGCCGCTTATGAACGAAACAGAAGCCGGTGAGCTTTAGCTAATGTTTGCGAGTGAATCTGTTGGGATCGAAGCTCCATTAACAACCCGGACTTGTACTGTTGTTGGTGTCGTGATGATCCGAAAGTGAGTCGTTGCTTTGTGTTTTGCGTATAAGCTCCTCGATTTAAATGCATGTCACTTGTTTGTGTCATTTGTATCAGGTCGTAGGTATATGATTTGATTCTCAAAATTTCTTTCAAATTATCAAATTTTTTTTTTGAAAGATATTCAATATCTTGACGTCCAATTTGATACATACAATTTCATGAATCCATATTTGTTTTAAATCCAATTCAAACAAAATATAAAAGTATCGCGTGGCAAACCCATCCACGAGCTGAAATAGCCACATATCGGGATTTAGCATGTTGAGTTGAGAATCGAGAATAAGGGATCATGGAAATTATTTCTCTTTCTAATTAATTTGGATCGAATTATCTTAATTGATAGTTGTATTAACATCTTATTTAATGTTTCGGTTATGCTAACAAGGTAATTTCCACTCAAAGTGAATAATATATTAGAATAAAGATTCGATATCGGTTAGGCACATTTTGTGTATAATCGTTGGGTTAGTTTCTAACTTCCTTCATAACAGCGTAACCTCAAACGAGGATTGATCCTTTTACATTTAGGTCGGCTCGGGTTCGAGTTTGTCGAGTTTGTAAGTCAGCTCGAGTTTGGATCAGGTCAGTTTTCTAGTGGATTGAATGACTTTGTCGATCAGAAATCACAACCTCTGGAGAGAAGCTGAATTGATAGGTGGCGCTTCACGGGCTTCCATGTCGGCCTATGGTATATGGCCATGCGCTATTATGGAAGTTGAGATTCGGGGGAGTTACATGTCTGAACATCAACAAGATCGCAATCACACAAGTAGCCGAGGCAATACGAGCAACCTCAGGTTTGCGGATATACTTAAATGTAAATTGTGGATGACAGCCTTGCTGCAGCAAGAGCAATTATTCGAGATCATCATCAAGAGTGCGGTTCTACCTAAGCTTCTTGGCTATCAATCATGGGCTCGGCTTGACATAGTTCGGAGAACGGATTCATGATCTCGAACGGTGAGGGTAGAATTGCATTCTTCAATTGCAGAGTCACAAGAGTGATCTCTCGCAATATCACAACAACTTATTAGAACAATCAGTTAACAGAGAACCTAAAAAATGAAAAGATTGCAACTAGCTCAAAAAAGAGAACAAAGACGAAAAACAAGTGCATTTTCAATGGGTTTGAGCTGATAATATGGCATAAAGTGACGCTTCCGGTGTTCATCTCAATTCAACCTGAATCAGGTCCTTACCAGCCACCACGTTGTTCCTATTGATGAGCTCAAACATGCAGACATCGCCTTTACTCAGACGAGTTTCTCTTGCAAACGTTGACCAGCCACTGGAGAAGTTCGCAGGGCAGTATTGTTGATAGGTGCTGAGCTGCACAGGCCCCGATCCGTTGGAATTCTACAAGGCGCGAGACACACGTCTCTCTATGAATCTCGCAAGGAATACTCTGCCCATGGAGATAACTTCTCCACTTCATTGGGTCATTTTAGGTTCAGTTTGGATAATATCGGTTCAATATCGGTCCAATGGTTTCAAATCAATCGCCTATACCGATACACACGCAAACATAAGGTTATATTATGATTACTGTTCTGATTGCCTTTTTACCAAGTTGCATTACTCGGTCATTAGAATGGTTGGTTGGCCATGAACACTTCAACAAAAATAACACGTCATGTGATTTCATTTTTGAGAAAAGCTGGTGATGAATAGAGATTGGGGCGGTACAGCTTCTTCCTTTCATGACAAGAGATTGCCAAATCACCTTTTTGAAAAAGGGATACTCTGTTTCAAATTCTCTAGCTTTTTCAAGGGCAGTGAGAAGCCTTGGAAGAGTAGAACAATGAAAAACCGGCTCAGCAGGGCTCACTTGACGTTTAGGCTGTTTGGTCTGATCTACAGTATGGACAAGGAGAATTATCATGGGCGCATATGTGAACTTTTTCGAGTTACTACAAAATGATTTAGCCCGCTCTTCGTGTTAGACATTAGTATTAACTACAGTTTGGGCCACCCAAAAACCTTTTAAGAATTTGAAAAGTGACTAAGAAAAGCATGTCATGTGCACATACGCAACTTATAAAACGGCAAGTCATACCTCCAAATTATCCCGAGGAGCAATTCGGAACTTCTGTTACTCTTTGACGTTCAAAGCTTAGTCCTTTTTGGCTCCAAGCATACTTATTTGAAAAGTCGCATCAGTGAGCGTGCAATTTAATTATTACGAAACTCACAAATTGAGAAGTAATTCAACATCTCGGAAGGCTGATAAGAAGGCAAATGCAATTTATCCCTTAGTTTCCAACATGGCGAGGAACCCTCTGAATCTTCAAGGTCCATAGAGGTCTTCAGAATCTTGCTGGTTTTCTTGAGTGCATGTCCTTAAGAATTCACAAGGAACGCTCTGTCCATGAAGACATTTGATCAGCCGATATGTGATAAGACATAGGAATGCAAGCACACACTAAAGAGAAATGGCAAACAAGATGCACATGTATGCTAGTATTTGCTAGTTTCCAGAGTCCATATTAGCAGTCTAAGTGGCTTAATGAGAGTGTTTAATCACAACTTGCAATCTGAAAACAAAGTATCCCAATCCTGTGCTCTTAGACTAATAGGCACATGCAGTCAATATAGAAACATGCATGAATCTGGTGGATATCTGAGTCACCAATCTTGCACTGCAATATGCATCGAACAAACATGAAAAGCTGCACTAAGGGTCCTAGATGGATACATATACAAATCAAGCAAGTAATCTTCTTTTCCCTAGCAAAAAAGAAATCTTCTTCTCTTCTTTTCATACCACTGAGGTGGTTGGACGAATTTTTAAGGTCTAGGGTCGAACTGCCTTCCCTTCATTTCCGATCGCGAGTTTGAACCTGCTTGCAATAGTAGCTCTCGTGAATCAGTTGTTGCAAGGGAGCAATATCCAACTAGTGTTGCCGTGCTGTTGCAGTGAGCTCAGTCATCCCAAGCCTAGGCCTGTTGCAGTACTTAAGCTGGACATTTTGTGTTGCCTCTTCTTCCCAAGCCAAGGCAGCCAGAGAAAGTACCAGGTAGTCACCGTTTGGAAAAAGGGATTCCTCCGATTTGAATTCTCTAGCTTCTCAAGGGCAGTGAGAGGCCTCGGGCACTTGGAACCATGAAAAAGCTGCTCAGGAGGGCTCCCTGGACATTTAGACTGTTTGTTCTGACCTGTTCAAAAGAAAAAAAATAATTCAGATAAGACAGTAACTAGGTCAAAAAGGAGAAGCAAAGCCAAAAGTGAGTGCACCTTCAATTGATTCATCGCAACGGAATAAAGGAGGCATGAATTGCGTTAGTAATATATGGCTTCAAGTGATGCTTCCAATGCTCATATCAATCGACCTAAATGAGGTTCTGGCTAGCATTATTGGAGATGAAGACTTTGACCATAAAATCATCTCCCTATCAATGAGCTCAAACACCGAGACATCCCCTTCATTCAGACAAGCTTCCGTCACAAACGTGGGCCAACCACCAGAGATGTTTGCTGGATAACAGCGTTGTTAGGTCTTGAGATGCATCCATGATTTGTCTAAAATACCTAAGATGATGAGGAAAAGAACAAATACAAACAAACACTAAAGAGAAATGGCAAACAAAATGTATATATATGCCAATTTTTACTAGGTTCAGGAGTTTCATTTAACGGTCTTAACCGGCTAATAGAAGTTCTCAAACCCCAACCTGCAATTTGAAGTCAAAATGTCAGAGTCCAGTGCTCATAGATTCTACAACAGTGTACACTATTTTTGAACTCTCATGGTAACAATTCAGGAGTTGCTAACGCTGATCCTCTCCACCACATCCTCTTAGTCTATGAATAATAGTGATCTTCTTTACACCTGATTACTGAAAAAATATCGTCTTTTATTTTAGAATAGGTAATCTTATGAATCCATAAATTAAAAAAAATGAAATTTCAAAATCAAAACTGCCCCAGTTTTACACATATAGCCATGAACACTTCAAGGAAAATAACATCTCATGTGATTCCAATGATAACCAAAACAACTTGGGAAAACAGTGGACTATACGGCAAGATGTAGATGGCATCATGTTGAGATGTGCCAATTATGAAAGGACATAGAAGCCTTACCACAGTTCTATCCTTAATAAAAGTGGCCACATCACCAATTTTAAAAATGGATACTCAGATTCACATTCTCTAGTTTTTTCAAGAGCAATGGGACGCTGTGGAAATGTGGGACACATGCAAAACTTGCTCCGGGGGGGCTCACTTGACATTTGGGCTGTTTGGTCTGACCTGCACAAAAGAAAAAGGACAGTTCTCTAGGTACCATTGTAAACCTTGTATCGACTTACAACGATCTATAAATCAATACCCGTGATCATGGTACTAACGTGTACATGTTCTTCACATTAGACATGACTAATTGACTCCACTTAGCATCTCCTAAATTGTAATGTCACCCATCAATATCCAAAAGCTTATTAGGAAAATGTCCCAAATTTTGAGAGGGACCAAGAAAAAAACTCTGATGTTGGACGCATAAGCATGACTTAGAAACCAACAAGTCACCCCTTTGAATTCTCACGATGAGCATTTCAGGTTTTAATTTTCGCTCTGATATTGAAGCAAATCCTTTTCGGTTCATTTAGATTTGGGATGCGGCGTTAATGAGTGTGCATATGGATTATTGTGAACCTCACAAACCCAATGGAAATGGAAGAAGTAAACTTCATTGATTCACCAAGACTAACAAATAGATATAATAATGAAAACTGAATTTATTTTGGATGAGCCAAAGTGACTCTTCCAGAGTACATTTCGATCAATCTTACAAGCACTAGTGTAAATGTAGACTCTGAACACAATATCCTCCCTATCAATGAGCTCAAACACCCAAACATTTCCTACACGCAGACGAGTTTCCCTAGCAAATACGGGCCATCCAGCGGAAAATAATGCCCCCTGGTCACATCCACGGTTGCTTGGCTTCACCATCCACAACCTGTCCGAATACCTGAGAGCCGCAATTTGCTTGATTTCCTGAATATGTTGCGTGATGAATTGAACAGGAGCGGACTGCCCATGTACATGGTTGAAAAGCCAACATATGGTGAAAATCAGACCAAAACATATTCATACCCTAACGAGAGAATCAATCTACTTGCAGCATGAATTTAAGGCATTACTTGCTAGTTTCAGGAGTTTTAATAGACAGTAAACCATATAACGAAAGTCATCAATCCAAAGTCAAATGTCAAAATCTATCCTCGTGGGTGCAATAGGGTACACACACTCAGAAGAAGCCTTCCATGTCCTATATACATATATGCCTTCCATGTCCTCTCTCTCTCTCTCTCTCTCTCTCTCTCTCTCTCTCTCTCTCTATATATATATATATATATATATATATGAATTTCAGCCACACAGACCCCAATCACAGGGGTAAAAGCAAAGACAATGATGACCGGAACACGGATAGAATTGAAAATTTAAACTTAAGTTGTTCGATTCTTTCAAACTCAGGTCAAATAAGGTTTTATCAAACCATTCGTTCAATTTGATAAAGTAAAATCATCTTTTTTTTTTACCCCAAATCCAATTAATATAACAAAATGCAACAGCATCTCCTATTTGAGAACAAAATTATCAGTCATCAGATCTACAATGAAATTTCAGAATTATGACAAGCCACCCCCTTATCTTTTAGGCCTTTCTCTTTAGTTATGTGGAGGCAGCAACATTCTTTGCAATCTGCTTGTCCATATCAACATATAGTCTCCTCGTGCGATTTACATATATATATTCTACTCCTACGACATTGAATAACATCATCAAAGACGGACGCCCAATGTGTCCATCTCAATCAAACAACTCCGGTACTCACCAGCAGCGCCAGAAATTGAGACTTTGAACACGATATCTCTCCATCGGTGAGCTCGAACACGCAGAAATCTCCTACGCAGATGTGTTTCTAATCACAAATGCTTGCCAACGGGCAGAGAAGAACGCCACATGCTTAAGTCACAACTACTATGTGTTCATGAAGATGTTTCTTGATGAAGCCACAAGGAGTACTCAGCCCATGCGCATTTTCAAAGCAGCCAGCGTGAAAAAGAGAGACCCTACATATACTCTCACAAGAGAAGGACACGAGATGTAGACTTAGGGGCAATGAATTGCTGCTAGTTTGAGGACCTCTATTGGTCCATGGTCTGAAGCAGTGGGCTGAGAAATTTACATGGACAACACTCGAATTTGGAACGAATTTTGAAAGCAGAGCCCCAGCTGAAGAAGACGACAATTGAGGAAGAAATTTCATGAAAATCGGGAGAATTGACGTGTGAAGAAACGTGAACTTACGGGTTTGCACGATGCAGAAGCCTAGTGGTGGCTCGACGGTGTCCAGTAGATGGCAAACGGATGGACTTGCTTCCGCGAGAGAGATCGATGTATTATCAATTGTGAGTTGTGATCAATTATTGATGGAGCCGAGGAAAAAAAATCACTAAAAATCTCAAACTATACTCACTGTGATACATTTATCATAAACTTTTTTTTTTATGATTGATCTCCAATTTGGAGAGTTTGCTTTTACATGGAAAAGAACAAAATATTGGATGGGGAAGAAAAACGGGACACCGAAAATCTCAAATTTGTACATGTGCGACACATTTACCTTCCGTCAATATTCTATCGATGAACACTATTAAAAATCTACCGGCATGGATGAGGGAAGGCAAATGGTGGCTTACATGAAATCAAAACGGCGTCGATTTAATTGGAAAATCACGTGATGGAATTTTGACGGGAGGGTAAATAGGTCATACATATACATTTTTTGGGATTCTCGATGTCCAAAAGAAAATGTTCGGAGTAAATATGCTGTAATGGACATAATTTTGGATTTCGAATGCCACAAAAAAATTTAAGGTAAATATGTCTCAATAAATATAGTTTGGAGTTTTTTTTATGACTTTGAAAAAATCGATGATGACGAGGAGTTGGTGGATGAATCTTTCTCCCAACAAATGCCATCTTTTGTGCAGGTCTTGCTTTGACCGACTTCTTGTGGGCTCTCTCTTTTCTTTTGTGTCTTTTTTTTTTTTAATTCTTTCTTATATATGTATATATATGTTAGCACTTTACTTCCATCCCATCCAACAACAGCCACCACCGGTTCTACCCCAAAAATCCGAATGAATCTCCACCGCCTCGCTTTCTCCTCTTCACGCTCCTCCGTCTATTCTCGTCTCCGACGATGACGACTCTCAGATCGGCCTCGCCTGCCGCCGTCGATTGATGCCGATGACGATCCATCCCACCTCAGCCTCGGCAATCGGATGAAGCTCTTGTGAAGACCAGCCAGCATTCCCCCTTTGCGCGCGGCGGAGATGGGGCGGCGAAACGAAGGACGCAAGCGGCGGCGGCGGCGGCGGCGATGGCGGAATTCGAAAGACGGGGATGGAGTGGAAGAGAACAGGACGAGTCGAGAATCGACCGACGCATTTGGAATGAATCGAAAATTAAACTCCAAAGTTCAATCGGATATGGAAACGACCTGACGGGATGACGGTCCAGCAGCGATGGGGGGCGGCGTGAGCTCGAGATCGCCCGGCGGCAGATGAATCTGGTCCAGACGTGTGCGAAGGACAAGCAGAGGGGAAAGACTTTGAATCAGAAAGAGCTTGACGATATTGACGGCGGAGACGGTGAGCTTGAGAGAGAGAAAAAAATAATGGAGGAAGACATTGTTGAAAAAATGAAGATGGACGGAGAGAGAAGAATGATCCTTGGCCGAATAAGAAATGGAGAGAGATAGCTCCGGTTGATTGAAGGGGGATTGATCTCTAGCCGCTGATGATTCACTGCAACCGCGAACGGAGCACCTCCAGCGATTCATCTTGATTGAACTCTCTCTGACGATCGTCGCTTCGAGAAATCTCCAATTTGTCTGTTGATTCCTGTTTCGGCTTTTCTTTTCTCCCATTCTCTCTCCGTCTTCCGCAATTCCAGTGCCGGCAGTTGCGCTGTGGAGGAGGAATCGAGTTCGCAAGGAAGGTGTTCGATGGAATGACGAAGCTGGACTCTGCTTCGAAGGATACCCGTTCGAGAGAGAGAGAGAGAGAAAGAGAGAGTCTCAGGCATGTCGTGGAGTTTATGACATTCAATTCCGCTATGCAGGCAATTGACAACATTGTAAATTCTGCCGCAAATATGAACTACATGTCTGGCTGGCACCATATCAGTCCCCATACTTTCAAGAGAAGCTGCAGCAGGAGTTGGTGCCCAACACTCCCAAGCCCTGCGAAGATGTCGCCATCCCACCTGGAGGATCTTCCATTGCGTACGAAATAAGAGTTTGCTCATGAACTGTGTAACATCTCTGGTATGTTCCTCCGACCAAAGTTGTTCCTCATCCTCTGCTTTTTGCAGATTTGCACTCACTGATTTTTTAATGCAGTGTGTTTGCCGCATTAATTGAATGCGTTTGTCGTCGAGGAGTTGATAATTTGCGTGGTCGCAAATTTAATTGGTGTTTTCTCAAGTCTCGTTTTCAGTTGCTACTATGACGGTATCAACACATGCACAGAACAATGAGATATACATGACACATATGCTCAATATAATAACGTTGGTACAGGATGGGACCATTGTTATTACTGATTAACTCAGCTTGTAATGCTCGGTATTTAGCCTCGGAAAGCTTCACGTCTCCTTCGTCCTTTTCCTGCCTTCTTTTGCTTGAAAGGGTAAGCAATCATTTGCAAATTCTGGACATGCTCCTCTTGTTTCGAAGTAGTAATTGCTTTTGGCTTTCAATGACTCTTTGCCCTCATAAACTTTGATCAGTGACCTATTGTTGCATTGGTTAACCGCTGTTCTCTAAATTGTTATTCCATTTGGAAACAAGGGTAATTAGTTGATGATTCAGTCGTGTCGAATTCGATTTGTTAATTATGTGCTCTGGTGCTCTAGGAGTTGAATAAAGTTTTATGTGAATCTGCTTTGCTTCATGGTTATTAGTATCAATAGTATGTGCTGTTTCATTTTGTTATAGTGCAGTGTAGGAAATTGGTGAGCTCCTCAAGCTCACTCCTAGGCAACGTCATCATTGATTATAAGGCCATTTGCTGCATTTGTTTCTCTTGTATACATGTATCTAGTGACAGCTGATTAGCATAAAGACTCTGGAAAGACAAATCATGGAGATATGAGGAAGTATCTTTGTGGATTTTTTGACGCTACTGGGGGAAAAAAGCACATGGTTATGTAGAGATATCCGAGTCGTGAGTAGTTGATAAGCCATCAAAGGTATTAGTCGTGATTGATGTCTATCAAGAAGCTGTGACTGATGCCTTTCTCTCGCGAATGCCGGCCAACCAGCAGAGAAGCACAGATACTACGTTCCTCTGGCCTGTGCGTGGCTCCTAATGAGCTTCACTGGCCACGATTTGTACAAATACCAAAGAGTTGATATTTGTTTGTTTTCTGTTGCTAGGCGAATCCAACCGGAACACCCTGGACGTGTACATATTTTGAACAACCAATGCATGAAAATTGTTAAATTGAACATGAGAAATGTGTGATGATTTAAGCTCCAGATCTTAGCAGGCTATTGGTATGACATCACGGGATCATTAGGTTGAGAAAGGGGTGCTCCAAATCAATGTCGCTGGTCAATTCAGGAGATGTGAGAGGCCTTGAAAGTGTAGGACCATGAAAATCCGGCTTAGAATGGCTCCCTCTGCATGTAGAATGTTCGATCCCACCTGTAGTGAAACATGAGAACTAAAATTGTTCAAAAAGTCTAGCGGGCGTCACATGGTGCCTAACTGAGACTCACATGGTGCCTAGCTGGCATCACATTATCACTATAACATCTCCAATTAGACACGTAAGACACTGCGTCGATATAACATGCAGAAATTGTTCAAAACGTCTTCATAATGTATTGATTGCAAAATAATGTTAGTGCATCGGGCGGTCAAAATCAAAATTTAATGACTTAATTGTACAAAATGACTACATGTGAAATTTACCCAACTTATGGAAAAATCTCATTTGTACACCAATTTGGTAGACCGATTGTTTATACCAAGCACTTTTCATACCATCAACCACATTGACCATCAGGTACAATGCAACTCTAAGATATTCCCACATGTAGTAGGAGGGATTTTTACATTCTAGATGGATGCCATATTGAACGTGAAACTAGCTTAGCACAGAAAATATCGAGACAAACTGAAGTTATTTGAGGAATTGCAAAACTTATGCCCCGAGGTTTCCTCAAGTGGAGATTTTTGGCTCTTGGAGTCCTTGAGTGAAAAGAAAAGAAAATAATAATGGTTCAATAGGATCAAAACAAAAACTTGAGTCTTCAAGCAAACGTCAATAGACGTGAGATTAGCAAAGAAATCCATGACACTAAACGCTATATAATTTACGTTGCTGAATGTGCGTCCAAGCGATATATGAAAGAAAGACAGAGATACGAAATCTATATTCTCATTAGTAACTTCACAGAGTATCAAAGTCTTTGTCCTAGGCTTCTTATCTACTTGCTATGCCATTGGAGGTGATCTAGATACAACCATGACCAACAAAATCCGCAATAACGACGAGTACATGCCATGGGATGGTTTTGCAAACGCCCGACGTAACGTCCCGAATGAACTGACTGCCAAAACGGCGAATAACTGGATACAGTTACTACAGCAAATCCGAGGACGGCAAGGAGTCATGTCATGGCCACGGAGCGTGCAATGGGACATTGAGCAATCCGGATGGTACTGCATGCATGAGCAAAGCGCGGGAACAAATAAAAAACGAATGCGGATAGAGCACCGCGGCCCATATCCAACTCCGGGATTGTAGAATTAGGCACGAGAAACACTTATTTTCGTAATGATGGGAGTGTTTCCTGTGAAGAATGGTCGGAGCCTTGGACAAAAGCAGATATTTTATGAAGCCTAGCTGATTAGCTATTTCCTTCCTTGATGTAGAAGGACCACGCGACTAGTGAGTATGCATGTCATGTGTCAACAAACATATAATAAAATCCGTAGGGTTAAGGCAAATAATCCTTTAATGTGTTATTGTATACTTTATATACATATAAAGGTATAAAGCACGTTTATCTGAGACCTTGCCTAAATTAGGATTCAAGCAATTAATTGTTGATTACTCCATGTTTGCTTTAAGAAGAGGAAATTCATTTATAATGATGTTAATTTCTGTCGATGACATCTTGATAACCAAAAATGACATTGGGTTAATTTTCTAATTAGAGGAAATTTAAATAGGAATCTCAAATTGAAAGACCTAGGGAAAGTTAAAATATTTCTACGGAATTGAAGTTGCGAGAAATAAATGTGGAATTTTTCTTTCAAAAATGAAATCAAACACTGTTCATTGAAGTGAGAACACACCGTAGACAGCAAGCAAACCCACATGATTTACAAAAGCGAATTTAAAGCCGTCAATTCAATAAACGAGCAATCTAAAGACAAAAGTGCCTTCCCAAAAGTACTAGGGACAGGAAAAACGACATAATCAACGCTAATCAATATGAGCAACAACAATAAGAGACGAATGAATCGAGATCGAGTCGGATTCAAGATGGATGCTCTCGCTTGTATACTTATGTGTCCTACCCGAAACTCAAAAAGTGAAACCTCAACATGAACAAATAGCATGGGAATGGCTAAGCATGACATAAGAAGGCACGGCAAAGCTATCATCTTATCCAATCATGGATCAATAGAAGTAATCCTACTCCTAGAATGACTAGTAATACTACCTTAAATCAGGCTCCATGCCTAGGTCATCTAGGAGGGATAAGGCGACGAGAGCCCAATGGTGGGTTGATTGTGGCCGGTAGACGGCAAGCGGATGGACTTGTTTCCGCGAGAGAGATCAATGTATTCTCGATTGTGAGTTCTGATCGATTATTGATGGAGCCGAGGAAAAAAAATACCAAAAATCCTAAATTATGTTCACCGTGACACATTAAATCATAAACCTTTTTTTTTAATGATTGATCTCCAATTTAGAGAGTTTGCTTTTACATGGAAAAGAACAAAATATTGGACAGGGAAGAAAAATAGGATATCGAAAATATCAAACTTGTACATGTACAACACATTTACCCTCTGTCATTATTCCATTAATAAGCACGTTGAAAATTTGCATATATGGACGAGGAAGGCAAACGGTGTTGACATGGCATCCGCGCAGCTTAAGTGAAATCAAAATGACATCGATTTGATTGGAAAATTATATAATAGAATCTTGACGGAGGATAAACAGGTCACACATGGACAATTTTTGGAATTCTTGATGTCCAAAAGAAAAAAGTGTAGAATAAATATATCGTAGTGAATATAATTTTAAAATTTTGATTACACAAAAAAGTTTAGGATAAATATATCATAATAAACATAGTTTGAAGTTTTTTGTGACTTAAAAAATATCAATGATGACTACGAGTTGGTGGAAGAATCTTCCTCTCAAGGAATGCCATCTTTTGTGCGAAAGTCTTCCTTTGACCAACTTCTTGTGAGCTTTCTATTTTCTTTTGCGTCTGTTTTTTTTCCTATTTCTTTTTTTATTTTTTTTTATGTTAACACTTTTACTTCCCACCTCATCCGACAACAACCACAGGTTCTACCCCAAAAATCCGAATGAAGCTTCACCGCCTCGCTTTGCACCCTCATTCTCCTTGTTTTCCTCTTCACGCTCCACCTATTCTCGTCTCCGACGATGATGGCTCTCAGATTGGCCTCGGCTGCCGCCGTCAATTGATGACGAGGATGATCCATCCCACCTCAATGATAACCGGCGGAGCCCAGGCGCAATGTCCAACTGCCCTTGCTCAATTTGGGCGAGGGCCTACAAGCCCTCGTAGTGGCTAATAAGGGCATCACAACCGTCACGACCTCAGCCAACCATCTCAAGGCCTTGGTGATTGATAGAGGGAAAAAGGGAAAAATATTGTAAAAAAGTCGGAATTTTTAAAAAAATATATTGTAAAAATCGTCTACGTCAATATCGGTATCGATGTTAGTGATTTTTGAACCACTACATTGATAAATTGTCAAAAGATTTAGGTCTAAATTTATATAAATTGACAAGTTTAGGATTGAATTGGCCGCAATACAATGAACTTAAGACTTTTTAAATAATTTTCTCAAGAGGAATGGCTAATAAAGAAAGTTCCGGTCATGGATTAAGTCAGGCCCAGTGACAAATAAAGTAGAATGCCGGCAACAAACTAGGGGATGTCTCCATCCCGTTTAACAAGAAGTTCACGGTCCTCTTTTAGCAAGGCTAAATTCGAGGAAAAGTTTAGGCCAATGTCCCTCCTTTGACTCAACCAATTTCTTTAGGTATTAAGCTTAAGTTTAGGATTGTGTAGTCTCGGTTTATCTTCCTCGTCCCTTTCACAAGTTATGTGGTCTCCATTTTTGTTGGTCTCGGATCCTTACTCCTATCGCGTGATGTGAAGGCCAACGAGCATGTGAAATTCCTCTTAACCTAGGGGCATCTGGTAAGAAATTTAAATACCTCAGCCTGCTCATAATATGATCGCGTGACAAATAATCGGGACTTTGAGCTAATAAGGTTAACAACGTGCTATTTGTATTTAGACGACCTGCCTATTGTCACTTCATTGACCGAATCATCAGTAACGAAAAACAATCTTATTTCTTGCCCATCAAATAATGACTTAGATATGCGTTAGCCATGACACGGGCTCCATCATATTCGCTCTTTCCGTAACGATACAACGGTGATTCATAAGATAAACTTATCTTATGAAGCAACTCTATCGCTCGAGTAATAGAGATTAAGTTCAGATTGCCTTTTTTTTTCTTTTAACAAAATGATGGCATGACAAGAGATGGAATTAACTTCACACGTAGGAAAATTGTAATCATCAACTTTGATTGCTTGCCGATAGGCATGTTGCCCTGCTAGTAAAGGGATTGCGGGGAGAGATGCTAGTATTATAGATGCGAAATTTGACTCCCGCGCTCTGCAATAAGACAGAGCAAAAGTCAGAGAGAGAGAGGGGAGAGTTAGAGACAGGGCAAAAGAAAAAACTCCAATTGCTTTGTAGAAATCGAATTGCTTTGTCTTCATTTTGTTTAACGAAGTCAAAGCAATGCCAAAGACAAAATCAACCGTCCGTTTCCTAAGAATTATAAGTAAGACTCGTCTGACCGATTTGACGGATGTTTATTTATGTGTGGTAAGAAGCTAAAGATTTTGAAATTCCATTAAAAATAAAATAATTTAAAGTGTTGATCGGCGAACTTGATTGGCTACTGTCGAAAATCTATAAAATGGCAAGCCAAAGGCCACGGCGAGCGTCTTCATATAATAGCTTTGCCATTTGAAACAATTCGATTTGGCCTTTTCTCTCTTACAATATCTTTAGACTGCGGGACTCCGAAGAGATTCGCTTCCGAACTGAGGAACAATGGCGACACTGGGAGGTTGGGAGGATGTAGATATTAAGAAGAATAGCTTTGAGATCAATCGCCTCGCTTGTTTTGCCATCGATGAGCACAACAAGAAGGAGGTACTCGGAATATCTCTTTCCTTTTGTCTCTCCTTTCTTTTTTTTTTAGGATAATGACACAAATTGTCCTTGAAATTTGGCTCAATGCGCAATATAATCTCTGAACCTTAGCCTAATATTCAATATGGTCCATGGATTTTTAGTACATGTTCAATGTAATTTCTGACCTATACAAAAATATTCAATGCAGTACTTCTATTAATTTAAGATTAGGGATAATATTGAACATTTTTATATAAACCAAAAACTAAATTAAACCTGTATCAAAAGTTCATGGACTACATTGCACATCGGACTAAAGTTCATTGACCATTTATGCCATTTTCCCTTTTTCTTTCAATTTGATTTGGTTTTGATGGGTGAATGGAATTTGATGAAACTTTCATGGTTTTGATGGTTTGCTGCTGGAATGATTACTGTGGTTGCCCTAATTATAAGTGATGCTCGTGAAAACAAGGAAATTCGGGATGTGGGTGTAGTTAATCTGGTCATCTCTGCTCGAAATTGATCGTAATCACGTTCGGTTGAAGCAGATGATCACAGTGTCAAGGGCGGTCTGCGTACATTCGCCAGGATTTTGGGGGCGGAAGTTTCAGTTACCATGTCATCAGGATAAAGGAAATCTTAGCAGATGATCGATCAATTTATTGGATTGAGATTTGAGTCTTTCAAAGGAGGAAAAACAGTTTTTGATCTGCAGTTTCTTAGACATGAAAAAGCGAGCTTGAAGTAGCAGAAAGTCATGTTTATTTATATTGTTCCCATTTGTTTTTGGTTCAAATGTTTGTCAATAATGTGCTGATGGTGTGAGATCTGTTGTTGGGGGACCAGAATACGAAGCTGCAGCTTGTGAAGGTGGAAAAAGCGAGAATGCAGGTGGTTGCGGGTTTTAGGTACGATATCACCTTTGAAGCAACCGACGGTGGAGTCAACGGTGGTGTCAAGAAGGTATACGAAGCTATGGTTTGGGTGAAGCCGGGGAAGGATCCCAACGAGCTCGAGGATTTTAAGCTCATCGGTGATGCCCCCGCCAAAGCTAGCGCATAGCTTCCGGGTAATCATTTCTAGAAATAGAAAATCCTTGCTTGATCTTGATGAGCGTCATGTTTAAAGCTTACTCACTGCATCTGGAATTGGATATCTTTCATTCGCATCTTTTGTGGTGGTCACACTTAATCTCACCCAAGATACATTCTCGTGCAGCTCCAAACTTCGAAGGTTGCTTCTCGTCGGACCGATCTAATCCTAAGATTCATTGCCTAGGATGGAATATCAGCGTTAACATGAAAACTAGACAACAACATGCGGGGGTGACGTATTTTGTCTAATTCGTTTGTTTATACATGTGATAGGAGTTCTCACAAAGCACTTCTCTGTCATGGGGATTCTTTGCTCAGTTCAATCTGCAGTCTCAGTGCTCAAGGCTTGCCAATTTGTTTTTTACACTAAAGGATTAATTGTACTCGGTGTCTAGGACCAGTAGACAGTCACTTTCTGCATTGTTGATAGGTTATCGCCCTATTGGTTGAATGTTTGAATTTAGATGGTATTGTTCTCCATAGAACTCACTGAATATTTGATTGCCATGCTCAGTAGAAGAATCGAGCTTCTTGATTTGGTTTCTGTAGCTTTATTTGATTGTACCTTAACGAGCTCTATAGGTAATTTTTCTGTATAGTCGTTGCATGATTCAATGAAATTGTAGCCAAATATTGTCAATTAGAGCAATTATATTCCGATCATGCTAAAATCACGCTTGCCCAACACCATGTCGTGCTTCAGGGAGCTAAGTTTGTTTAGCTGCAGTATTGCTCGTACAGTTGTAATCATTGTCCTAAATTGATGAAGCCTTACCAATTATCTCCTTCTTACAGTTTCAGTGTGACTGAAGATACGTATAGGCCTACTTGCGGTTTTCGAGGAGGAGCCGAGGTGAAAGGCCGATAATAAAGTTGAAGGTGTTTCCACGTTAGGAAAAAAAGAAGTAAATGATGGCGTTTCCTATGAGAATGAGTCCTTTTAATAGCTAATTTCCAGTCGTGTGTTTCTCTGCAGTAAACAAAAGTGATTAAAAGAACTCCATATGATGATGTTTGCATCACACAGAATCACACTTATGCTCATGGGAATTTGTGTTAGCTTGAATATCATGACAAGTGATTCGAACGCATCGTTTATCTAAAAGATCTGCAATGAAAAGAAGTACCACGAATTAAAAGTTTACGCGGATGTTTTGGATCATGTATTTGATACGAGGTTCATTGTTAAAACTGAGGGGTTTGACTATTCCGGCAAAGCCACATTTGGCGACATTGACTGCTTCAGCCATGTAGTGTGTAACAGGCACTAACCCAATTGAAGTGTGCTAAGTGAATGAATATCGCTTAGAAGCAAATAAAAAAAGGTTGTCTACATAGTGTTGGCGCAACCTTAACTTCAAGATTTGCATAACCAGGTACAAGTGCTGCGATTTCACGGAGTAACTTTGGACTTGGAACCAAAAGATTAGTTCATACTTCAAAGGGTAAAAGAGAAGGTTCGACACTCCCTGGCTTTCTGACATTAACCCCTTCTCATACCAACTCTCTAAACTCTCACCAGCACTAATGTCAAATTCGGATGCCAACATGGTTATGTCTAAGCAAAATGCTTAATCACTTATTGAACTCGTCATGGTTATACCCAACATTCATGTTACCTACATGTTTTACTGACTACGTCACATCGATCCATGCAATAACTCATCTACTTTGAAAGACACGAATGGATCCACAAGTTAATTGATACTATAGGAATAAAGCCTAAGTCTTAAAAATTCACGGATCACCTATATGAATATCATGATGGCGTTCAAGGGATCGTACACATCACTAGCTCTTTTCTCTTGTGCACCATAGTGAGCTGCGTGGTGGACACAACCATGTCGAATAGAATCGGCATCGGGCAATGATATTTCCAATTAGGTCCATACGCAAATGCAATGAATATCGTCCAAAACGACTTGAGCACTAAGATGGCGAGTCATGGGTACAACTACTACAGCATGTAATAATGATTCCACCGTAGTCTGTCGCGCGGATGGAGCATGCAACGGTGAGCTTCAAGATCCAAGCTATACCTCATGCATCAATTTTGTGAGGAATTAACTCAAGCACGAGTGCAGCCACATTATCGGCGCTCAAATTCAACTCAAAGATTGTAGGTTTAGATACGAGGACTGTTCTTTCATTGAATGATGTTGCAATATTGTGCAAATAAAGGATCGTAGCAGAGTTCGGTGTGAAAGTTATTCTTTGGCCAGATGATAAAATATTGCCCATGTTGACACCTGATTTTTGCCGACAAGTCGAACGTGCATTTTGGTTTAGAAAAAACAATAAAAATAAAAACAAAAAGAAAGAAAAAGAAAAGTAAGAAAAGAGAGAGAGAGAAAAAGAAAGTAATGAAAAAAGCTCCAATTCACGCGAAAATCCTCTCTCGATTCACCAGGTTCCAGAAGCTTCTCCACCACTAATCGGCGCGAGAATCCACCGAATCCAATCACCAACGGCCACCGTCAAACCACACCCATTGACGGCCACCCCAGAGGCTCAGCGATAACACGATAGGACGCATACGCTGAAGCTCCCGAAGAAACTAATCTTTCTCGGGAATTATTCTAGAGCCTTCTTCATCGGTTCTCCTTCCTTCTCCATCGTCCTCCACGCGCCGTTAGCCGCTACCCTAATCGCTCCGCCATCGCCTCATCTCGTCCTGCTCTGTTTTCTTGTCAGGAAGGACGAAAGTGCGCGAACCTTGGTCCTTCCCCCTTCGCCGGCCCCGATCATCGACGTCGATGCCTCCACGAACTTTTTCTCCGCGATCTGACCACCGACCGAGGTCAGAAACTCAACTCTCACCAGGGTAAGTTCCACACGCTCTGTTTCTGCGGCTTATGAACGAAACAGAGCCCGTGAACTTTAGCTAATGTTTGCGACTAAATCAGTTGCGGTTGAAACTCTATTAACAAATCAGGCTTGCACTGTTGTTTTCGTGATGATCTGAAAGTGAATCGTTGCTTTGTATGAGCTCCTCGATCGAAATGCATATCACTGGTTTGATGGAATGCTCGAACCAGATCAGTATGTAACTTCGATTCAATCCTTGAACCGAAAAATCATATTACATCAACTAAGTTTGTTCTCGACTTATTGAACCCTTATTATGGCCGACTTTGTTGGAATATGATGCTCATTTGTCAACTGGTGTTGTGATTCTCGTCGTCCGTAGGCTCGACGTATGACATGAAAATTGCGTCTCAGTGGCTTTGCCGATCTCTCTGGTTCGAGTTAAGTGTTGCTCTATATGAACAGAATCGAGTTCCGAAGGAGTATGAGATCTGCGTGTGCGTATGTGTTGCGTGGAAAGAATGGAGCGTCAGGATCGCCATGGATCTTGCGTTTATGCATTCAATCTGTGAAGAGTGGCCACTGCTGCCCCCAAACTTGTCGTTATCGATCTATCCTTGCGTGCTGTTCTCTTTCTCGTCGTCTCCTTCCTGATGCGCGCGCAAGGGGTGGAAAAGTTATGGGAATGTCTTCGTGGACTTGATTTTCAATCCTTTTGGTGTTGACTTTTTCTGATGCTGTGGTCTTCATTTCTTATCTCGGACTTGGATGACTTGGTGAAGGATTCAAATAGCTGGAATGGATATATTTTTGGGTACTTTTGTTTCCGGATAAATTCTCCTATTTTGTTTTCGCCAACTAAAACAATCCAAAAAAAATCAAAATGGTAGAAAAATTGCGGGTCCCAGCTAGGCAGTTACATTTTAAGAATAATTTTATTTGAATTTCATTTGATTCATGTTCTTTGAGTTTAGGTATTTCTTGAATCTTGAAATAAATTGAAATTTTACATCCGTGTTTCTCTTAGAGTGCCGGAGACAGTCTTAGAAGCACCGTTTTTGGGAAATTCTTACCATATTTTCTCATGAACTTCTTTGGAATTCCCCGTGGGAAAAATAAAACACATGATTTTAATAAGCCTACAACACTTTGATTTTGAATTCAAAATCATGAACAGCATAATAGAATGAAGAAAACAAAAGAAAAAAGAACGAATGAAAGCATAAATATATATTTCACAACAATCCAGCATCTTTTGATTTCACTCCTACGAGCTTTTCACTCAAATAACAAAAGCTTGTCCACATAACCTAATCAACTATATACTACAAAGCATAGACGAGGACGGTAGTCAATCGAGGACGTTGTAATTTCATGGCTAAGAGTATTCAAGGGAGAAGTCGATGGAATATGTGCCATACATTTGCACAAATTAATAGGGACATAAAAGTGGCGGCCTAATCTACGTAATTGACCCCCATATAGAGCCAAAACTGGCTATCTCAACTTCGGAGAGATATGTACTATGAAATCAAATAAAGTAACGGTCTTAAAAATACATCTATAGATAGAACACAAATCGTACGCATCACTAGCTCTTTTCTCTCATGCACCACATTGAGCTACGCGGTAGACATGACCATGCTGAACAGAGTCTACAATGGGCAACGGTATTTCCCTTTAAGTCCGTATGCAACTGCAGTGAACATTGTCCTAAACAACTTGAGCGCTAAGATGGCGAGTCATGGGTACAACTACTATTGTGTGTATAATGATTCCACCGCGGCATGCGGCACCCATGGAGCGTGCAACGGTGCGCTTCAAGACCCAAGATATACCGCATGCATCGATTCTGCGATAAATCAACTCAAGCACTAGTGCAACCACGCTATCGGCGCTCAAATTCAACTCAAGGATTGTAGAGTGAGGTACGAGGACTATTCTCTTTTCATTGAATGACATCGCAATATTGTGCAAATAAGGGATTGTAGTAGAGCTCGGTGTGAAGTTATTCTTTGGCTAGATGATTGAATGTTGCCCTTGTTGACATTGGAATTTTTGCCGGCAAGTAAGTCAAACGTGCATTTTGGTAAAATAAAAAATATATATGATATAAAAAAAGTAAACATAGATAACAAAAAAAATAAAATAACGAGAAAAAAAGAAGAAGAAAGTAATGGAAAAAGAGCCAATACAGTCACAATTGAAAGGGCCTGTTCCGGTATGTTGGGCCTGATCCCGCAAGCGCAGCCCAGACCATACCAAGCCCATCAGAGCAAGCCTCGGCCCGTCAACCCATTAGCGCCAGACCACATCACAAAGAGGCTGGTCTAATAGAATGAATATCCGGTAAAAACGGACCTCGACTCGGATAAACTGAATCGTCCTCCAGACACCCTTAGCCCGCTACCGTAACCGCTCCGCCATCGCCGGTTTCGTTGCAGCAAGGCCTCCTCTCGTTCTGCTCTGTTTTCTTCTGGTCAAGGCGACCGAAAGTGCACGAACCTTGGTCTCTATCCCTTCGCCAGCTCCGATCATCCGCATCGACACGGACATCTCCAAGAACTTTCTGATCACCGACCGAGGTCAAAAACTCACTCACGTCAAGGTAAATTCCACGCGCTCTGTTTCTGCCGCTAATGAACGAAACAGAGCCCGTGAGCTCTAGCTAATGCTTGCGAGTGAATCAGTTGCGATTGAAGCTCTATTGGCAACTCGGACTTTTGCAGTTAATATCGAGATGATCTGAAAGTGAATCGATGCTTTATATCTGCGTATGAGCTCCTCGATCGAAATGCATATCACTGGTTTGATGAAATGCTTGAACCAGATCAGTTTGTAACTTCGACTCAATCCTTGAACCGAAAAATCATATCACATCAATTAAGTTTGTTCTCGACTTATTGAACCCTTATTATGGCCGACTTTGTTGGAATATGATGCTCATTTGTCAACTGTTCTCATCGTCCGTAGGCTCGACGTATGACATGAAAATTGCGTCTCAGTGGCTTTGCTGATCTCTCTGGTTCGAGTTAAGTGTTGCTCTATGTGAACAGAATCGAGTTTTGAATGTGTATTCTGTTGCGAAGGAGTGTGACATCCGCGTGTGCGTACGTGTTGCGTGCAAAGAATGGAGCGTCAGGATCGCCATTGATCTTGCGTTTATACATTCAATCTGTGAAGAGTGGCCATTGCTGCCCCCAAACTTGTCGTTATCGATCTTTCCTTGCGTGCTGTTCTCTTTCTCGTCGTCTCCTCCCTGATGCGCGCGCAAGGGGTGGAAAAGTTCTGGGAATGTCTTCGTTGACTGGATCTTCAATCCTTTTGGTGATGATTACTTTTTCTGATGCTGTGTTCTTCATTTCTTATCTCGGACTTGGATGACTTGTTGAAGGAGTCAAATAGCTGGAATGCTCCAATTTTGTCTTCGGTAAATAAAAATATCGAAGGAATAAAAATGGTAGAAAATGCAAGTTTCAGTTAGGCCGTTACATTTGAAGAATAGTTGTCATTGAATTTCATTTGATTCATGTTCATCTAGCTTCAGGAGTCATATTTCTTGTATCTTTGAAATAAATTGAAATTTTAGATCGTATTTTTCTTAGATGAAATGGATAAGGAAAATAATAAAACGATAAAAAAAATTAGAAATAAAAAAATCCCGTTTGTGTTTATATTAGGATTGCATTTAGGGTTCACTTTGATGTATGTCTTCATTTAGGCTTGGATTTAATTTTTAGACTTAGCTCCTGGGGATGTATATTCTTTACGAGACACTGTATTGGGTTTTAAATTCTCGCACTTTACTTTACGTATTTACCTACGTACAGTGCCTTGATGATGTGCTTGGTTTATTATGTGACGTTTTGTTTACTACGTTTTGATTATGTGAACTTAATCCAATAGCTGTCATTGTCATGAGGATCTTACCATATTGCTTTCTTCAGATATATTCGCCTCGCGGCAATTTGCAAGACAGAATACTCTGGTTTAAGTTTGCTGGCCGGCTCAAGAGCTCTGCGTCCACCTGGCTCTTTTAGCTTTACCTGCATCAGTTGCAAACAGAACATGAGAAGAAAGCTTTCGCTTTCCAACCATGCACTGTTATGTCAAACTCATATCTACCGATATAGCGACATTAAAATCAATAGATCGAGTCTTTCTAATGGTCTAGCTTGCGAGGCCTATAAGCACACCAATGTCATTTTCAGCACAATCAAATCCTATATGACCAGTTCGATTTGTTTCCATTGGCTTGACATGTACGAGATCCCCCAACACATGCATATGCGCACATGGGTGAGCTAGAGACAGAAAAACATTGTGAGGATGAATTAGCTCTAACACAGTCTATCTTAGCCTAACGACATGGAGAGTTCTTGTATGCAATTCGAATCAAAGAGAGGAGAACAACGCGCTCATGGGGAGAATTAGCTTGTAGATTAAGATTCACTCCTCGGAAATCTCGTGATGAGCAGTCCGAGCTTCCGGTCTCCCTCCAAACTCCATGCTGAAATTAATGCGAATATGAACTGCCATGAACTTCGCAAACTTACAAAGTCGAGAGGATGCTTGTCGCGACTTCCCCGAATCGATCGGGTTTAGGCCAATAGGTAATTATCGATGGATATGAACAACGATTGATTCGTTCGAAAGACAAACTAAATGGTTCATTAATCCAAAGACTAAGGCACTCCCAAGCCTCATACCACGTACGACGAGAATTTTCTAATTTACGCATTTAAATGGAGTCGCCACTAGCCATGATCAACGGTCGGCTAGAAACCCTAATCGAGACGCCGGAGCGTCGTCTCGATGCATGAGAAGACAAGAGATTCCAAAATTCGGGGACTTGATTACACTAGCGATCTAACTAGTGCCCTTTCGGTACCTAAACTTGAACGTTCGCAAACTAACGTACCGGGCAGCCTATCGAAAAGCCTAAAGCTCGTCCTAACCATGCTAAAAATGGAAAATAACAACTAATGTATTTAAAGTGCGCAACCAAAATAAACAGCCAGCGACCTATCATCGTCTCTAGAAAGGAAAAGGCAATCAAAAGTCCCGAGGTATAGCCCTAATGGCTTGTCCGATTTTTGGGAATTTTTTAAAGGATTTTCTCAATTTTTATGAATTTTAAACAAAGCCCAGGATGAAATTAAAACTAATATCTAGTGAAACCAAGCCCAAAAAGTGATTTTTGAACATTTCCTAATTTTCTGAATATTTTGGAATTTTTGGAATTTTTTCGAATTTTTTAATGTTTTTGAATTTTTATGAATTTTTTTAATGTTTTTAGATTTTTGAGTTTTTTAAACATTTTCGAATTTTTTTGGAATTTTTAATATTTTTATATTATTTTTATATTTATTTTTTTTGAATTTTTGTATTTTAATATTTTAATTAACGAAATAAAAATTCCCCTGCCGGGTCACCTGACCCGGACTCCTTTTCTATTTCCTTTCTGACTTTTTTTTAAATTTTCCTTCTTTTCTTTTCTTTTTCTTTTGTTCCTCCTTGTTTTTTTCTTTTTATATCTTTCTTTTTACTTTTTTCCTCCCCTTCCTGCATGCCTTCTACCCATGCACATGATCTTCTTCCCTTTTTTTTATTTGGGAAAAGGCCACCAAAAACTCCAAACTTTACCCCATGTGACATATTTACCCCGAACTTTTTTTGTGACACCAAAAACCCCAAACTTTCTTATTTGTGACACATTTACCCCAATGTACATTGTCTATGGGCATTTTCGTCTTTTCCGCTTTTTCTTTTTCTTTTTTCTTTTTTTTTCATATCCGGCGAGGCCCCCCTTGCCGGCGAGGCCCCCCTCGCCTGGGCGAGGGCCGCCCGACGCGGGCGAGGCCCCCCCTCGCCTGGGCGAGCGAGGGCGAGGCTCGCCTGACGCTGGCGAGGCCCGCCCTCGCCTGGATGTAGCGAGGGCGGGCCTCGCCCTCGCTTGGGCAAGCAAGGGCGAGCGTCGCCCGACGCCGGCGAGGCTCGCCCTCGCCTGGATCTGGCGAGGGCGAGGCTTGCCGGACGCTGGCGAGGCTCGCCCTCGCCAGATCCAGGCGAGGGCGAGCCTCGCCGGCGTCGGGCGGCCCTCGCCGGATTTGAAAAAAAGAAAAAGAAAAAGCAGAAAAGACGAAAATGCCCATAGACAATGTACATTGGGGTAAATGTGTCACAAATAAGAAAGTTTGGAGTTTTTGGTGTCGCAAAAAAATGTTCGGGGTAAATGTGTCACAGAGGGTAAAGTTTGAGGTTTTTGGTGGCCTTTTCCTTTTTTATTTTACTCCCATTTCCCCTTTATTCTTTATTCTTTTGTTTTTTTTTTCTTTTTTAATCTTCTTCTTACTCTTCTCCCCCCTTCATGCCCATGCACGTCCTTCTTCCTCATGGATTCACCGAGACCTCCTCATCGCCGAAACTGGGATTACACCGGGAACGCCCCACTGCCGGTCGTCGGCTCAGGTTGCCAGCGCCGATGATGGATGCTTGCCTTATGCCGTCACCGCCGACTAGCGCTCCGGCAACCCACTCCGACCAAGAAAACGACCTCGACGAGGAAAAACTTGACCTTACGACTATTCTACTCTCAGCCCACCACAAACGTTTAACCCGGGCAACAAGATCACAAACAAACACAAAAGGAGGATAGACGGCTAACGATTGCG